>CM046351.1:21917275-23117275 GCA_025403435.1 Artocarpus heterophyllus | reverse complement strand
ACATATAAGCCAACAAAATTGTGAAGAAAATCATTGACAAAAATTTTTGTTCTTCATTTGATATAAATTTGAACAATATGACTCCTGTTAGAATCAAATAACATAGTATCGGCCTTGCAAATGGATCTCATGTGTTTAACGTGATTGTTTTATGTCCCAATCTTGAGGAACATTTGTGATTAAGATGAATCAATTGTCACATTTAGTTATATTTGAGAAGTCATTTGTCCAAAAAAAAAGTTTGATGAGCACATTTAATGGCTCCATATTATAAAAAATTAAAAATAAAAAAAATTTAAGAAGAAAAATATGCTAAAAACCTCTGACAAAACAATAGCACTAGTTCTAAAAGTATCAATAATATGTTAGACTCGGCACCCTAAGGACTAAATGAAATAATAGTGTTTTGGAGACATTTAATCAATAAAAGAGTTTATTATTTATTTTTCATATATCAAATGTTGTCCTCTTTATGGTCATTAATTATGTTGAATATATGATAAGCAGATAAAAGTCTGAGACTATTAGTCTAAACTTTTAAGATCATACATATGATAGAAAAATTATACGGGAGACATGAATCTTAAAGGTGGTAGTCTAAAATGATACGGTTCGTAATCGTGGGAATAAAGTTGGGCATTTTATTCATGTTAAGATTATGATGTTATCTACATCTCTAACGGGAAATGACTTGTCTTGTTTAGACTCCACTAGTAGAAACATTGGTATATTATCATAGGTGATGATATATTAGATTAGGACTAAAGATGAATTGATTTGATTAATCTTGAAAGGAACTAGTGGGCCCGTATTCTTAACTTCTATCTTTTGATGTACCAAAGAGTGACATCCTAAATTACATGAAGGTACCTATGTAGGTACGTTGGAGATATGACTCTTGATTGACATAGACTCACTGTTCATATGTATAGAATCCATAGCTTTCACTACAAGAAAAACTACATTTAACGACATATTATTTACAACATGTTATTTTCGAATGTCGTTGAAAAGAACATATAACGACATCTCTAATAAAGATGTCATTAATGACATTTGAAACAATAATTAACAACATCCATATACATGTCGTATTAAAGGTCTCTTTTTAACGACAATAGTTTAGTGTCATTAAATTATTTAATGATAAGTAGGAGATATTGTCAAAGCCTTGAAAATTCTACGACATCCCTTATAGAAGATATTGGTCAAGATGTCATCTAAAGGGGTGTCGTGGAATCTCCAAGGCTTTGATGACATCTCCTACTTGTCGTTAAATAATTTAACGACACTAAACTATTGTTGTTCAAAGGAGACCTTTAATACGGCATCTATATAGATGTCATTAATTATTGTTTTAAATATTATTAACGACATGTTTGTTGGAGATGTCATTGTATGTACTTTTTAATAACATTCAAAAACTACATGTTGTAAATAATATGTCGTTAAATGTAGTTTTTCTTGTAGTGTTGAACAAATGTTGAGAGAATCTAAAACTAAGGTCTCAAATGTTGAACAATAACTCTCTAGGAGTTTCAAAGTTTCTTTCTCTATAATATTCACTCTCTACTTCTCAAATGATATAAGGAACAAAGAATTCATTGTTCCTTTTATATAGTGGTCGGATTCTTTTAGTCCTGATTAGATTCAGTTTCAAATTTCAAGTTTAGATTAGTTTCTGTGTAAAAATGCATGAAACACGTTTTGCTAATTATCATAGCATGGTCGTCCGTGCCTTTGTAATGCAGTCGACCATGGTGTCATGATCTGGTAGCCACATTCAAATTTGAACTCCTCAGATTTATCTGATTCACCCAATTCGAACCGATTCAATAAATCTTATCTTATTTGATCTGATATCCTTTATAGAATCTCAATTTTAATTCAAATAACCCAATAGAGTGTTATTCGATTAAAATAATCATATACAGAAAAACTCATACAAATAAAATATATCCAAATAACATTTTATCTTAAATTAATTCTAACATGAATTATTAAATCCAATTTATCGCATTTTAACCAATTTAATAATTATTATAAGTCACCAATATGTAAGAAAAAAATGCCGTATAGTAACCCATTATCTTTGTCATCAATCATCATTAAATATTAAGCCATAAACCCAAGAAAATTGAAATCCAAAATAATTTCTAAATCTTTGGTGTATATATGTATATATATAGTGTTTGGGAGTATTGATTAAAACCAATGATAAATTCAATTTTAGTTAAAATATTATAACATATAAGAATTTTATACTGTAGCAACTAAAAATTTTGGTTCAAACTTACGTTGTCAAATACCACAATATATAGACAAATCAATTTCCAAATCTCTGGAAATTCTTCGAATCCGCAAAACCCAGAAATTAAATCAAATTCATTAAACCAAAATTCACAAATTCATCTCGAAACTCATCAACTCAAAATTATCCGGCCTACCCAGACCATTGTCGTACCTAGTCATCAGAATTTTCGATGTCTTACCAAATCTCGTCGCCGCTACGTAATCCTAACGGGAGAAGCATAGCCGGTCACCGTGCCCAGCCCACCGTGGTGTCCCATCTGTGCCACTCTACTCATCGCTGAAATATTGTCGTCTGCGAACCAAGCATTCGTTCTCACACGTTCGTGTCCGATTTGCGCCGCTCCTCTCATTGTCGAAGTAACGCTGTCTGCAAGCCAAGCATTCGTTCTGTCTGTATTCGTCTACATGTTATCTCTTTACATATGAGTTTGTTTGGTCTATTTATTTAGATTGCATCAACTTTTTTTTTTTTTAAGCTCATGTCTATATATATATATATATATATATATATATGAGAAAAACAGAAAAAATAAAAAAGGGAAATTTTGGGGAAAAACAACAAAATATTGAAATTGCAAAAGAAAAAAAAAAAGAATGTAAGAATTATTGAATCGTGGTACAAAATCACTCCCTTGTTGTTGTTTGGAAATCATTTGAAAATGTATCGATGCACGCATTGCCATCAAACAAGTCACATTAGGAGATGTTTTGAACTAGCTAGATATCCAGGGTGGGATCATAGCCGTAATCTATGGAAGAAGAATTTCAAGAAGACTTTCATTACCATGACTGTTGACAAAAAGAAGGACAATGATGTTGCAAGGAGGGCTTTAGCGTTGGTTCTAGCTATAGAAAATGGTGGTCAGGTTTTGAATATTTTTACACATGTTTCGAATAATACATGGATAATTGATTCTGGTGCTACAAATCATTTGACATTTGATTCAAGACAGGTCTCACTTCTTCAACCATAATCCCAAAACTTTGTTTCTACTGCCAATGGAGCTTTAAGCCTGGTTATTAGGGAAGAATCTTTAACCCTCATCAATAATTTGAATTTATATCCCTTCTTTGGATTATAATCTTTTACTTTGTTTCTCAAATAATTACAATCTTCTCTTGTGTTGTCATTTTTTGGCCCGAATCTATTGTGTTTAAGGACATTCGAACAAGGCAAATGATTGGTTGTGGTATTAGAAGATGGAAACTTAATTATTTCAACTTAAGGTCAAAGAGTTCTAACAAGTTAAGTCAAGCTTTGTTAGTGGATGCCTTCGAGGTGGAGAAGAAGAAATCTTATTTGATTGTGGCATCGACGTTTGGGGTATTTTAAGAAAATATTTTCCAGTTTGTTCATGAAAAATAATGTCTCTAATCTCCGGTGTGATGTATGTGAAATGGTAAAGAGCCATCGTGTTTCATTTCTAGTAATTTCAATTAAAAACGTAGACCCTTTTATGGTTTTATACTCAAATGTTTGGGGCCATCCAAAGTGATAACTATGAATGGATCATGATCTTTTGTTACTTTCATTAATGACTATACCATAATGATATGGGTATGCTTGATGAAGTCCAAAGGTGAGATGAATTTGCTCTTCGAAGGATTTCATGAGATGGTTTGCATCTAGTACAACGCACAAGTTCAAGTCCTTCGTAGTGATAATGGTGGCAAATATATGAGTTTTGAATTTCAACAACATTGGGGAACATATGGAACTATTCATCAACTACTGGTTCCAATACCCCTAGCAGAGTAGGGTAGCTAAATGCAAAAATCAACACTTATTGGAGGTTGTTCGTGCTTTGTTGATAGAAGCTCATTTGCCATTATCTTATTAAGGGAGAAGCTCTTATCTTGATAGTGTATTCAATCAATTGAGTACCCTCTCGTGCCATTGGATTTTAGACACCATTTTAGGCTCTTACTGAAGCAGTTGTTGCACCCGTCCTCCCAAGCCAACCTCCTCATGTCTTTGGATGTGTGGCTTTTGTACATCTCCATAAGCATCAATGCGATAAGTTAATTCCCTGAGCATTGCGACGTGTTATTCTAGGATATGCTACTCACCAACAAGGGTATTGATGTTATTATCCTCCAACTTGACAAATATTCATCACCATGGATATTGTGTTTCATGAAGACACGATGTATTTTTCCTCTAAGTCTAAACTTCATAGGGAGTACAGAAAGAAATTCAGACCCTAGACTACAAAGAATAAAGTTTTTAATTCTGAGGAAGGTGAATTCTATGGATCTGGTAACCAGGATTATAAGCTAAGATTTTAGTGATGACATCTCTAAAACTAGGCCACTCAATCAGGAAGCGGATAAATTGGATCGAAGTGGTACAAGTTTGGATCAAAGTAGTGAGGAAAACTCGAAAACTCAAGATATGTTTTTGCCTCCACCTTAGTTCGACTTTGAGCTTCCATTCCATAAACTGAAGATGTAGTTTTACCTCTGTTGAACATATCAAACCAATCGTTTGCTAAAGACGTCCCTAAGCCATTCAGATGACAGTTACCATAGCGCCAAAGTAGAGGCATTGTTAAACCCACAAATGAACCTGACTTGTCTTCTCATGAGTCATCGTGTGTCTTACCATTGTTTGTTTGAATCAAATATGTTATTTGTAAATCAATTATCTACTATATCTATTCCCAAGAGTATGCAGGAAGCCTTAGTTGATCCAAGGTGGAAAGCTGCTACAAATGAGGAGAAGTCTTTCAAAAAATGTAACATGGAAACTCGTTGATTGTCCTCCATGAAAGAAATTGATCGGGCGTTAACGGGTTTACACCCTGAAGTACAAAGCAAATGGCATAATTGAACACTTTATGGCAAGTTTGATGGAAAATGGTACACTCAAACCTATAAGATTGATTACACATAAAAAATCAATACAGTTCAAGTCTTGTTGTCTTTAGCTGTAAATTTGGATTGGCCGTTGTAACAGTATAATCTGACAAATGCCTTTCTACATGGTAAATTGATTGAAGAAGTCTACATGGATCTTTCACTAGGATGCATGGTACTAGAAAGGCATAGTTAGAAGGTGTGCAAGTTGAAGAAATTAGTGTATGGGTTGAAACAATCTCCAAGAGCATGGTTTAGAAGGTTCTCAAAGTCTATGGTAGCCTTTGGCTACCATTGAAGCAATTCAGACTACACCTTATTCTTGAAGAAACAACAAGGTAAGATTACTGCACTCATTGTATATGTAGATTACATGGTGATTACATGGACTAATCCAGAAGAAAGGAAAACACTTTAGGAATTCTTATCTAGATAATTTAAAGTGAAAAATCTTGATCCTCTTAAATATGTTTTTGAGATTGAAGTGTCTGGATCTAGTAATAGAGTCTTTTTGCCTCAGAAAATATACCTTAGATCTATCAAAGGAGAAAGAAATGTCCACTTGTGAACCAATTGACGCACTAGTTGAAGAAGGTTTAAAGTTATGAATTGAGCCTAACTAAGTACTAGTTGATAAAGGGAGATGCCAGAAACTTGTAAGAAGATTGATGTACTTAGCATACACAAGACCAAATCTTGCTTATGCACTAAACATTGTTAGCCAATTTATGCATAATCCTGGTGACTGACATATGAATGCAGTCATGCGTATTTGATGGCAAACAAAATCCGCTCCTAGAAAAGGAATTTTATTCACTAAGCATAGAGGTTACCAATGAATAAGTGCATATATTGATGGAAATTGGACTAGAGCATTTGATAATAGACAATCTATGCTTTATCTTTGTGGGTGGTATCTCATTACTGAAGAAGTAAAAAACAAAATGTTGTTGCACGATCAAGTGCAGAGGATAAATTCAAAAGAATGACACTTGGACTTTATGAAGCATTATGGCTAAGACTTTTCTGGCAGGATTTGAATTATCCATCGAGGCAACCAATTCGATTATTTTGGAATAATAAAGCTGGTTGTAACATTGCACATAATCCAGTGCAACATGATCGAGCATATCAAGGTAGACAGATTTTTCATTAAAAAGAAGTTGGATGCGAATATTGTAGAATTGCCTAAGATTCGATTAGAAGATCAATTAGCTGACATATTCTTACCAAAACACTATCCAATCAAGTGTTCTCAAATTTCATAAGCAGGTTGGGCATGTGCGACATTTGTGCAATAACTTAAGCGGGAGTGTTGAGAGTGTGAAAAGTCAATGTCCCTCTAAATGAGGAAACCGTGTGATCTTGGCTGTATTTGATTGTTCTTTAGATAGCAGATTTGTTACAATCAATTCTTAATTTGTTTTGAACTAATTTATGCTAGTTGTCGTCGCTCTTGTAATTCTCAGTGTGTATATATGCGCCTAGAATTGTATCAGTTGTAGTATGAAGGGAAAACATATTATACATCATCCTTATTTTGAAGTCTAATGATGGTTTCTGACCACCCATTTTTGTGTTTTTATATAGCATACCAGCCTTAGAAGCTCTAGGAGTAAAAGGCTAGAGCCATCTTCTATTGGCCTTTGTACTTGTTATTTATGTTCACGACGTTTCTTAACATATTAGAATCAAGATGTTTTTTAAATTATAGCACATAAAAACCTTCCTACTTTTATTTGTTTTATATTCTTTTTCTGGGCGGCGAGAAGCCCTTGTAGACTATTTTGTCTTTTTTGTGTTACATTTTCAGGTCAACAACTATATTTACCTAATATTTTACGAAAAACAAGTATGGTTCATGACGATATATTTATGGTTGATAAAAGCCAACCTAATCACTACTTATCTTTACCGTTTTGGTGTTTTATTGGCCATCATTTTTACTGCCCCTCCATTTAAATTCAAGGGATCTTCTGTTGCAATTTATTTTGATTGCTTTAGTATTACTTCTTTTTTTTTCCGCTCTCTCGAAACTTTTTGTGACATCGTTTTAACTTATTAATTTTATTCTATCGTTGAAAATATAACGTTCCTCTGAAAAAGTTAAAAATGACATAAAAATTGTATTTACATATAATTTGAATAATCTGATTTGGCCAGCAATTACTGTAAAAGATTTTAACAAATTAAAGTATCTGAATATGATCACAGGATACCTTATGAAACGGAAGTCAAGTATTATTATATTCTAGGAGACTTTCATTAGTCCCTCCGTGTGGACAGGAGGAACTGTCCCTCCCTTTATTTCTGAACCGTTATAATTGTATCTGGCGGCGTTGATTAACTAGAGGGTAATTAACTGGCATTTATTGGGGGTTGTTGGCAAGAACCAGTTAATTGGGGTATTAATGGAAACCAAAAACGACTGTTCGTTTTGTACCATGATATTGGCTTGACTACAATACAGAGTTTATATTAAGTACTTTGATGGTTTTCCAAATCTGCCGTTACCCTGTCCAAATGTCCTTTTTTTTTTCTTTTCTTTTTTGAAGTATGTCCAAATGTTTTACTGAAACGGTAGTGAGCACATTATCATTTCTAACGAACATGCATTGATGGCTAATGACGTAATTGTAAGTTGAATTTCTGATTCAAAAAGGAATATTGCTATTGAAACCTTGTAACTGAGTTCTAAAAATTCCTACAGCATTAAATTTTTATTTTAATACTCTTCTAATAATCTAGTTCTAAAAATTAATTTTAATATTTTGCAAAATATTGTGCAATAAGGATAAAATAAAAAAAATATTTTGATAGAACATATTAAAAAATTAGTTAAGTAATTTTTTAAATATATGAAAATTAGGGACAAAGTAACAACAAGAAGCATGAAGATGAGAAGAAACAAAAATGAAGAGCAAAAAATATAAAAGAAATAAAGAAGGAAGAAGAAAAAAAAAAAACCCAAAAAAATAAGGAGTAAAAAAACAAAATAAAGGATGAGAAAAGGAAAAAAAATCGATAGGTTAAGATAGAGCTTGCAAGGTTAACTACCGAATTGTAGAACATATTCTTTTCTTTTTTTTTAATTTTGAAAGGACAAAACATATTCTTTGATATGCAATCATCATATCCATAGTTGACTCCATAAACTAAAATAAAAAATGTCACGCAATCAATACTGGGATGTGTTGGTGTTCAAAATAAAAATACAGAAAACCATCAAATAAAACAGAGATCGCGTGTAACATGATGCAATAATAGAAAACACAAGAAGAAAGTATTGTGTCTACAAAGGGGAAGGGCGCAACAAGCAAACATTCATGAAAATAAGCAATCAAGGTAAAAACATTCCCAAACTCTGTTTTGGGAATAACAACAATGGCAGGTCACGTCCAACGATCAACCCACCATATCTGATTAAATTTATCAAAAAAACAACACCAACACTTAATTGATTATGCACCTCACCTATTCTTTACTCCAACTACCCCCAGTTAACCTCTTATATATTCCAAAAAGTAGCTGCGGATGTCCCCAGAGGGACGGGAGAACCCTCCTACACACACACACACACACACACACATAAGGGCTTTCTTTCATCCCTCCGTGTCCAAAAGAGGGACGGCCCCTCCCTTTCTTTTCAACCATTCAGATCTTGTCTAACGATTTTCATTGAAGGGAGGGTAATGTGCTGGCAGCTTTTTTGGCGGTTCAAGTTTGGTTGGCAACAACGGGTTAATAAGGTGATTATATCCCAACATAAACGACTATTCGTTTTGCATTGAGAGTAATTGATGCTCAAAAACCTATGCTTCTAACATCATTTGTTTGTTAAATTTAATGTCTGCTTAACTGAGGACTAAAAATTAATGTCATTACAATATTATATATATCTGCAGGGTTTTTTAGTAATCTAAAATCCAAAGGGGTCTTATTACCTGAAAAAAGGGGAAAAAAACATTAAATAGGTACCTATTCTAACCTAAAAAAATCAGACATGTAAATTCGATATATTAGATAAGATGACAAATTGACCATGAGAAATTATTCCCAAGGTTAATACTACTTTTAAAAATTTAGTAGTTAAAACATGTACTTCTTACCTGTATATTCGGCACTGTCCTTTTTTTTTTTTGATACAAAGATTTAAAGTTTCTTTGAAAATTTGTGGCTTATTTCTTGATTTATCATTTTCCTAAAAGTTTAATTTAGTAAAAGAAAAAAGAGAAATAATTAAGTAGAGAAAATATGGAGGAAAAAATAATTTTTGTTAGGGAGAATAGTACAGAATATTATTTACACGGTGCATATGCAAAAATATGCATATATATATATACATATGGGAGAGTTATGAGAAAAATATAGAGATAGGTACAGTTTTTAAGAATAAAGTTTTTAATAGGATGATTAAAAATACCTATGATGACCATTAAGAAAAAAGTTTCCCCTTGGGCCAAATATCAGTGCTGGCCTTGGGATGGTTGCTACTGGCTTGGGGGTGGGCCTAGCGCATTGTTGCAGTGTTTACCAGGGACGCTATTGTGAGACGTCTATCCTGGATAGAGTGGCTTCTATATGGTATGGGTTCCTCGGACTTTATATGCTAGGATCGCGACAGCTAGTTGTTGGAAGCAAGCTGCGGATGGGGCAGGCAAGGTTCGATCCTTGCATGCATTCATTAAGGCTTAGGGAGGTAAAGATTAGTGTGTGGTGGGCGGATCGCCTCTTTTTTCCTTGGGGCTAGATGTTTCAAGGGTGGTGGCAGTAGGCATGCTCCTTCGATCATTATCTTATCTTCGTCTTTTGCTTAGTACTTTATTTGTAATAAAAGATGTTTTTGCCATAGTTTATTATTATTATTTTTTTGTAATAATAAAAGTGGTCTCCCCAATTTCAGATTTCATTTATGTGTCGCATTCATTTGAGGTGGTTGTTAGTGGTATAAATGTGTTGATATCTTGCTAGATTTGTCTCTATGTCGTGCTGCTTGTGTCCCCTACATTTGGGGTTTCAACTCGGTTGATTGCTTTTATCCATTGACTATAGTAGTCCTTTGTAACAAACTTTGGTCAAGGTCAATTTTTATGTCGAGCGAGCTTCTGTTTGTTGGGTCTTAGCACTTGTGGTTTGCCTATGTGTTTCACCCATTTTTATTGGTGGATCCAGTCAAAATGTCTAGGGGTCTAATCCTTTTGTAATGAGTCATCTGTGGCTGTTTTATAATTCCATTTAAAAAAAGAAAGCAAATATTTACACCAATTACATACTAGATGCTCCTAAATTATTTTTCATCAAATACTTTATAAAAATAATTTTATTAAGAACTTCAGGATAATTTTCCTCTTAAATTAGTTTCCTTAAGTGTCAAAAAAATGGGTGGGCAGAATTTTCAAAAAAAGAAAGAATTGTTATTGTATTTTGATAAATTAGTTAACATTTGCATATTTTTAGGTAAATCATTTTGTATTATTAAATCATTTCAAAAATTAAGCTTGTTTTATGTACTTATATATATATAGCATGTTTGGTATTCGAAAATATGTAAAGTAAAAAGCAATTATAATCTAAAGCTTTTATATACTGTAATAGTTGAACTAATTTTTCTATTTCAAACTAATTTTCCAAACATGCTAATAGAATATATTATTGTCTTTTAATTTTTTTAATTACTCTGTTTTAGAATTTAAGTTATGTTTTTTATATCAACCTGTTGCGTCTTTCGGGGGCGTTTGGTATGCAATAATCCTGAGATGGGAATGAGAATCTATAAGATTCCCATGTTTGGTATACAGTAATCTAAGTTTTGGATTCCTAGGAAACTAATTCCCGTGGGATTCAGATTACCTCATTTTGGGGTAATATGAAGCCCACCCATAAGATGATATTCATATTCCTAGGAATCTCAAAACTATAGAAATCTCATCTTTGTTTCCATGATGATTATGATAATAATTATATTATTATTATAAATTAATATTTCTATGCAATACAAATATGAAAATTATATTCATATAAAATAATAATTTGATAATAATGATAATAATAACATTAACAATAATAATAAATATATATAATATATTACATATACAATATCTAAATATAATATATATAAATACTATAATAATAAAATAAAATAATGTTGTACTATTATTATAAATTAATATTAATATATGATATACATATAAATATTATATCAATATAAAATTATAATTTAATAATAAGAATAATAATAACAATAATAATAAAAACATAATAATATAACATCAATATGAATAGTATAATATTAATATTAATATGCATAGCAATATCAATATTAAACTATATAAATACTATTATAATAATTATAAATATAAAATATAGCTAAATATGTTTAATATTTTCTATAACAATATGTTTATTTAATGTTAATATTGATATAAATATTAATATATTATTAAGAATTGCATTTTTATTATTATTTATATTCATATCAATATATTTTATATTATATACAACATTTTAATATTAATATATTGTTAAATAATAATTCTATGATTATTATAAATTAATATTTTTATATAAGATAAAGAAAGTATTATATTAATATAAAATAATAATTATTTAATAATAATGATAATAATAACATTAATATTCATAGTAATATTAATGTTAAATTATATATAATATTATTTTATTATTTATATTTATATTATTATTATTTAATATTAGTTCTAATATATTATATTGATACATTTAATGGTAATACAATAAATTATTTTGTCAATTATATAAGATTCCTATGTATAACCAAACACAGTAATATATTATTCCTAGAAATCTAATAGAAGATTCATATATGCAACCAAACGTAATAATCTTAGTTCCTAAGAATCATATTCCCTACAATCATTTTCCCGGGAATATGATTCCTACTGATTACTACAAACCAAACGCCCCCTTCATGTCATGTGTTACGTAATCGTTTAAATACAACAAGTTTTGTCTTTCGTTCCCCAAAATAAAAAATGAGAATTGAAATTACAAAAATACCCACCATCTAGCCTCATATAACAAACCAACCAGGACAAAAGTAAGAATAACCGGTCCCGGCCGGTTGGCTATACTGAAATGATCATTATCTTCCAAGACAAGGGCATTTGTAGCAATATAATACTTGCCCAAACCCAACCTTTGCAGTAAATTGCATGCCCACATCAGCGTGGGACGTCCCAAGGAGGGATGGTAGCCTATCCCTATCTTCTAGAAGCATTAATTATTTTTTAAGAGAAGCACAAAATTGACGGTCGTGCTATGTTGTGGTAGCATATACAAGTAGAGAATATTTTGTGAAGTTAATGTTTTTTTCAAAATTGTTAGATTAGTTTCGCACTATACTAAATTCTACTCTACGATTGTCCAAACACACTATTTTTTCTCGATTTTAATCAATTTAAATTTTATTTATAAAAAATTTTAAATAATTAATTGCTAAAATAATATTTTAATTGTAATTACCAAGGAGTTTTTAGTATTTTGAAAAATTTAACTTGGCTAGTTAAAGGATTATTTAAAAGAATAACCAATGGGATAAGTTATAGGAAATGCGCTCTGAATTATCAAACTCATAAGGATAAACATGGGATTTTATAAAAACGATGCGTGGATGACAAAGGTGCGAGATCTCATATGGGGCTAGACAAATCTGATCCATTAAGTTTTAAATTCTTTAAAAGAATTCCTTTAAATTTACTTTCCTTTTCTAACTTTAATTCCAAGTTATTTAAAGGATTACATTTTATCCCTTTTTGAAATTCTTAAAGACTCATTTTTGGAGAGCTTGAAAAGAGGAGGACTATTAGTTTATGAATTATAAAAGACATTGGAACAAATATGGAATTTAGTTTTTTTTTTTTTTGTTTTCTCTATTTTATACTCTAGGAAAAATGATGGTATTATATATCTTTCTTGAGGGAAAGACTGAGGATTTGTGCAACAAATACAACTTATGCAGAGCACCATTATTACTCTATGTCGGTGTTCTTGACGCCACCATGGCTTCTATTGGACTTCCGTTCCGGTTGAGGTGCGTGTAACATTTTTTTGTTTTTTTCATGTCTTACTATATCTCCTTCAAATTATCTCTCCGCTAATTATCTTAACTAAAAGTTAATTTTATTAGTATAAAATGACTGAACTCTCAAAATTTAATTCAGATATATATCATGGGTTGATATTTTGGATAGCTTGCTTAAGCTTTGGTCTTCAGTATTATTTCTTAGAAATTCTTGCTGATTGTTGATCTGTTGTTGGATTTATTTCACCTTGTGTTTTTGTTTTTCTCTTTTGAGTTATTACTCTATATCAATTGCCTTTTTTCTTCATCTATTGATATATATTAATAATTTTAGAGAACGCTATGATTGAATTTGTCTCTCACTTATGGCTGTTCAGAAATTTGTTTGAAGCTTAATACGATTTTTGACCTACTGCTCCGTTTTGCAATTTGAGATGACAGTTCGAATCGTAATGTAAACGTCACATATCTAGTTTGATGGAGACTTAGGGAGCTCAAATGCATGGAAGGTGGTTGACCCAATACAAGTTCCTGTTGGACCAATCACAAGAGCCCGAGCTAAGAAATTCAAGGAAGCACTAAATGGGTTGATTCACGAAATCTGGAATCAAGAAAATTTGCGCAAGCCCATTGACCCAGGCCCACGTCAACCACAATGGTGCGTCAATTTGATCCAAGTTCTAGAAGAATCTGGATGACTCAAGCTTGAAATCAGCTCAAATTTTGCAAGATCAAGTCAAAGAATTTCGGAAACTTTCCCATTTTTGGCACACATGCGGCTGATCATTTGTGCAAATTGTTGACGAGGATTAATTGCACTTTCCTTTAATTGTTGGGCGTGTAAATGGTTGAAAATCAGTCATTAAAACTTTCCTTTCTTTTGGTTTTTATTTTAGGCTTAGTAATTATGTTTGAATTTGTCAACTTTTCTTTTTGGGCAACACTTTGTAATTTTGGCCTATAAATAGGCGTTTCCAAGGTTAATGAATAATCAATGAATGTTTATTTTTCTGAGAGAGAAAATTCTTTCTTTGGTTCTTTGACGAACTACACGAACTCATCGGATCAATCCGGGCATTCAACCCTAACTTATCAATCAAGCTTCCATCCTTGATTGTGGCGTCTACGATATACCAAGGTTCTTGCTTCGATATAAGCAACGGGTCACGGTGACTTCCATCTAAATCTAAGTAGAAACGGTCTTGGTGCCTTCTTATTGATAACGGGTTTCGTCAGTATATTGGCGAGGTTCTTATCATGTTGGGCCTTGTTTAAAATATAAATATGCATGATTAATAGTTTAGAATTTATTTATTCTTAATTCATCATCGACAACCAATTTAGTCAACTCACGCCTTAGTAAGTAGCAAGACATTTCTATATATTTGTAATATAGTTCAAATTCCACATCTGCCGTGGCTACGAGGGAGAATAATACGCATAATCAATTCAGTCACATTTGTCCATCGTTTGTAGCTTGACATTTCAATATATTTGGGATATAATTCAAATTCAACATTAAATCTTGACCATAATTTTTTTTAAATTAGTTGACATTAATTATTTTGCAGCAATTAAGTATGACGCATATAGGCTTGATATTGAGCAAGATTTCTTAATTACAACATTGACATTTTCATGGTCCAGGAGAGATGATGTCCCTGAAAACCTATGAAGCTTGTATAAGACACGCTCAACATTTCCTTTATAGAAAAACTAAAAGTAATGATTTGACTACGCAATTTTATATTATAACGGCCCTACATGTTTGAATTAAAAAAAAAAAAAAAGAAGAAGAAAAACCTCCTACAAGTATAACTTTTGATATTTCAGCTCATGCATATTTAAGCAACTTAATTTTTATAGAGATCTAAAGTTAGTGTTTCATTTTGCGATGCAGCCCCCAAATGTTTTTATCATTACCTTCAACACATTATTTTTTTGTGGTTACTAACATTATAAAAGATATTCAAATTTAGAAGGTGGTATTTATATTTGTCATTATATCTGCTGAGCTCAAATTCTCAAAATTTTTGATATCGATTACTTTTTATTTTCGAATTGAGTTTTCACTGAACTTTAAAAATTGTGTTTTCGAAAGTATATTCATTATGTTTTTAAACTATATTCAGTCATAGGCATAACATCTGATCATTTGTGGCGACGTTTGAACATATGATAATCCCTACCATGGGAATTCTAATGGTAAATTATGTTGGTGCTATAACGGTTTCCATTTACATACCTTAAGTAATTTTAGCTCATCATTTTCAAAGGTTATATATAATAATTTTAGTTTATTATTTTTTATTTTTTTGGGAGAGAGATTAATTGTTTATATTAATATCCTAATTGTTTGAAAATTTAAGAATGCTTACTAATTTTCCCTTTGCGTTTTAGTTCATATCATGTCACTCATTGATTCGATCACTCAACTAAATAACCAAGTCTCTATTACTGTATCAGATAATATTAGAAATTTAAATGAGTAAATTATTAACTAACTATGCAAAAATAAACAGAGGAAAAAGCAGAAAAAAAAAAAAGAAAAAGAAATCACAGTCACTTAAAAAAAAGAATCCATCAAATTTCATTCCACTTCAATTGGTCCTTATTTATGTTGGAAAAATAGTGTGCAGTGGAATTTTAAAAATTTTTTATATCAGAGTATTTTTCAAAAACACAAGTTTAACATGCTATATGCATAAATTAATTAGATCTTACACACCTTTGAATGCTGAAAAACTTCTACAATTTATGAAAAGAAGTAATATTCCAAAAAAGCCTCAACCAACTGGTCTTCTTTGCTATTCTCTATCCACAATTGGAGCGACTGTCAGCTCACGTCGTTCAGCCTTTCCCCAGTGACTCTCCTTCCAACCAATTGAGAGCACCCAAAGCTAGTGTTCATGATTTGTGAACAAGAGCTCTTAAGGAGTTTTTAGAATCTCACCAGCAGAGTTTCACTCTTAATCCTTCAATTGATCTAAATAATAATGAGACTCACTCCCCTTTTATAGAGGTTGGGCCTAGGAGCCAGTCCTTATTAGATAAGGCCTCAAAAATTCGAATCAGAATTAAATTCATATCAATATCTGATGGAATCTGCATGAAAATACGTGATCTTTTTATCCCGCGGTTGGCATGCCGATCTGTCTAATCAACATGCCAAACTTGCCCCATCAACATACCGAACCTAAGGATCGACATGTCAAACCTGCGAAAAAAATCTCAACAAATGTTTTATTCTTTACCCGAGATTCTATAAGATAAAGTCTCAGTTTTAATTCAAATAACCCAATAGAGAAGTTATCTAATTAAAACAACTTTATCTAGATAATCTCTAGGAAAATAAATGAATTCCTGATAATTCACAAGTTTATCTTGAAGTAATTCAAAATTAATCCAACCAATAAATATACATAAATTATCCGTTCTTGATAATTCAACAAGTTTATCTTGAATTAATTTTATTACAAAATTAATTTAACCGATAAACAGACATGAATTATCCGATTTTACTGAATTTCAACCAATCTGATAAATCTAACATAAGTTAACAATTATTGGAAAAGCATGCTGTATCATTATAGGATTTTGTGAGCTAGCAAAGGGGACCTAATGGACCTATCTAGTTCAAGCTTCCGATAATTATAAAACCCAATATCCCAGATATACATTTCATAATTATCAACTCCAACACTATTCCACTAAAAGCTTGGAGCTGTATTCTCGAACTATGTAGAATTACGAAGCCCGTATAGCTAAGTCTCCATGACATATCATAGTGTCTCGTATCCCCATAGGATTATCCATAATCGGCTTATGGACAAGTTTTGTCTTACCTTCCTGATTATTTTTATCTTATGTTCCATTATCTCACCATCAAACAACTTACAATACAAAGATAGTATACCATTCAGTTACACCTATGTATCCAAATGGTTAAGCGCTCTAGTTTTCTAATTACAGGATAACGCATATAAGAAGATATCACTACTCCTAAAGAGGAGCTATGGATTCCATATCTATGAATAACAGGTCTACGCTATTAAGAGTCATGCCTCCAATGTACCGACATGCGTACCACTATTAAAATGTAGGTATCACCTTTTGGTACATCAAAAGACACAAGTCAAGACAATGGGCCTACTATTCATCTCAAGATTAAGATACAATACAAATGATTGTCTAAAGTGAATCGATTTGCCAAGACAGAATTATTAATCCAAATCAATTCACTTTATGTCTCGATCCAACACATCATCACCTATGACAACGTGCCAATGTTTCTATTCACGGAGTCCAACTCCTATGGTCAAGACAAACTATCTCTCAAAAGAGATATAGACAACATAACAATCTTTACATAAATAAAGCGCCCAACTTTATTCCTTTGATTGTGGATCTTATGATTTAAACTGTTATCTTAAGAATCATGTCTTCCACATAATCTGTCCATCATATGCGCAATTCTTAAAGGTTTAGACCGACAGTCTCAGACTATTGTTTGCTTAATATATATTCAACAAATATGAACGTAAAGAGGACAAGATTTGGTACATAAATAATAAATAAATTATGTATTGAAAAAAATGTCTCCAAAAATATATTACATTTTTACTCCTTATGGCATACATATCTAACAAATTGGTCCTTATTTATGTGTAGACTAAGAAGCAAGGTTGGCAATTTTAGACACGGCATGATGACACGATACGAAAATGATACAAGATAAATAGGTTTGATCTGCACAATTAATTGGGTTATAAATAGGTTGACATGAATAACATGAAAATATACATGCTGGATTCATGATAGCAAGTTTAACATATTTAATTAAACGGACCGTAAACATGTCAACACGACATGACACGACTTGCGTGTTTTGAGCACATTTAAACTTAAAAATAAAAATATTTAAAATTTAAATCCTAAAATATATAAGGCACTTTATATCTAATCCTCAATTTCAAAATATGTAAGGCATGTTATAGATAAGACCTTTATCTCTAAGTTGTAGAGAGAGATAAGCAGGGTGCTTTGTTTAATTTGTTATTGATTTGTTGTTTAATATATTGCTTTGTTTAACTTGGTAATTCTTTGAAATCTTAAATAGGGTGAAATAATTGAAGACTTTTGGAGAGTGCTTAGAGCTTGGATTTAGGGACCTCATTTCAAACTCAAGAAGACTGATGTTTTATGCACTTATATTGTTTATTGTTAGACATTTGGATAGGAACATTTGGATATTGGTTATGTTTTGAATTTTGATTTGGATATGTTTGTTATATTTAAAACTTAGTTTGAGTGCTTTGTTATGTTTTGGAACAAGGCATGATGTTGCTTGTACAGTTTTATATGCCTAGTAGTAATAGGCTAGTACTATTTAGATATTGTGTCTTCGGTAATTTTCTTTCTTGGTTTTTTTTTAATTTTCAGTTAAGTGGGTCATAAACGGGTGTTTTTATCGTGTTAATCCGTCATAACCCGTTTAGTAATCATGCTAATCATGTCGTGACATGTTACACATGTCATAGGCAGTTCATGTTCATGTTTGCATTTCAGGCACATTTATTAATCTTGTCGTGTTTATATTCAACCTTATTGTGTCGTGCTGTAAACATACTGGCACAAACACAACACGAGAATATGAATTGCCAGCCCTATTAAGAAGTAAGAAATAAATTCTTTCATTTACTTTTTTACAGGTTTCCAAACGTAACTTAATGTTGCATGCTTACTCAATCTTCACCTTTTCTTGCTATTTTTTCTAGTTTTTCATATACATTAATCAATTAAAAAATACAATTAAAACTCTTTTACAATTTCTTTTCTTGTTTTCTTTTAGGCCAAAAAGAACATTGCAAATTGTGGCATGCTAATTATACAATATGCACATTCGACTCAAGTACATGTTGTGCTAGTGACAAAAGGTAATAATTTATATTGATCACAAGTTTTTACTTTATTATGTATGCAAGAATTTTGACAGGAACTATAAGAAGGGTAATGATAATAGCGGTGATGTGCTTCTAATTTGCAATGTAATCTCTGTACGGTAACTTGATGATGAAGGACACATGTGACTTTAATAACGGTGGGTGGAAAGTAACAAACGGTGCCATGGTTGTAGCTCAAAGAAGCAAGAATAGAACCCTTTATATTAACTCCAGTTGCAAGAACACCGTAGCAGTTGTTGATTCTGCTATTGATTTGAGCTATGGCATAATAGGCTCAGGCACATAAGTGAGACAGGAATGAAGGTGCTTCACTTTAGAGGAAAACTACTATGATTGAAGACTGTTGATCATAGCTTATATGAAGGATGTATTTTTGGCAAACAGAAAAAAGGTGAGTTTTTCCAAAGCAATTAGGGAGCCAAAAACCAAGAAGCTAGAATTGGTTTATAGAGATGTATGAGGGCCTTCAATTGTCACTTCCTTTGGAGATTCTAGCTATTATGTGACATTTATTAATGACTCGAGCGGATAGGTATGGATTTACTTTCTCAAAAACAAATATAATATCTGTGAGGTTTTAAGCAATAGAGAGCAATGGTTGAAAACAAGATAAATTTGAAAGTGAAATGCTTCCAAACTGATAACATGGGAAAATGCATAAATGAAGATTTCAAGTGGTACTACACAGAAAATGGAATCAAAATGAAGAACACCATTCCAATAAAACTACAACATAATGGTGTAGTTGAAAGGATGAATAGAATCTTAAATGAGCATGCTGGGAGTATGAGGTCGCATGAGGGTTGCCAAAGATGTTCTGGGTTAAAGCAATTAACACTGCAACTCATTTGAGCAATAGAAGTCTGTCTATGCCATTGGACTTTCAAGCTACGAGGAGAAGTTTGGAGTGGCAAAAAGTTAAACCTTTCTTATTTTGAAAGTATTTGGTTGTGTTTCTTATGTGTATATTGATTCCAATGCCAGAAATAAAATTGATTCCCAATATAAGAGTGTTTTTTCATTGGTTACGGTGAAACTGAGTTTGGTTATCATTTCTGGCATGACTAAAATCGAAAAATTATTAGGAGCAAAGATGTGACCTTCAATGAAAGCATTTTGCACAAAGATAGAATCAATAACAACTCCCAAAGCATGGTTTCAAAGCCAATAAGCTTGAAGCGATTCCGTTGGAGAAACTTCTGGAAATTGAGGTTAAGAAACATGAGGTTGAAGATCAAGAAAAAGTAGGAAAAAATTTTCTCTAGTTGGTTATACTATTATTGTTAACTATGTGATATGAATTGGACGGTTGTAATAAATTGGGCAATTGACAAAAAAGAGAGAAAAAATTACATGTTATGCCAGACTTTTAAAAGTTGTGTTTATTTATGTCATATTTAAAAAAGTTTATGTCACACTTTTATTCATATGACATGTAAGTTATGTACAAATAAATATGTAAGGCATTTAGACAAAGTAAATTTTAGTAGATGACATCTATAAAAACTCCTTAAATTATGATAATTAATGAAATTGAATTCTTATCATATCACATCATCAATTGTTGCTCAAACATGTCCTTAGTAGAAAGGAGAATTTTCATAAATTCTATCTTTTGAAGCTTATTTTTTCATTTTTTAAGTGTGACATAAATAAATATATTTTTTAAAAATGTGATATAACATAAGATTTTTGCTATTGTGGAAAATGTTACCATTAAAAATGTTCCCATGGAAAACAAGTGTGTGTGTACATATATAGCTTTCAAAAAATATTATTTTATATAAGATACTAGATCTATATGTCTATATTTCCTAAGCTAAAAGGATTTCCGTCTTGCTTTTTTAATCTTTGAATATGCTTTCTTAGACTTTACACATTTGTTTATTTAATAGGACTTTTAGTGGATTTACTTCCTAAATTTTTCTCCTTCACGCAATGTAGTCCTTAAATTATTTTTGGACAGTTGAGTCCCGAATAATTTTGATAATAATTTTTAACAGCCAATCATAGACGCTCTGATTGTTTCCAGTATTATATTACTGGTCAGCCCTAATTTGTTAATTATTTTACACTATTATCTTTGACTATACTGTTCTTATCATTTGCTTTCTTAATAATTTAATCATCATTATATATCGTTGTATGTATACGTCGTACTTATCTCGAAATATTCTTTTCCTTTGAAAAGATTTATCTTGATCATGACTTTTCCGTGATCATAATCATGGAAGATTTTCCAAATTTGTTCATAGGCACCCTCCTATAAATTTCAAAGTGCTTGAAGCATTTGTTATCTACACTTCCTTGTTCTCCTCTATCATCTACACTTCCCTGTTCTCCTCTATCCTTGTTGTTGGCATTATTCATGGAGCTCACAATATCTCATTCTTCCTTTAGAGTACCACGTATTATCCCTTGACGTTTCTCACAATCCTTCACTCATGCAAATACGTTGGTACCAACTAAGCCCATAACCAAAGATATCAAATGCTCCACTAATAAATTGATCCACCCGATAGGGCTCTATGGGGAGAGAAGGTTCTCAAAATCGTTATCATTAGGCCAACATAGGCCTAATTCGATCAGGGTACAATTTTTTTTTTCCCTGTGACATGCATACGTTAATTATATAACACGTACGCATTTTAGAAACTCCCGTAAATCTTACTAGATAGGTACATAAAGAATCAAAGATATCTTTACACACGAATGACACGCGCAGTTTGAAAAAGGGGCAACGTTAGGACTATTGCAGTAGCATTAACATGAACCACAACAAAATGGCCTTTTTAGCAACCAAAATTTGGTAACAAAAATCATTTTTTGCTACCAAAATTATATGGTAGCAAAAATCATTTTTTGCTATCAAATTTTGGTAGCTAAAAGTTGTAAAACAAAATAGAACGCCTTCCATTTAATTTTATTGCAAAATCGGATGCTTCCGTTACTAAATTTTTGTTTGCCAGCCAAAAATATAACGCCAAACTAAATCCAAAGGACTATTTGTATTTTTTGAATTTTTGCTTTTTTTTAATTGTCCATTTTAATGACTAAGTAAAAATAACTCATTTATTTTTACGAAAATATATGTTTTACATTTTATTAAATGTATACTTATTTAGCATCTATTAATCTCTATAATATTGTAACCACTAGAGTTATTTAATTCTTAGATATATAATTACAAATTAAGTAGTTGTTTTTTGAAAACATATTTCAAAACAAAAGTTTTGCATGATTGCATAAATAGTCTAATTAGGTTTTTGCTATCAAAATTTAGTAGCAAAATAAGTGCTTTCGCTACCAAAGTGTAGATTTAATAGCACAAAGTCTCCATTCATTACCAAGTGATCATTTGGCAGCAAAAAGTCTTTCAATTTTGATTCTATATTCTTTGCTTGTCCTTGTTTTTAATTCTTACTAAGTGAAAAAAACCCATTTAGTTTTATACAAACAGGTGTTTTTTATCTTATTAATTTTCATTTTATTAAATTATACTACGCATACTTGTTGTGAACAAAACTTCTGCTTCACTACTTAGTGCATGTACATGCATATGATGTATAGTAAAATCATTTGTACCTTTGTAAAATATTTGATTTGATATAGTATTGTAACACTCATTAAGACCATGTTTACTTTGCATAAAAAAAAAAAACAAGTGAAAGCAATGAAAGTAAGGAGTGATTTTTTTCTTTTCAAATATATAAGTACTAAATACTTACAAAAAAAATCCTCATTTTATTATTTCACTTTCAAATCTCAATACCTTTTCAATGCATTAATCCTGTATGGTTTGGTAAACGTATCCTAAATTTAATCCGACACTGGGAATAAGTCTTCATCAATGAAAATTAAGCTTTACACAAGCATATGTGTCCATTATGTTCCCATGTTCAAAAAGAAATGTTACTAGTACCAACCTAGTCTAACTCTAGATGAATTTAAGGCTATAAATATGTGTACATAAAAAATGGGACCCACAAAGAATTTAAGTGTAACACGCCCTTACGAATGTCATAGATATCCTTACGTTCATCCCCATTTTCATTACTTTTAAGATAAACCATTTAAACAAGGTAAAATTTATTAAACTTATCACAGGATCCATGTGTGCATTTTTTTAGACTAATTATCAAAATTTCAAAACCTTTTATATTTATTTAAATAGTTTATCAATATCAAATTAATGAAGCCATAATGTAAACAAAAATTTAAAATCATTATCTAATTCTATTCGCAGTTCGGTAGGCCGAACTCCAGACACTGACAAGCCAAACATGACTGGCAGTCTGAACTTCAACCACCGACAGGCCATTCGAGGCTCTACAAAATCAAAATTTTAAAGCACTTGGACTGGCAGGCCGATACAAGGTAATCGGCAAGCCGATGCCAACATCGATGGTCTAATCTGAAATGGTCGAAAGGCCAATCCTTTATTAAAACCAAATAAAATAAAATAAAATAAATAGATGAATTTAAACAAGTGTCAATATTTTAAGGTGCGGAAAAAAATTTTAGAGTAGCAAGGATACAATTCAAAACTTAAAAACTCTTTAAATAAACATACTCAGAAATAAAACAAAGTTTATAAACTTTAATATTCTTTCTTGGCATTCTTCCATTTTTCAATCCATTGTTCCCTGCTCACACGCCCGTCTTTGCCTTCTACCTAATCCATGGTCCTCTTACCTTTATCTGCAACATGATCATAACAAAGTAAGCAAAAAGCTTAGTATGTATATTTTCCTATCTCACAACTTAAAACGTTTATGAACATCCTAATGAAACTTCATAATCATAGTGATCGTTAACATAAAAGTGCCTTGCCATATTTCTATATAGAACATATCTTTCACTAACATTATCTATATTAAAACTCCATTCATTTTATCTTTGCGGCCCAAGTGTTGCACCATCATCATCATCATAGGCGCACCATCATGAGAGGAGAGGGGTACTAATCCCAAACCAAACATGACAAGTCCAACTTTGGACATCATAAACATAGACATAAACATAAGGTGTGCAACACTTAATTAGGTGATACATATATATATATATATATATATTAACTTTGAAATACGTCATCATCAAAACATGTATTGAACATTCTTGCACTTCAAATCTTTCATAATAAAACATTATATAAAATCATCATGGAAATTATCATGAACATAGATTTCAAACTTTTCATAAACTTTATCATGTTGTAGATGAGAATGTACTTACTTGACTTGCTCACTTAACCTTTTCTTAGATGACGTCGTCACGGTCTTGATGTGCTCACTTCTTGGATTGTTCATGTCATACATTCATATATAAATGAAAATTAATTTTCACTTCCATGAACTCATCTAATAACATAAGACATCATTCATACTTTCATCTCAAGAAATACATAAACATTTGTACATTTTACCATCTTTCAAGCTTTCATGCAAAATCTATGATGTTAGATTTCTACCTGACCGTAAGGGATACATAACTCAATTACTCATTACTCATACACAATTAAGGCATGAGACTTTACACGGACATAATTAACATATATATAAATTACCCTAATTTTTCTTTAGCCATAAAAATTCCATTAGGCACTTAAAATAAATCACGCAATACCCAACACAAAATCTGACAACAATAACAACACAATGAGCAGTCCTAACATACATTCATATAATAAAATATCTATATCACAAAATAATTCCACAAAAATCCTAAATGTACTAGACACCTAAAGCCACAACATATCCAAAAATTAACCTTAAATAAATTCAAAACAACTTAAAACATGCATTAGAAGTCATAGACAAAATAAACCCTAAATTCACAAAGCATTGAGCAATACCAGATCATCATACTCAAACAATTAAAATCAATTTTCTTAGACGCTAAACTTTTTATGACAACCTATTAACATATAATACAATACCACAAAAAGTTTTGTTGTCAAATAAACTCTTTTAGTCATATAAAAAGATCACACAAGCAAGAAGTCCAGAATTCACTGCATAGTCAGCCATAAAACCTACCCTCCAATAAAATTCAAGAACGCATAAAATATTCATCAAATCATCACAAAACTTTCTAGTCCATAACTTAACATATACATGAACATATCTGTAAAATTTCTTGAGAAATAAGATATGTTTGCCCTATGAACAAAGACTACATTTTATGAAATTTTTACAATCAGTAACGAGTAGTTTAGGAGTGGTAAAGAATCAAAATTGAATAACTTTGCATAGAAAATTCCAAATAAGGTGAAATTTTGAGAAATATCACACAACACATACATAAACATCATACTAAAATTTCGTTGAAAAAGAATATTCGTAACAAAGTTATGGGAGTTGAAACACAGAAGAAATAAAATTTAGGAATGAACCGAGAATGAGTTTCTTACCTCAAAATGTTTCTTCTCAAATTTTCTTCAAATTCACCAAGAAAAGACTCAATGTTTCATTCAATTATTTGCAGGAAAATTAAGGGAGAGAAGGAGAAAATTCGTGGAGAAAAGAAAGGGGAAATTTTTTATGAGAGAGGGAGAACGATAGAGAGAGAGATGGTTCACGTGAAAAGTAGGAGTGTTTTGAAGGAAGAAATAATCTTCTAAATTTGATGCAGATTTTTTTTTTCTTTTTGGTAAGGGAAATATGCATGCTCTATAGGCAGGAAGATAAAGAACTAGTTTTGCTCTAACTACCAAATCTTATCATATCAATTTAGGAAACCTTATCACAAAATCTAATTTTTTTTAAAGTCAAATTATCCCTAATTTGAATGAGGAAAGAGATAAAAATAAACCAATTTTTTAAAATTTCACAACAAATCAAATTAAATCATCAATGCCACAATTTTGGGAATTATCTGCTGATTTCCCGTCAGCAGTCTTCAGCCTGCCGATCGTTTTTCTTGGCCTACCGAAGTCATGAGGTTCGGCCTGTCGATGAATTCCATCGGCCTGCCATTCTAGAGAGGCAATACAAAACAATAAGACATTAATAATTATCTTGCATACCATAATAAATGACATGAACATCTTGAGTATACCAATTCCATGTGACTATCACCTATCATAATACTTAAAATAAATCATCAGTAATATTATTTCATAAGAAAAATACTTAATGTTGTTATATTCTAACATTAACTATTACACAAAAAAATGGCGGGTGTTACAATTCTCCCCACTTTATAAGAGTTTCATCATCAAAATTCAGAATAGTTGTGGATACTTAACCCTTATGTCATCTTCACGTTCCCATATAGCTTCTTCCACTTGGTGATTTCACCATAAAACTTTGACCAAAGGAATTTCTTCGTTCCTTAAGATTTTAGTCTTTCGATCTAAAATCTCCATTGGCTTTTCTTCATTGCTAAGGTCATCTCGAATTTTGATCACCTATGGCTTGATCATGTGCGTACGATCTAGGATGTATTTTTTAAGCATTAAAACATGGAACACATCGTGAATGTAGCACCCCCTTCCGGACGTTACAGATGTCGTTACATACATTCCTTAATTCTTTTATTTAAGATAAACTATTTGTACAAAACATAATTTGAAGATCATACCCCAGGATCCATGCATACTTTTTTTTATTTAATAAATTAGTTAATTACAAACATTCTTTAAATAGTTTATCAATACTCTCGTAAGTTGAACAAACTTTAAAATCATCCTTAAAAGAATCTTCATATATGGTTCAGCAAGCCGAACATGAGACTTCAACAGGCCGAACTGATTCGGCAGGCTGATGATCATTCATCGGCAGGCTGCCCGAAGCTTTGCAAAAATAGGGTTTAAAAATTTCTAAGTTTGGCAGGCCAAAAAATGGGATCGGCAGCCGAACATTACATTGACATACCAACCAGTAATGATCAGTAGGCTATCCGATTGCCAAAAACTAAATTCTTAAAACAAAACTCAATAATTTAAAAATGCAAAAAACTTATGATGAAACTATAAGGTTAAAATATCGTACTTTAAAATCTTTAAAATTCAATAAATAGTCATACTCAAAATTACAAAATATGGTTTAAAACATTAAATCCCTTCTTTGGCGTTCTTCCGTTTGCAATTCATCCTGCTTAGCTCACACACCTTCCCATGCCTTCCGCCTAATCCACAACGTTCTTACCCTTATCTGCAACATGATATAAAACTAAATAAGCTAATGCTTAGTAAGTACATTTATATCTCACAACTTGAAACTTTTTATGTACATCATCAACATCATCATCATAATAGTGCACTAGGCACAATTTCATAAGGAACATATCTTTCATTACTTTGTCCATATTAAAACTTAATTCATTTTATCTTAAGGGCCTAAGTGTTGCACCATAATCATCATCGTAGGCGCGCAGTCATGAGAGGAGAAGGGTAGCTAATCCTAAACCAAACATGACATCATAACATATCATAACATAAAATTGGTGTGCGACACTTATTTAGGTGATAAATATATACATTTATAAACTTTTGTACTTTGAAATATGTCATCATCATACATGCATAACTTTTAAAACATAAAAATCTTTCATGAGAAATATAGATGAAACCATCACAAAATCATCATAGATATCATCATGAACATAATTTCAAACCTTTTATAAAACATATCATGTTACAGGTGAGAATGTACTTACTTGTTTAGCTTATATAACCTTACTCGTAGGTGACGTTGCCGCAGTCTTGATATGCTCGCTCCTTAGTGTGTTCATGTCATATATTCATTTAAAATATCAATTAACATTTATCTCAAAGAATTATTCATCATCATATAACATCTTCCATTTCCATAGTACATCTATAACTCTAATTCAAGAAATACATAAACACAATTTTTTGCCTGACCTTATGTATTTAAAACTCAATAACTCATAATTCATATACAATTCAAGTACCAAACTTGGCAAGGACAAAGTTTAACATATAAACCTATCACCATGATTTTTCGTTGATCATAAAAATTCCATTTAGTATTTAAAATAATTCACATATTTCATGACACAAAATCTACCAGAAATAGTTAGGCAGTGAACAACTCAAAACTCAGGTCCATTTATTACATTTTGATGTCATAGAAAAATCTACAAAAATTAACACATATAATAGACATATAGAACTCTAACATATCCAAAAATTGGCTTTAAAAAAAATCAGAGTAGGTCAAAATACACATTTGAAATCAGTAGTAAATCTAACTTTAGGTTTTATAAGCAGTGAGTATTCTTTAGTAAACATTTTCAAACAATTAAAATAAAATTACTTAGCCTCCAAAATTTTTATGACAACCTCTTATCATCTAAATACAGTACCACAAAAATTCCCATCAACAAATAAAATCATTTGTTTATACAAAAAATCACACAACCAGAATTCCAATAATTCACTGATAGAGTAGTTTCAAAACCTAGTCTTAATGAAAATTCAATAACACATAAAATTTTCACCAAAAATCACCAAACTTTCTAGTTCATAACTTCACATATACATGAACATATTTGCCAAATTTTGTAAATACCAAAGTGCATTTGCCCCTTGAACTAAAACCATATTTTTATGCAACATAATCAAACAGCAACATTTTACTGTGAAATGGCAGAGAGTAGAAATTTGTATCTTAATGTAGAAAAATCAAATAACATGAAACTTAGAGGAAAATCACATAACACATATAAGAACATCATATTAAAATTTCAGAGCAAAAGAAAATTCCTAGACAAAGTTATGGGGGGTCAGAACATAGAGATAAAACAACGTTACCGATTAGCATTAATTAACAGTGAGTGGTAGAGAGAAGAAAATTCATATCTCAGCGTAGAAAAATCCAATTTAGGTGAAATTTTGTGGGTCAGCACATAACATACATGAATAACATATTAAAAATTCAGAGCAAAAAACAATTTGTAGAGAAAGATATAGCAGTCGGATTACAAGGTGATTAAAATTTTAGAATTGCTGAAAAGAGTCTCTTACCTCAAAACAATTTCTTCTCAAGCTTCCTTCGAATTCACCCAAAGAAAACTCAATATTTCTTTCAATTATTTGCAGGAGAATTAAGGGAGAGAGAAAGGAGAAAGACGTGTATAAGAAAGAAAGAAAAAGATGTCTGAGAGAAATTTTAGAGAAAGAGTGTGTAAGATTTTTTTTTTTACGTGAATGAAAAAAATGATGGAGGAGGTCAACTATCTCTGTTAAATCAAAATTCTTTTAATGTGAATATATTTTTTTTTTGGAGTGATTTGTGGGATCGAAGGGAATTAGGGAAAGATTATAATGATTTGGTCCACTTACCAAATTTTAACTCTTAAAATAGGAAACTTTTTAAAATAATTCAATCAATGCAAAGTCAAATGTTCTATTTCCTTAAATGAGGAAATTAATAAAAAATATGCCAATCAATCAACAATCATTATCCAATTACGTCCAATCATCATCATCACAATTTTTAGAGATTTTTGTTGACTGCTCGTCAGTTGTCTTCGGCCTACTGGTTACTTAGTTCGGCCTGCCGAAGATTTGAGGTCTGGCTTGCTGATTCTATTCATCGGCCTACCATTTCATGAGGATCATTTTGGCCTGTAGAACTGCCTTATACAACAAAGTTTAACAAAACATTAATTATTGTAGAAATTATTATAAAACATACAACGTAATTGACATGAACACTTTGAGCACATCAATTCCATGTGATTGTCACCTGTCATAACACTTAAAATAAAATAGTTAGTGACAATAATATCATGTATCATAACATATATCAATAAGAAAAATTACTTAACGTCGTTACTAACTTAACATAATCCGTTACATGAAAATCGGCGGGTGTTATAGTGAATAGCTGACATCTCCAATGGCAATCTCAACTGATAAGCTAGTTTGTTTATCCACTTCATGATTTCATAGGGCTTGATAAACCTTGGGCTCAACTTGCCTTTCCTCCTGACCCTCATAACTCCTTTCATTGGCACAACCTTTAAGAACATCGAATTGCCTACAACAAATTCTAAAGGCCTTCTTCTTTTATTAGCATAACTTTTCTGTCAACTTTGAGTGGTCTCTATTCTCTTTCTTATCAACTTTATCATCTCAGAGGTTTTATTAACAAAATTAGTCTTTTCATTGCCAACACTTTCCATTAACTTCTTTTCACCAGCTGTATGCCAACAAATAGGCAACCTACATTACCGCCCATACAAGGCCTTATAAGGTGTCATTTCCAATTGTCGCCTAGTAGCTATTGTTATAAGCAAATTTTGCTAACAGTAACATTTTACACTAGCTGATCTTGAAGTTGAGAGTACAAACCCGAAGCATATCCTCTAAGATTAAATTTGTCCTTTCTATTTGGCTGTCTGTTTGAGCATGAAAAGCTATGCTAAAGTGCAATTTAGTTCCTATAGTAGTCTGTACACTTTTCTAGAACTTGGACGTAAATTTACCCTCGCGATAAAAAATAATAGACTTAGGGATTCCATGAAGTCACACAAGTTCCTTAACATAGAGTTCTGCTAACCATTCCATAGAGTAAGTGATCTTGATGGGAATGAAATGCGCTATCTTTGTCAGTTGATCAACAACAACCCAAATAGCATCATATCTATTCATAGTCCTGGGTAAAGCGGTAATGAAATCCATGGTAATATCCTCCCATTTCCATTTTGGTATCTGAATTGACAGTAAATAGCTACCAGGTCTCTGGTGTTTAGCTTTAACTTGTTGGCATGTCAAGCATTTCTTTGCATAAATTGCAACATTACGTTTCATTCCAAACCACCAAAAGATTATCATGAATTTCCATTAAGATTCTTTCCCTTATACCATCAACATTAGAAACACATAAGCGGTCCTTGAGATATAGAGTTCCATCATCCGTAATACAAACTCTTCACATTTTCTTTCCTTTATTTCCTGCTTAATCCTCGCGAGGTTTACATCTTGGTTTTGCTTACTTCGAATCTCATCGAATAATGTTGGAGCAAGAGTGAGTGCTGAAAGCTGTCCTGTTATAATTTCCAAACCAAAGTCTAGAAATTCTTTCCTCAAAGGCTGGGACATTGCTTGTAATGACATCAACGTGGCAGCACTCTTCCTACTTAGAACATGAGCTACTCAATTAGCCTTTCTTGGGTAATAAAGGATTTCACAATCATAATCCTTCACCAGTTCTAACCATCTCTGCTACCGCATATTTAGGTCCTTCTAAGTAAAAAAGTACTTTAAACTTTGATGACCAGTGAAGATCTTGCATTGGACTCCATACAAGTAATGTCTCCATATCTTCAATGCAAAAACTATGGCCGCTAGCTCAAGGTCATAAGTAGGATAGTTCTTCTCATAATCCTTTAGTTGTCTCAAGGCATAAGCGATCACTCTATCATTTTACATCAAAACAGCACCAAGGCCCGTCTTGGAAGCATCACTGTAAATTATAAACCCATCGTTTCCTTCAAGAACGGCTAAGATTGGAGCTGTAGTTAACCTTTTCTTTAGTTCTTAGAAACTCTTCTCACATGCATCTGTCCATTCAAACTTCCTTCCTTTATGAGTTAGATTTGTGAGTGGCGCTACTATCTTAGAAAAGTCTTCTACAAATTTTTGGTAATAACCAGCTAGACCCAAGAAGCTCCTTATCTTACTTGCATTCTTCGGTTGTTTCCAGTTGAGAACAACTTCTACTTTAGCAGGATCTACCATTATCCCTTCCTTTGATACTACATGCCCCAAGAAAGACACTCTGTTGAGCCATAATTCACACTTAGAGAACTTTGCATACAACTTGTGTCTCCTTAAGGTCTCCAGTACAATCCTTAGATGCTCAGCATGTTCTTCTCGACTCTTCAAATAAACAAGAATATAGTCGATAAACATAATAACAAATTTATCAGAGATATCCTCGAATACCTGATTCATCAGGTCCATGAAGGCTGCAGGTGCAATCTCTAGACCGAAAGGCATAACCGCAAATTCATAGTGACCATACCTCGATCTAAAGGCTATTTTTGGGATGTCCCCTTCTTTTATCTTGAACTGGTGATATCACGACTGTAGGTCAATCTTTGAGAAAACAGATGCACCTTTAAGTTGATCAAACATGTCATCGATTCGGGGCAACGGGTATTTGTTCTTAATCATCACCTTGTTTAGCTCTCTATAGTCGATGCAAAGTCTCATAGATCCATCTTTCTTCTTGACAAATAAGACTGGGGCTCCCCAAGGTGAGTGACTAGGCCTAATAAAGCCTTTGTCGAGCAGTTCTTTTAATTGAGAATGGAGCTCCTTCAACTCTGTTGGGGCCATTTTGTATGGCGCCTTTGAAATCAGGTCGGTGCCTAAAGCGAGCTCGATCTCAAATTCAATCTCTCTATTAGGGGGTAAGCTTAACAAATCATCTTGAAACACCTCTAAGAATTCTTACACTTCTACAACATCTTCAATTCTTGCCTTTACTTCCTGTCTTTTGTCTACAATGTTTGCCAAGTAACCCATGTAGCTGCTTGCTAACAACTTCCTTGCTTTCATGGCTAACAGAAACATATTTGGTTTTCTTCCAAACTCGCCCATATGCGCGAACTTTGGTTCACCTTCTGGATGGAAGATCACCTTTTGTTTCTGGCATTCGATGGAAGCATTGTACATGCTTGGAAAATCCATCTCGAGAATCATGTCATAATCATACATATTGATCACAATAAGATCAACGAAGAGTTTCCTTTCAAAAATCCATAGAGGAACAGTACATAAATAGTGCGTAGATATCATCACTTCTCCAGAGGGTAGTGTTGTAGTGAATCCCTATCTCATTGGTTCTAAATGAACCCCTAACTTCTTAGCAAATGGCGATGATACAAAAGAATGTGTAGTATCTGTATCAAAGAGAACATGTGCATTAATGAAAGACTTGAAATCTGACCTGTGACTACATTAAAGGCTTCAGTAGCCACATGTTCTTTCATCATTGCATATATGCAGGCATTAGCAAGTAGGGCTTCGAGTCTTCCTTAACTAATTAGCAGTCCCTCTAAGGCAGCTTGCATCTGACGGAGTTGGGCATGAGAAGCTCTCTGTTGGGCTTGAACATTAGTTTGGTTGGGGCAGCTCTTGGCAAAGTGGTCTTCACGTGCACAAATAAAACACTGGTTTGTCCCCACATGACATTTACCTGGATGTTTCTTTTCACATTGGGTGCATGGTTGAATCTGCTTGTTATTGTTGTTGAACTAGCCACCATTATGCTTCTTATTGCCTTAACTTTGTTGGTTCTAAGGGTTGCCCTTCCTCTTGTTGTTTCTCTAGTTTTGGTTGTTGTTGTTGTTGTTATTTCAGCTTTGGGGTCGGTTCTGAGCATTTGGGTTATTCACTGGCTGGTTTGGCTAAGACTGGTTTTTCCTTAATTTTGACAAATGGAACTCTGCTCGTTGCGCCCTTAAAACAACTTGTTCCTAGTTTCTAGGTTGACTAGCCCTATCCACAATTGCAACAATCTCTGGCCTAAGGACTCTGATCAATCTTCTAACCCTTTCACTTTCATTGCTAACCATCCCTAGGCAAAGACAAGCTAACTGATCGAATTTAGCTACCACATCCATAACCAACATGTCTCCCTGGTGCAGGTTCTCGAACTCATCATAATGCTTCCAAGTAATATTCATGTCGAAGAACTTCGTGTTCAATTCATGAACTAAATCAGCCCATGTCATCTCATCGACATTCTTGCTCTGTTCGATTCTGTCCCACCAAATTGTGGCCTCCATGGTAAGGCAGTACGAGGCATAGAGAACCTTCTCATTATTCATGAAACCCATGAGTTTTAGAGTGGCCTCAATTGTCCTCAGCCATCCTTGAGCGACCAGTAACGGTTCTTGGTATGCAGGTCTTGCTTCAAGTGTAGGAGCCAAGACTTTATCCACTTATGGCTGGGGAGGAGGAGGATGCGGCATGTTATTGCCTTGTCTTTCACCACCTTGACCATTAGCTCTTAGTTCCTTAATTTCTTTGCTTTGCTCCTCGAGTTGCCTTTGTAGCTCGGCAATCATCATCATCAGCCTTTTGTTGGTTTGAGCACGAGTTTGCATTCTTCTACGGCTATCCATTGTTGATTTCCTAAAAGAATTAGGAATTTAGGAATAATCTTCCAATTTATGAGACAGGATTTCACTACTAAATTATTGACTAGGGCATATATCATTATACATCTAAATCTTATACTTATCATCAAACTTGCATCTATAATAATTAACTTAAAAATATACTTACTTGGAGGGCTTGAACTGGCATATGGCGATGTGAATTGAAAATGAAACCTTTACTCTGATACCAAAGCCTGTAACGCCCCCTTATAGATATTACAGATGTTGTTACGTTCATCCCTGTTTTCATTATTTTTAAGATAAACCATTTAAACAAGGTAAAATTTATTAAACTTATCCTAGGATCCATGCGTGCATTTTTTTAAGACTAATTATCAAAATTTCAAAACCTTTTATATTTATTTAAATAGTTTATCAACAAGTAGAGACTAGGGATGTTTGTAAAGGAGCATATGATATTAGTCATAGGTTACCTCGCTGAGCCTCAGACCAATGGAGCTAACATCAATGTTGAAACTCGGATGACTATGGTCTTTAAGACTCTGTCCAAGGAATTCATTCTATTTAGAGCTACATTTAATTTGAGTAATAGGCAGGATATGACTTTGATGAAGTTAACGAAACAGTTACAAGAGTTTGAACTACTGATCAGGGAGTCTGGCAAGGCCAACTTGGCAGCTACTTTTGGTTCTAATCCCAACCTTGGGAATGGAAAGAAACAACAGGTGAAGAACGGGAAGTCTTCTATTCCTACAAATGGCAAGAACAAGAAGAAAAAGAAGAAGAACCTAAAGAAGCTAAAATGCTTCTTCTACGGGAAGGTTGGGCACATCAAGAAGAATTGTAAGGACTTCCTTTCCCAAGGAGGTAGGTTTGATCTTCTGTATTTAGAAACTTGTTTAGTTGAGGAATCCAGTAACATTTGGGTCATAGATTCTAGAGCAACTAATCGTGTTTGTGTTTTTCTACAGGGGTTTAGAAGTCTATTGCATGAAGACTTCATGCTTCAAATGGACGATGGATCCTTGGTCTTAGCTGAAGCAGTAGGAGATGTCCATCTATATTTTGATAATTATAGGAATTTAATTTTGCGAGATTGTTTTTTTGTTCCTAAATTTAAGAGGAATTTAATTTTTATAGCTTGTTTATTTAAAGACTCCTATTTGGTTTTTTTTAATAATAAATTGGTGATTTATAAAAATAAATCTTTTATCTGTTATGGATGGATGTAAAATAATCTATATCTTATCAAACCTAAGATAGACTTACTACTTAATGCTGAAATGAATAATAATAACTCTAAAAGACTTAAAACTTCTCACTCTAATAAGACTTATCTTTGGCATTTACGACTAGGTCGTATTAACATAAATAGGATTCAAAGATTGATAAGGGATAGACCTTTAAGTTATTTAAATGTGGAATCTATACCACAATATGAATCTTGTTTGGAAAGTAAAATGAGCAAAAGACCATTCGAGTCTAAGGGCAATAGGGTCGAAAGGGTTTTTGAACTTGTGCATAGTAATGTTTGCAGACCAACGAAAATCTGGACACAAGGAGGGTATGAGTCTTTTGTCACTTTTATTACAATTACTCAAAGTATGGGTATGTGTACCTAATGCACCACAAAAACAAAACTTATGACAAGTTTAGGGAGTTTTAGGCTGCAATGGAAAAGCAATTAGGTAGACCTATAAAGGCACTTTGGTCTGATCAAGGTGGTGAATACCTTTCTAATGAGTTCTTGGGACACTTATTAGTGAATGAGATTTTATCCTATTTAACTATGCCAGGCACTTCATAGCAGAATAGTGTAACGGAGAGAAGGAATAGGACTTTGTTGGACATGGTTAGGTCCCTGATAAGTTATTCATCATTGCCTTTGTCTTTTTGGGGATATGCACTACAAACCACATGTTATCTTTTGAATAATGTAACTTCAAAATCGGTTCCTAAAACTCCTTACGAGTTGTGGACGGGCAAGAAGACATTGTTAAACCATATTTGCATATAGGAATATCCAGCTCATGTCCTATTTAGGGATGTGAATAAGTTGGAAGCACTTTCAAAAGTTTGTGTGTTTATAGGATATCCAAAAAGGACTAAAGGGAGTTATTTCTATAACCCAAAGGAAAATAAAGTAGTGGTTTCAATTAATGCAACTTTTCTTGAGGAGAGTTACATGAATAACTTTAAGTCTCAAAGCAAAGTGGTGCTCATCGAGTTGAGGAGTGATTCGATCACTCCGAAGGTTCTAGTAGAAACCACTCTAATCGATGTAGAAAAACTAAACGAACCCGAATAACAACTTAAGGGACTTTGGCATAATGGGAGGATCAGGCGTCAACCCGAGAGGTATATGTTTAATAGTGAGGCCTTCTAGGCTAAACCGAATAAACATGATAGGGATGCTTACACTTACATAGAGACCATGGGGGATGTTGATTTAAAACTCTAGACGGAGGCCATGAACACAGGGATGAAGTCTATGGAGACTAATTAGGTCTGGGAGCTTATGGATCTTCCCGAAGGGGTAAAACGCATAAGGTGTAAGTGGATCTACAAGAGAAAGAAGGAGTGGATGGAAAAGTCAAAACCTTTAAGGCTAGACTAGTAGCTAAGGGATACATGCAAAAGCAAGGAATCGATTACGAAGAAACCTTTTCTCCTGTAGCCATGCTTAAGTCCATCTAGATTCTCTTGTCCATAGCTATCACACTTGACTATAAGATTTGGCAGATGGATGTCAAGACGGCCTTTCTAAATGGCTATCTTGATGAGTCCATTTATATGAAACAACCCGACAGGTTCAAGGTCAAGGGTTAGGAGGGTAAGGTTTGTAAGCTGTTAAAGTCAATCTATGGACTTAAGCAGGCTTCTTGTTCTTGGAACATAAGATTTGATCAAGTAATCAAGACTTATAGATTTGCACAAAATGTGGACGAATCATGTGTGTACAAACACATTAAGGATGGGAAGATAGTTTTTCTACTGCTCTATATAGATGAAATTTTGCTAATCGGCAATGACGTTTGGGCGTTGTCATCGGTCAAATTATAGTTGACCAAGCAGTTTGACATGAAGGACTTGGGTGAGGCAAATTTTGTTCTTAGTATCTAGATCTTTCGGGATAAGAAGAACCAAATCATAGCTTTGTCCTAGGCTGGCTACATAAATTAGATTCTCAAGAGGTTTGCAATGTAGGATTTCAAGAAAGGTGGGCAACCATCCAGGTCTAGAATTACTGTTCTAAGAAAGACTCCAAATTATGAGGAAGAAAGAGAATACATGAAGAATGTGCCTTATGCTTCAGCAGTGGGTAGTCTCATGTATGCCATGCTTTGCATGCGACCGGATATTGGTTATATGGTCAGGATTGGAAGTCGATTTTAGGCAGATCTAGGATCAAACCATTGGGTTGTAGTTAAGCATATTTTCAAGTACCTAAGAAGGACTCGATGGAATATGCTTGTGCATTCGGGTGAGGGCTTAACTTCTGTAGGATACATTGATTCAGATTTCCAATCCTGTCTGGATTCTAGAAGATCGACTTCAGGTTTTGTGTTTACTCTAGGTGTCGATGCCATCAGTTGGAGAAGTATAAAGCAAGATTGCACTTTTGATTCAATGATGGAGGCTGAGTATGTGGCAGCTAGTGATGCCTCAGAAGAAATAGTGTGGCTCCACAAGTTTCTTGGGGTCTTGAGGTAGTTTTTGATATGGGTAAGGCGGTGTCACTATATTGCGATAACAGTGCGGTAGTAGCTAATGCTAAGGAACCAAGATTTCACAAGAAGAGTAAGCATATTGATCAAAAGTATCATGTGATAAAAGACTTTGTAGAAGACAGGCATGTCGCTGTGTACAAAATCGTGTTAGAGGATAATTTAGCTAATCCATTCACGAAGACACTTACTAGGATAGTCTTCGAGAGGTATATGGAAGCTATGGGGATACGAGATTTGCCATATTTACTCACTTAGTTCAAGTGAGAAATTGTTAGACATGTATGCCCTAAGGAGTAAAAATGTAATATGTTTTTTAAGGTATTTTTATCAATAAAGAATTTATTTATTATTTATATACCAAATCATGTCCTCGTTATGTTCATATTTATTGAATGTATATTAAGCAAACAAAAGTTTAAGACTGTCAGCCTAAATCTTTAAGAATTGGGCATATAATGGATAGATTATGCAAAAGACACGACTCTTAAGATGACGGTCTAAATCATAAGATCTACAATTGAGAAAATAAAGTTAGGTGCTTTATTCATACAAAGATTGTTATGTTGTCTATATCCCTAATGGGAGATGGTTTGTCTTGACCATCGGAGGTAAACTCCACGAATAGAAACATTGGCACATTATCATACGTGACAATGTATTGGATCGGGACTTAAAGTAAATTGATTTGAATTAAAAATTATGTCTTGGAAAATCGATTCACTTTAGACAATCAAATGTATTGTATCTTAATCCTAAGATGAATAATAAGCTCTTTGTCTTAGCTTATGTCTTTTGATGTACCAAAGGGTGACATCCACATTTTAATAGTGGTACACATGTCGGTACGTTGCAAACATGGCTCTTAATAGCATAGACCTGTTATTCATAGATATGAAATCTATAGCTCATCTTTAAGAGTAGTGATATCCTCTTATATATATTATCCTGCAATTGGAAAACTGAAGCGCTCAACCATTTTGGATACATAAGTGTAACCGAATGGTATACCGTCTTTGGATGGTAAGTTTTTCGATGGTAAGATAATAGAATGTAAAATAAAAATAATCACAAATGTAAGACAAAACTTATCCTTAAGCTGATTATAGATAATCTTATGGGGATACGATGCATTATAATATGTCATGGAGACTTAGCTATATAGGCTTTGTAATTCTATATAATTCGAGAGTGCAGCTTTAAGCTTTTAGTGGAGTAGTGTTAGAGTTGATACTTAGGAAATATATATTTGGGATATTGGGTTTCATAATTATCGAAAGCTTGAACTATATAGGTCCATTTGGTCCCTTTACTAGCTCATAATAAAACCTATAACGATATGGCATGCTTTTCTAATAATTGGTGACTTATGCCAAATTATCAGATTGACTAAAAATTTGATAGGATCAGATAATTCATGTCTATTTATCAGTTGAATTAATTTTGTAAAAATTAATTCAAGATAAACTTATTGAATTATCAAGATAAGATAATTCATGTCTGTTTGTTGGTTGGATTAATTTAAATAAATTAATTCAAGATAAACTTGTTGAATTATTAGGAATATTTATTTTCCTATAGATTATCTAGATATGACTGTTTTAATCAGATAACTTTTCTATTCGGTTATTTGAATTAAAACTAAGGCTCTATCCCAAGAATCTCGAGTGGGAAATAAAGATTCACAGAGATCATTTATCATAAGTTCGGCAAGCCAATCTTTAAGTTTGGCCTGTAGATGGAGCAAGTTTGGCAAGCCGATCTGCCAGTTCGGCCTGTCGAATGAACGATAAGCAGATCACGTGTTTTTACGTGGATTTTATTAGATGTTGATCTGGATTTGATTTCGATTCGAGTTTTCGATGCCTTATTTGATAAGGACTGACTCTTAAGCCCAACCACTATAAAAGGGGAGTAAGTCTCATAAGTTATTTAGATCAATTGAGAGATTAAGAGTGAGACTCTACTAGTGAGACTTTGAAACTCCTTGTGAGCTATTGTTCACACATCACGAACTATAGCTTTGGGTTTTCTCAATTGGTTGGAATGAGAGTCACCTAGTAGAAAAGCTATAGAGTGTGCTCACATACATCGGTCATGGATAGAGAATAGCAAAGAAGACTAGTTGATTAAAACTCTTCTAGAACGTTACTTCTCTTTAAGGATTGCGGAGCTTTTTGGCAAACAATGTTAGTAAGATATGGTTTATTCATGCATATAGTGTGTCAAACTTGTGTTTTGAAAAATACTCTGATCTAAAAAATTTTAAAATTCTGTTGCATATTGTTTTTCCAACAAAACAGTCATATCTAGATAATCTCTAGGAAAATAAATATTCTTGATAATTGAACAAGTTTATCTTGAATTAATTTATTTAAAATTAATCCAATCGATAAACAGACATGAATTATCTTATCTCGATAATTCAACAAGTTTATGTTGAATTAATTTTTCACAAAATTAATTCAAATAATAAACAGACATGAATTATATAATCCCATCGAATTTTTAGCCAATCTAATAATTTAACACAAGTCACCAATTATTGAAGAAGCACGTCGTACCGTTATAGGATTTATTATGAGCTAGCAATGCGGACCTGATGGACCTATATAGTTTAAGCTCCCGATAATTATGAAACCCAATATCCCAGATATACATTTCATAATTATTAACTCTAACGCTACTCCACTAAAAGCTTAGAGCTATACTCTCGAACTATATAGAATTACGAAGCTCGTATAGCTAAGTCTCCATGACATATCATAATGTATCGTATCCGCATAGGATTATCTATAATTGGCTTAAGGATAAGTTCTGTCTTACCTTCCCGATTATTTTTATCTTACGTTCCATTATCTCACTATCGAAAAACTTACCATCCAAAGACGGTATACCATTCGGTTACACCTATGTAACCAAATGGTTGAGCACTCCAGTTTTTTAATTACAAGATAACACATATAAGAGGATATCACTACTCTTAAAGAGAAACTATAGATGCCATATCTATGAATAACAGGTCTATGCTATCAAGAGTCATGCTTCCAACGTACCAGCATGCGTACCACTATAAAAATGTGGATGTCACCCTTTGGTACATCAAAAGACACAAGTCAAGACAACAAGCCCATTATTCATCTCAGGATTAAGATACAACACATGTGATTGTCTAAAGTGAATCGATTTGCTGAAACATAATTATTGATCCAAATTAATTCACTTTATATCTCGATCCAACACACTGTCACCATGACAATATGCCAATGTTTCAATTCACGAAGTCCACCTCTGATGGTCAAGACAAACCATCTCATGTTAGGGATATAGACAATATAACAATCTTTGTATGAATAAAGCACTCAACTTTATTCCCTTGATTGCGATCTTATGATTTAGACCATTACCTTAAGAATCATGTCTTCCACATAATCTATTCATCATATACCCAATTCTTAAAGGTTTAGTATGTCAGCCTCACATTCAACAAATATGAATGTAAAGAGGACAAGATTTGGTGTATAAATAATAAATAAATTCTTTATTGATAAAAATGTCTCCAAAAACATATTACATTTTTACTCATTTGGGCATAAATGTCCAACATGAACATCTTGATCTTAAGTTGGTTTTGTTAACATATTGGGTCCTTGAATGTTTATTTTGATTCAAGAATATGAACAATTATATGATGTATGAGTTTGGCCTTGAAAAACTTATGGTTGGAATGAAATGCTTATTTGATGCATTAAAAATTACTCTGAGTGGTGTGTTTTGAAGTTATGGCGCACCACAATGTATTTGTACATTTTTTTTTTTGCAGGTTTAAATTGTTGGTTTTAAGAAAACTAAGCTGTTATGCTACCGAAATTTTATCAAAATTAACTAACATTGGTAGAATGAGTTTTTAGTAGTCAAATGAGTTAAAACCATATCCAATATATGTTGAAACCGTACACGACACCGTCAGACAATTTTTAAGGCCATTGAAAGTGCTTCTCAAAGTTATATCCTATAAGGTGTTTTTTTGTTGGGGGAAAACAGACTTACATATATTTGGGACCATTGATGCTATATGGCCTGTCTCACGGGTGCTCCTCTGGGATACAATAGACACAGAGTGCTCATTTGGGGTATAACAGAACTTATTATGATCCTTCTTTCTTTCCTTTCCTTCACTAACAACCTGGACGTGAGTGGAAGAATTTGAGTGATGATCATAGATTTTTGAAATTATTGACTTGTTTGATAAAGTATGAACTCGGTGAATTTTTATATTGATATCAAAATTTGTTCATTAAATTTAAAAATATCTTATATAATAATAGTAAGAAAAACTGAGAGGCGGATAATAGATTTGTTTATTAACTTTATAGACATGCATATATTTAGATTTTGTATATTTTCTTTTAAATTTTTAATTCATATTTTATTTCTTTTTATTTATTATTAAAGACTCCAGAGCATATTGAGTTATTTTTATGAATTTATGGTTCCCACTATAATTTCTAAGTGTTTTTGACTTTTTAGATCTTCAAAAATATTTCTTTCAATTTAGGTATTACTCTCAATTTTTGGTCGTGACACATGAGGAGATAAATTTGCAAGAGTCGGGGAAATAACTGCTTTTGTAATAGTCTAGAACAGTGTCCAGAGGTTGATAGTACTTGAGGATACTTGATTGATTAAATGTATTGTAGACGTAAGTGTTTCTCTCTAATAGGATAGTGGCATATAAGCTTCGATCAATGAAGCACCAAAAACCTCCAACCTCACTGTCGATTTTTTCGCTTGACAACCTCACTGTCGATTTTTCGCTTGACAATCTCATTTTGTTGTGGTGTGTTGGACCAAGTAGTTTGATGAATTGTTCCATAAGTTTCCAAGTACTATTGTAATTTAGAACTCTGATATTCTCCACCATTATCATTGCAGAGAACCTTAACCTGAAACCACACGTTTTATTGAGTATGAACCATTTATGAAATCGTTGAAATAGAGAATTCACTTCACCTTTCGATTCAATCAAACACAACCAGGTCATCCTAATGCAGGTCATCAAACACAACCATCGTGATCCACCTAAAGTTGTGACTTTGGACCCAAACATCAGAGTGTATAACCATGAAAAGAGTTGGACTTGGATTTAAAATTAATGGAAAGGAAGCATGATGACTTTTTCTTAGTTCACAAACCTCACATTTGAAACTGGAGACATCAACTTTTGCAAAGAGGTAAATAATTTCTTCAGGTTTTGTGACTTTTGCATCAACTTTTGCAAACTCACAAACTTACAGATATTTCTATGACTAATAACCCAGTAGTTAAAAGTTTTATTCACAACAAAAAAATGAATTAAAAGTTTTAACTAAATGCACATTAGTCACAACATAGTTTTTTAGTAACTTGGTTCACAAAACTGGATCTCTAAAAGCAGGTGATCTGCATTCAAGAAACCAGCATAAACACTACATTTATATATATATATATATATGCTTAGACGTTAAAGACTTTCACTCTCCATATTCATATCAGCAAAACACATCATTCCCAAACCACGGTCACTCTTTGACGCACAAATTTTCATTGTAGCCTTCAAAGACGATACTTAATCCTCGCTTATTATTGACTGCTAGTAGCAATTTATTCTTAACTTCCAAGTGTTTTGATGCAAGGATTATTATTCATGGATGTCCATTTTCTAAGCTTCATATGCATAGAAGTGACTTTTACAGTTATATAACTAACTGGGGGCTAATCATATACCAAATTAACTAATTTGTTTAACACACTCTCTGTATGTTCAAAAGGAGGACAAATAGAATTAGTAACCATTTATGAATTTATTCGAGAAAGAAAAAAGGCAGTGTCTTAACATTTGCATTTATTGATATCTTTTTCACTCCACTCTAGTACTAAGGATACATAATCGGTAAATTTTGTTAAATTTACTATATGAAAGGAAATAAGAGAAACTCCAACGTAAAAAGCTTCCAGACGAATTGATAGAAATTTGTGCTTGCTTCCTGCACTTGTATAGAAACGATAAAAGTATGAATATTGATCACTATATCCACCAAGACAAAATGCACTTGATCATAAGAACGTGCAAATAATTACCTTGCTATAATTTTCTTTGTCCAATTTCCTAGCCTGAAAAAGGACATAAGATACGGATTGTAAAAGTTCTCTTTTTAGTTTAATTTAACTAATGACCACAATGCTTATAATTAGGAGGGACTCACAATATTGGTAACCCTTAATTTAATTTAATTCAATTTTTTTAAAATTTATGTATGACAAACCTGAAAAAGCAACCACAATATAATGATTGAATGAGCGGGCAACATCACATAAGACTTGAAAGCCTGTAAGCAAGAAATAAAAAGAATTTGTTTACTACTTCTTATTCTCCCCATTTTTTATGTGAAAATATATAGCGAGCAATTAAAGCGATTCCTAATTACCTACTTTAATATTATGAAATATGGTTCTTATTCTCCACATATATAAGGTTCACTTGAAGACAAAAAAAAGAGAGAGAAAAGGAAAGGAAAACGCCATAAAATCTTTCTAAAAATGTGCAAAAAATTTCTTCTCTATTTTATGTATATTTTTTGTATGGTTAATTAATCATTTCCTTGGGTAGATGTATGATATTGTTTCGTTCTAACTGGTTAGGCATAAATTCGTGATTTACTTTTTCTGTAAATTAATGATTTATCTTTTGTAATTGATAAACTATATATATAAGAAATGAGCAGTGCAAAAACATTTAAAACAAAACTAAAGTCCAATATATATATATATGTGTGTGTGTGTTCATGTATAAACTATTTATGCTTTTTTTTTTTTCCTCAAAAACTTGTATAATAAGATTTGAAGACGAAGAATTAATTACCTGGGGCATGTACATGGTAGCCGCTATAGCACCAATAGAATTTATCAGTAGCGTCCCAGTGCAAAAAAATGCTGCGTTTCTTAGGCCGAATGTTGCAGCAAATGTTCGAATGTTATGCCTGTAACATTGTTGTGTTTTGTACTTTTAAATGATGCCAGAGATATCGATGAAGGATAAAAAATGTTTCAAGATCTAAAGGATGATCAAAATTAGTTGAAAACTTGGAGATTGAGTTCATAAAGAGGACAACTTACTTCATATCACCTTCAACGTCCGTGAGATCTTTCGAGATGCAAATGACCATACCAAATAATGTATTTAAGGTAATTATAAGAACAACTGAGGGACTGTAGAGCAAATTCAAATGCAAAAAAAAAAAAAATACAAATTAATATAAGTTTTTGTCTTTTTTCATCTACTCAATATGAAAGTCACTACAAAATTCTTAAGATAATTTGTCACGACCTAATTTGAATAACAAAGAACAAAGAACACAAAAAAAAAAAAAAACAAAAAATGGTTGTATACATAAAATTGTACATACCTCCACCAATATGGGAGTCCAAGGGACGCTCTAGTAGCATAAATTACACCGACATATTGAAATGCGTAGGCCTGCAAAATTTGATTTCTGTCAAATATTTGATCTTTATAATTATTTTTTTTTCTCTAGAAGAACGACATTAATACACTTCATTCACGGCATGTCGATATGTAAACGAAAATCTAAAAAACAAACGACAACAAAACGAAAGCCAGGACACAAACCAAACTTCACTTCAACATAATTAGCACAAAATAACAAGACAATGTCTTCCCAGACCGCAGTGTTTCTCAGGCTTCAAGAATAAAGCATTGCGCCTCTACATGACCTTTTTCAATGCCAAATAAAACGGGGACGAAAGAGGAAAAAAGAAAAGAAAGGAAGGAGAAAAAGCCTAAAAAAGAAGGAAAAAAAATCTTAAGGAAAGAAAAAAGCCTAAAGAGCTCATCGACTGTTTTATACAGTGTTAAGATGCATATTGTTCCCTACTTGACAACTTGACAGCAGATACATAACAATAATATTTTTCAAACAATAAGTGATGCAACTTCTCAAGCCATTTTTTAAAATTTCATAGGACCACTAAATTTTAATGTCAATAAACTCTATATATCAAAACATAATTTCATTTCAAAATTGGGAGGACGGGAAGAAAGTAATAATAGTACCAAAGTTAGAAAAATCCCTGTTGCAAGAGAAGATCTCTTGAATCTTATGGGAGGAGCCGAATAGAAGGTGGCAAGGAAAAGACAAACGCAATAGAGAGAAATAGTGATTAGGTCAGCGTTCATCAACCGCAAAATCCACAAACCGGCAAGTAAACTAGATATAATCAAGAACCATGCTTGTTTGATTGAGAGATCCCCTGCTGGTATAGGTAAATAAGGCTTGTTGATCCTGAAAATGCAACATAAAAAAGGACATGCTAAATGACTTTTGGCCATAATAGAAAGAAAAAAAGTCAAAACAAAAACACTTTGAACTTGAAAATAAAAATACTTTTTGCACCTAGTTTGTTTTGGAAGATCACCTCTTTGATTACAATTATTGAGAAATTAGTGGAGGTGCGATGAACATATGTAATAATCCAAAGGCCACTACAAAGAGGTAAAACTTTTTTTAAAATATTCGAAGAAAAAAAAAAACTTTTATTCGGACAAGAGTCCCTAAGGTAGATATGACATAGCCTGAGGCTAATCATTTAAAAGAAATATAAATCGTGAAAAAACTTGAATTAAAATTGTGAGAAGAAAAGGTCCTGTTAACTTAGTGCTTCAAGATGTGAGACAATTTAATTAAATCGCGAAAAATACACTCAGGTTTTCACAAGTTTCTCCTTCTTCCCTTTAACAATCTTTATTAATTAGTTTTGGAATTTACTTTACTGTAATCTCTTTTCCTCAATATTTTTCTTTTCCTTATTAAAAGACATATAGATATACATACATCAAAATAAGTATTTAAATCTGATGTTATAAATATATATATATATAAATACATACTTGGAAGCATACCTGTCAATATCGGCATCACAAATATCGTTGAGTCCAATGAAATAAAAGTGCGCAAGTACGATAGCAATTAGTCCAAGAAATGCCTTAAACAACAGAGACCAATTGAATAATTGTGGATTTTCAACTAACACTCTCCCAAACACGCAACTGCTCAAGAAAAAGACCGAACATCCTTATTTAGTGAATTACATAAGAGATAATATCAATTTCAAGCTTTTTTTTTTTTTTTAAAAAAAAAGCCGAGTTTATTTTCTTTCTTTTTTTTCTTGTCTCTAATTTTCTGTAAAAAGTCTACTTACGTGCTTGATAAAACTGCTTGACCAACTGCATAGGGCCTAAAAAATCGATAGCAAGCGGATCCAAAACGTGATGCTTTTGCAAGAACCGAATTGGAACTAGCAGATTGAGGATCTTGATGAGCACATGCCTAAAATATTTTAAAATATTGAAAATATTATAATATATATATATATATATATATATATATATTTGTGTTATAAAAAACAAAACAAAATATACCTGGACAGAGTTACGTTTGTTTTGGCTGAAAGGTAAAGATTTTGAGAACCTGCTTTGGTCATGGATCCTCAGTTTTGGAATATTGATCAATTTGTGGGTGGAGCACTTTGAAGGAAAGTTTGAGTATTTTATAATATTTTTGGTTGTGGACTTAATTGGTGTCAATCGATTATTGTCATGAGAGGAGACCTTGGAAGGTCGAGCGACAATAGATCGCTTTCCAAAGGAAGAGTGAGAGACTGAGAGCTCCATGGCAATAATAACAAAGGAAAATGGAGAGAGGGAGAGCTAAAATGTCTAGAAGACAGAAGAAAGGCTTCAAGAGCTTTAAAACTAAGATGATTGTGAAGTTTTTTAAACTTGTTGACTGACCAGAGATATTCAAAGCTTGCTTTTTATTACCGCCATTGAACCTGGAAATAATAATAATAATTTAATTCGTACTTATAATATTCGAAAATTCTCTTCCTTTGAGGTAACCTATTTTTATGACTTTTCCGAGATCGTAAGCACGGAAGACTTTTCAAATTCGTAGGCACCCTTTTATAAATTTCAAAGTGCTTTAAGCATTTGTTTTCTACACTTCCTTCTTCTCCTCTGCCCCTTTTGTTGACACTAATTCATGGAGCTCACAAAATTTTGTCAAGTCCAAATTGTAGACCCGGATAAGTAAATTAAATTTCTTGAAGTGATCATCTAGAAGTGTCGAAAAAACGAAATGATTTCAATCGACAAAACCTTGTAGGTGGGTCCACATTGCAAAATATCAACAAAAAAAAAAATTAATCATATACAAGTGGAATGGTCATAGAAGAAAATTTACGTTTACAAGGCTGACTTGTCAAACAAGGAAAATTTACGTAATAATACAACTAGACCTATCAAAAACGGAATAAACTTTGTCGCCATGCATGGATGCTCCTATATATTTCGAAGCTCTTTAAGAATTCGTTTTTAACACTTTCTTGTACTTATCCTTTATCCTAATTTTATCCCTTCGAATGTTTGAGTAAATATACATATATGGAGCTCATAATCCATCAATCTTTCCTTAGAGCACCAGATTTTACCTCCACTAAAGTCAGTAGGTTGATACCAATCAAGCTTAAAATCAAAGATATAAAATTAACCCTCCATCTTTCCTTAAAAATGGCCCACCAATAAATAGATGTCAGTCTACTATTCACTCAGAATTGAGGTCCATCCATAGACTGGCCATCTAATATAGCAGAATATAAGTTCTTGTGTTTAAACTGATTTAGTTAAAAAAATAATTCTATTGTAGATTTATATAAAATAATGTCAAAATAGTCAAAATAAAAATTTACATAAATCGTTGTATAAGCATCCTATTTCAACACACGTCTCTTTCACGTGACTCGATTTCAGACTCTGTTGCCATGGATGCATTCTCCTATGGATTTCGAAGCTCTTTAAGAATTTATTTTTAACACTTGTAATTCTCCTCTTTCCTAATTTTACCCCTTTAAACGTTTTAGTAAACATACATAATGGACCTCACAATCTCTCACTCTCTCCCCTTAGGGCACCAGATTTTAGCTCCTCTCAAGTCAATAGGTAGATGCCAATCAAGCCTAATATCGAAGATAGAAAATCCTACTTTTCCTTAACAATGACCCACCAATAAATTGATATAGCCAGGAGGGCTCCATGGGCCGAGGTAGATTTACAACACTTTTTATTGGGCCCACATATATGAATTGGGCCCATATATATGAGCGTAGTTCCATTCCGGTACAGATTATTTCTTTGCAAAACCTGCCTTTAATATGCGCTGGTTCACTTTTTAGTCATGGAAAATATATGCAAATTTTGTGAGTCATTTATATATATCCTTTTGTACTGATCTTATTTTGTTTTATAGTTGCATATTTTAGTATTTATAGTAAAAGTAATTCTTTGAAGAATTTAAATTTTGAAATTTTTTGGGGTAGATAGGTTAAAATAAGAAAGATTTTTGGAAAAACTGACATTTCTTTTTGAGTAGAGATCACACGCAGAAACTGCAAAATGGGTCCAAATTTTTTACTCGGGAAGTAAAAAAAAAAAATAGAGCTGGTTGTGTCTGCTTCGTGGAAGAAGTATTTAGTATCCTTCTAACCGTTATTTTCACAAATATTCTTGAACTTATTATGACTCTGGACGTTCAATTAATTTTAGAGGTCTATTATGTGAGGTTTCTGAAATATATAGGTTCCGTTTGGTATTGTTTTTAGAGTTTTTAAAAATATTTGTGCATGCTTTTAAGCTAAAAATTTCAAAAACATTCTTAAAAATTCTTCAAAAATTCTTATTTTTTAAAATAAAAAATTATTTTTATTTATTTTAAAAATACTACCAAACTACCCGATAGTTTTAATGTCTATATAAATAATTCTCTCTTCAAATAAAATGTAGCACTAGTATCGGACTACGGCACGTTATAAAGAGTCAAAATGAGGTGACTTTCTTAAAGACCAATTGTTCAAATAATCCTTCTTTTTTTATATTTTTTTGTGTGTGTTGTTTTGATTACATTTATTATTTGGTCAAATATTTGGCCTTCAGTTTAACGTAATAATTAGAATTAATGTCCTAGACATGCGCTTAAGTTGAATCTGTAGTTCTGGTCCGGTGCTTGCGAAAGCCCAATGGTATCGTCCAATTTTTTTTTTTTTCTTAGACGGCAAATGTCTATAGTATAATAAGGTTGAGGTGGTCGTATTTATGAGAAGGTGAAATTTTGTAACATGAGAGATTGTTAAAAATAAACATTCAAAAAGACAAGTGGTTTTTTAAAATAAAGTTTAAAATGAAAGAAATATTTTTGTGATTTTTTTATTTAAAATTTAAAAAATAAATAAAAACAGTGAAGCTTTGAGAATCCCTTGTATGTTTCGTAACTATTTTGAAATTTTAATTCTAATTAAATTATTCAAAGTATTTGATTTATTATATTTTTTCTCGTTAATTGTAAACACTTATATTATTTTTATAAGTCAACCGCGAGCAACAATATAGCAAGACATAATGCAGTAAAGGTCTTCCTATAAAGTAGCAAAATAATCATCTCTCACTAATGATTAGTCCACTAATTATGAAAATTATAACTATTGTTGTTACAATTATAAGTAACATAATTTTAAGATAAAAAAGATAATAACAAACTAAAATTAATATATTTTAATAAAATAAATTATTGCATTAATTCTGGCTGCACATCGTTTTATTAAATAGTTTAATGAATAATACCAAATAGACATTCAGTTTATAAAATTTATCAAAAACAGTTGCGGAGAGAGTAGACAGTTATGGGCGAGAACAACAGAAAATTCCCCCCACTCTTTGTCCTGACGGCGTCTTCAGTAATTTGCATGTTGTTGCTTGCATTGATTAAGAAACTAAGATCGAATATGCGGAATTATCACCCATACAAGTCATGCAACCATTGTGAATAACGCTTCCAAATTGAATACAGAAGTCCGCAATGCCGGCGGTAGAGTCCAGACTATAGTCGTACGGTCCAAGAAGAGAACTAAGTAAGGCAAGTGGAATAAAAGTCACACAAGAAATTTAACCTCATAAGAGGACTAAACTTGCAAAAAATGACAATAATAATCTGTGTTGCCTTGCTTTCATAAGTTTTGAAGCTCTTGATATTGCATTCGTCTTCAAGAGTACTCTTTGTTAACGCTTTGTCCTTTATAATTATCCTGATTGTGATCAGTTTCACTTGCATATATGGAGCTCAAAATCTCTCACTTTAATTCCCTTAAATTACCTGCTGTTATCTCTCGACGTTGCAAGGCCCTCTTTATCGACAATAGCTTCATACCAATTAGGTCGTCTACCAAAAATACCAAATCATCCAACTTTCCTTCAAAATGCTCCACCAATATATTGAACCGGCCGGTGAAGGTTTATGGGAAAGAGCAGGTTCTCAAATTGCTCATCACTCGGCCACTATGAACGTAATTCCATAGGGTAATCTTTATTTCTTTCCTACTTTACGCTTATATGATGTTCACTTTTTTAGTATGGAGATTGGAATTTCTAATGGTGGGTAATGAAAAAGTAAATATTGGTGCTTATCTATCTTTTAGATATCATATATGCATAAAACTAATATTAATCATATCTAATAGTCAAAAACAAAGTCCTATTGAGGGGATTCACACCGTAAAAAGACCCATAGAAATAGACTTAAATCCTCTTTGTCTAATTTTTGGAGTCCTAAATGGCGTCCAACCAATCATATTATGACACATCATTTAATGAAAAGCATGTAATAATGTAAAAGACAATTAGGTACTATTTCAAAATTTTTTACTCATGAGTCATAGAAGAACGTTGAAATATAAACTTGTTTTAGGCCCAAAAAATTGATGAAGTGCAAATCCAAATACAAGCCCAACTCTTAGAAAGATTTTCTAGATTATTCTTCAAAAAATATCTAGATATTTTTGGAGTGAATGAATTGTAGAGAATTCTAGATAGGAGATATTTTGGAGGAGAATTCTAGAGAATGACTTGTAACCTTTATATTAAAAATGTGTTGGCATAATCGTAGCCACTGGTTAAAGAGGTGCTATTAATATAAATAGAGGTGATTTCTCTCATTTTGCATCAAGAAGAAGTAACAACTTCTAAGAGTGAGGAAGAGAAGAACCAAAGGTTCTTAAGTGAGTTCTTTGAGTGTGTGAGGAGTTGTAATTATAAGAATGTTTAATCTTGTAACAAAAGAGTTTGGTGTTTGAGTTTGAACAAATTTCCAATAAAGTGGTAGCAGAGCCAAGGTTGTGAGGTCTTTTGAAATTCTAAGTATGCTTTGTGAATGCAGCTTTAATTGATCTTCAATATCAAAAAAGAATTCTTGAGATTGAGAGTATAGGAAATTTGTTCGAAACATATTAGTATTACATATCAAATTGAAGAGCGTGACGAGACGAGCGTGTAGCCACAAAAAATCAGCTAAATGGGAGCCTAGACGTGCCCAAACAAGCCGTTGGAAGTTTCAGCTAGCATTGACCAACGTTGACCGTCAACCAGCATTGACCATTGTTTGTCGACTATGTTGACCGTTGACTAGGGGTTTATCAAAATTTGACTTTTTGACCTTGAGTCCCTTTTAAGGTTTTTCGGCGTTTCGGATCCATCTGTGCAGTTGGAATTCCTAAACTCTCACTGCATTAAGAGTTATGGTTACCAGTGGTATAGCATATTTCCAAGTTCCACCACTCAAGGAAAGCAACTTTGACAATTGGAGTAGCAAGATGAAGGCACTACTTGGAGCACATAATGTTGAGGAGGTCATAGAGAAAGGCTACAAAGAGCCAAAGGATGAGTTAACACTATCCTCAACACAAAAGGATAATTTGAAGGATTTAAGAAAGAAAGACAAGAAGGCTCTCTTCCTCATCTATCAAGCCTTAGATGATGATGGTTGTGAGAAGATCTCAAGTGTTGCCTCTGCTAAGCAAGCATGGGAGAAGCTCCAAGTCTCTTACAAGGGAGAGGAAAAGGTTAAAAAGGTGCGACTTCAAACTTTAAGAGGAGAGTTTGAATCATTGCAAATGAAAGAAGGTGAATAGGTCTATGACTACTTCTCTAGAGTCTTAGCCATTTCTAATCAACTAAAGAGAAATGGTGAGAGCTAAAAGATGTGGCCATCATGGAGAAGATTCTTCAATCGTTAGACTCAAAGTTTAATAGTATCACAACTATCATCGAAGAAACCAAAGATTAAAAGACATGACAACTGAGCAACTATTGGGTTTGTTACAAGCTCACAAAGAAAAGAAAAAGAAGAAAGAGATCGTTGATTAACTCTTTAAGATGGAAGTCCAACCTACCAAGTACGAAGAAAGCTTCAACAACAATAGAAGTCAATGTGGTCATGGTAGAGAACAAGGTCGAAGAAAAGAGGCAATCTGAGGTCATGGATGTGGACAGGTTGGAACTCTTACAACAATTCCAACGACATTAACAACTATGAAAGAGGAGAAAGCTCTATGAGAGGACGTGGAAGGAGATATTCAAACTTGAGGAATGAAAAATCTGAAGTTGAACGTTTTAATTGTCACAAGTTCATCCATTATGCTAGAGATTGTAGAGCTCCCAATAATAGAGTCAATGAGAGAGTCAACTATATGGAAGAGAAGAAAAAAGAAGATGACACTTTACTGCTAACATACAACAATAACTATGGAGAGCAAGAGAATACACGGTATCTTAATATCGGTGCAAGCAATCACATGTGTGGAAAAAGAAACATGTTCAAAGAGCTCAATGAATTAATAAGCGGAAGTGTCTCTTTTAGAGATGATTCCAAAACATCGGTGAAAGGAAAGGGTAACATTCTCATGAATGCAAAAGATGAAAGTCATCAGTTAATTTCAGATGTCTAGTATGTGCCCAACATGAAAAGCAACATTTTGAGTTTAGGTCAACTCTTAGAAACAGGCTATAATATTCGCATGAAAGATATTAGTCCTTTTATGAGAAATGACAACAAAAATTTAATTGCTAAGGTGAAAATGTCAAAGAATAGAATGCTTACTTTGAATATTTAAAATGATGTTGTAAATTGTCTCAAGGCTTGCTATAAAAATGCCATCCAACCAAGTTCCTTTAGTAAAAGCAACTACTTCCTTCTCTTCATAGATGATTTTTCAAGAAAGACGTGGGTTTATTTCTTGAACTAGAAATTAGAAGTTTTTAAAGCATTAAGGAAGTCTAAGGAGAAAGAAGGCAATTTTTAGATTAAAGCCATGAGATCTGATCGAGGAGGAAAATTCACTTATAAAGAGTTCCATGACTTTTGTGAAGTAAATGGAATTTTACGACCCATAACTGTTCCGAGATCCCCTAACAGAATGGAGTTACAAAAAAGAAGAATAGGACTATCCTCAATATGGCACGTAGCATGCTTAAAAGCAAAAGAATGCCAAAGGAATTTTGGGCAGAAGTTGTGGCTTGTGCGGTGTGCTTATCAAATCGCTCACCAATAAGAAGTGTATCAGGCAAAACACCACAAGAAGCATAGACTGGAAAAAAGCCCGGCATCTCACATTTAAGAGTGTTTGGAAGTATAGCCTATGTACATATACCTGATGAGCAAAGGAGCAAGCTGGATGACAAAAGTGAGAAGTTTATCTTTATCGGCTATGACAACAACTCCAAAGGATACAAGTTGTACAATCCTAAAAATGGGAAGGTCGTCATCAATTAAGATGTAGTAGTTGATGGAAAAGGAGAATGGGATTAGGGACCACATGATGAAGACTATAACTTCACTCCTGAATTTGAAGAAGATAAGCAAACAACAATGGTGCAACTAAGAGAAGAGCCCACCACACCACCCGCTTCACCAACATCAACCGATGATGAGAATTCAGTGCAGTCTTTCTTAAAGGAAAGAGATAAAAACCGAACAAGGAGTCTCCATGAGCTCTATGGTGTCACTGAGAGACTTGATAATCTTACTCTCTTTTGCCTCTTTGCTAACTATGAGCTAGTGAACTTCCAAGAAGCTATGCAAGATGAGAAATGGAGAAATGAGATGGATGAAAAAATTAGAGCCATCGAGAAAAATGACATGTGGGAACTCACTCAACTTCTAAAAGGTCATTAAGCCATCTGTGTAAAATGGGTGTACAAGGTGAAAAAGAATGTTAATGGAGAAATTAAAAGATACAAGGCAAGACACATGGTAAAAGGCTATAGCCAAAAGGCTGGAATTGACTATGATGAGGTATTCACTCCTATTGCTCGATTAGAAACTATTAGACTAATCATTTCTTTGGTAGCCTAAAACAAGTGGTAGATACATCAAATGAATGTAAAGTCAGCTTGCTTAAACAGAGTTCTTGAAAAAGAAGTCTACATTCAGCAGCCATCAGGATATGAAGTTAAAAGGCAAGAAGACAAAGCGTTAAAGTTAAAAAAAAGGCTCTCTACGCTCTAAAGCAAGTGCTGATAGCATGGAATAGTCAAATCAACAAGTACTTCTAAGAGAATGGTTTCACCAAATGTCCATATGAGCGTGCTCTCTACATCAAAGTCAAAGACGGAGATATCTTGATAGTGTGTTTCTATGTGGATGACTTGATCTTACCGGCAATAATCCAAGCATGTTTGTAGAATTCAAGAAAGTGATGGCTAAAGAATTTGAGATGACAGACATTGGACTGATGGCATACACATCGGTATCGAAGTCAAGCAAAGGGAAGAAGGAATTTTTATCTCACAAGAAGGCTACACAAAAGAGATCCTCAAGAAGTTCAAGATGAATGACTACAACCCGATAAGCATGTTGGTAGAGTGTAGAATCAAATTGTTCAAAGATAATGAAGTAGAAAAAGTAGATCCAACACTTTTTAAGAGCCTAGTTGGATGTTTGCGGTATGTAACTTGTACAAGGCCTGCATTCTCTATGCAACTAGACTTGTGAGTCACTACGTGGAGAATCCAACAACTACCCATTTCAAAGCTACAAAGAGAATCCTTTGCTATCTTAAAGGTACAACAAATTTTGGTTTGTATCATTCAGTTTCTAATGACTATAAGCTGGTTGGATATAGCGATGGTGATTGGGCCAGAGACATCGACGATTGAAAAAGCACAACCAATTTCATATTTTTCATGGGAGATACCGCTTTCACCTAGATGTCGAACAAGCAACCAATCGTCACCCTCTCAACCTATGAAGCTGAGCATGTTGTTACTACATCATGTGTTAGTCATGCAATATGTCTAAGAAATTTGTTGAAGGAATTAAGCATGACACAAGAAGAACCAACAGAGATTTATGTTAACAACAAATTAACAAAAGCTCTAGCTAAAAATCCAGTTTTCCATGATCGAAGTAAACATATCGACACTCAATATCACTATATAATGGAATGTATCACAAGACAGGATGTGCCACTGGAGCACGTGAGGTCTCATGACCAACTTGCATACATCTTCACCAAGCCAGTGAAGCAAGAAGATTTTGTCAAGTTGAGAAATGCACTTGGTATCATAAAACAAGTTTAAGGAGGGTGTTGAAATATAAACTTGTTTTAGGCCCAAAGCTTGATGAAGTTTAAATTCAAATCCAAGCCTAACTTTTAGAAACATTTTCTAGATTATTCTTCAAAAAATATGTAGATATTTTTAGAGTGGATGAATTGTAGAGAATTCTAGATAGGATATATTTTGGAGGAGAATTCTAAAGAGTGAATTATAGCCTTTAGATTAAAAGTGTATTGGCATAATCCTAGCCATTGGTTAAAGATGTGCCACTAGTATAAATAGGGGTGATTTCTCTCATTTTGCATCAAGAGGAATTAAGAATTTCTAAGAGTGAGGAAGAGAACAACCAAAGGTTCTTAAGTGAGTTCTTTGAGTGTGTGAGGAGTTATAATTGTAAGAGTGTTCAATCTTATAATAAAACAGTTTGGTGTTTGAGTTTGAACTAATTTTCAACAAAACCTTCCTTTTCGTATTGACAAATGTAATATGATACAGTTTTTTATGTAAGTGATGTTTATTTATTTTTTTAATGTTTATTGTATCTTAAAGTATTAAAGATATATTTAATATAAAATTTCTATAATTTCTATAATTTTTGACAAAATTTACATTGATATCGATATTTTCTTCAAAATTTTTATAAAATTGAAATATTAATATTTTTACTGATATTGATATTTTCATCTTTGAGCTCAAGGTAGATTACTTTCCTATGCACCCGAATTCTCAACCAGTGCTAACACATGTATCAAGAATTTTTCATAAAGAAAAAACCCTAAATACGTATTTCCTGTTTAGATATAAATGTATACATGTACTCACTGTTTAGAGAAAAGAAAATAAGTCAACATGTTTGAGAATTTTATTTTTTATGTAAAAAAAAAAAAAAAAAAGAAGAAGAAAGAAGCCTAGTTGGCTGTAAAGATCAAGTAGTCCAGTGCTTTATAACTGGACAGAAAAAAAATCAAGCAACTACGAGGAGAATTGCAACAAATTAGCTAAAATAATATAGCAATAAAAATTATTAAGCCAATATTTAGAAAACATTAATGATTAATTGTAAAAATTCCTTCTTAACTATAGCTTGTATAACATTATGTCTCTCGAATTTTAAAACCTAACAAACATCCCCCATACTATAAAATATTAACAAAAAAGAATCCTTTTGTTAGAACTTTTAATAAAATTTTGTACATCATTACAATTTGATATATGATATAAAAGTATTTTACTAACTCTATCATGTTTAAAACTGATTTTAATTTTAAAATATGATATAATTTAAAAATTTTAATTGTTAAAAATATAAACTAAAAGACCTTAATAATTTTTTAACAAATAAGCTCTTTCTTTTACTCTCATGTGATTATATGAGGTAAGCTAATAGTCTAATGCTTTATTAAACTATTCAACAATCCCAATATTGTGTCATTTATGGTCAAAATAATAAGTTAAGGATTTTCTTGTTAATAATTTACAAATTGGAGGAATAAATGTTACGTTTTAAAATTCACGGGAGAATAAATATTATGTTTTAAAGTCATGGGTTCAGGGGCATATCGTTACAAGAACTATAATTGAGGGGGAATTTTTGTAATTAAATAGGCCAACAAGATATACATCAATATTTACATTCACATAAAATTACAAAAATACTCTAGACCTTCGAAAACACCTAGCCTCCCTCCACCACGATCGACGGTCTTCTTCAGTGATGATGGCGACCACCTGGCTAGCAAACATATAGAAAACAACTGGATCTCGCAAGCACGACACCCGTGCCATAAATTTTTCTACTCCAAGATTGTAGCCAGAATTGGAATTGTGGCCTTAACTTCCATTGCGTCACCGTCCCTCGCAGCCATAAGAGAAAGTCAAACGAAGATCATAAACAAGAGCACGATCATCGGGTTGTGAAATCGGAGAGATCTCCACTGTGCCAGAGAAGATGATCTTTCGAGGGAGCACTACCTGTGTCGACTTTTGGGACGTGAAGCTCAAGACAGAACTGTAGTTTGTTGGCCACGTGGAGGAGATAGGTGGTCGTAGTGTCACATGTAGGCATCGAAGAGATCTCACCCATGCCAAAGAAGATGATCTGTTAAGAAAGAATCTGGATTTATCGAGAGAGAAAGATGGGGAACAAAGAAGAAGAAATGTTCAAAAAACAAATCTAATTATTAGGGTGTTTTGGGATATTTTGGGTAATTTATTTATTAGTAACTACCGAATTTACGCCAATATGCTCTTTACTAACCTATGTTAAAGTTTGTGTTATATTTATGCTTTGTTTGCAAAGCAAGTTGGAACTTAAAGTTTCTACTTGCTACATTGTAAATCTCTTACATGTTACAGTGTTTAAGTACTAATTTCAAGTTTCAACTAATTTCTTAAACACACCCTTGGTCCCCAGACTAAAAAACATGTGACAAGATTAGTTGCTTTGCTACATAAATATATTGAAAACATTATATATGTGAAGTTGTACTAGATTTGTACTCCCTAAGCTATGAAAAAAAAAGAAAAGAAAAAGAAAAGTGATGTTGTTTACACCTATTAAATTTATGAATAACCCAAAGTAAAAAACATTATATAGGAAATAATACAATATTATAAATTAATCGTGAGATACCCTGAATTGGGTTTGTAATTTGATTGGTTTTACTCTTTTATTAGGGAACTTTTGTTCTTTTTAGTTTGGTATTAGAAGATTTCAAAGCAAATAGATAAGATATATATGAGTATTGTCTTCTAAGTTGAATGTGTTGGGTTTCAACATTTCATTTTATTTAATTTTTTTAATTAAATTTGCTTGTAAATTTCACACTGAGTTGATATTTTTACCCAAAAAAATAAAAAGTGATAAATTAGTAAGAATATAAATGGATTAAAATGGTAAAAGATATTTATAAATTTTTAATCAGTATTATGATATATAAAAATATGCACATTCTAAAAAATATCAAAGTTACATATTGAATAATTCTAAAAAATATCAAAGTTACATATTGAATAAATAGATAAAAAAAAATTTATGTATAACAAAGGAACTAGTTTTGTTATTTTTTCAAGTTTTACACATTTTGCACAACCTCGTATATTTAGTATTTTTCTATATGTTTATTTAACAATATAACTAATTTTGACATATTTTTTAGTTTAAGGACTAAATATAATACAAGTTTTAATATAGAGACTAATTTATAGAGAGAAAAAATAGCTCAACGACCTTTCATGAGAGCAACTTAATTATTTCCATCCAAAATTTAATAGATGGACTATTTAATAAGACACTCTTTAAGTTCATAGACTATTTATGGGACAAAATTTGCTACAGGGATTAATAGCCTATTTGATATTAGTTGGTTTTAACCAACTTTTTAGTTAGAATCAGTGCAAAACTCTAATATATTACAGTAAAAGTAAAAAAAGTTGTTATAATATAAAACTTTTACATGTTATAGTATTTATAATTTTAACTAATGATTTTAACCATCATGTTAAATAGACTACTATTTTAGATGGAGAAAAAAAATTCAAAAACTATCCGCACAAATTGATCCTTTATTTTAATTCTAACAAGATTTTGGCATAATTTCCTCTGTCTCCTTTGCTCTAATTGGCGCTCCACGCCCACATGGCGCTCCGCTGGCCTTTCGAATGGAAACGGAATAAGAGAAGAGTCCGGTGCTTGCTTGGTTTTGCGTGCTTTGTTTAATGGACCTGTAGAATTGAGAAAAGCAAATCCTTTCATTTAAAATTTTTAAAGAAAATTATATGTCATTATTATCAATGGTAACGTATTAGAGCTTGTAACTGGGGCTGCTAGGCCGCCGTCCGACCAAGTGTTTCTAGATGGTGGAGGACTCTGAAAAAATAATAATAATAACAACAATAATTTTGATGTGACAACTTAAAAAACAGATACTTATAATTTAAGTTGTCTTTTTAAATTCCCACAAGAAAAATTGTCTATAATTATAAAATATTTGTCCAATCGGCCCTTTGTTTATAATATTGGTTAATAGCACTGCAAAACGGCGCTTTGTTTTTTATTGTTTTTGCCTGGCGGTTTAAGTGAACGTTCGGGAGCTTACAATCTCTGACCTTAAAAGAGTTTTTAGTTTGACGACTACTCAAACCTGTCTCTTCAGTGAAAAAAAAGAAAGAAAGAAAACAAAATCTTGTCAAATTGTTCCTATTTATAGGATCATGACAAGTAGACTTCGCGTCCTTCTATGAATGTTGCCTTAAATAACCAGATTATAAAAACAAAAATCTTTTTTAAGGTAGTAATAACTTTACTATTTATAAAACTGTAGACTTTAATCTTGTGATAATCATAATTCTTTTAAGACGAAGAGGGTTAAGAAAAGATAAATTGTACAGTCCCATATCGTTTTAGAATAGTTACAGGTAGCGGTTTATAACTAATGATACCATCTCGCAATGATATGAGTCTTTGTTAAGTAAAATGCAAGAGTAAAACTGTAAGGGTTTAGACTCAAATCAGACAATATCATGCCAATTAAAGGTACAGATCGTTACAGATAATATTAAAGACTTGACACAGCTAAAAAGAGGTACGAGCCATTATAGATAATATTAAAGACTTGACATAGCTGAAAGTGTGACTAATGAGGACGTTGGGCCCTCAAAGGTGAGGTGATTGTTACAACCATAATTTCCTTGAGGCGAGGAGGACCAAGGAAGGTATCACATCAAAATAGTCATAGGTAGTGGTTCATAAGTAACGATACCACCTTCCAATGTTATGAGGTCTTTTAGAGTAAAGCCTAAAAGCAAAACCGTGAGAGTTTAGACCTAAAGGAGAAAATATCATACCAAGTAGAGGTACAGGTCATTGTAAGTCTAATATTTAGTATTTCTTTTAGATTGAGTCCTATTATTTTATAAGTAGTAGGTTATAACCTCACGAGTTTAAATATGATTGCTTTTATAAAAAAGGCCAGAAGAGAACTCACTAGCTTTGTCACGTAGGTGATGAGGTGACACTGGGAAGGAGCTTAAATAGTTGGGATAGATAGGATCACACTCAAATTTAAATGTAACGCCCAAAAATTAATTAAGTGGTTTTTAGTGTATAAAATGGTAAATTAGTGTGTCATGATGTATTTTTAAACTTAATCTGACTATTTTGTAATATTTCTAAATCAATGTTATTTCTAATTAATTTAATCATTTTAATTACTCTTGATTATTTTTATTTGTTATTTTAAATTTTGAAACAAAATAATTTGTAAAATTCCAAATATACATCTTTTTGCAAAACCGTGGGTGACACAAGGTTTTCACATAATGAAACCACCCTCATTTTCTCTTATTTAATCTCTCCCTCTCCCTTTCTTTCCCTCACTCTCTCATGCTCATACACACTTTCTCTCCCCGGCTTCCCTCACTGCCTCCCTTTCTTTCTCTCCTTCTCTCAAATTTCGATTCAAAAACTCCAAGCCTGAGGCTTCCTCTTACTTGATTGAAGCCAAGGAACTAGGATTTAAGCTCCAATCTTCTTCAAAACATCCAATTCAAGGTTAGTTTTCAAAAATTTCAAACCTTTTCTAGTTTTTCTATTTACTTTACATTTTGAAATCCGACACCTTTTGAGCTTAGAGAATCTTAAATCTAAGTTAGTGGAGCCTAAAACATCTAGAATCTAGGCTTGGTACGATGGAAAATGGATTTAAATCAAGTTTTTTTATTTTTCTCCATTTTCTTATTTTCAGATTTAATTGAAACTTTCTATGCAAATCTTGTTTAAATTAGTTTAAAAGTGTCCTACTATGTTTTTCTATCATTTATGAGTGTTTTGCATGCTTGGGAATTGAGAAAACATGTTGAAAATGAAGATTTGAGCTTGGGGAAGTCGAGACTCAAATTCTAAAAAATTTTAGAATTTTCCAATTTGGCAGGCCAGACTCATACCTTCGACAAGCCAAACCTGGAAACAGTTCGGCAGGCCAGACCTGATTTGCCAGTCGGCCGAACTGCACAATTCGGTAGGCAGGACTAGGGAGACTTACGGGCTGACCAGACATAGAAAAAATTTGTCGTTTTTACTATTTTGAACCCCGATAGAAATTTTAATCTTGCAGTATGATTTTATAAACACAAATGACACACTAGGACACCATGAGACAACCTGGTAGTATAGGATACTCTAAGCTAGGTACTAATAAACTTAGTTTACATCTAAGGTTGTTCAAGGTTTCATGGAGCTAACGTATAGTGGGTGTAACACCCGTATTTTTAACGGGCATGATTTTGTAAAATTTAATGAATAAAATGTGACTATTTAAAATTACTAAGTTGTTTATGATCATTAAAAAAAAAAATACCACTTTAGTATTTTCTTACCAAGTCTTCCTAAGAAACATTCAAAATTTACCAACACTTACTTCTACCAATCTTGTCTCCCTAAATTATTGCTCAATTATATAGCCTTCTTCTTATTTTGCTAAAGGTATCCGAAGGGGACATTGAATTATTTTCCCTCAATTCATAGAAGACATGGAGATATTTTCTCAACCACCTCTTTAATTATTTCCTTATCTTCTTCTATAATTCACTCCAATTGTCCCCTCAATTATGTTGGCATGATTTGCTAAAAATCTTCATGGGAGACAAGATGATATTTTCCTTTAAGACTCTTTTGTTTCTTCTTACAACTTTCCCCCGTAAACATCCCATTCCTCTTAAGCATTTTGATATCTTTTTATTTAACTATCACCACCTTCTTCTCTAGTTCTCATTCTCTCCCTTTCTCACTTCAAATTTCTAACTAAAGACATAGAGCATAAAGCTCTCTTTGTGGCCAAGACAATTATAATTCCCAACCATGATCGAGGCGGTTTTAGAGTTAATTCAAGCTTGATTGTTAACCCGAACTTTGGTGCTTTTCAAAGAAGTTTTGAGGTAGGTTTTCTTTAATCTAAACTTAGTTTTTAGTATGTATTTTCTCCATGTTTAATGCATAATTTTCGTGTTCAAAATTCATGCAAATTTCTAGTTATGTTAACATGCATCCTTAAACATTTATGAACAAAAACTTGAGTCTTGAGTTACAACCCACAACCAACTTTTATTTTGGTTTGATGACAATGTTAGAAACATGTTAGGAATGTTTAAAACCGGTTTCCATAACTTTAAGATTGATGTTCTAATGTTTTGAGCTTAAAGAGCAAATTTAAGCATGTTTTCATCATTATTTACAAGAAAGGCTAGAGATATAATTTGATAATGATTTTGGTATAAAACTCATGAGAATATGTTTATTGTGATTATATAATGCATGTTAAATATTTTGGAATGGTTTTGAGATTTTAAACAAGGATAATATGCTTTAAGTTAAAGAAAAATTTGACATCCCATAAACTTTATAATACCTCTATGGGCAGTGGCTATTTCTTAAAATTCTGGAGTTAAATGAAAATGAATTTTGTAAATTGGTTTGCATATTTAAAAAGTAGACATCCTAAGCTTTCCAATGAGCTATCATGAGCCTAAATCGGAGTTGTATTTTAATTTCTATGAATTTTTCAATTTTCGGATTAGAAACTAGTAAACCTGCCAGTGGTAATAAACCACCCGTCTATCTTAAGTAAACCACCTGTTAACCCGTGTGTTAATTGTAGATAGTGAACCCGCCTTTTTACAAAAGTATACCACCAAGTTGCCATGGTATACTAGCTGTTAACTTGAACCAAAAACCCAACTTTGCTCACCTTCTAGTCTCTTAATGTCTTACAACCTTTCCAATACTATCCTAAATGATTTATGAATTCTTATTAGAGACTAAAACATAAAAATTGCTTGTATGTATTTTATATTGCGTTTAAGATAAAAATTGTTTACTTGGTATTTAAAGAACAATTGCATAAAAATACTTTAATGGCACTAGTAGACGGGTTTACACATAATTCACTTATGAATGTGATTATACGTTGTGCTTTAGTTTTAATTGTCCTTATGCATGCCTTAGGGTCAAGGATGTGTGGAGCTAACGTTAATTAATTCCGAGAATAAAAGTTTGTTGTTAAGCTTTGAAGGTAGGGATTCTATTACTCATCTTTTGTGAGGTTTTTGGTAAATTAAATTTGATTGTTTTATGTTGTAAAATATGTATATTGTATAGCGATAAATATAATGATTTGACATATGTTATAAATTGAGAAGCATGGTTAGGAAATTGACTCTATAAATATAAATTGAATACAAAGGAATAGTGAGATGTAAAAAGGGCGACGGTTACGTCCTTGGGCACGAATACCCTAAAAGGAAAAATAGGGGGAAGGTGATGACGCTTCCTTGGGTTGAAAGTCCCAGAACACACTATACAGGAATCGATTTGGTGAGGACTCGGGGCTTGATGTTCCCTCACCGGAACACCCTTGAAATGTTTATAGGGTGATCAAGTACGCCCATTTGGGTTTCGATGGGTTGAGTGATACTCTATTGAACATGGATACCTAAGAACAATGATGATTGGTAATATTTGTGTAAATGTGTAATTATGAAACTTGGTAATGATTAACTATGATATCCACAAGATGTGATCATAATAAACCTCATAATCTGGAATATGATGTAACCTACTAACCATGCCACGTCACCTCCCATACTCGGGGGCATAACAGAATGGTATTAGAGCCCTAGATTATGAATCTTGAAAATTGTGCATGTTGGAAACAAAGTGCGCAGCGGGATTTTAAAAATTTTTCATTAGAGTAATTTCCAAAAACACAAGTTTGACATGTTATATGTATAAATTAAACAGATCTTACTAACCTCAGTGTGCCGAAGAACCTCCGCGACCTGTGTAGAGAAGTAACGTTCCAGAAGAGCCTCAACCAACTGGTCTTCTTTGCTATTCTCTATCCACAACCGGAGTGAGTGTGGGCTCACACGTACAGCTCTTCCACCGGTGACTCTCCTTCCAACCAATATAGAGAACCCAAAGCTAGTGTTCGTGATTTGTGAACAAAAGCTCTCAGGGAGTTTTCAGATGCTCACTAGAAGAGTATCACTCTTAATCTCTCAAATTGATCTGAGTAATCATTAGACTCACTCCCTTTTTATACCTATTGGTCCTAGGGTCAGTCCATATCAGATTAGGTCTCAAAAAATCGAAACAGAATCAAGTTCGGATCAATATCTGATAAGATACGCGTGAAAAACACGTAATCTTATGTGCGTTGATAGGCAGGCCGAACTGGCCAGTTCGGCAGGCCGAACACGTCATCCGGCAGGCCGAACTGTCGAGAAAAAATCTCCACGAATCTTTTATTTTCCACCCGAGATTCTAAAGGATAAAGTCTCAGTTTTGATTCAAATAGCCCAATAGAAAAGATATCTGATCAAAACAAACTTTATCAAGATAATCTCTAAGAAAATAAATCAATTCACAATAATTCTACAAGTTTATCTTGTTCTAATTATCCAAAATTAAAACAACCTATAAACAGACAAGAATTACCTGAATGCAATAATTCAACAAGTTCATCTTGAACTAATTTTCTTACATAATTAATTCAACCGATAAACAGACATGAATTATTTGATTCTTACAAATTTTAAACAAATCTGATAAATCTGACATAAGTCACCAATTATTGAAAAGCACGCCGTGTCGTTACAGGATTTTGTGAGCTAGCAAAGGGGACCAAAATGGACCTATAAAGTTCAAGCTCATGATAATTATGAAACCCAATATCCCATATATACATTTCACAATTATCAACTCCAATGCTACTCCACTAAAAGCTTGGAGCTGCACTCTCGAACTTTATAGAATTACGAAGCTCGTGTAGCTAAGTCTCCATGACATATCATAGTGTATCGTATCCCCATATGATCATCCATAATCGGCTTAAGGACAAGTTTTGTCTTATCTTCCCGATTATTTTTATCTTACATTCCATTGTCTCACCATTAGAAAACTTACCATCTAAAGACAGTATACCATTCGGTTACACCTATGTATCCAAATGGTTGAGCGCTCCAGTTCTCCAATTACAGGACAACACATATAAGAGGATGTCATTACTCCTAAAGAGAAGCTATGGATTCCATATCTATGAATAACAAGTCTACGCTATCAAGAGTCATGCCTCCAACGTACCGGCATGCATGCCACTATAGAGATGTGGGAGTCACCCATTGGTACATCAAAAGACACAAGTCGAGACAACGGGCCCATTATTCATCTCAGGATTAAGATACAATACAAAAGATTGTCTAAACTGAATCGATTTGCCAAGACAAAATTATTAATCCAAATTAATTCACTTTATGTCCCGATCCAACACATTGTCACCTTTGACAATGTGCTAATGTTTCTATTCATGGAGTCCAACTCCGATGGCCAAGACAAACCATCTCCCAAAAGGGATATAGACAACATAACAATCTTTACATGAACAAAGTGCCCAACTTTATTCCCTCAATTGCGGATCATATGTTTTAGACCATCACCTTAAGAATCGTGTCTTCCGCATAATCAGTCCATCATATGCCCAACTCTTAAGGTTTAGACTGACAGTCTCAGACTACTGTTTGCTTATCATACATTCAACAAATATAAACGTAAAGAGGACAATATTTGGTATATATAAATAAATAAATTCTTTATTGATAAAAATGTCTCCAAAAACGTATTACATTTTTACTCCTTAGAGCATACATGTCTAACAATCTCCCACTTGCACTAAGTGAGTAAATACTGCAAATTTTGCATCCCCATAGTTTCCACATGCCTCTCGAAGACTCTCCCAGTAAGTGTCTTCGTGAATGGATCAGCTAAATTGTCCTCTGACGCGATCTTGCACACCATGACATGCCCGCCCTCAACGAAGTTTTTTTATCACATGATACTTCCGATCAATATGCTTACTCTTCTTGTGAAATCTTGGTTCCTTAGCATTAGCTACCGCCGCACTGTTATCACAGTACAATGATACTGCCTTATCCATACCAGGAACTACCTCAAGATCCCCAAGGAACATGCGGAGCCACACTGCTTCTTTCGAAGCATCACTAGCCGCCACATACTCGACCTCCATCGTTGAATCCGAAGTGCAATCTTGCTTCGTACTTCTCCAACTGATGGCACCGCCACCTAGAGTAAACACAAACCCCGAAGTCGATTTCCTAGAATCCAGACAGGATTGAAAATCCGAATCAGTGTATCCTAGAGGAGTCAAGTCCTCACCCGAATACACAAGCATATACCCTCGAGTCCTTCTCAGGTACTTGAAAATATGCTTTACCGCAACCCAATGGTTCGGTCCTGGATCCGCCTGAAATCGACTCACAATCTCGACCGCATAGCTAATATCCGGTCGAGTGCAAAGCATGGCATACATGAGACTACCCACTGCCGAAGCATAAGGCACCTTCTTCATGTATTCTCTTTCTTCATAAGACTTTGAAGAGTCTTTCTTAGAAAGAGTAATTCCAGACCTAGATGGTTGCCCACCTTTCTTGGAATCCTGCATTGCAAACCTCCTGAGAATTTTATCTATGTAGCCGGCCTCTGACAAAGCTATCATTTTGTTCTTCCTATCCCGAAAGATCTGGATACCGATAACAAAATTAGCCTCACCCAAGTCCTTCATGTCAAACTGCTTGGTCAACCATAATTTGACCGATGACAACGCCCCAACGTCATTGCCAATTAGCAGAATTTCATCTACATAGAGTAGTAGAAAAACCACCTTCTCAATCTTAATGTGTTTGTAAACACATGGTTCATCCACATTTTGTGAGAACCCATAAGTCTTGATCACTTGATCAAATCTTATGTTCCAAGAACGAGAAGCCTGCTTAAGTCCATAAATTGACTTTAGCAGCTTACAAACCTTACCCTCTTGACCCGCGACCTTGAACCCGTCTGGTTGTTCCATATAAATGGACTCATCAAGATAGCAATTCAGAAAAGCCGTCTTGACATCCATCTGCCAAATCTCGTAGTCGAGAGCGGCAGCTATGGACAAGAGAATCCGGATGGACTTAAGCATGGCTACAGGCGAAAAGGTTTCCTCATAATCGATTCCTTCCTTTTGCGTATAACCCTTAGCTACCAGTCTAGCCTTAAAGGTTTCGACCTTTCCATCAACTCCTCTTTTCCTCTTGTAGATCCACTTACACCCTATGGGTTTTACCCCTTCGAGAAGATCCATAAGCTCCTAGACCCGATTAGTCTCCATAGACTTCATCTCTATGTTCATGGCCTCTGTCCAGAGTCTTGAATCAACATCCTCCATAGCTTCTGCGTAAGTATAAGGATCCCTGTCATGTTCATCCGGTTCAGCCAAAAAGACCTCCCCATTGAACATATACCTCTCAGGTTGACGCCCGATCCTCCCACTACGCCGAAGCCCCTGAGATTGTTGTTCAGGTTTGTTTGGTTTTTCTACTACGATCGGAATGGTTTCGTTCGAAACCTTCGGAGTGAACTGATCACCCCTTAACTCCTCAAGCACCACTTTGCTTCAAGGTTTAAAGTCGTCCATGTAACTCTCCTCAAGGAAAGTTGCATTAGTTGAAACCACGACTTTATTTTCCTTTGGATTATAAAAATAACCCCCTTTAGTCCCTTTTGGATATCCTACAAACACGCAAACTTCTGAATGTGCTTCCAACTTATTCGGATCCTTAAACAGGACATGAGCTGGACATCCCCATATTCGAATATGGTTTAAGTATGTCTTCCTTCTTGTCCACAACTCGTGAGGAGTTTTAGGGACCGATTTTGAAAGCACATTGTTCAAAAGATAACATGTGGTTTGTAGTGCATATCCCCAAAAGAATAAAGGCAATGATGAATAACTCATCATGGACCGAATCATGTCCAACAAAGTCCTATTCCTTCTCTCCGCTACGCCATTCTGCTGCGGAGTGCCCGGCGCAGTCAAATGGGATAAAATCCCATTCTCTAACAAGTGTCCCAAGAACTCTTCAGAAAGGTATTCCCCACCTCGATCCGATCGAAGTGCCTTTATGGGTTTACCCAATTGCTTTTCCACTTTAGCCCGAAACTCCCTGAACTTATCATAAGTTTCGCTTTTGTGGTGCATTAAGTACACATACCCATATCTTGAGTAATCGTCAATGAAAGTGACGAAGTACTCATACCCTCCTCGTGCCCGGATGTTCATCGGTTCGCAAACATCACAATGCAGAAGTTCTAGAACCCCTTCGGCCCTATTGCCCTTAGACCCGTATGGTCTTTTGATCATTTTACCCTCCAAACAAGACTCACATTGAGGTATAGATTCCACCTTTAAGTGACTTAAAGGTCCGTCCCTTACCAACCTTTGAATCCTATTCAGGTTAATATGGCCAAGGCGCAAATGCCAAAGATAAGTCTTATTAGAGTGAGAAGTTTTAAGTCTTTTTGAGTCATTATCATTTATCTCAGCATTAAGCAATAGGTCCATCTTAGGTTTGATAAAATATAGATTATTTTGCATCCATCTAGAATAGATAAAAGATTTGTTTTTACGAATCACCACTTTTTCATTAAAAGATACCACGTAGGAGTCTTTAAATAAAGAAGATACATAAATTAAATTCCTTTTAAATTTAGGAACATAAAAACAATCTCGCAAAATTAAACTCCTATAATTATCAAAATAAAGATGGACATCTCCCACTGCTTCCGCTGAGACCAAGGATCCATCGCCCATCCGAAGCGTTAAGTCTTCACGAAGTAGACTTCTCGTTTCTTTGAATCCCTGCAAAGAAACACAAACATGATTAGTTGCACCGGAATCTATGACCCAAATGTCACTGGATTCCTCAACCAAACAAGTTTCTAAATATAGAAGATCACACCTACCTTCCTTTGAAAGGAAGTCTTTGCAATGCTTCTTTATATGCCCGACCTTACCATAGAAGAAGCACTTAAGCTTCTTTGGGTTCCTCTTCTTCTTTTTCTTGCTCTTGGTTGCAGCAGGAATAGAAGACTTGCCACTCTTGGCCCGTTGCTTCTTTCCATTCCCAGAGTTAGGATTGGAACCAGAAGCAGCTACTATATTGGCCTCACCACCAGCAGGAGACTCCCTGATCAGCAGTTCAAACTCCTGTAACTGTTTCATCAGTTCTGTCAAGGTCATATCCCGTCTATTGCTCAAATTAAAAGTAGCTCTAAACGGAATAAACTCCTTAGACAGAGTCTCAAAGACCATAGTCATCTGAGTTTCAGCATCGATGTCAGCTCCATTGGTTTGTGCCTCAGCGAAGTAACCCATGAACAACATCATGTGCTCCTTTACAGATGTCCCCGGTCTCTGTCTACAGTTTAAGAGTTTCCGAAGCGCCCCTTACCGCTTTGTTATGGCCTGGCCTCCAAACATGTCCTCAAGATTATCCAAGATCTGCTTTGCAGTCTCATAATCCTGATGTTGAGCCTGCAGCACGTTGTTCATGCTAGCCATAACATAGCAGCGGGCCTGATCATTAGCATCTTTCCAGCGGTCGTACGCTTGGAATTGCTCATTACTTGAGTCTCCCGTAGGCTCGGGAGGACAATGAGTTGTCAGTACATATTTCAGTTTCTCAAAGGATAAGACGATGTCCAGGTTCCGTTTCCAATCATTATAGTTCTCACCAGTTAATTGGTTTTTGTCAAGTATCGATGATAAAGCGTTTTTAGACATTTTTAATCTACAATAAAGAATCATATACCAAACATAAGCAAACATATATAATAATTTAGTAAGATAACACAATCATGTAAAATAATACAAATGCGTTTATGTGTCAAAACCTTAAAAATATCACGACCTTAAAACGATAATTCCCAACTCAGAATTTAACAAGCTCCTAGGGGAGTCATGCCAAATTCAATCAGGAACACGGATCCCCTCCTGATTAATATATGCCATCCAGGACCCGTATGATCCAGCATATATTAATAATCGTTTCTTTGGCCATTAATTTTATTAACAGAGCTCCTAGGGGAGGTTAATAATAAAATTAACATGAGTGTATAACCACCATTTCAATATTTTATCCATGATTTATAATCACCACCTAGGGGTGTGCAACCATAAATCATACTAAAATACCTTATCCTTTCAGAGATCCAATCTGGTACATGATAGAAATCCCTTCCTAGGGGTCAGGACCACCATGTTCTTCCTATGGACCAACGATGGAGGCCTTAGGTTCTCTCTTCGAAAACCTTCTCCCACTCAATCTTTTGAAGTCAAGGTTTTATTTTAAAATTATGCATGAACAATTTTAATATGAGCGGCACTCCCTATTCTATATGACATGTTATCAATATACATGGTAAATCATATTATAATGCAGACAAGCAAAGCAATCAAGCAAAGCTACAAGCAAATAATAATAATAACCGTAATATTATGGTTCCACCCTAGAGAATAGAAAAACTAAGATTACAAGAGAATAATCGAGACATTTATCGATTCTTCATCCTTGAATCCTCAAGCTGTATCCTTCTTCATGTAATATCCATCTTCAAGTCCTCAATCCCGTATGAATCGAACACTTCATATTTCCGGTCATATCCAAATTTAATGTTTCTCAGAATCGTCCCAAAAATAAAATTAAAACTGCACCAAAAATTGCACCTTTTCCGGACACCTGACAGCTCTCGGTCGACAGGCCGATCTGAGTGATCGGTCTGCCGATCATGGTGGTTCAGCCTGCCGAACATGAAGGTTCGGTCTGTCGGCAGAGCACCAAAATTTTTGCCCCACTGTCGGCTTGCCGGACCTTACGTCCGGCCTGTCGATTTGTGACCTTCGGCCTGCCGAACTGTGAGGTCCGGCATGCCGACCGAGCAGAAGAAACCTTAATCCAAAAATAAAATTTTAATGCAATTCATCAATTTTATTTTCAACAATTCAAAAACATAAAATTAGAGACTCATGAAATACCTGGAGGCGCCATCATCAATCTTTAAGATCCGACTTCTCGTTCCGTCTTCTCCGAATAATTATTTAATTACAAAATTCTTACAAATTAAAAATTAAATAATAATTCCTAGATGGAGATGATAGTCCGTCATCTAATTACATGAAAAACCTAGATACACATTCTAACTCTAAGGAACCATAACCGGTATTAATTAATTAATAAATAATTAAACAACAATTTAATCAACCATAATTAATTAATAAACATTCACCACATAATCCATGACAACATATATATTATATAGAAACCTAGAGTGCCACCTCTCTATAAAATTCAATTCAAGCATAGGAGAGATTAAGATCACAAAATTTATGCATATAACATGATCATAAACTTGCAAATTTAAGTAAAACCTCGGCTCTGATACCAATTGTTGGAAACAAAGTGCGCAGCAGAATTTTAAAAATTTTTCATCAGAGTAATTTCTAAAAACACAAGTTTGACATGTTATATGTATAAATTAAACAGATCTTACTAACCTCAGTATGCCGAAGAACCTCCGCGACCTGTGTAGAGAAGTAACGTTCCAGAAGAGCCTCAACCAACTGGTCTTCTTTGCTATTCTCTATCCACAATCGGAGTGAGTGTGGGCTCACACGTACAGCTCTTCCACTGGTGACTCTCCTTCCAACCAATAGAGAGAACCCAAAGCTAGTGTTCGTGATTTGTGAACAAAAGCTCTCAGGGAGTTTTCAGATGCTCACTAGAAGAGTATCACTCTTAATCTCTCAAATTGATCTGAGTAAATCATTAGACTCACTCCCTTTTTATACCTATTGGTCCTAGGGTCAGTCCATATCAGATTAGGTCTCAAAAAATTGAAACAGAATCAAGTTCGGATCAATATCTGATAAGATACGCGTGAAAAATGCGTAATCTTATGTGCGTTGATAGGCAGGCCGAACTGTCTGATAGGCAGGCCAAACTGGCCAGTTCGGCAGGCCAAACACGTCATCCGGCAGGCCGAACTGTCGAGAAAAAATCTACGCGAATCTTTTATTTTTCACCCGAGATTCTAAAGGATAAAGTCTCAGTTTTGATTCAAATAGCCCAATAGAAAAGATATCTGATCAAAACAAACTTTATCAAGATAATCTCTAAAAAATAAATCAATTTACAATAATTCTACAAGTTTATCTTGTTCTAATTGTCCAAAATTAAAACAACCTATAAACAGACAAGAATTACCCGAACGCAATAATTCAACAAGTTCATCTTGAACTAATTTTCTTACATAATTAATTCAACCGATAAACAGACATGAATTATTTGATTCTTACAAATTTTAAACCAATCTGATAAATCTGACATAAGTCACCAATTATTGGAAAAGCACGCCGTGTCGTTACAGGATTTTGTGAGCTAGCAAAGGGGACCAAAATGGACCTATAAAGTTCAAGCTCATGATAATTATGAAACCCAATATCCCAGATATACATTTCACAATTATCAACTCCAACGCTACTCCACTAAAAGCTTGGAGCTGCACTCTCGAACTTTATAGAATTACGAAGCTCGTGTAGCGAAGTCTCCATGACATATCATAGTGTATCGTATCCCCATATGATCATCCATAATCGGCTTAAGGACAAGTTTTATCTTACCTTCCTGATTATTTTTATCTTACGTTCCATTGTCTCACCATTAGAAAACTTACCATCTAAAGATAGTATACCATTCGGTTACACCTATGTATCCAAATGGTTGAGCGCTCTAGTTTTCCAATTCCAGGACAACACATATAAGAGGATATCATTACTCCTAAAGAGGAGCTATGGATTCCATATCTATGAATAACAAGTCTACGCTATCAAGAGTCATGCCTCCAATATACCGGCATGCATGCCACTATAGAGATGTGGGAGTCACCCATTGGTACATCAAAAGACACAAGTCGAGACAACGGGCCCATTATTCATCTCAGGATTAAGATACAATACAAAAGATTGTCTAAAGTGAATCGATTTGCCAAGACAAAATTATTAATCCAAATCAATTCACTTTATGTCCCGATCCAACACATTGTCACCTTTGACAATGTGCTAATGTTTCTATTCATGGAGTCCAACTCCGATGGCCAAGACAAACCATCTCCCAAAAGGGATATAGACAACATAACAATCTTTACATGAACAAAGTGCCCAACTTTATTCCCTCAATTGCGGATCATATGTTTTAGACCATCACCTTAAGAATCGTGTCTTCCGCATAATCAGTCCATCATATGCCCAACTCTTAAGGTTTAGACTGACAGTCTCAGACTACTGTTTGCTTATTATACATTCAACAAATATAAACGTAAAGAGGACAATATTTGGTATATATAAATAAATAAATTCTTTATTGATAAAAATGTCTCCAAAAACGTATTACATTTTTACTCCTTAGAGCATACATGTCTAACAGTGCACACATAGGTACGACAATGAAATACCACTGATAGTCTAATTTTGTTTTTAGAAGTGAGAGAATGACACCCAGACGTCATTCATTTGTTGTTGACGCGAACCTAGGAAATGTGGAAAGTATGATGGGGACAATGCTTGCTGCCTTTCGGCAGATGGCAGCAAGGGTAACACTGGAGGATTCTGAGGTAAGTCATCGACACGCGTGTTTTAAAGAGTTTAGGCATGCATCTGTTCTAACTTTTGACAGAAATAGAGACCCACAGGACGCCAAATATTGGCTAGATTCAGTCATGACATAAATAGAAGCAGCAGTTCATCTAGCAATGGGCGCAACAATCCCTATAGCTTCTATTGCCACTATTGCCAACAGCCGGGACATATCAAGAGGAACTGCCTGATCAGGAGTGCTCATCTAGGACTTCGGGCCAGAGAAGGATCCAGTCATCAGCCTTAGCCTTAGACTCTACCTTTACCTCAGTAATTCCCTCAGCTATAGTTCCATCAGTTCACCCCTCAGCAGCTGCCACACCTAGCACAAGGATACCAGCCGTAGAACTTACAGCGCAATGCCCCTCAATATCAAGTGTAAAGTATAGCTAGTATGTAGTCACCTCCACTACAGCAATATCGGCTGACTAATCTAGGACTTAGCAATATTGGTAAAGGAAAAGCAAAAGCTCCAGTTCAGGTTCACATCATGACATCAAAGAGTTCAAATGCCCAAACCAACAACGCGGTTGTCGATGGTATGGCTCTAGTTTCTCAGTCCTTAGCCCATGTTTTATTTGATACTGTTGCCACTCATTCTCTCATTTTAAGTTTTTTTGTACATGCCTTAGGATTAAAGATAGAAGAGTTTAATGAGCCCTTAGTTATTGCTTCACCCTTAGGGCGGGTGTATGTAAATTGTATATGTAAATCATGTAAAATAAAGATTGGGGGTGAGATTCTGAAGAGTAATTTGATTGTAATCTCCATGAGCTCATATGATGTAATCCTAGGAATGGACTGGTTGTCCAAGTACAATAATATAGTTGTAGACTACCAACTTAAGAAAGTGACCTTAGTGTCTAATAGGGAGACGACGATCACTCACCAGGGTGGTAATAATCAAACGATGAGTGAGCATCTCATGAAGGCATGTCTTAGAGAATGGAAGAATCTAGCTTGCTATGCCTTCCTCATGAACCTCAAAGGAGAGTCTAGCACATCGATAAGGAATGCAAAAATACTAGGGGTTGATGCATTTGAAGACGTTTTCCCTGACGAGTTATAGGATTACCACCGCATCAAGAAATTAAGTTTGGTATTGAGTTGCTTCCGAGAACGGGCCCGATTTCTATAGCACCTTATCGGATGACGCCGGTAGAAATAAAAGAATTAAGAAAGCAACTTCAAGAGCTTGTTGATAAGGGATATATCCGAAATAGTACATCACTATGGGGAGCACCGATTTTATTCACTAAGAAGCATGATGGAACCCTCAGGTTATGCATAGATTATCAGTAGCTAAATTGAGTCACCATGAAGAACAAGTATCCTTTGCCTAAGATTGATGAGTTATTCGATCAGTTGGGAGGTTTACGGTATTTCATGAAGATAGATTTGTGTTTAGGATACCACTAGCTCAGGATTAAGGGAGAAGACATTCCTAAAACAGCTTTTAGGACCCAACATGGACACTTTGAGTTTCTGCTGATACCATTTGGGTTGACAAATGCTCCAGTAGCTTTCATGGACCTGATAAATAGGATATTCAGGTCATATTTGGATCAGTTTGTGATCGTGTTCATCGACGATATCTTGTTTTACTCTAAGACTTGGGAGGATCATGAGTAGTACCTTAGGATAGTACTTCAGACTCTGCGGAAGCACCAAATGTACACCAAGAAAGAAAAGTGTGAATTTTGGTTGATAGAAGTCAAGTTTTTGGGACATGTCATCTCCAAACAACGCATCTCAGTGGATCCTTCTAAGGTAGAAGCCACAGTGGAGTGAGAATAATCGATGAATGTAGCAGAATGTGTAGTTTCTTGGAACTCATGGGATACTACAGGAAATTTGTAAAGTACTTCTTGAAGATAGCAGCTTTGTTGACAAGATTGATCAGGAAGAATGTCATATTCAAATGGGATGAAGAATGCAAGTTTGCCTTCCAAGAGTTAAAGAATCAGTTGACTACGGCTCCGGTGTTGATTATTCTAAATACTGATGAGCCGTACGAAATTTATACGGATGCTTTAGGACGAGGACTTAGGGGTGTGTTGATGCAACATAGACGCGTGGTGGTGTATGGATCAAGACAACTACGACCTCACGAACGGAACTATCCTACTTATGACTTAGAGCTCGTAGCGATGATTCATGCACTGAAGATCTGGAGATATTATTTGTACTAGGCGACATTCCAGGTTTTCTTCAACCACAAGAGTTTGAAGTGTCTATTCACTTAGAGGAATCTGACCTTGAGGAAGTGAAGGTGGATGGAATACATGGAGGATTATGATTTCATGCTACTGTACCATCTCGAGAAAGCTAACATAGTCGCGGATGCACTCAGCCAGAAGTCTTTAGGGATTTTTGCTTGCTTGGCTCTCGAGGATTGGAAAATGGACGCAACAATGAGTAAGTACGGGCAATAGTATTATAAAAACTATGAACGAGTTTTGGTGTACCATATGGAGATGACCCTAACTCTCATTCAGATGGTGAAACAGAATCAGTGGCAAAACCAGCACCTTCAGGGGATCTGGACGTGAATTCAAAACAGAGAACAATTTAAAGAATGGAGGATATGTGCTGATGGATCATTGTACTTCAGGAAACGTCTAGCAGTTCCAACAATTGCAAAAGTGACGAAGGCCGTAATGGATGAAGCCCACAAGTCTTAGTTCGCCATTCATCTAGGGAGCATGAAGATGTATCGTGATATGAAGAGGCAATATTGGTGGAGAGGCATGAAGAAGGATGTCCAAGGATACGTAGCCAAGTGCGCAACTTGTCTCTAGGTGAAGGCCGAGCACCAGAAGCCAGTAGTTCAGATTCAGTCACTTCCTATTCCAAGGTGGAAATAGGAGCACATCACGATAGATTTTCTTGCTAGATTGCCAAGAACGGAGCAAAGGCATGATGCAATTTAGGTGTAGTCGATAGGTTAACGAAATTGGTACATTTCATTCCTTTTAGGTCGACATGTTTAAGGAGAGTTCTCAAGGAGCTACATTTACAGAATATAGTGCTGTTGCACGGAGTTCCTTTGTCCATCATATCTGATAGAGACACCCAGTTCAACGCTAAGTATTGGAGAAACTTTCAAAAGGCCTTAGGAACGGACTTGAACTTTAGCGCAACATTCCATCCTCAGATCGACAGGTAATCTAAATGGGTCATTCAAATCCTTGAGGGCATATTATGTACGTGCGTGTTAGATTTCGATGGGAACTAGAAGAAGTACTTGCATTTGGCTAAGTTAGCGTACAACAATAGCTATCAAGCGAGCATTAGCATGGCACCGTTTGAAGTGCTGTGTGGACGACCGTGTCAATCATCGGTGTGTTGGGCAGAACTGAAAGACAGGATTGTTCTCGGGCCAGATTAGATCTGTGACAACAATGAGAAGGTCACCATAATCCGAGATCGGTTGAACGTAGCTCAGAGTAGACACAAGAGTTATGCGGATAGAAGACGCCGACCCTTGGAGTTCAAGGTAGGAGATTTTGTTATCATGAAGGTATCACCTTGTAAAGGCATCATGCGATTCGAAGTAAGTGGTAAGCTTGCACCGAAGTATGTTGGACCATTCGAGATTACTCAATGTGTTGGTGTGGTCGCTTATTGGCTTGATCTTCCTCCCAAACTTTCTCATGTTCATGATGTGTTTCATGTGTCGATGCTTTGGAAGTGTCTGCCTAAGCAGAACAAATAGTCTTATTCCATGATGTGCAAATCCAAGAAGACACGACATACGAGGAAGTGCCAATTCAGATTATTGATCAGAAAGTGATCAGCTTACGACATCACGACATACCATTAGTAAAGGTCAGGTAGCAACATCACAGGTTGATGAAGCCACTTAGGAGTTAGAATCGACCATGTGGGAATTATATCCACATTTGTTTTGCTTTTAAGTCGATTTGTAATTTTGAGGGCGAAATTTCTTTTAGGGGTGGAGAGCTGCAACGCCCTAAAATTAATTAAGTGGTTTTTAGTATATAAAATGGTGAATTAGTGCACCATGATGTATTTTTAAACTTAATCTGATATTTCGTAATATTTTTAAATTAATGTTATTTCTAATTAATTTAATCATTTTAATTACTCTTGATTATTTTTATTTGTTATTTTGAATTTTGAAATAGAACAATTTATCAAATGCCAAATACATTTCTTTTTGCAAAACTATGGATGGCACAAGGTTTTCACACAAAGAAACCACCCTCTTTTTTTTTATTTAATCTCTCAATCTCCCTCTTTTTTCCTCACTCTCTCTCCCGTTTCCCTTACTGCCTCCCTTTCTTTCTCTCCTTCTCTTAACTTTTGATTCAAAAACTCCAAGCCCGAGCCTTCCTCTTACTTGATTAAAGCCAAGGAACTAGGATTCAAGCTCCAATATTCTTCAAAACGTCCAATTCAAGGTTAGTTTTCAAAAATTTCAAAACTTTTCCAGTTTTTTCTATTTACTTTACGTTTTGAAATCCGACCCCTTTTGAGCTTAGAGAATCTTAAATTTAAGTTTGTGGAGCCTAAAACATCTAGAATCTAGGCTTGGTATGATAGAAAATAGATTTAAATTAAGTTTTTCTATTTTCTCCATTTTTCTTATCTTCGGATTTAATTGAAACTTTCTATGCAAATCTTGTTTAAATTAGTTTAAAAGTGTTTTACTATGTTTTTCTATCATGTATTTGTGTTTTGCATGCCTGAGAATTGAGAAAACAGGTTGAAAATGAAGATTCGAGCTCGGGGAAGCCAAGACTCGAATTCTAGAAAATTCTAGAATTTTCCAGTTCGGTAGGCTGGATTCAAGAGTCTGGCAGGCCGGACTCATACCTTCGCAGGTCTGACATGATTTGCCGGTTGGTCGAACTACATAGTTCGGCAAGCGAGACCAGGGAGACCGACAGGCCGACCGAACATAGTAAAAATTTGTCGTTTTTATCCGTTTTTACTATTTTGACACCCCGATAGAAATTTTAATCTTACAGTGTGATTTTATAAACACAAATAGCACACTAGGACACCGTGAGATAGCTTGGTAGTATAGGATACTCTAAGCTAGGTACTGATAAACTTAGTTTACATCTAAGGTTGTTCATGGTTCCGTGGAGCTAACGTATAGCAGATCGGGACTGTGGTGTGGGACATCGGCATGAATATTGGGGTAGGACTTCTACCCCTTCTTTGGTAACCCTGTTTTCAAAAGATTTTGGCCTCGAAAAATGATTTCTTTCAAAGTGTTTTCAATGAAGGTTTTAAAGAAGATTTTATCAGTTATTTTCATAACTGTTGAGTAATGATATGATGTACATGATGAACAACGTAATGAACGTAAATGAATACACATGGTAAATGGGTTTTAAATAATAATAAAAATGAACATAAGGGCATGATGTCATATTCAAACATTGGGTCATGTAGCGTGCAACCTTAGGGGCAGGTCCTAAAATCCAGCTGGGCCACTTCGATGGTGATAATTATGGTTTGTCCAAGAAAGATAAAAAGGTACTTTCTGAATGAACTGATTTTGATAAGACTAATTTAAATGAATTTTGTCTATTTAATTTTGTTTTCTAATTATTTTTCTTGAAAGATAAATTTTATATTTAAATTGTTTATCTGGTTTAAAGCATAGTCCTACTAAGCTCTTCACTCACTTTTTACCTGTTTTCAAGCCCCTTTCTACCCTTAGGTGGAATTCAGCTTAAGATTGACGTAGAATCTACCAACCAGACTTGCAAGCAGTAGAAGAATATTGAGTAGATTATTTGTATAACTTAAACAAGGCATGTGTTATTTTAACTTCTTTTTTTATTTTAGACTGTGGTTGTAATTTGAATATTGTCGATACTATATGTGTGCACAACTTGTAGGCCTTATAGGACTCAACTCGCATTTCTCTCTTTTTTATTTTATTTCATTTTTCTTTTATCTTATTTGTTTAATTATTATAAATGTTTGTTTAAAAAAGTTTTAAAATATCACATTTTTCATTATTAATTAAACTCTTTAATTTGTGATTTTAATTAAAATTTTAACTTAATTAACCTGTCATGTCACTTGCTATACTTCAGGGCGCGACATTAAATGCAAGTAGACCTGCCATCTTCCTATAAATAGCAAAAAGCTTGAAGCATTTGCTACACATTTTGTTCTCTGTTCTCATTTTTTACCTGCTTCTTTCAGTCAGCACTTATGGACCTCAAAATCACTTATTCTTCGCTTAGAGCACCACCTATTATATCTCGACCTTGCTCACAATCTCTCACCCACGTCAATAGGTTAATCGCAATTACTAATAAGCTCACAACCAGATATAGCAAATGCTCCACCAACAAATTGATCCTGTCGATAGGTCTCTACGGGGAGAGCAGATTCCCAAAGTCATTATTCGGTCAACATAAGCGTAATTCCATCCGGGTATCCTTTGTTTCTTTGCAACTTACATTATAAAATTTAATGCTGAAAAATGATCATTGGATTTTGTTATCAATCTCACAAAACTCGATATCCGATCTATTAATCTATTACAGTTTTAGTCCTTAATTTTCATTAGTTAGGTGTATTATAATTACTCTTGTGATTTCTTTACTTTCTTTTAGTTGCTCAACCTAGTTTCAATTCAACTTATAACTTAGCTAATGGTTTTAGGCATGCGCTAAACATGAATTTGGCGGCTCTGTCCCGGAACTTGGCAAAGCTCAACCTGAATCAGCTCGTCCCGATTCGGTGTTCGCCAAAGTTTTAGGTTTTGGATCTATTTGCTACACATTCCTAAGGCCCTATGCAATGTTGCATGTAATTACATCGGCCATGTAAGTAAACTTCTAAAAAAAATTAGTGAAAAGCGAAAAAAAATGGTTTTGCAAAACAAGAAATTAGCTTCTACTTCTTTCAAATCCAGTTGCACATAGTAGTTTATAATCTAACTTTATATAATTTTTTTGAGCAGTTGTTTCTTTGCAAGAGTAATGGTTGAGAACAGACAATTGTATAAAAGGTCTCTGTTATTTAAGGCATTTCCTGGCCTAATTGCCATGATTCTTGCACATACTTTTGGTTATGGCATTAATCAGATTTTCGACGCCGATATTGATAGGTATTCTTCTTTACATATATATAACACATTTTAATGATTTTATTGGAAAACAATCTGTTAAACTTCAGCGGCATCTAAATCTTTTTAAATGAATTGAACAGTATGAACAACTAACATCATGGTAGAAAATTGCATCACAATTAAGATGGCACAATTAAGATGGCACCCCAAAGATTAACCATCCCATAAATATCAAGCCCATTACTCGTTATATTAATGAAAAAAATAAGTTATACAAATGGTTTTGCAAGAAAATGAGCAAATATTTATTCCAAGAATCGGCTTATTTAGAGAAATTAGGAATTACGAACCACCTTTCCGAAGGCTCCTCATGTACCCTATGAGCAACAAGTTTGGACCACAACTTGATTGTCTTCTCAGAAAATGTGCTCTTAACAAAATAACAAACTCAAAAGATAAGAAAATCACACAAATAATGGTTTTCTTAATACCCATAAGACTCTTGGTTTATAGGGTGTTTAATATGGTGGTTAGAACCATTGGTTAAAATTGTAACATGTGAGAGCTTTATATTGTAGCAATTTTTTTTTGGAGAGTTTTACACTTTCTTAACTGAAAAGTTCACTGAAACCAACTTTACCAAATAGCCTATTAGAAGTTTTCCTTGGTTAGCGCTTGCTGGGAGTAAAAGGCTACCACCATTGTTGGCCTTTGGATTTTGTTATTTATGTTCATGACGTGCATCTCTACCAAATTTTTAACAACTAGAATATAAGCGGAATTTTTTTTCTTCAAAATTAGTTCACGCAAAAGTCTTCTTAATTACTATTGTTAGTTTTATTATTTTATTTTTTTTTGTGGCGAAAAAACTTTTAGTTTATTTTCTTTCTTTATTTGTTAATTTTTCAGGGTAAACAAGCCTTATTTGCCTATACCAGCAGGGAATATTTCACTAAAACAAGCATGGTTCTTGATGATATTTCTTTTACTTGCTGGCGAATTGATTCTTTGGCTGATGAACGCTGATCTAATTACGACTTGTCTCTATAGTCTTGGTCTTTTAATCGGCTACATATATTCTGCCCCTCCGTTGAGATTAAAAGGATCTTCTGTTGGAACAATTATTCTAGTTCCTTTGGTACTATTATTTTCTTTCCCGTCCTTGTAATGAAATTGTTTTACGTAATTAATTTTCTTACGTCGTTAAAATCTAATGGTCCACTAATAAGTTGAAAACCACGTGAAAAGAATACATTTACGTATGAATCGAAAATTTTAATTTGGGATTAATTATTATATAATATTTTATCATGTCAAATTATCTGTTTATGCATTAGGACATCACGTGAAACAAAAGTCTATTTTATAAGTATGGTATACTTCGTGAAGTTGTTGTTTTTCGTAGTTCTATTTAGAGCATCTTTTAATTTTTCTACCACATGTTGTGGAAAAAATCGTGGTATTAGTTTATTATATATCTTTCTTGAGGAAAAAGAATGATAATTTTTCTTACAAGGAAAACAACCTATGCAGACCACTATCGTTAACAATGTCGGTGTGCTTTACGCCACCATAGCTTCTCTTGGACTTCCATTCCAGTTGAGGTACGTAACAACCTTTTTTATCATATATATATATCATGTCTTGCTCTTCCTCCATCAAATTATCTTTTGGCTTAATATTTTCTCCATTATTAAATAATTTTCAATTAAAAATTCTTGTTAATTTAATTATTAGGCTTTACTAATGATGTTTAGGTGGGCGGCTTTTCACATGTTTGGGTTTACTCTGACGTCAGTTGTCTTTTTTTTTCTTCATCTAATTAGGAATTATATTAATTATAATAATAATATTAGGGAGCTTTCGTATTGAATACGCCCTTCACTAGTTTTGTATATTAGTAGCGTATAATTTAGTTAATCTTAAGTCATTACCAATTCGGTACGTCACCTTTTCTGGCAAGCATCGTCTTTTTTGTCTGGAATATTATTCAAACGCCAGAAATTGTGACTCGTGTGTACATCTAGCTAGGTAGTTGTCATTTACGATGGAGTATATTACGTACAACTAATTCGGTCAAATCTGGCTTTCGTTGGTTCTACTACAAAAAAATAAAATAAAATAAAATTTTAATCACGATAGATTTTAGCAAAAATTTTAATTACAACAAAATATTATTATGACTAATATATATATAATGGTTTTAATTTTAATATAGGAGACATGTGTGTAAATTAAAATTAACCCCTTTAAATTAATAGTTCTTTAGGATTAGTTTAATCTTGATAAAAAAATTTAGCCATGCTACCAATAAATCATCTTCGTCATTAGGTACGACGATGCTCTTAATTTTTATATACTAGACAAAGTTCCCATAAATTAGTTTGTGGCATGAGCAAGATTTCTTAATTAATTGTAACTTTTGTTTCCTATTAAATTAGTATGACGCGTACAGGCTTGTCATTGAGCAAGATTTCCCATTCATTTCTGACACTAATTAGTAGTTTTTAGTCAACAAGACAAGGTGTCATAGAAAACATGTGAGGCGTTTACTCCATATAAAAAAAGTTTAATTACATAGTTATACCTTATAGTTTTAACTATTCTCAATTTATTCTTTTGTTCTTAAAATTATAAAGGTATCCTTTGAATCTTAAAACCTTATTTAATTTTTATATCTATGAATAGAAAAATTAGATAAAACAACATAATTACCCTTAAATAGTTATGAAAATATTTTTATATATTAAAAACATAAAATGTCCTAAAATAAAACATCAAATTTCAAGAAAAAAAGATCTTAAATACTATGACTTTTGGAATTTCAAAATAACTTCTAAAAATTTTTCCCAAGAAGATACATATATTCTATAAATAAATTAAGTTTAGTTAAGGGTATCTTTATCTTATATTTATGTTTTTTTCCAGTAGAAAAAGTTTATGAAGGATGAAATCGAAACAAGTATCTTTATTTTTCTAAAAAAGGGGGATAAATTGAGAAATAATGAAAATTAGAAGGTATACCAATGTAATTAACACTACAGAAAAACTAAAATATTTTAAGAATAGTTTTCAATTAGACACCTAACCATTCTAACATATGTAACATTTTTCATTTGTATTCGTATATCTATATAATATTCAACTCATTTAAATGTAACAATTAATAAATGTAGTCCAACACGTGTAACATTAGATGCTAAGTTTAAACAAGTCGGATGTTACACAAATACAAAAAAAAAAAAAAAAAAAAAAAAATTACAACAAAACATATTACATGTGCCGAGCTGATCAGGGTGTCTGCATATTAAAGACTACTCCAAATAATTTATTTGACTATGCAATCTTATATTGCTACTAGATAGGAAGCACATGATAATGCACTTGTTGAATTTTCCTATCATTTTAAAGGATTACAAGGAAAAAAAACATATATTTAAGTTGGGTTGATTTTCAGACTAATTATTTTATTAAGAGCAAATTAGTAAAAATATGAACAGTTTATTTAAAAAAATAATCCAAAAAATAAACAAACCGTTGAATATAATCTATGTATAGCCAATTTAGAGCATATTTGAGATAACGATTTCAGTGCGTATCAAAAAGAAAAAGAACAAATTTAGATATATATACATGAGAAACCGTAGAGATGGACACAAAAAAAAAAAAAAAAGGATTACACATTTGAAAAAAAACTTGAATATGGGCAATTAAGAGAAATGTATTTATTAGCACAAATAGTTAAAAGGGTTGTGTGAGAAAATGTTAAAGTAGTAACATATTTGCAAATTGCAGTGTTACTTTAGTGACTTAACTTATGAAAAGAATACATTTATAAGGATAACTTAAGAAGGAACAAATTTTGAAACAATGTTTTAATAGGGACAATAATGGGAATATGTATTTTCATGTGGTATGTGTATAAAAATATAGGATTCAAATAAAAAAAAAAAGTAAAAAATAAAAAACAGTAAAAGCAAAACATAAATAAAAAATAAAAACACAAAAAGAACTATCACAACTTATTTTCATTCGTGTGAGCACTAAATTATTTTAGATAGGCAATCAAACTTTTAATTTTGGAAAATAGAATCCTAAATTTTAAAATTTGTTGCAAGTGATCCAATGGCTAAGGAATGTCAATCAATGGACGCAAATTGTCTAATAGGGTGTTTAGAAAGGCGATGGGAACCACTTTTACTGTAGTATGTGAGAGTTTTACACTGTAGCATATTTTTTTATTGTTACTGTAGCATGTGAAAGTTTTACACTGTTCATAACTGAGATTATGGTGGGAACTGAGTGATTCCATCACTGCCAAACACCCCCTAAGATTTGAATGCAAATGCACGTTAAGCTTTTGTTTGTTAGAAAGTTGGACCTTGGGCTTTTTAATTTTTGGATTTTCAGACCGTAAAAATCTAGGGTGAAATGTACAAATGATGATAAGTTTAAGATGCATGAGTACAGTTTACTCATAATTAAAAAATATATATATATTTATTTATTTGGATTTGTCTTGACATAATAAAGATTTTAAAAAATAATATATATATATATATATAAATAGAGAAAAATTTAGGATCAATATTTGAAAAGAAACAAATTAGTAAAAAAAAAAAGTATCCACAAGGCATATTTAAAAAGATCAACAATATAAGAATTGTTAAAATTGCTTAATAGATATTCCAACGGATACGAATTATGAGAAAAAGTATTTACAAGACACATTTAAAAATCTATAAAGTTTTAAAAGAAAAAGCCAAAAAAAGACCAAGATGAGTAACTTTTTTCGGAAAAAAAAGCAAAGAAGTAAAAAAAAAAAAAAAAAGGTGTCCAAGAAAGCAAAAAGAAGAGATTTCGAAGAAAAAGAACTATTTTTGTCCAACTCCCAAAAAAAAGGGAAAAAAACGTAAAAGGACTCAAATGTGTACATATACCAAAATATATTGTAAAAAATGGAGATAAAACATGGTGGTGGGCGGATGTGCGTGCGTCGTGGACAAAACATAAACTGTAGGGCGTATAGACACTTCTTAATAGTTGTTAGAAATAGATTATAGATATTTATAGATAGTTATGGAACAGAAAAATGACCTATTGATTTTTTTTTTAAAATAAGTATAAGTTTTGATATTTCAGCTCATACATGCACATATTAATTCAACTTCTTATAGAAATATGATGTTGGGCTTTCATTTTGCTGTGCAGCCCCCCAATTCTTTTCATGCTTACCTTCAATGCATTGTTCTTTGTGGTTACTTGCATCATAAAAGATATCCCCGACGTAGAAGGTGACATGAAGTAAGTTTTATATTTATTGCATTTATTGAACTCAAAATCTCAAATTTTTCTACACGGGCTTTTTAATGCCAAAACATGTTTTGGCTTGTGTTATTCATTATCTTCTTCAACTGTCTTAAAACATTGTAGGCATAACATTCGAACATTTGCAGCGATATTCGGACCTAGAAATATGATGTTCCTTGCCATGGGAATTTTGTCAGTAAATTATATTGGTGCTATAGTGGCTTCCATTTACCTGCCTCAGGTAACTTAACTTCATTGTCTACAAAAGTTACATTACAGTGGCTTTTTTTGTTTTATTTTGTTTTTGTTTTTTGTTTTGCTCTTTTTTTTTTTTTTTGGGGGGGGGGGGGGGGGGGGGGGGGGGGGGGTGGGGGTTGGGGAGGGGGGGTGGTGTGGGGTTGGGTGGCATATACATCCTTACTTTTAGATTCATTTTTGAAGTTCCACCAAAAAAAAAAAAGATTCATTTTTGAAGAACGCTCAACAATTTTGCTCCTATATGTTTCCGTTTATGTTTGGGAACTCATTGATTTATAAACGTAAATGATTGATCACTCAACTAAACAACCAATTAAATCTTCATAACTCGAATAAGATTATAAGCATACGAGTATAAAATCATTAACTAACTATGCAAATAAGGGAAAAAAAAGTAAAAATGAATTTCACAGACATTTTGAAAAGAGATTCCGTTAAACTTTTTTTCCCCTTATTGATTATGTGAAGATCTAAAGAAGTACTCATGATTAAATAAGTTCTAACCACAGCAATTAAATAAGTTCCTTCATTTATTGTTTACAGGCTTTCAAGCTATGTGTAATGTTGCCTACTCACTTAATCTTTGCCCTATGGTCACTTATTGAGGTTTGTCTTTACATAAATCAAGCTAAAACAAAATACAAAGTAAAAACTCTCTTACAACTTCCCTTCTTGTTTTCTTTCAGGCTAGAAAGTTGGACAAAGCAAATTATGGCAAGGTAATTATAAAATATGCATCTTCGACTAAAGTACATGTTGTCTTAAACAGTAATGAATTATTCATATATATTGATCACAGGTTTTACTTTATTACGTGTGCAGGAAGAAAGTGCACATTTTTATGAATTCCTTTGGAGGCTTCTTACACTAGAGTTTCTCTTACTTCCCTTCATGTAGAAAATTAGTGGAAAGTTAGTCATACGTTTTTGTCCTATAAGACAACCATGTGAATTTGTCTGTAGCATTGTCGATCTATCGTACCGTTTTATTTATTACTTTGTTTCCTGAATAAAAATAGTTAAAACATATAATAAAAGTGTGAACCTCATAAAAATACAAAAAGATTAGTATTACAATCTGTGATAATACAGTTCAAAATATATCATTGACTGTACTTGACAGCGGAAAAATAAGAAGAATGTATTATGCATTGAAAAAATTGATTTACATTATACAAGCCATATATACACACAAAAAGTAAAGTCCAGTAAAGAATAATAAAGAAAGAATCAATCAAGTCAACTCTTTTATGTTGGGTTTGGTGCCTTAAAAGTTATGACATTGTACATATTATTAATAAATAAATAAATGAAGTGACATTTGTAGTTATTTTGGTTGCTTATATGTATTATGAATACTTTTATAAACATCAAGAAAATTCCATGATTATTTATGTGACTATAAATTTAGCATATAAATGTTATATGTTTAGGGATAAAATTTATAGATAATAATCTAAATAGTCTGTAATAATTAATTAAAGTTTGAGATCTTTAATTAAATATTACAAGTACAGTCCAATCTCATTTAGAATGAAATAGTCTTATCTTGGCTATTAATGTAGAGACATTTGATATGAGGTACTTTATATAATGAGATTATATAGGACTGATCTAGATAAATTATGAATCTCTAATAATTATTCGTTATTAATAGAGTATTCAAATTTATCACTATGATGATTATATATTTGACAGTCTTAATCTTGAGTATTTATTAGACTCCTATTATGACATTATGTTTTTTGACTTGCATGGTAATATTTGTCTAAATACAGATCATAACTTAACATCTTGGAAGCATAATGTAATAAATGGCTGGGAATAATATTATACAGATATAAAATCTATTTTTTCCTTATGGAAGTTAGAAAAATATTTCTTTTGAGTGATAATTCGAGATTTGAACAGTAGAGCGCTCATTCATAATAAGATTATGAATTAACTGTTCATTAAAGAATTATTAGAACTCAAGGATAAAGATATAATAAGAGAGATAAACAGAAATTGAACCTAGCTCTATTATGAACTATTTATGGAGACTGACTTATATGTAATGATTATATCAATGGACTACTCATTAATTTTCTTTGAGTAATTTTATTATAATCTCAAGAGTTCAGTTTCAGATTTTTAGTAGAGTAACACTGAAACTAATAAATTTGGCATATTAATTAAAGAGTTTGATTAATTGTCAAATTTATTGGAGCTTGGGTTATAGGTCCATAGGTCCCCAATGCCACCTCTATGACACTATATTGGATTTAATGCATAGAATGAATTATACATATTTAGTTTGGATTTATTAAATTCTGAATTAATTATTTCACACTTGAATTATTAATGTGACACAGAAAATGTTCTTTGTGACACATAATGTAATGTGATAAATGTTGTAACAATTTAACTGAGCATTAGTTAATTTATTAATTGATTATATTTAACTAATGAGATTAGTTAAATATGGTTTTTAAATTAATTAATTAATAATATTTGAACAATAAGATTATTTAAATATAATTTTAATTTTGTGTGTGACACATGTGTGGTGGAATCACCTTTTTGTTTTTTCCTATTTGGACACAAAATTAAATAATTAATTGATTAACTTAAAAATCTAATTTTAAATAAATATAATTTATTTTTGAATTTAGATATATATATATATATTTGTTTTTGAACCAAATCTTATATATATATATATATATATATTAAAGGAAGGTAAACGTTCTTTACGTTAAAAGAAGGGCAATCATTTACGTTTATGTAAACGTGCACATATATAAATCACAAAACGTGATTCATTTAAAAAAAAGGGATAAAAATCATGTAGAATATATCCCTTCCCAATATATCTAATATAGTGGTTATTTTAAATTTGAAATTAATTGAAAAATATCTAATTACTTAGATATAAAAAGCTGGAGATAACAGTTATCTCTACAGATCTATCATTCATATAACTTTGCAGAATACTCAGAGAGAAAAACTGAGAGCTCTTCTAAAAAGAAAAAGTCTGCTATCTTATGTGTTGAGTATATAGCAGATTCAGAAAAGTGTGAGGTTAATTCATTCTTATAGTTTGACACCCACTGGTCTTTCCATTGGTGTAGAGGCTTGGCTTAGAAGATCGTAGTGTCAAAGAGGAAAGCTAGGATACCTTGATAGTCTTCAAAAGGTTGGTTAAAATTCCCAAAGCTTTTTATTATTAATTAAAATTATATAGTTATTCTCGATGAACAAAGTTTTCATAAATTTTTTGTTTATCAATGATTCGTTCCTTCCGCTGCCTTTCTTAATTTATTCCAACACTTTAATCAGGTAAATATAATAGCAAACTGATAATTATGCCACAACAGTTTGTTTGTTTCTTCTCCAAGGAATAACACCCAAAAAAAGAGAAAAAAGTAGTAGAACATCCATCAATTGGATCACCACTCCAATATGCATGAGTTGCATGATGTATAGTCGAGGATCAGCAATAAATTGAGAAACCAAATGGACAACATATGCTATGTCTAGACAAGTAATAGCGAGGTAGACATGGCTTAATGAACCAACTAAAAATAAAAAGTTGCATCTTTGAGAAGTTCTCCATCTTTGTCATTTGAATTTGACTTTAACTCAATAGGAGTATCGACAACTCCATATTAGTAACTCCAACTCGAGAAAGGAAGTTTTGCCTGATCAAATTTTAGCGTAGTGACAAGGAAGAAAATTCAAGCCCCAAAAACTAGCTAAGAGAACGGAGATCCTTCATTTTAAATTGTTGACTCAGAACAGTTTTAAGCTCTTTCATTCTAGTAATATCATCTCCGGTAATAATCATGTCATCCATGTAAAGTAGAAAAATTGTAGTACCATGATATGTTTTCTTAAAAATAAAGCACAATCTTGAGCACTAGATTAGATTCTAAAAGCTATCATAGCATAGCTAAACTATTAAAAAAAACAAAAACCATGCATGAGGAGCCTGCTTAAGGCCATATAAAGCTTTACATAGGCGACAAACCTTGCCAACAGATGCTCATATTCAGGAGTTGGTTGCATGCAAACTTCTTAAAAAAGATTACTAAAAAGGCATAATTTACATCCATTTAATATAACTTCTGGTGATGTATGGCAGAAATAGCAATAAGAGTTTGAATAGTGGTCAACCGAGCAACTAGAGCTCAGGTCTCCTCATAGCCTATACCATACTCTTGAGTGAACTATTTTGCAATAAGCCATGCCTCGTACCATTCAATAGTTCCATCAGATCAAGTATTGATCTTATAGACCCATTATTTATAGCTTTCTACCAAGACAGATCATGAATAGAAGCCTCATGGAAAAAGAGAAGGTTATGAAGAGTAGCAAGAGCAAAATAACGGTGAAAATATTTTAAATGAGTTGAAGGTTCCCTCATAGAACGACGAGGGTGGTGGAGGAGGTATCGGTATCAGTTGCAATAGGATCAACAGTCATACCAGCTGCATTAGGATATGGAAAAGTTTGGGTAACAGATTGGATAACGGGTAGGAAAAAGATCAAAACAGGGGCTTGTAAACAAAGGATTATTGTTAGAAGCAAGCAACTGAAAAGAAGCAAGACTGGAAAACATTTTATATATGTTAACCCTTACGTTCAAAACCATACCCAAGAAAGCAACATAAACAAGAACAAGGTTGTAGTTTATCAAACTCGTGACATGGAACAAGAACAAAACAAGCACAACTAAAGACATTAAGAAGAGAATAGTTTGAGATCTCATCAAACAAGCGTTAATAAGGAGATTCATAACCATGCATCAAAGAATTAGGGTTACTATTAATTGTATAAACAACAGTGAGTGCAGCTTTTTACCTTAAAAATAATCAGAATTAGAGGCAGAAAATGATATTGCAAGAACAATCACTATAAGAAAAACTACATTTAATAACATATTGTTTATGACATGTAGTTTTTGAATGTCGTTGAAAAGCACATACAATGACATCTCCAATAAAGATATCGTTAATGATACTTAAAACAATAATTAACGACATCTATATAGATGCCGTATTAAAGGTCTACTTTTAACGACAATAGTTTAGTGTCGTTAAATTATTTAACAAAAAGCAGGAGATGTCGTCAAAGCCTTGGAGATTTAATGAAATCCTTTATAGACGACATCTTGACCAATATCGTCTATTAGGGGTGTCATAGAATCTCCACGGCTTTGACGACATCTCTTATTTGTAGTTAAATAATTTAACGACACTAAACTATTATCGTTAAAAGGAGACTTTTAATATGACATCTATATAGATGTCGTTAATTATTGTTTTAAATGTCGTTAACTATGTCTTTGTTGGAGATGTTGTTGTTTGCACTTTTCAACGACATTCAAAAACTACATGTTGTAAATAATATGTCATTAAATACAGTTTTTCTTATAGTGAATATCAAAACAAACAGTTGATCTAATGTATATCGAACTGGCAACGATTTGGCAACTTTGTGTGAGTTATACCAAATCTAATTAAGCAATTGTAGAGGTAGATCTACAATTAAATCAAAATGGGTTAAAACAAAATTTACAAGTCAACTGAGAATAAGACCTTCAAACCATTGTTATTAGGTCATAGCAAACTCATAAATAAGGTTAGAGTATCGGTAATGATAATAACAATTAGAAATAAGAATTAAAAAGTAAACGAAGTAAAAATAAAAATACCGCACATAAGTTTTATAGTGGTTCACTCTTTGAATATAGCTATGCCCACTATGCTTTTATCCACTATTGGATGAGTTTTATACAATTACAAGAATTCTGATTAGATGCAAATGAACTGAAGAAAGTAAAAGCTTTTTTGTGAGGAAAATGTAAAGTATTGGTTGCATTATTTTGGGATGGTAAAATGAGATTCTAGGATCCCCTCAAGTGATCCCTCTGTCCTCTATTTATAAAGGTCTCTCTTGAGATCATGGACTTCAACTGGTGGAAAACTAGGCCTCGATAGCGCTTAAGGTAGTAGGATATGTGTCAACTCCTCATTGGGTGTAAGTTTCAAGCCACGTTCCCATGATCTGCTATGTGAGTTGGTAAATCTTTACCTGTAACTTTTGATTAGTCCTTAACTATCTCCGACTGTCGCTATATCGAGCAAATCGAACAAAGCATGTCCATTGAACCAAATAATGTTGAATGGTCTACTTCAAACCCTTCTGATCTAATGCTTTGATAAGCTCAATCAAACACTCCTGATGAACTCAATTTCTTCAAATCGCATAGTAGGCATCTCATTGGGCCTTTTCTCTTTGATTTGGGCTTGATAAAATCATACTCTGACAATAATGCTCCTTAGCATGAGAGTCTGAGTTGCCCTCAGGTGATCCCTTTGTCGTCTATTTGTAAAGGTCCCTCTTGAGATAGTGGACTTCAACTGGTGGAAAAGTGGGCTTCGGTAATGCTTGAGTTAGTGGGACACATGTCAACTCCTTATTAGGTGTAAGTTTCAAGCCACAATCCCATGATCTGCTGCGTGAATTGTTGGATCTAAATCTATAACTTTCAAGCCCAAAACCAACATATTGATATAAACGAGAAAAAAGATGTAATTTTCTAATTAGTCCTTAACTATCTCCTACTATCCTTATATCGAGCAGATCAAACAAATCATGTTTGTCAAACCAAATAATGTCGAATGCTCTACATCCAACACATCGAGCCCTTTTGGTGAATGCCTTGATAAACTTGATCAAACAGTCTCGATGAGCTCGATCTGTTTGAATCTCATAGTGGGCTACACTCATTGGCCCGTTGCTTTTTAATTTGGGCTTGACCAAATCATACCCCAACAATAATACTCCTTAGTGTTGTCATTTGCTCTTCTTCGCATTGTCTCACAAAAAGAGATGAGATGGAATCAAGGAAGGAAAGAAAAGGTAAAAATAAGGATAATGAAAAATATAGGAGAAGGAAAAAAATTGATCAACAAAAAAGAAAGAAAAGAAGAATTTTCTTTTGCCAAAAAGATGAGGTGATAAAGCTAGAAAAAAAGAAGATAAAAAAAATAAGAAAGAGGGAAAGGGAGAGAGAGAGAGATTGAAGGGAAGTAGAGATGGTAAGAAATGTGAACAAAAAAAAAAGAAAAGAAAAAGAGAGGGTAAGTTAAGTGAGGTAATTATGAAATGCACATAAAAAGAGGGAAAATGGAGGAAAATACAAAAATTTTGAATTTTAAATTTTTTAAAAACACTTTAGACATCACTTAAAATATAATTGACACCAAAGCTAAAAACTTAGAACTTTTCACGCTGGTTGCCAAATCTATTTTCTACCCCATTTCATGTCGATTGCTAAATAACAGATGTGAAAATCATTCCACTTCGGTCCAGCATTGGCTATATCAAAAAGGCCTTATATTATTAGGGGATAATGTCCTTATTTATATGCCATCACTTAGAATTTTTTTTTTGGTGATGTGGGATTGTGTAACTTACCCTACCTTGGCTTTTTTGCTTTAAGGAATTAATGATTATCACAACCATCCTTTCTTCTAGGGCACAACATCCTTCTTAATCACACTTTCTGTAACACCCGCTATTTTTCATGTAACAGTTAATGATTGATATATAACAGCGTTAAGTAATTTCTTCATGACATAATGTTACTGACCATTTTGCTGAGTATGATGACAGGTGACAGTCGCGTGGAATTGATGTGCTCAGGATGTTCATGTCAAAAATGATAATAAGTTTAAAGTTTTTTTTTTCTTACTTGCCCTAAATTTATAGAGTTTTTTTACTTGCCCTAAATTTATAATCTTTATAATGCTCTAGAGTTATGTATGCCCTAAAGTTAAATTCTTGAAGACGACATGAATGTTGTTGCATATTTTCTTATTTTTATAATATTAATGATGTCATGATAATTACATGTGTAATAATATTTTTGGGTCATTGAGTAAATATTATTGTTGTGTATAAATAATTTTGTATTATAATTATATTATATTACATTATTATATTATATAATATTATAATACATTATATTACAATATATATATCGTATCTTAATATTATTATTTATATTATAATATATTTATATTATATTATATATATAGATTAAGTTATTGTTTACGTAAGAAAAAAAAAAGAGAGAAAACGACAGTTGTCGTGAAAGAAAAAAAAAAGAAACTGAATTAGATTAGGATTAGGGTTTTAGTCTTCACATTAAATTTATATAAAGACCTCTTGTTAATAACCTTAGATCACACTTCATTACCTCCTCATTGATTGGTTTCATGCTTGGATTTCTTTGGCTTTATCAAGATTTCTAATCTTCCTAATTTCATTCATCTTGGTAAGTGTACCAATTATTTAACTTGTTTGTTTGATGTTTTGGTGTATTGTGTTAGTCTTAGAATTATTACTACCATGACATAGATTCTTTTATTGTATGTATTTCATGCCAGTTGGTGATTGAAAAGAGTTGATGATTTGGTTATTTTTTATTAACTTCTCATTAAACCCTAGATTAGAGATATCATATATTTTCATATTTTATTATGTAGATCTATAAGGGGATATTTTATTATCAATTGGTATCATGTAAATTATGTGTTTACAATTTTAATTGAGGTTTTATTGGGTTATGAATTGGTATTGAATTTTTTTGATGCCTTATGCCTACTTTTCATGCAAACACCTAATAGTCGTCACGTTTCAGCAATTTTTGATTATGTGTTGTTTTGTTTATATTTTTCTTCTATTTTTTTTTTTCAAATACTAGACATCTTAGGCTTTCTTTTGGCTTTTGAATCTCTTGAACTAGAGTTTTCTTTAAATAGTTATGATTTTTTGAATTTGACCTTGAAAACTATACAGTTTTACATAGACCCAAAAATTAGATTGATTTTCAAGGACTTTTTCTTTGTGTAAATTATTGTGAAAATATGCGTGTAATATATCAAATTCTTTTTTTTTTAGTCTAGTTCTAATGCCACTAGATTTAGCTAATTTAGAGTTAAGATGAAATTATTATGAGTTTTTAAGTGAATAAAGGTCATTCTGCCTACTATTGGGAAATATGCCCTAAATTCATAAATTGTGATTTTGTGTTTCTTGATATTATTGCATGAAAAGGTGATGTTCAATGATAGTATGAGATGTTTATAGGTTGTCATAAAAATTTTAGGGTGAAAGAAATTTAATTTTAATTATTTGAGTATGATGAACATGTGTTGCTCACTACCATATGTGTTTAAGGTTTATTTTGTCTTTAAATTTAATGCATGTTTTGAATTGTTGAAAATTTATTTGAAGCTAATTTTTGGATATGTTATAGTTTTAGGTGTCTATTACATGTAGGATTTTTTTGGAATTATTTTGTGAAACATATATTTTATTATATGAATGTTAGATAGGATTGTTCACTGCCCAACTATTGTTGCCAAATTTTATGCTATGAAGTGTGTAACTTATTTTGGTTATCAAATGGAATTTTTATGACCAATGAAAAATCATGATATTATGTTTATATGTTAGCTTTGTCGCTCTGGAGTCTCATGCTTTAATTGTGTGTGAATTGTGTGAGTTGTTAAATTATGAATACATAAGGGTTAGGTAGGTATTAGTATTGTAGTTTTTGCATGAATATGTATAAGTTAGTAAAGTGTATGTGTGTTTTTGTAATTCTTGAGATGAAAGTATGAATGATGTCATATGGTTTTGGATGATTTCATAAGAATGAAATTTATTTTTATTTGTATATGGATGTATGACATGAACACACCAAGAAGTGAGCACATCGAGACCGCGGCGACGTCATCTAAGATGAGGTTTAAGTAAGCAAGTCAAGTAAGTACATTCTCATCTGTAACATGATAAAAGTTTATGAAAAAGTTTTGAGAATATGTTTTATGATAATTTTTAAGTTAGCTTTTACATGTTGTTTTCTCATGAAAACTCTTGTTGCAACAAGAAAGTTTAACGAATGTTTCAATGATAAGGTATGTTAAAGGTATATCTATATATATGTATCACTTAATTAAGTGTTGTACACCCTATGTTTATGTTTATGTTTATGATGTCCTAAAGGTTAGACTTGTCATGTTTGGTTTGGGATTAGCTACCCCTCTCCTCTCATGACGGCGTGCCTACGATGATGATGTTTATGGTGCAACACTTAGGGCCCTAAAGATACAATGAATGAACTTTTTAATATGGATAATGATAATGAAAGATATGTTCTATATGAAACTGTGCCTAGTGCACTACTACTTTGATGATAATGAATATGATGTTTCATAAAGATGTTTATAAAATGTTTTATGTTGTGAGATAGGAAAGTGTACTTAATAAGCTTTTGCTTACTTAGTTTTTATATCATGTTGCAGACGAAGGTAAAAGGCATATGGAATAGGTGGAGGACGGAGGCAGGCGTGTGTGCTAGGAGTGTTGGATTGTAAACGAAATCACACCAAAAAAAAAAATTAATTACTTGAACAATGATTTTGTTATTGATTTTATTTTATTTTCCGCACTGATGTTGATTTAAGACTTAATTTATTTTCTTATAGACTTTTGAGATTGTTTAATATTTCTTTAATTGTGGTTTCTTGAGGACTGCACTATGTTTCTTTATTTTGATATGGTTAAAATATTTGGATATATAAGTATTTTTCTCTAGAGACTTGAACATTGTTTGAAGTTTTGTGTGTCCATAATTTAGTAAATGATTGTATTGTAAACTAATCGTTTCTATAGGTGATCATTTAGCTAAACACTATAGGTGTTTCGTTAGGCTAATCAAGGCAAGAGAAGCAAATCTGGTAAGTTGTTTAAAAAAAAATTTTGTATACATGGATCTTGAGATATGTTTATCAAATTGTGTTTAAATTTAAATGGTTTATCTTAAAAATAATGATAACAATGATGAAAGTAACGATTATTGTGACGTCTGTAAGAGGACGTTACACTTTCTGTTGAGTCGTAACTTTAATATCATTTGTAACGACCTATATTTCTAATTGATATGAGTTACACAATTATATTTCAGCCATAATAATGACCCATATTCTTTGAGGGACACATGTTATTTATGTTAAAAATCCTAACAAAAGGAAGTTGTTTCGATGCTATTTCTTAAATCAGCGGAACAAATATTATGCTTTGAGTATAGAGAGGCACATTGATATATGGACTATATAGTTGAGAGGAAATTTTTATAATTAATTCTTTTTATTACAATTACCAATGGTTACGTGATTAAGTGATACTATACCATTCAATGTTACAATATTACCATTATGTTGGTCAATTTTTTTAATGAACTTATGATTGTGGACAACTAACATCAAGATAGCAAGTCACATCCTATCTAGGTTGGAACCCAATTTATTGACTATCTTACACTAAGTCTGCTACTATTTTATTAATAGCATTAAAAATAAAGAGACAAAATGCATTTGTAAGCTCAAAGAGATCCCAAATGGAACCAATCCTCAAAAAAGAAAATAAAAGCCTAAAGTCATAAGCTACATACTTCCAAAAGATAGAGCAGAAACTTGCACATTGTTAATGGACTCTAGATACGCCATGTTAAAAATGTTTAAACCAAAACGCAATGGAGAAAAAACTAGATACGTCTTGTTAAAAATGTTTAAGCCAAAACTGAATGGGTAAAAACTTATTGGGAAAAGGAAAATGAGAAATACATCTATTATAAGAAATTGACTTATTTATAAAAGTGATAACTAGAGAGGCTCACCATGTCGTATGCAACAAGAAGAGAACAGAAAGATTGAATTGAAAACCACCCATTAGAGTGAAGATATTAAGCTCCAAAAACCATATTTTGTCAGCTACTTCATTCCTTTCATGATAAAATATAGGACAATAATGAAGCAACAAAATCCTAACTGTTAAGGTTTATCAAGAGATCAATGATATAGGAGGAGTCATATTTGAACCAAATGTTGCCTCAATTGAACCTTCTGGCAAAATCAATAGCTGTATTTACGAATTAGACACCCTAATTTTACTAACATTGAAAACATGAAATAAAAAAAAAAAAAGCAAGAAAAGAACATACCAATTTTTAGCGGTTCACTTTCAATGTGAGAACCACGTCCACTTTTAACCACTACACAAATTCACTATGATGAGGAGGTTTATAAAAGAAAATTGCACATTACTCTCTCTCTCTAAGATTTTCTCTAGCCTCTCAATTTTCAAAGCTATACAAAATGATCTCCTATATATATAAAAGTACATAAAAAAGGTCAGTTTCATAAAATTAAAGTTGATTTGTGGTCGGGAGCTATGGCCTCAGTTTCCTAATGCCATGGTGTAAAATGTTGCTTTGCCTTTTGGATTTCTCAACGCTGCATCATAGTGTCCAAGTCCTAGTGCCACGACATCCAAATCCAAGTGCTGTGGTGCCAAGCTCTCTGCCACAAGTACTGGAGCTCTCCTAAATATAGGCCGCAACACTGGCTTCTCATGGCCATGATGCTGACTTTGCTTCTATATGGCACTGGTTTCTCAAGGTCGATCTCTATACTCCTCTGCGTAGGGTGATAATTTGTTAGGGTGTTAAATTAAGCTCCACATATCTAAATAATCTCTCTCTTGGAGACTCATGCACCATCAATAGCTCCTCCTTGCATCAACATATCAAGTGGATTTGGCATCCCGTGAATCTTCTCAAGTACTAAGGCTCCATTCTCCAAAACCAATATTATGAAATGATAATGAACCTCTATATGCTTCATCCTAACATGCTAAACAAGATTTTTGCTTAGTGAATGGCACTCTGACTGTCACAATGCAACACACTCTTCCACTCCTTATGACCTAATCCTTTTAAGAGAGACTGCAACTGTACAATCTTGTTGCCTGCTTCAATCACAGCAACATGCTTTACCTCGGTAATGGAAAGAGCAACCATCTTTTGCAGCTTCGAGATTCACTTGATTGCCATGCCACCCAATGTATAGACATATCATGTAGTACTTTTCTACCAACACTATCTCTAGCCATGTCAGCATCCACATAAGCTTGCAATCTCAAACTTGGCTTCTTGAAGCACAAGGCTAAATCTACAATGCCTCTCAGATATCTAAGAATCCACTTGTTTACCTAGATTTCTCATGTACCTGTGCATAACTCCCATTTGCATGTGCAATTTCTAGTCTTGTACACACTATGGCATACATAAGAGTGCTAATTACTGATGTACAAGGCACCTTAGTCATATGGGCTTACTTCTGCTTTGTAGAAGGCGACTGTTCCTTAGATAGTTTGAAATGACTAGCCAAAGGTGTACTGATTGGCTTTGCTTCATGTATATTGAGCCCACTTAACACTTTCTTTACATACTTTTCCTCTTACTACTTCAAGACATTATTGTTCCTAGTAATCCTCATCCTAAGGATTTGATTTGCAACATCCAAATTCTTCATTGCAAACTTTTTTAACAACTCCTCATTTAATTTATAAATCTCCTATTTGCTAGCATTCACAATCAGCATATCTTCAACATACAGCAGTAAAATGACATAGCAACATAAAGTAGTATATCGTCAGTATATCATTAAGTTGATTGAATCTTTCACATAGCAACAGTAATTTGCCTGACATCTTAAGAAACCATTACTATACATAAAGCTTCCAAACTTCTTATACCACTATCTACAAGTCTATTTGAGACCATGCAAGCTCTTATAAAGTTAGCACACTATTATTTACCTCTCCCTATACTTCAAATCCCTATGGTTTCATCATGTAGATCTCTTTCTGCAAATTACCATAAAGAAATGTTGTCTTTATGTCTAATTACTCTAAATGCATGTCTTTTGTGCCACAATTCTAAGTGCTATACTAATTATGGTCAATTTCGCACTGGAGAGAAAATCTCAATGTAGTCAATGTCTTCTTTCTGTTGGAATACTTTTACAACCAACCTCGCTTTGTACTGCTTGCTGTCGTCATTTTATTCCTTTATCTGGTACAAACATTTATTATGTAAAGCCTTCTTTTCTTTAGGTAACTCTTCCAACTACCATATCTAATTGGATACTAGTGAATCCATCTTAGCCTTAATGGCCAAGTTCCACTTAATTGAATCATTAACTTGCACGACTTTATCATAACTTTCAGGTTCATCTCTATCAATCAACAAGATATAATGTAATGATAAGGATTACTTCTATGGTGATCTAATTGTTCCATTAAATCTCCTAACTAAAGTAATAGGAGTTCTCTAATTTCCATTGCATGCAGTGCCATAAATTAGAATTTATTGTAGAATCAGCAACCACAACTGTGTTGAAACGCCCCTTAGCTCGGACGTCACAGATATTGTTACATTCATAAATTCATACTTATTAAACCTTAAACAAAAACGTAATTACATAGCTTATACGATGTTTTCAAATATAAACGTAGTTAAACATACATAACCAGGATCCATTCATACATCTAAAATTTTTTTTATATAACTTATCATTGATTAAAATAACATTGTTTAACTTATTCCATATCATAATTTATTTAATTATACTTTAAATTAATCATGAACTTATTTAATAATATAGGTATATCAAGTTGTTAAATCAGGACTTATAAAAAAAACATCACATCCAAACTCCTTAATCAACACATCATATAAAAGTCATTTACACCCACAGTTCAGCAAGCCAAACTTGGGACTTCGGCAGGCCGAACATGATCGGCAAGCCAGAGTTCCCTCAACCGGCAGGCCGGCAGAGGCATTGCAATTCAAACCAAAAAACTTATCAACGTTCGGCAGGCCGAAAACATGATCGGCAGGCCAAACTTTCAAACTTTGGCAGGTCGAGCGAAGGCGTTCGGCAGGCCGACCAAGCCAAAACATTTGAGAAAAACATAATTTTTAAAACCAACCAACTTTTCGTAAAATATTGCAGAAATTCATAATTCATTAAAAAATGATAAAATAACTTATAAAACCATAGTATAAGTATTCTTAAAACTTAACATAAAAATATGTTCAAAATATATAACTTGATTAAAAACAATAAAAACGTTCTTCTTGGCGTGCTTCTGGTTACAATTCATCGTGCTTAGTGCTCACATGCCTTCCCATGTCCTCCACCTATTCCATGATTTTCTTACCCTTATCTGCAACATGACATAAAACATGATTAAGCTAATGCTTAGTAAGTACATATAATTCTCACAAATTAAAATATTTCATAAACATCATCGTCATCATTGTCATCATATCATAAAAGTGCCTTAAGCACAATTTCATGGAACATATCTTTCATTGCGTTCATCATTTAAAAACTTATTCCATTTTATCTTAAGGGCCCAAGTGTTGCACCATAAACATCATCATAGGCGCGCCGTCATGAGAGGAGAAGGGTAGCTAATCCAAAACCAAACATGACATCATAACATTTCATTTCATAACATTGGTGTGCAACACTTATTAGGTGATACATATATACATAATTTTCATACTTTGAAACATGCCAAAATCATCATGCACAACTTAAAATCATGAAAATCTTTCATAGAAATTCTTAAGGAAAATATCCATAAAATCATCATGAATATCATTATGAACATAACATCAAATCTTGTAAAAACGTGTCATGTTGCATGTGAGAATGTACTTACCTTAACGCTAGCTTACTTAACCTTAAAATTCTTTTGGTGATGACGCCGCGTTCTCGATGTGCTCGCTTCTTTGAGTGTTCATGCCATTTATCTATTAAAAATACAATAAAATTAACACTTATCATAAAACATTCATTCATATATCATTCTTTCATATATCATTCATATATACATTCATCTTATATAATAAACATAACTCATAATCATTATTGTGAAAACATAACATTATCATCACATATAAACATTATTCATAACCATAAAAATTGTCATCACATAAATATGTTATTATGATTTTTCTTAAATCATAAAAATTACCTTAAGCATATAAATACAAACCATAATTTTGATCATAATTTTCTTTTAAATAAAACATTTTTGAACAATTAAAATATTTGTATTTTAAAATTCAAACAAACACCATATCATCTAGCATACAATTATTTTATTATTATAAAATCATTTAAACATACATAACATTTCATGAAAAACATCATATTTACCCCTTGAACAACATTACATTTTTCATACATCAAGATTAAACAGTAATATTTTACTGTGAGGGGTAGAAGATAGAAAATTCATATTTCATCATAAAAACACCGAAATAACATGAAACTTGAAGAAACATTGCATAACACATACATGCATATCACATTAAAATTTCAAAACAACTACAATACCTAGAGAAAAATATTGTAGACGATTTAAGGAGGAGAATTCTTTTCAAAAACACAAGAAACGAGTCCTTACCTTTAAAATTTTCTTCTCAAAACCCTTGAATTTAACCAACGGAATATAACTTTTTCTTTCAATACTTGCAGAGAATTTTTGAAAGGATGAAGGATGAAATTCGTGGAGAAGAAGAGAAGAAGAGATAAAGGAGAAAATCAGAAAACGTCTCAGAAGTTTGAGAGAGAGAGCAAGTTGAGAATGAGAAAGAAAATGATGAAAAAGAACGTTAAAAATTTTAACATAATGAGCATAATTGATGGGAATTCAATTCCCTTCTTTAAGTCAGAATTTTCTGACTGTTGGGTGGCTATTGTCGTGGGAAAGAGGAGAGAAAGAAGGAAAGTCAACAAATCATCACATCTTACCATATTATGCCCTCTTAAAATAGGAAACCATTTAAAATAACACAAATCAAAGCAAAGTCAAACCCCTTATTTCCTTAACTGATAAAATCATTCCATTAATATGCCAATTAATCACCTATTTAACGTAATTATCTCAGCCATAAATTTGGAGAGATTTCTGCTGACTGCTCGTCAGCCGTGTTCGGCCTGCCGATTCCACCAAGTTCGGCCTGCCGATGGCTTCCTTCGGCCTGCAGATCTTGGGCAGACTTTTCGGCCTGCCTGATCTTAAAAGTTCGGACCTGCCAAACTGTCTATAAATGCCATACATTAAAACATTCATACATCATTGCATCATAATTAAACATACATTAAAATAATCATGAACACTTGAGCACAACGATTCCATGCGGTCGTCACCTGTCATAAAACTTGACATAAAAGTTAGTAACATTAACATCATATATCATTACGTATATCATAAGTTATTAATAAAATATCATTAAGGTCGTTACTAACTTAACGTAATTCATTACATAAAAATAGGCGGGTGTTACAATTCTCCGCACCTTATAAAAGTTTCGTCCTCGAAACTTAGAATAAATGCAGATACGTAGCTCTCATGTTATGTTCACATTCCCATGTGGCTTCTTCGACTTGCTAATTTCGCCATAACACCTTGACTAATGGAATTTCTTTATTCCTCAAGGTCTTAGTTTTCCGATCGAGTATCTTCATTGGCTTTTCTTCATAAATTAAGTCTTCACGTATCTCGATCACTTGTGGCTCAATCACATGCGTAGGGTCCGAAACATACTTCTTGAGCATGGAGACATGAAATACATCGTGCATTGCGGACATTTCAGATGGTAACTTCAGCTGATAAGCTACTTTGCCTATTCGTTTCACAATTTCATAAGGACCTATAAATCTTGGACTTAGCTTGCCTTTCCTCCCAAATCTCATAACTCCTTTCATTGGTGCAACTTTCAAAAACACATATTCGCCCACGGCGAACTCTAAGGGTCTTCTTCTCTTGTCAGCATAACTCTTCTGACGGCTTTGTGCGGTCTCTATTCTTCTTCTTATCAACTTTATCATCTCAGAAGTTTCATTCACGAAATCGGTTCTTTCAGCATCTACGCTTTCCATCAACTTCTTTTCACCAGCTTCGTGCCAACATATAGGCGACCTGTATTTTTGCCCATACAGTGCTTCATATGGTGCCATCCCAATTGTCGCCTGAAAGCTGTTGTTGTAAGCAAACTCTGCTAACGGCAACATTTTACACCAGCTGGTCTTAAAATCGAGAGAACATGCCCGTAGCATATCTTCTAGAATCATGTTCGTCCTCTCCGTTTGGCCGTCAGTCTGAGGATGAAAAGCTGTACTGAAATGAAGCCTGGTTCCCATTGCAGTCTGTACACTCTTCCAAAACTTAGATGTGAACCTGCCATCACGATCTGAGATAATTGACTTGGGAATCCCATGAAGTCGTACAATCTCCTTAACATAGAGTTCCGCTAACCGTTCCATAGAGTAAGTAATCTTGATAGGAATGAAATGCGTCGTCTTCGTCAGCCGATCCACAACTACCCAAATTGCATCATAGCCATTCATAGATCTGGGCAAACCGGTAATGAAATCCATTGCTATATCTTCCCATTTCCATTCTGGTATTTGGATAGACTACAGTTCACCACCAGGTCTCTGGTGTTCAGCCTTTACTTGCTGACATGTCATACATTTCTTCACATACTTTGCAACATCATGTTTCATTCCAAACCACAAGAAGTTACCTTTTAGATTGTTATACATCTTTGTTGCACCTGGATGAATATAGTAAGGAGTGTCATGAATTTCTGCCAAGATCTTTTCCCTTAAATCATCCAATTGGGAACACATAAACGGTCCTCGAGAAACAGAGTTTTGTCATTCGTGATACGAAACTCTTGATATTTTCCTTCTTTTATTTCTTGCTTGATCCTTACAAAGCTTACGTCGTCATCTTGCTTACTTCGAATTTCATCATACATCATTGGAGCAAGAGAGAGTGCTGATAGCTGGCCTGCTATAAGTTCTAAACCGAAGTCTAGAATTTCCTTCCTTAAAGGTGGAGACATTGCTTGCATATACATCAACGTGGCAACTGAATTCCTACTTAAAGCATCAGCCACTTGGTTAGCTTTACCAGGATGATAAAGGATTTCACAATTGTAATCCTTCACTAACTCTAGCCATCTTCGTTGTCTCATGTTCAGGCCTCTTTGCGTGAAGAAGTACTTCAGACTTTGATGATCAGTGAAGATCTTGCATTGGACCCCATATAAATAGTGTCTCCATATCTTTAACGTAAAAACAACTGCTGCTAACTCGAGGCCATGAGTAAGATAGTTCTTTTCGTAATCCTTCAGTTGTCTTGAAGCATAAGCAATCACCTTTTCATTTTGCATCAATACAGCTCCGAGGACCATCTTGGAAGCATCACTATAGATTACGAACCCATCATTTCCCTCAGGAATTGCCAACACTGGAGCCGTCGTTAATCTTTTCTTCAGTTCTTTAAAACTCTTTTCACATGCATCCGTCCATTCATACTTCCTTCCCTTGTGAGTTAAGTTCGTGAGTGGAGCTGCTATCTTGGAGAAATCTTCTACGAATCTCCAATAATAACCTTCTAGACCCAAGAAGCTCCTTATTTTACTTGCATTCATCGGTTGCTTCCAGTTGAGAACAAGCTTCTACTTTAGCAGGATCAACCATAATCCCATCCTTTGAAATAACATTCCCCAAGAATGACACTTTATCCAGCCCAAACTCGCATTTGGAGAACTTTGCATATTACTGGTGTCTTCTTAAAGTCTCCAGTACAATCCTTAAATGCTCCTCATGCTCTTCGTGATTCTTAGAATAGACAAGAATATCATCGATAAATACAACAACAAATTTATCAAGGAAATCCTTGAATACCCTTGTTCATCAAATCCATAAAGGCAGCAGGTGCATTCATCAGACCGAAAGGCATAACCACAAATTCATGGTGACCATACCTCGACCTGAAAGCAGTCTTGGGAATATCTCCTTCTTTAATCTTCAACTGGTGATATCCTGATCGTAGATCAATCTTTGAGAACACCGATGCACCCTTGAGCTGATCAAACAAATCATCAATTCAAGGCAACGGGTACTTGTTCTTGATCGTCACCTTGTTCAGCTCTCTGTAGTCGATGCAGAGTCTCATAGTGCCATCCTTCTTAACAAACAAGACTGGAGCACCCCATGGTGAGTGACTTGGCCTGATAAATCCTTTGTCAAGTAGCTCCTTTAATTGCATGTGAAGCTCCTTTAATTCTACCAGGGCCATTCTATAAGGTGCTTTTGAGATTGGATCGGTGCCTGGAGCGAGCTCAATCTCGAATTCAACTTCTCTTTCTGGCGGTAGACTCGTCAGATCATCAGGAAACACATCTTCATATTCATGAACAACATTCACATCTTCAATTCTTGTCTTTCCTTCTTGGCTTTTGTCTACAACGTTCATCAAATAGCCCATGCAACCACTTGCTAATAACTTCCTTGCTTTCATTGCAGATAAAAATATGCTGGGTTTCTTTCTGGACTCGCCAACATAAATGAACTTCTGATCACCTTCTGGATGGAAGATCACCTTTCAGTTTTCGGCATTCGATAGAGGCATTATACTTACTTAGGAAATCCATCCCAAGAATCATGTCGTAGTCATGCATGTCGATCACAATGAGGTCGACGAAAAGTTCCCTATTAGAAATCTACAGGGGTACTGCACGCAAACAGTGCGTGGATAATATCACTTCCCCGAGGGTAGTGTCGTAGTGAATCCCTGTCTCATAGGCTCTAAACAAACCTTCTAACTTCTTAGTATATGACATAGATACAAAAGAATGTGTGGCACCCGTATCAAAAAGAACATAAGCATCATTAAATAAGCTTTTTATCTGACATGTGACCACATTGGAAGCTTCTACAGCCACTTGTTTTTTTGTCATGGCATAGATCCGGGCATTCATGGGTGGGGTTTCAATTCTCCCTTGACTAATAAGTGGCCCTTCAAGGGAGGCTTGCATCTGATGAAGCTGGGCTTGAGGAGGAGGTCTCTGCGGGGCATTGGCATTCATCAACTTGGGGCAGTTCTTTACAAAGTGGTCTTCACGGCCACAGATGAAACATTGGTTTGTTCCTAAACGACATTCCCCTGGATGCTTCTTTCCACATTTGGCACACGGTTGAAATCGCCTGTCATTGTTGTTGCACTGACCGTCATTGTGCCTCTTATTGTCTTGGCCCTGCTGTTGTGGAGGATTGCCCTTCCTCTTATTGTTCCTCCAGTTCTGGTTGTTGTTGTTGCTGCTGCTGTTGTTCTTGTTGTTCCTGTGGGGAGGGCGGTTCTGGTTGCTTGCATTGTTGGCCTGTTAGTTGGGCTGAGGCTGGTTCCTTCTTAACTTTGACAAATGAAACTCCGCACATTGAGCCCTCATGACAACCTGTTCTTGGGTCCCGGGTGGACTTGGCCCATCAACAATTGTAGCAATGTCTGGTCTAAGGGCTCTGATAAACCTTCTGACCCTTTCACCTTCATTCATAACCATCCCTAGACATAAACGGGCAAGTTGGTCAAACTTTGTCACCACATCAGTGACTGACATATCCCCCTGTCGTAAACTCTTGAACTCCTCATAATGCTTCCTCGTGACATTCATGTGGAAGAACTTCATGTTGAATTCATGAATGAAGTCAGCCCATGTCATTTCTTCAACATTCCTGCTCTGTTCGATGCCATCCCACCATATCCTGGCCTCCATGGTGAGGCAATACGAGGCACAGAGGACCTTCTCGTTGTTCGTGAAATTCATGAGTCTTAGGGTGGCTTTGATCGTCTTTAACCATCCTTGAGCTACAAGCGGATCCTTAGAACCCTCAAAGTTCGTTGGCTTGACTCTCTTCCATCTGACCAGAAGAGGTTCCTGATAAGCTACTCTTGGTTCAGCAGCAGGAGCTGGGACTTCATTGACTTGAGGCTAGCAGAGGAGGAGGAGGAGGCACATCATTGTCTCATCGTTCATCATTCTGGCAGTTGGCCCTTAAAGCAACAATTTCCCTTCGTTGATCCTCCAACTGCCTTTGCAGTTCAGCAATCATCGTCATAAGTCTTTCATTGGTCTAGGTGCGTGTCTATATTTTTCTGTGGCCATCCATCGTAATTTCTCCTAAAAGAATTAGGTCTTAGAAATAATCTTCCAATTATGAGACTGGTTTTCACTACTGAATCGTTAATCATTAAACATTCAAACCTTAATCTTATCATCATACTTGCATCAATACATCTAACTTAATAACATACTTACTTGGAGGACTTGGATTGACGTGTGGCGATATGAATTGTAATCTAAAAATGCTCTGATACCAAACCTGAAACGCCCCTTAGCTCAGGATGTCACAGATATCGTTACATTCATACATTCATACTTATTAAACCTTAAACAAAAACGTAATTACATAGCTTATACGATGTTTTCAAATATAAACGTAGTTAAACATACATAACCAGGATCCATTCATACATCTAAAATTTTTTTTATATAACTTATCATTGATTAAAATAACATTGTTTAACTTATTCCATATCATAATTTATTTAATTATACTTTAAATTAATCATGAACTTATTTAATAATATAGGTATATCAAGTTGTTAAATCAGGACTTATAAAAAAAAAAACATCACATCCTATCTCCTTAATCAACATATCATATAAAAGTCATTTACTCCCACAGTTTGGCAGGCCAAACATGATCGGCAGGCTGGAGTTCCCTCAACCAGCAGGCCGGCAGAGGCTTTGCAATTCAGACCGAAAAACTTATCAATATTCGACAGGCTGAAAATATGATCGGCAGGCCAAACTTTCAGACTTCGGCAGGCCGAGCGAAGTCATTCGACAGGCCGACCATGCTTAAACATTTGAGAAAAACTTAATTTTTAAAACCAACCAACTTTTTGTAAAATATTGCAGAAATTCATAATTCATTAAAAAATGATAAAATAACTTATAAAACCATAGTATAAGTATTCTTAAAACTTAACATAAAAATATGTTCAAAATATAAAACTTGATTAAAAACATTAAAAACGTTCTTCTTGGCATGATTCCGGTTACAATTCATCGTGCTTAGTGCTCGCACGCCTTCCCATGTCCTCCACCTATTCCATGATTTTCTTACCCTTATCGGCAACATGACATAAAACATGATTAACCTAATGCTTAGTAAGTACATATAATTCTCACAAATTAAAATATTTCATAAACATCATCGTCATCAATGTCATCATATCATAAAAGTGCCTTAGGCACAATTTCATGGAACATATCTTTCATTACGTTCATCATTTAAAAACTTATTCTATTTCATCTTAAGGGCCCAAGTGTTGCGCCATAAACATCATCATAGGCGCGCTGTCATGAGAGGAGAAGGGCAGCTAATCCAAAACCAAACATGACATCATAACATTTCATTTCATAACATTGGTGTGCAGCACTTATTAGGTGATACATATATACATTATTTTTATACTTTGAAACATGCCAAAATCATCATGCACAACTTAAAATCATGAAAATCTTTCATAGAAATTCTTAAGGAAAATATCCATAAAATCATCATGAATATCATTATGAACATAACATCAAATCTTGTAAAAGCGTGCCATGTCGCAGGTGAGAATGTACTTACCTTAACGCTAGCTTACTTAACCTTAAAATTCTTTTGGTGATGACGCCGCGGTCTCGATGTGCTTGCTTCTTTGAGTGTTCATGCCATTTATCCATTAAAAATATAATAAAATTAACACTTATCATAAAACATTCATTCATAGATCATTCTTTCATATATCATTCATATATACATTCATCTCATATAATAAACATAACTCATAATCATTATTGTGAAAATATAACATTATCATCACATATAAACATTATTCATAACCATAAAAATTGTCATCAAATAAACATGTTATTATGATTTTCTTAAATCATAAAAATTACCTTAAGCATATAACTACAAACCATACATTTTGAACATAATTGTCTTTTAAATAAAATGTTTTTGAACAATTAAAATATATATATTTTAAAATTCATACAAACACCATATCATCTAGCATACAATTATTTTATTATTATAAAATTATTTAAACATATATAACATTTCATGAAAAACATCATATTTACCCCTTGAATAACATTACATTTTTCATACATCAAGATTAAACAGTAATATTTTACTGTGAGGGATAGAAGATAGAAAATTCATATTTCATCATAAAAACACTGAAATAACGTGAAACTTGAAGAAACATTGCATAACACATACATGCATATCACATTAAAATTTCAAAACAACTACAATACCTAGAGAAAAATATTGTAGACGATTTAAGGAGGAGAATTCTTTTCAAAAACACAAGAAACGAGTCCTTACCTTTAAAATTTTCTTCTCAAAACCCTTGAATTTAACCAACAAAATATAACTTTTTCTTTCAATACTTGCAGAGAATTTTTGAAAGGATGAAGGATGAAATTCGTGGAGAAGAAGAGAAGAAGAGATAAAGGAGAAAATCAAAAAACGTCTCAGAAGTTTGAGAGAGAGAGAAACGTGAGAATGAGAAAGAAAATGATGAAAAAGGAACGTTAAAAATTTTAACATAATGAGCATAATTGATGGGAATTCAATTCCCTTCATTAAGTCAGAATTTTCTGACTGTTGGGTGTCTATTGGCATGGGAAAGAGGAGAGAAAGAAGGAAAGTCAACAAATCTTCACATCTTACCATATTATGCCCTCTTAAAATAGGAAATCATTTAAAATAATACAAATCAAAGCAAAGTCAAACCCCTTATTTCCTTAACTGATAAAATCATTCCATTAATATCCAATTAATCACCTATTTAACGTAATTATCTCAGCCATAAATTTGGAGAGATTTCTGTTGACTACTCGTCAGCCGTGTTCAGCCTGTCGATTTTTCCCTTCGGCCTGCCAGTTCCACCAAGTTTGGCCTGCCGATGGGTTTCTTTGGCCTGTCGATCTCGGGCAGACATTTCGGCCTGCCGATCTTAAAAGTTTGGCCTGCCGAACTGTCCATAAATGCCATACATTAAAACATTCATACATCATTGCATCATAATTAAACATACATTAAAATAATCATGAACACTTGAGCACAATGATTCCATGCAGTCGTCACCTGTCATAAAACTTGACATAAAAGTTAGTAACATTAACATCATATATCATTACGTATATTATAAGTTATTAATAAAATATCATTAATGTCGTTACTAACTTAACGTAATTCATTACATAAAAATAGGCGGGTGTTACAGTGTTTGTGCGACTTGAAGTGATACAAAGTGTTGTAGTTTTAGTATCTCGAGCAACAACCATCCCTTCCTTCATGACTTTCTAGATAATTACCCTACCAAAATCAAATTAAGCATTAGTTTTGGCACATGCCTCACCTTTTCACTCTTCCAAACAAACTCATTTGCCATCTTCAATTTGACATCACCAATACCAATAATATCTAAAGGCTCTCCATCAGCAAGATACACCTTTCCATGATTTCTATCAATATAGTTCACAATAATCTCATGATGTTTAGAGGTGTGAAAGATGTTCTAGTCTAATACCTATGACTTAACAAGACTATTAGCCGACAAAAATAGAGCATCTTGTACCTTATTTGTGGCCATGTTTTGTAGCTTATTTTCCTTTGTCATTATTGGGGCTCTATCATAGTGGGCCTTTACATGTTGAGGGTACAAAATTCATGGCCTATTTTGGTAGGTTCAGCTATCCAGTCTTTCAAGAGTTGAGGTGGCAACACATTAGGTGATGAAAGCTGATGAGTACATGGTGGTTGTTTTAGCATTGGGAGTGGCTAAAACATGCTTCTAGCCTTGCTTGGTAATGGCTCCATTGGGTTAGGCTGGACCCGAGTAAACCTAAGGATAGTCACGTCTGAGGACGAGTGGCGAATGGCATGGGAGAAGAACGTGATTGGTTATGGATGATTTCCTTATGTCCTTGGTGGTGAGGATATGTCCATTAGGCTGGATGATATGTTTGAGTGAGATAGCAGGATTTAATGGTCCCTTAAGTGGGGCAGCTTCTAGAGAGAGTGGGGCAGTCTTTGTCGGGTAGGGTAGTTTAACATTTAGAGAGAGAAAATATGGTGGATCTTCAATAGTGGTCTTGGTGTTTCCTAACTATAGGCTTCCTTTGAGTTATAGAAGGACGTGAATTTGATATAGTTTTAAGGTATTTTCTTGCTCAAGAGGGATGATCTTCAAGTGTTGGGCTTTTGTGGGGCTCAACAAAAAATATAAGGTTTGAATTTTTTGGCGAATGGTGGTGGATGATTTTGGCCATGGGATTTTTTGCCCTTGGTTGTTTGAGGTCTGTTATGATGTTTATGGAAGCTTTGCGACAGTCTTGTGGAGACTTAAGATAGTGATATGCAGTTTGAGCTTGGTGTCCACAGTTATGGAGTTTTTGTGGTGGCCGAATTCCCTCCTAGAGGGTGACCGTTGGTGGAGAGATGATCTGAATAAAGAGAGTGATGATGGCTATGGTGGTGTTTGGATGTTGTTTGATTATTTTAGAGGTAGTAGTGGGGTATGTATAGGGCAAAAGGTGGCTTTAATTTGGTTAGGTTCCCCACTTTGGGTATTTACTTAGAGAAACTTTAAGATGGTTACACAATAGGGACTATAAAGGGAAATCTTCTACCACAGGAGAATTTTCCTCCATGTTTGAATTTTGGGCTTGAGTATAATATCGAGCTGTCATTGTTAAGGGCTTTCATGGACAAGCCTAGGAAGCCTACTTCGGGTGTCCGACCATGGACGAAACCAACGTATGAAGGCTTGTCTTACAGATCCTTGACTCAAGCCCCACATTGACTTGTTTCTACAAAAAAGTTGATTTGTATCTTATGGCAGGAGGGTTACATGACTTTGTTGCTATAGTTTCTCAGGTAATTTGATCATCTTAGTAGGTGGGCTGATGGACTAGTATGTCAGGTGGGTCAAATGGGCTTTTCCCTAATATTAGGCAAAGTCTTTAAAATGGACCATTTTGGCTTTGTTTTACTCTAAATTCCTCCATACCTATTTTATTTTGATTCCAATTGCATTTAACCTCCTAAGTGGGTTGAAAGTGTAATCAGACTAAATAAAATGGGCTCGTTCATGTTCCTTGGCCTTCCAAACTATAACCTAGTAAGAGAACCCTAGAACATGGCTTAAGTTTATATACCTTACCTTAGCCCATATCACAGGATATGGGTTGAGCATATGCTTTGCAAAAAAGAGTTATCAACGGTCATCATTCTTCTTTAGTGCTCTGCAGTTCTTCTTTAAATGCTAGTTCTACCATAATTGCAATATTCCATATTCCTCTTGAACCAAGACTTGCTTCTCTCATTTCTTGACTTCCCTATGCCATTCTTGTTGGAGTTCTTCTTGAACTTTCTACCCCTATTGTCGACATTTAGGGCAGAACTTGATGTTGATATAGGCATCTCATCCTAATCCTTCCTATGAACCTCCTCCACAAGAATTTAATCCCTCATGTCACTAAACTTCAACTTCTCCTTGACTATATAGAGTTGCTAACCACAGCCCTCATAGGCATCCAACTATTTGCAAAAGATGCTAAAAGAATAAAGGTACGTACCTCATTATCAAAATCAATTCCAACAAATGACAATTTATTAACGAGCATGCTAAATTTGTTAATAGGTTTTGCTACAAGTGTGATTTTTGTCATCTTTAAAATGGACAAGTTTTTCATGAGATATACCTTATTATTGTTTCTACAAGGTTTCACATCCACATCAGATAGTAGCTTCATCATCCCTACGGGTCGCCTTTTTGTCACAGTGTGATCTGTGTTCTTCCACATTGTCAACCAATCACACCTAAAACCTATATGTCAAGGATACATCATTCCCCATTCTTCATTCCTTTTGGTTTCTTATTTAGAAGGGGCAATTGTAGCTTTTTGCTATGCAGATAACTTCTATATGTATCTTTTAGAATACAAAGTCCATGCCATCGAATTTCTTAATTTTGAGTACAATTCCTTTATCGCTAGCCTTCATTCTCCTTCAAAACCAACATTTTTAATACTAGTTGTTGCAAATTAGTGATAACCTTATAAAAATAGAGTTATTCATGTCCTTAAGTATGCATATTCTTATTATGTTCTTAATATTTTTTAAATTTTGTTCAATTATGTTTATTTTTATATATTTTAGTTTTTATTTTATTTTTTACTAATTTGATTTTACATTATTTTAGTTGAATTTTATTATTATTATTATTATTATTATTTATTTTATTTTACTCTCGCTTATGTAGTTATATGGGTGAATTGAGCAACTATTGAAATTTGAAACTGAAATAGGGGTTAAATTAGTATAAAATTTGAATTTGAAAAGCTGATTAACAAAAAGTCCACGCATGACAGTAGAGATCGTCTCAAGATCACCAAGCATAGAGCCCAAATTTGTGCGTGCAGCACACAGGAGACCAAGGAGCGTGGACATTAGTCACAGCAACAACCCAACCAATTCGCGTGCACCATGCGGTTCGTGCATCAGGCCCCACTTAGTGTAGTGCTCGATCCTGTGTGACGCGTCTTATTTATGTGCCGTGCACCCATCTCCTCCCGTGAACTACGCGTTCTGCCACCTGCCAGTGCCCAATAAAGCTTCGCCACATGTTGACGGGTCAAGAACCCTATTTTGCTGCCTCATTTTGTGTTGTTTGGCATGGAAGAAAAGAAAGAGAGGAAGCCTCCATTCTTGGAGGGGGACACCCATTCTTTTAGCGAGCACAGTGGCCAAAAGAAGCCTCCATTTGGGGGGTTGAACCTTATTTTGAGAGCTGATCCCCAAATGAAAGGAGAAATGAGAAAAAAATATTAAAAAATAAGAATTACAAAATTATTAAGTTTAGTTTTATTTTTAGTCTAGGATTTTACTTTAGTTTTAGATTTAGGTTTTATTCTCATCATGGGAGAAAGCACTTTAGAGATCAAGAAGTAGGAAGCAGAAAAAAGAAAAAAAAAAAGAAGAAAAAAAAGAACTTGGAGATTATAACAACTCCAAAATAGGTTTTTCATTCCTATTCTTGTCTTTTTATTTTTGTGTTTTGTAAATAATGAACCTTTGATTTTAACTTGTTTAATTTTAGTTATGAAGTAGTATTTTTAGAGCCTTGATTTTTCCTAATTATGAAGTATTAATTATTTTGTGGTTTTTCATGATTTATTTGTGTTTTCCTACACTTAATGCTTCTAGTTTATTTGGTTAATAAATTAGATGATTTTAGTGTATGGGGTTTGGCGCTCGAGAGAGGCAAATTCCTTGTATGGATTGTGAGAAACGCAACCTAAGTGATTATAAAATCAAAAGATTTATAATTCTTTTGTAATCATTCGAAGGACTAGAGCACAATGACTGTTAACTACTTGGTTCTAGATAGAAATATTGAAATCAAGTTTTGAGCATATTATCCAATTTAACACTCGAGAGAGATAATTGAGTTAATTAAGAGTTCCTATCTAATGAATTATGATACTCACTTCACAATAAAGTTAACGCGGATTAGTAATAGTGAAATTGATACTCTAGTATTTTTAATTATTTGTTTTCGTAACTTTATTTCATTTGTTTAGTTATTTTAATCAGTTTTTTTTATTCATTGTTCTATCTAGTCATTCAAATAATCTTAAATCAATTTTTGCACTTAACACAAATTAAACATAATTCCCATCGGATCGACAATTCTACACATCACTCTATTACTTGCAACTATGTACGCTTATATGCGACCAATTAGACATTTTAATTCTACCGAGAGCAAAAACATGAAACAAAAAAATAAGCAAGAAAAAAGCATGCAAAATATATAGTGGTTTACTCTAAAAGTTAGAGTTACGTCTACTTTCAGCTGCTATAGAAATTTACTATAATAAAGAAGTTTATAAGAGAAAATTATATACCTCTCTCCCTCTCTCTTTAAATTTTTCTCCAATCTCTCTCAATTTTTTAAGTTACACAAAATAAGTCATATCATCTCCTATTTATATAAGTACATAAATGAAGAGGTTAGTTTCCCAAAATTAAAGGTGATTCACGGCTGGGTGTCGCTTCCTAGCATCATGGCGCAAAATGCTGCTTCGCTCTTCAGATTTCTCGACCTAGTGCCGTGGCACAGAACTCTCTTCTATGCTGCGTTGGCTTCTCAAGGTCGATCCTCGTAATCCTTTGCATAGAATGATAATTCTTTAGGATATTAAATTAGGCTTAACACTTCCTAACAGCGATAACCACATGCATGACCTCAGCTTCAAAAGTATTTAAAGTACTTAGAGGTTTGGCAAAACACTTTGAAAAATCCTCTGCAAGTACGAGAAATGCCCCCGCCGTCTACAATATGCCTGGAGCACATCCCAATGGCTGCACCATCAGATTAATCTCAAACCAAAATTTCGGTATAGAGGGACCCCACTAAACTTCAACGTTAGATTTGTACCCCTTTTATAATTTTGAACCTCAAGCCCTCTTTAGCAATACCATACAGATGTTTGCAGTGAATTCTTCATTAATCATCCCATACAGGATAATCATGAACACATAAATAACAATAATAATAAATTAATTGTCATAACGACTTCTTCAGTAATTTAGTATATTGTCGCTTCCATTGAGAAAGACATGCCGAAATTATCACTACTACTTCTAGGCATCCAACCATTGTGAATAACGCTTGAATGTTACAATCATAGTGAATTTCGTAAACCGGCAGCAGCAGCGTTCAGATCAATGATCATAGAAGAAATCTAACGTCATAAACTATAATAGTAATAAATTGTGTTGCCATTCTCTTATAAATTCTGAATGTCCAAAAGCATTTTCTTTCTAAACGTTTTGTTCTGTTTGTCCTTTTTTCCTGGTTGTTTGCAGGTGACAAGCATGGAGCTAAACATCTCTTACTCTTGCCTTGGAAAACCAGCTATTGTCCCTCGACGTGGCAACGCCTTCCCTAATGATAATAGTTTTATTACAAATAGGTCCTCAACGAAAAATATCAAATCCTCCAACTTTTATTCAAAATGCTCCACCAAAGAGAGCAGGATCTCAAAATCCTTGCTATCCAGTCAATTACATGACAAGCGTAATTCCATCCCGGTAACTTTTATTTCTTTGCCATTTCCATTTATAGGCATTACTTTTAGTATTGGAAATAATCTGAATGGTAAATTAGAAAATCTACCTCGTTCTTTGTAGTATTGGATTTGCGCCCCTCTTATGCTTTTGATATTCCTTAATAGTTTTGGATTTGTGCCCTTCTCATTTCAAAATTTACAAAGTGTATGAGCAAAATTTAGCGTCAGTTTTTCAAGGATTCCGATAATTATTTCCTACATGATTTTTCTCTCTTTTCTTTCTCTATTTCCTCTCTCTTCTCACTCTCCACTCTCTTCGTTGGCGACGCCAAACTCGCGAAAGGGTCTTGCGGCATCGCGAGGTGTCACAGTCCTATTCATTTTTTTTTAACTCTTTTATAAAAATCAAGAGATGGTTTTTTTTTTTTGGATTTGTTAAAACCGAGGAGATATTTTTGGTATTTTAATAAACTCGGAGAATGATTTTACAATTTTTCACTTTCTTTTATGCATGAACCAACTCAAGATTAGTTAAGCACTAGTGTACTACTTATAGAAAGGCTTGCTAACATGCCAAGTCATATAGCACAATGCATCGTAATTACTCTTGTGATTTGCTTACCTTTATTTTGTTAAATGAAACAAATGGTGTTAGGCATGTGCTCGAGTTGAATCTGATGATTCCCATCCACTACTTGCCAATGCTCAATTCAAATCATCTGATTCTGTATTTGGCAAAGTTTTACGTTTTGTATCTGCTTCCTACAAATTCGTCAGGCCTTATGCCATGCACCAGTGCATTATATCCACCATGTAAGTAACTCTAAACTTAATTTCCCATAAATTATAGAGAAACAAACGAAAAAACAAAGATTAGTTAAAAAAAATTCTCCCCTCAATTATATCTCTTGTAACAATGTTCATGATCTTCGAAACTCAATATTTGTTTCCCGGATCTATGAAACATATTAACAAAAAGAACACCTTCCTTTATGATTTTTAACAAAACAACACACATCTCATGTGAGGGACGTTGAATAGAATTTAGTGAATAATTACTCTGTTATTTGCTCCCTATGCAGTCACACAATGCTGGAAGGCAATATTATATCACCTTTAGCTTAAATTAATTTTAGACATAATAAAGTTCTAGAATACTCCAAATTTATTATTTTCTACACGCCAGTTATGCTTTAACTTTGTTTAAAAAGTCATAAGAGAAGAAGTTTTTTTGTAAATATTTCATAATATGGGGAAATAAATATATTTTAAAAATCAAGAAAGATCAGGAGCTAGATATATTATTACAAGGGCTATATTCAAGAGGGAAATTATTGTAGTTAATCTAAAAAAGAAAGAGAATTTTTTACAATACAAGAAATTGTAAGCTTATGTTTCAACCAAAGTCAGTTGGATATTTACTCATTTATAATTGTTTCTCGGTTTTATTGGGCAGCTGTTTGTTTGTAAGAGTGTTGGTGGAGAATCCACAAGTATTCAAATGGTCTGTGTTGTTTAAGGCATTTCCCGGCCTAATTGCTGTAATGCTAGCGTATGCGTATTATAATGGCATCAATCAGATTTTTGACATCGATATTGACGTGTAAGTTGTATTTCGACTATATATATTGAAAAATATTTCATTAAGTTGCCTCTAAATTAATATAACGTGAAAAATAACCCCAAAAAAATAGGTTTTTCATTTCGTTTACTTGTTTGAACTAAAAAAAAAATTAAAATTAGAAATTTTTATTCTAAGAACTTGTGCTATAGTTTTTCTCTCACAAAAATTTGAAAATTTTATCATTTCAATTCAAATATTTTAGTTCCAAATTGGTTTCTAAATACCCATTTATGGCAAAATATTCCCCTGCGCCCTTAGGGATTTTTGGTTAAAAGTTCAATATTGCCATCGGCTTTGGTTTATTATTTATGTATATGATGCGCAATTCCACTTAATCCTCACCAATTAAAATCAAAGTGGTCACTCCCTAAAAATTAATGCCATTTATTTTTATTTTTTTATTTTATTCCATGCGAAATGTAGGCTAGAAGTCTTTTAGCTAATTTTGTCTTTTATTATGTGTCATTTTCAGGGTCAACAAACCGTATTTGCCCATACCAGCAGGGGATCTTTCAGTAAAAGAAGCATGGTTTTTGATGATATTTGATGTGCTTGGTGGCCTGTTAATTTTTCGATTGATGAACGCCGATATGATCACTACATCTCTCTATTGCCTTGGCCTTTTACTAGGCACCTTCTATTCTACTCCTCCTTTTAGATTCAAGGAATCTTCTATTGCAACAGTTATTGTGATTCCTTTGGTATTATTCTTCTCTTCCCAATTCTCTTCGTCTTTTAATGATACTGTCACTACAAGAAAAACTACATTTAACGACATATTATTTACGACATGTAGTTTTTGAATATCGTTGAAAAATACATACAACGACATCTTCAACAAAGATGTCATTAACGACATTTGAAACAACAATTAACGACATCTATATAGTGTCGTATTAAAGATATCCTTTTAACGACAATAGTTTAGTGTCGTTAAATTATTTAACGACACTAAGCTATTGTCGTTAAAATGAGACCTTTAATACGACATCTATATAGATGTCGTTAATTATTGTTTCAAATGTCATTAACGACATGTTTGTTGGAGATGTCGTTGTATGTACTTTTTAACGACATTCAAAAACTACATGTCGTAAATAATATGTCGTTAAATATAGTTTTTCTTGTAGTGTGTGTTTTAATTTATAAGTTTTATTTTGTCTGTTGATGTATAGTCAATATTGCTCCTCCACAGAATTAAAAGTGACAAGAAAAATTAATTAATATAGGTCATTAAAAAACTGTTTTTGCGTTATTTGGGAACAAATTATGGTTAATAAAAGTTTATCCTGTTAAATTCCGTAAATGCTATGAGAAACTTTCTAAGGGACACATAATTGCGCAGCATTTTATTCTGGAAGTTTGACAGACACTACTTAATACGGGAATTGATTGTCCCTCCTATGTTGTGATACAAATAAAGAAGTGATGTATCCTTCTGTTAAGTTATTGTTAGTTCTAGTTTCTATTGATTTCTACTTTGCCGGTAAAGTATGCCATTTATTTTTGTAGAGGAAAAGAAGGATGAAATCTCGATAACAAAACCAAATTTACATATGCAGATCACTGGTATCATTCAAAATGTCGGTGTATATTATGCAACAATAGCTTCTCTAGGACTTCCATTTTGGTGGAGGTACGTGTAGCCTTTTTTTTCCGACTGATTGTGCAATATTATAATGTTTATGTGGTATGTCTATAACATTCTCCTACTAGGGGTTGACATATCCAAAATTTGCATCAAGACCGTTTTTGCTCGGGTTTTCGCCCATTGTTCCACAAGCCAATCTTAGGGTGTTTCACATGATGGTTAGAACTGTAAATATGGTAGTATATGAGAACTTTTACATTGTAGTAATTTTTTTGCTTTTACTATAACATGTAAGAACTTTACACTGTTCTTAACGAAAAGTTAGTTAAAACTAACTAATGCCAAATAGATTATTGCATGATGGATGGTTAGCACCAGAACAAGCGCTAATACGGGTAGATTCCAACTCAAAAAGAGAAGAATCGCAGCAATAAAAAAAATATATAATAAATACTATTTTTTAAAATCTTAAAAGAGTAAATAGCAGATTTTAAAATATTTGAAATAAATAACATATTTATTAACTAAATAATTCATTTACACTAAATAAATTATTGTCATTTAAGAGGATCAGCTAGAGATCATGTCAAACAAAAAAAACATCAACACAATTTTCAAAAACTAAAATAATTTATTTGAGGAGGTTTTAAAAAAATTTAATAGTGTGTATTTCTAATTGTTATATTTGTTTAATATTGCGTTAAAATGAAAAAGCATATAAACCTTGTAATTGTGAAAAAGATCAAATAGATTGTTATAGAATATTTTATTGTAATTGTGATATAGGTCTAATAGATTATTAATAGAATTTTTTTAGGGAAAGAGTATTTTTTTTAAATCCCATACATAATTCTTAGTTTGATACCACAAATTAACTTACAAGTATAACGTTAGATATGTGAACTCATTCACGCACATAATTCAAGCTCAGTCTGCAATCTCGTGTTTGACTATATATCAATTTGTATGCAGCCCATCAATGGTTTTCATCACTACCTTTGTTACAATATTTTTTGTGCCAATTAGTCTCATAAAAGATCTCACAGACGTGGAAGGTGATATGAAGTAAGTTTATATTAATTTTGAAGAGTCGTCTCTTTTGATTGTGAACCCTTTTTTCTTTTTTTATAAATTTGCTTCTTCTGTCTCATTAAAAATAATATTTAACAATATCATCCAGGCATAACATACAAACATTTACGGCGACATACGGACATAGAAATATTTTAATAGTTAGCACTGCGGTTCTATTGGTAAATTACATTGGGGCTATAGCTGCTGCCATTTACATGCCTCAGGTAAGCAATTTTTCATCTCTTTCTTTCTTTCTTTCTTTCTTTTTTTTTTTTTTTGGCTAAATGCACTTCCATGAATATACGAAATATATTAGAATCTTTTCTAAATATCCACTTTAATCTTTTTCCTTTTTATTTTTCAGTATTTTAGTAATTATTGATTATCCTGTGGTTCTTGCTTCTCAAAAAATAATCTACAGGAATTTATTTCTTTTGTTTTTTGTCAATTTTTTTTTAATGGTTAACTAATATTTTAGCAGCTATTTATGTGAAGGATAATTTGCCCATTATTCTTTATACAGGCTTTTAAGCGTAATTTAATGTTGCCGGTTCACACAATACTCGCCTTATTGTCACTTTTTCAGGTTCGTTTGTCCAACATTTAATTCAAGAAAGTATAAAATAGAAATAATAATCAAACTCTCTTTTAACTTTGTTTCTTATGTTTACTTTCAGGCCATAAAGTTGGATAAAGCAAATTATCCCAAGGTAAAATCATATGCAGCTTTTCTATTCAAGTACATATTATCCTAGTGAGTATTGAATTATTGATATTGATTATAAGTCTACTTTGTTATTATATATGCAGGAAGAATGTGCAAATTTCTTTCAATTCCTTTGGAAGCTTCTTGGGTTGGAGTTTCTCTTACTACCTTTCATGTAGCACATTTGTACAAGTCAATCGTTTTTCCTTTATCTATATGTAGTAGATATTCGACGGGGAAGGATATAGGCTGTGTGTAATATTGTTAGATGCTTTCTTAATTCTCTAGAATAAATACCCCCAAGACAAATACTATAATTACGAATTTCTTAAAGAAATAGAGTTCGGGTACATAAACAAGTATAGTATGTGTATACACGTACATACATACATACGTACATACAAATATACAAATATATAGTGTAAGCATCTCATATACATAAAACAATATCAAATACAATCTACAATGAAAGAATGAAGACTTGAAATACCTCTGGCCATTGACATTATTGATGCAATCCGAACTAAAGCTTTCTGTTCCTCTAAGTTTGAGAGCTTCTAAAGCCTTGTTACCATTCTTAGAATGATAGTGTAATAATAATGAAAAACGGAATGGCATTAGGGACTCGAATGATATATATGTATTTATAATGCTCTTCCATCGTCGAGCAATTTCCTGAAATCGGTTTCTGATAATTTTGGAAATCACGGACTTTTGTTGGAAGTTTCTCGATTGTAAATATTCTGAATAAAAACTCTTAAATGGTAAATTTTGTGTCACCTTAAGTTTCTCGAATCTTCCATTTTTATACCAAAAATATACACATGTAACTTATGGGAAAATTTTACATTCTCCTACTTGGCCCAAAAATACTATCATTTCCTATAGTAAGAAACAAATACATGAATCATAGTAATATATCCTCTTAAAACGAGTATTACCTTCTACGTATCATAACGTATTTTGCATCTTAACTTTAGTCTATAAACTTAATAAATAAACGTTATGTTTATCCTAGGTCTAAACTTAAAATGATATTTCTCCAATAAATTAATGTGTATAAAATAAATATAAGAAAACATCACAACTGAAGTAGAGTTTCATTAAAAATACCATTGTCTTATAAAATGAAATCAAACTAAAAGATCTAGTCTCATTCAGCCTACATGATCCTTGAATTTGAATGATGGCATGCCTTAGTCAAAGGATCAACAATCATGAATTCAGCGTTAATGTGTTCAATGACCACGGTTTTATCCTTAACACATTCCTTTATGGCTAAATACTAATATCTATGTGTTTGCTTTGACTACCACTTTGTTGTTTTTAGCCATAAAAACTACAGTTGAATTGTCACAAAATATCCTTAATGGCCTAGAAATTAAATCTACAATTCTAAGCCCAAAAATGAAACCCTTCATCCATATACCATGCGATGTAGCCTCAAAACACAAAACAAACTTACGATCTATAGTGGAAATAGTAGTAGAAGTCTGCTTTGTGCTTCTCTAAAATATAGCTCCACCGACAAACATGAAAATGTACAAAAATATTGATTCTCGTGAATCAATATAACCAGCATGGTCTGAATCTGAGTTGTTAATCACCTCCAGATTATCAGTCCGTCTATACATAAGCATATAATCGTTTGTTTCTTGAAGGTACTTGAACAATTTCTTTGCAGCTCTCCAATGATTAACACTTAGATTACTCTGATATCTTCCCAACACTCTGATAGCAAATGTAATGCTAGGCCTTGTGCAAACCTGAGCATATATTAGGCTTCCAATAGCAGAAGCATATAGAATGTTCTTCATTTCTTCCCTCTCAAAATTATTTTTTGGGCATTCGTTCAAATTGAATTTATCACCCTTCACAATGGGAGCTGTACTTGATGAACAATCTTTTATCTGAAATCTCTCTAAAACCTTCTTAATATAGGTTTCTTATGACAGACCCAAAATCCCTTTAAATCTATCCCTATAAATCTTAATGCTAATGACATAAGATGCATAACCAAATCCTTAATATCCAAAATTTTCAAAGAGAAATTGTTTCACCTCATGTACCAAACCCTTATCATTGGTTGCAAGTAAAATATCATCTACATATAGAATAAGAAAACAAATTTTACTCCCACTGATCTTCTAGTATATACATTGAACCATAATGTGCTGAATGAAAAGATGACATCATTAAATTTTAGATACCATAGTCGAGAGGCTTGTTTTAATCCATATATGGATTTCTTGGGCTTACATGCCAAATGCTTGCCATCACTAGAGAAGAATCCTTTTGATTGTTTCATACACACCTCTTTCTCTAGATCTCCATTAAGGAAGGCTGTTTTCACATCCATTTATTACAATTCTAGGTCATAATATACAATTAATGCTAAAATGATACGAAGAGAATCTTTTTTAGAAACATGAGAAAAAGTCTCATTGTAGCCGATTCTTTCTTTTTGAGTGAATCCTTAAGCAACAGGTCTTGCTTTATATCTCTCAATGTTGCCAATGAGTCTCTCTTCATTTTAAAGACCCATTTAGATCCTATGACTTTTGTACCATTGGGTGGCTCAACAAGATCCCAGACACTATTAGATGTCATAGAATTCATATGATCTTTCATAGCATTATACCATAAATCGGATTCTTTATAATCCATGGCTTGTGAAAACATTTCAGCATCATTTTTGGCTCCAATGTTATAGTTCTATTCTTGTAGCCACACAAACATAGTCATTAGAATTTGTTGACTTTCTTTCTCCTGTAGATCTTCTTAATATTGGTTCAACATTTTCCTGATGGTCATGTTGTTCAACTAGTTGTTCAACAATTTCTAGGATTTCTTGAATAATTTAATCTACTGTGTTATTGTCAACATCTTGTGGAACTTCAATGATCAGTTGTACAATACCCGTCTGAACCTGAGGGGTCTTGCAAATGACAACCAATCTTTCACTTGAGCTGGAAGGTTGATCTCTTTTAGAGATTGCACTCTGTAATTGAACACTCCCACTGATTAAATCATTTTTAAGAAAATTTGCATTCCTTGATTCCACAGTCTTAGTACTGTAAGATGGACAATAGAATCTATATCCTTTAAGGCTTTCAGCATATTCAATAAAATACTCATTAATAATCTTTAAGTCTAGTTTCTTTTCTTGTAGGTTATAAACTCTTATTTCATATGGGCATCCCCAAACACGTATATGTCATAAACTAAGTTTCCAACCTTTCTATAAATCAAATAGCGTCTTTAGAATAGCCTTTGTTACAACTCGATTCAATATATACATTGTCGTTTTAAGAACTTCAGTCCAAAATGATTTAGGAAACTTGGACTTGTTACACATACTCTGAACCATGTCTATTAATGTTCAATTTCTTCTTTCAACCACACAATTCTAGTCTAGAGAATCAAGCATAGTATATTAGGCAACTATCCTATGCTTTTGAAAAGACTTTGCAAATGGACCAAGTACTTATCCATTCTTAGTGTATCTACCATAATATTCTCTACCTTTGTCAGTTCTCACGATCTTAACTTACTTACCTCATTGTTTCTCTGCTTTAGCCTTAAAAACCTTAAAGGCATCTAATGCTTCGTTCTTGTTATGAAGCAATTAAATATATATATCGTGAGTAATCATCTATGAAAGAGACGAAGTATTTTGGACTATGAGTGTCCATGTCTGGACAACAAATATCCGAATATATAATCTCTAAGGTGTCTATACTCCTTTTGGCACCTTTCTTTGGCTTGCTGATTTGCTTCTCTTTAATGCAGTACACATAAGTGTTAAAATCAGTAAAATCTAAAGTACTAAGCACTCCATCATTTACTAATCTCTTAATTCTTTCTTTAAAGATATGTCTCAATCTTTGATGCCACAACATAGATGAATCTTCATTCATAATACATCGTTTCTTACTAGTGTGAAATGCATAACAGTATTAAGCTGTAGATTAATAGAGAAAAGGCCACCAGACAGTGTACCATTCCTAACAAGATTAGATTTATAAAATAAACTAAAAGATGTTTTTGAAAAATTAAAGGAGTAACCTAAAGGTATAAGTCTTGAAACTGAAATCAAATTTCTAGAGAAACCTAGAATATAAAATGTCTTTTCCAAACCTAAATTATAGCTATTATTTACAACTAAAGTGCATGTTCTAATAGCCTCTACATATGAACTGATCTTGTTTCCTGATAAGATACTTTGCTCACTTCCCACTGGCTTCCTTAGGTCGCATACCCTAAAAGGTATTTGAAATATGAATTGTAGCACCAGAATTAAACTGCCATGTGTTATGACTAACATCAACCATATTAGATTCATAACAAACAAATAACATTGGTTTATCTTTCTTTTTAAGCAATTGTTTAAATTTGATGCAATTCTTCTTCATGTGTCCCTTCCTTTTACAAAAGAAGCAATTGGGTTCCATTTTAATGCCACCTTGGGTTGGTATTTTACTTTTCCCCTTTTGTTTGGCTTGGTTCTGATTCTTTCCTTTGTTCTGGCCCTTTTCTTATGTTGTTAGTGATACACTCTCATCCATTTCCATCATTAGCCTGTTAAACATGTATACCCTGAGGAGTAAAATGTTGTAATATGTTTTGGAGACATTTTATTAATAAAGGATTTATTTATTATTCATATACCAATTATTGTCCTCTTTAAGTTCATATTTGTCAAATGTATGATAAGCAAACAAAAGTCTAAGACTGTGGGTCTAAACCTTTAAGAATCAGGCATATGATGGATAGATTATGCGAAAGACATGATTCTAAAGATGATGGTCTAAATCACAAGATCCGCAATCGAGGAAATAAAGTTGGGCGCTTTATTCATGCTAAGATTATTATGTTGTCTATATCCCTAAAGGGAGATAGTTTGTCTTGGCCATCGGAGTTGGACTCCGCTAATAGAAACATTAATACATTGTCATAGGTGAGGATGTATTGGATCGGGAGATAAAGTGAAATTGAGTTGGATTAATAATTCCATCTATGTAAATCAATTCACTTTAGGCAATCATATGTGTTGTATCTTAATCCTAAATAACTAACGGGCCTGTTATTTTGATTTATGTTTTTTGATGTACCAAAGGGTGACATCCTAACTTTATGATGATACGCATACCGATACGTTAGAGATATGACTTTTGATAGCGTAGACCTGTTATTCATAGATATAAAATCCATAGCTCTATTGGTGGAGTCAATGATATTTTCTTTTATTCGTTATCTTGTAATTAGAAAACTAAAGCGCTCAACCACTTAGATACATACGTGTTACCAAATAGTATACTGTCCTTGGATGGTAAGTTTTTTAATGGTGAGATAACAGAACGTAAGATATAAATATTCGAAAAGATAAGATGGAATTTATCCTTAAGCCAATTATAAATATCCTATGGGGATACAACGCATTATGGTATGTTATGGACACTTAGCTAATTTGGGCTTCGTAATTTTATATAGTTCGAGAGTATAGCTCTAAGCTTTTAGTAGAGCAGCGTTAGAGTTGGTAATTATAAAATATGTATCCGTGTTATTATATTTTGTAATTATTGGAGCTTCAACTATGTAGGTCAATCAGGTCCCCTTTGCTAGCTTATAATAAATCTTATAGTGATACGGCATGCTTTTTCAATAAATTACTAACTTATGTTAAATTATTAGATTGGCTAAATTTTGATAGGATTAAATAATTTATATCTGTTTATCGGTTGAATTAATTTTTGATAAACTTGTTGAATTATCAGGAATGTTTATTTTCCTAGAGATTATCCATATATGGTTGTTTTAATCAGATAACTTCTCTATTGGGTTATTTGAATTAAAACTAAGGCTCTATCTAAAGAATCTCAGGTGGAAAATAAAAGAGTGTGTTGGTTTGAGTTTTCAAATCACGGTTCGAATCATTTTGCTACAGTATTTTCTCTCACAAAAATTTAAATCTTCATTCAAATACTATACTCAAATACTCGTACCAAACGCATCCAAAAAAAATTCTCAGGGATCATATTATTGTAAGTTCGGTAGGCCAATCAGTTAGTTTGGCCTACCAACGGAGTAAGTTCGGCAAGTCGATTAGTTAGTTCGGCTTGTCGATCTAACGATAATTTGATCATGTGTTTTTAACATGATTTTATTAGAAGTTGATTTAGATTCAAATTTTTGAGGGCTTATCTAATAATAACAATCTAGGGGACGGCCTCTATAAATAGGGAGTGAGTTTTCTAAGTTATTTAGATTAGTTGAGAAGTTAAGAGTGAGTACTATAGTGTTAGATACTCTGAAACTCCCTAAGAGCTTTTGTTCATAATTACAAACCTTTGTTCTAGGTCTTCTCAATTGGTTAAAAGGAGAGTCACCGTGGAAGAGCTGTACAAGGTGTGCCCACACACATTTCAACCGTGGATAGAGAATACAAAGAAGACCAATTGGTTGAAGCTCTTCTAAAATACATTTCTCTTCACAGATTACAAGAGAACTTCAGCATACAAAAATTTGCAAGATCTAGTTAATTTATATATATAGTATGTCAAACTTGTGTGTTGGAAAATTCTCTGATTCAAAATTTTAAAATTTTCTAAACGCACATGGTCAAAAGTTCATTAATTAACCATTTATCCTTATGCATATTAGAAGAGATTTTGAAAGGCCCATATTACTATGGCAGAGTGTTCAATATTTAGTACACAAGGAAGGATTTAGACATATTAACCTCATGTGTTTTGAGTTGAGCTGTAGTACCCTTCATCTGTATGATGTGCTCGCCTACACCTCTCATGTCAACGAGCCTTAAGGATGAAAACTTCATAATCAAGGTACTAGCAAGTGCCTTATCTGAAGTGGCAAACTGCTCATATATTGCCTTCAATAATGCCCTGACATTGTCATGGTGATCAACAGAACCACAAATACCAGTAAAAATTTTGGTCTTTATGAACATCATACTAAGGCGATTAAATTGATTCCACTGTTCATAAAGAGCCTTTTCAACAGAAGTGCTAGTCGCAACAATGGTTGGTTTGTCTTACCCAATAGCATTATCAATGTCTATCATCTCAAATGAAGGAGAACTTTTTTGTTCCAAACCTTATAGTTGTCCCCTTGTAGTTTGTGAATCTCACACTTAATATCAAAAAAATTTACAAGTTGCATAGCTGCATAGAAATTAAACCTACATGCTTATAATTCTTAACTTTGGGACTAAAAGCATTTATCATGTTTTATCAGTGTAAATATATGTTCTAAAAATTATGAATCTAGTGACATAAAACTTGCATATGGGCTAAAGTTCTAATTTAATTAGATCCATTTAACTCTATGATATAACTATCAAATTCATATTTTTTTTCTAATTCCTGTGGGTAAATTAAGAAATATAATTTGATGTTTTGTCCTAATTAATCATACCAATATAATAAAAATTCATGTGGGATAAAATTTATTGTATTAAGTGTGATTAATTACAATAATTGTCCCTATTCTATTTGTGATCCTAAACAACTTAATATAAAATTTTGCATAATTAAAGGTGTTATGGCTAAACTCTAGTTAATTAAAATTATATGGATCACACAAACATTTAAAAAATGTTCACAAAATTGCAAGTCATAAGCGTAATTTAAATAAATATTGACAAAACAAATTCATGTACTAAAATAATTTTATTCTCATAATACGCATGATATGAGCAATAGAATTATGCGTAAAAATAAAATTATATAGCACATAAATGATACAAAATTATTTTTATCATGAAAATACATTCATAATAATATAGAAAATATTACAAAAATAATATTCATAATAAAAATAAAAAATTATGAATATTTTCAATAACCAAATTATGAATTTTTCCGTACGATACCAAAATTATGAAAAAGATTCATAAAGATAAAAATTTATTAAATTTTGGAAAAATCAGAATTTTTTAATTTCGAATTTTTTAAATTTTTTTGGTGCCTAAGAAACGACATGTCATTTTGCCAAAATGACGCTAAACGTTTCCGTACAAAATGAGAAGTCATTTTTCTCTCTTACTGAGGAATTTTCAAGTTACTTGGCCAAAACGACTTTTTTTTTTTTTTTTGTCTTCGACCTCCAACTGGGTCAACTTTGACCCGTAATGAAACCCGACATTTCTTGGTCTTCCGGACACTAAATTTGATGTTTCAAGTCGTAGAAATGTTAAAAATCGAATTTCCTAATGATTTATAATATTAGTTTTCATTAAAAAATACAAAATCTGATAAGCCAAAGTCAAAATTTGTTGACGGTATTTTTTTAACAAAACTCTATTTTTGTATAACTCAAGACAAAGGTATAAAACGGCTCTAACACTAACTATAAGCATCTCATATGCATAAAACAATATCAAATACAATCTACATTTAGAATCGAAATACCTTTGGCCATTGATGTCACTGATGTAACCCAAATCGAAGCTTTCTGTTCCTCTAAGTTTGAGAGCCTTGTTCCTATTCTCAGAATGATGGCATAATAATAATAAAAAATAGAATGGCTTTTGGGACCCAAACAATATGTATTTATAATGCTCTTCTATCATCAAGGAAATTCTGAAATCGATTTCCGATAATTTTGGAAATCATAGACTATTGTTGGAGGTATCTCAATTGTGAATATTCTAAATGAAAACTCTTAAATGGTGAATTTTGAGCCACCTTAAGTTTCTCGAATTTTTGGTTTTCATATCAAAAATATACAAAAGTAAATTATTAAAAAATCTTACTTATAAACTTTTTCGAGCACTCGTTACTTACTATATTGGCATGCTTAGACAAAATTAAAGACAGATTTGGATTAATATTATTTTTGCTTCTACGTTGCGTAATACAATCATTTTAAACCTTATGTTAATATTCATATGCTTCTTGTATTAATTTTGAATGGCATTTAGAAATGTTTAACTATTATTGGTTTTTAGTGATCATGTTGTTTTTCCAAGCACTCTTCTCTTTCCTTTCTCTTCCTCGCCCCACCCTGTCCACCTAATTTGTCTTGTCGTTTTGGGTTAACATTCCACAAATCATCTTTTTTTTCTTGTTTCTCATATTTTGCTAACGAATTAGCTATGAGGTGTTTCTTTCACCAGTTCCACCTAAAAAATTTTATTTTAAACTAACGAAGATATATTAATTAAACAAGTTTAATAATTTAAATTTTGTAAATACCAAGAATTAGATTCTCTTTTCTTTTTGTTATCTAGTTAATTTCTTCTTATCTAGTTTCTTGTTTTTTAATATTTGAATTATATTAAGATTAATTTTGTAAACTCTATAAATACTCAGTTTATTCAATAGAAAGTTTTCTCCTCTCTTTTATTCTCTATATGGTATTACAGCGGGACTAATTTAGAACTCTCTCACTTTTCCTCTCTAAAAACCCTAAACTGTTAGCTGCTGTTGCCACCGCTGCCTAATTAGTCTGACAATTTGATGCTGCCGTCTCACAGCCACCGCTTTCTAGCCACTGTCACCTTACAGTTGCCGCTCCATAGTCGTTGTTGCTCCATAGTAGTCACCACCATCGTATCTATCTGGTCTACCACGACACCTCGCCGTTGTCGAACACAACCCTCTCTATTGCAGCACACTCCGCCTGTTGCCAACGATCCACTGCCCACATACTCAAAGCCGTCATGCGATCCACCCATCGCCGCTACTGCTACCGCTTCCACTTCACCGATGGCTACTGAAAATCCCACTATTATCAATGGATAAGAACCAACCAATCTGCTCACGGTCATCATATCAATAATATAGTCAAACTCACCTCCACTAGTTATATTTCATAGAAATTTTAGATGGAGGTCATTCTCATTGGTTATGACCTTTAGAAATTCAATGATGGGTCTCATCCTCCTTTCCTGCCGCCATCATAGAGAATAGCATCATCTCTCCAAATCCAGCAATTACATCTGGCTTCACCATGATAAATTATTTTTTGGTTTAATAATTGATTCACTTACTCCTTCTCCCGTCCCGTTATCACTCAATCTACCACATGTACATATTTTTTCTCTTTGAAAGACAAGATTAGACTCTCCTCTCGTAGCTCCATCTTGTGGAGGCTTAACGAAGATATATTAATTAAATAATTTAAACTTTGTAAATACTAGAAATTTAGATTCTCTTTTCTTTTTGTTATTTATCCTATTATCTTTTTTTTTTTTTTGAGGGCTTTATCCTATTATCTAGTTTCTCGTTTTTTAAATATTTGAATTAGATTAAGATTACTCTAGTAAACTCTATACATTCCCAGTTTATTCAATAGAAAGATTATGCTATATTTTCTCCCCTCTTTTATTCTCTATATAAACCTATTTTACTATCGTGTTTTTTTTTTTTTTACAAATTTAAATTGCTATAGTGTTTTAGATAAAGAAACAACCCACTAGATACATGAAATAGGACAAAGCAATTATCTGCCAGTCAAGAGCCAGGTACAACTTAATGGGGTAACGTACTCATTGAGATTTTAAAATTTGGATTTTTATGAGTAAATTAAATTTTATAACTTTAATATTGCTTGTATTCTCAACTAAGGATAAAGATTTTAACGTTAAAAAAATAAAGAAATCTGTTATCTTTCTTAATTATAGGAAATTATGACTATATTTTCATTTAACAAAAAATTATTTCTTATATTTTTCTTTGTGCCTGCATTTTAATAAATGTGGTTCAAACGTTCTGTCCAATAGGAACTTTTATTATCGTGACGGTGAAATCTGGTGGGGAAAACGATCAAGGGAAAAAAGTGTGTACTCTTGTCATGAAGACCAGAAGCTCAATCTAAAAATTAATTAAAAAAAATAAAATATATACTGAGGAATCAACACCATACCACATGAAACTAAGCTTCATAGAACCGAAGAGAAGTGTGCCATTGAAAAGTCATGGAGATGCATTGCAATAAGTCGTCACTAAAAAGTGGGGTGTCATTGTTGTCGTCGCTACAAATTTGTCGCTAAAAAAGTCTTTATCGGTGACATGTTGCCATCGCTATTTTTTAACGTCAGTCGCTCTAAAATAGTTTTGTAGGTTTATTGAGAAACAAACTTTAAGTGACGACAATTTCAAAAATGTCATCACTAAAAGTTTTTATTTTTTTCAAAATTCAAATTGAATTTGTAATTATAAAGATGTCAATTTATTTTAAATTTATTTTTATAATTTTTTTGAAAAAGTATTTATTTTTAAGAAATTAAGTGGTTAATTTGTGAGATTTGTTTCCCTCTTTTGGATTAATTAATTATCTTGAAAACTAAATTGATAATTGTATAAATTACTAAAATTCTATTAGTTAAAGTAGTAAAAGACAAATAAAACATAAAATATAGTCAAATCTTGTTATACATATAACGAATATAATGTCTATTCTCTTAAGTTTTGTGCATCATCATCTTCTTTTTCATCTACAGGAAGAAAAGCAACCTCGGGAGTTGGTGGGGGCATTGTGAGGTTAAGATTACCACCAATTCGCCCAATTGTAGCAGCCATGTCAAGGTTTGTGTTGTACATCTATGTGAGCCGGGGATGAACACTCGGAGGAAGTTGTGTGTGCATGCTGTGGAAATCCTAGAAAGATTGAGATCTAGCAGAAGAAGTAGCATACTAAGTGTTGGACCTATACCTTTGTGTGCTTTTCTATGGTTGCCAAGCACCTCCTCCATGATTCCCTCCTCATCTACGTTAAGGTCGGACAAGCTTCCAGCTGGCTATGTTAGTTGAGCTTGTCTCTCCTCAAGCATTTGAGATTATAATTAAAATAAGACAATAAAACGAATTAACAAAATGTATAAAGTATGAATGCTTAAAAAAAGTACTGATTAAGTGATATAGAATAATGCTTGCATGTACAGCCTTAGTAGCACCGCTGGCCCATTCTTTACCCTAGCAAAATTGCTGGTCATGTCAATTATCAATGAGTGACTATGGCGTTCTTGTTTCTGGATTTATCTGCATCCTTAGAAATATGTTAATTTTTCTATCTTTTTTTTTTTTTTGCAAACATTAAATTTTAAAACTAAAGAATAAAATGACTTACCTTCTTGTGTTTATGTTGGGCATAAGATGACTACCTTTGATACCTCGTCTACTTGGATTTTGCTTGATTATTCGTGTTTGTCTTTGACTTGGCCTCTATATTTAGAAAAATATTTCTATAGTGGCGTATATTTCATTGTGTATTTTATTGTGTTAACATCGTTAAAAAAAGGTTAAGGAGAATAAAGCCTTAATCAATCATAGCATGTGTACCAATGCTCAAGGCACCTAACTTTAGAAGGGATCCTAGGCCTAGCATGATCCGGGTCAGTCTGTCCTCCATATTTTTTAAATTTTTGGTAGAGATCACTTTTTTAATCCCGATATGCTCTCATGGCCTTCTGATATATGATGGCATTTGTCTCACCAACATCAGTTATATCAAACCATTCTTTTATGTTATTCAAACATTAATACTACCATACTACAAAAACATTTAAAGCATAAAATAAGAGATAGATTATTACCTGTACTTTCCCAAGAATTAAACTTTGAATTTTTTCAAAATATCATTCCATTTTTCATAATTAAGGGGCTACACAATCACAAGCGTGTACCCTCACACCAGCCTCAAAGAAGGCCGCACTATCCCCTATGGCCTTCCATGTCTTTCCTTCTATGTCAAACTAAATGTGTAACTTTCTATGTAGCGTGACCAGTTGGCCAATGTTTATGCCCCAGTTCTTGTACCAAAGTCGACAATGGGACCTTGGTGTTGCATTCATTTCTAGGATGGGTGATGCCTCATATAGAAGAAAAATATATGTACATATTGTTATTCATATCGGAATCACACTGTGAGGGCAACCGGGTCGGTCATGAAGGGGGCTCGGATCCACCAGCAGACCCTAAGCAAGTTGCAATAGGACCAGACATATATACGTGTTGAGGTAGATGAATGATGACTATTTTATATAATTTTATCAAGTCTTAACAATTTATTTCTCATTTTCATTAAATGTTTTATTTAATTTTATGTCATTATTTATAACCATTACTTAATAATTATTATTACTTAAATAATAGATAATGATTCATTATTAATTATTTATTTTTTATTATAAATTGTTAATCTCTAATTAATATTGCCATTTTTATGTATAATAAAGTATTGATAACAAAGCATTTAACTAATTAATTATTATTATCGAATTTTACTTATTAATTGTTGATTATTATTATTAATTCTAAACCACTTAACCAATTAATTATTATTACTATATTATTATTATTTAAACAACAAATAATTAATTATCTTTATGTATAATAAATTATTAATAATAAACTTTTAACTGATTAATTATTATTACCCAATTTTACTTATTAATTGTTAATTATTATTATATTAAACAATTGATGTCTTCGTCTATTCTATTTTGGGAACAAAGAAAGAGAACAAATGGCTAACAAATACCTTGGTCTATATTTTTGACCCTTTAATTTTTGTAAAATTATGCTTTGATCTCTATGACTTTTAAAAATTTACATTTTGACCACTCAATTTAAAAAAAATAAATAAATTTTAAGCTCTTTATTTTAAAAAAGAAAAATTACATTTTGACCTATTATACTATACCATGCAATACCATCCTAAAATTATAAGTGAAGTGTGTGTGATCGTAATCGAATATTGTAACTATGGTTGGGACACGTAGAGGGACAGAGGTCCCATTCCCAAAAAGTGGCTTCCAAATTAAAATACATTACAAAAAAAAAAAAAAGAAGAGAAAATCATACAAAAAAAAAAAGAATAATCATTTGTTCTTGCTACTTCATGCTTCCATTATTAAGAACAAAAATGGATAAGCCGAATTATCATTAGTACTAGGCATGCCAAATTGCCAACCATTGTGGATAACGCTTTCATATCGAAAATCATAGTGAAGTCCGCATAGCCGGCCACCATATAGTCCAAGAAGAGAAGTAACCAAGGCAAGTGAGATAGTCATAGAAGAAAATTAACGCGCGTACTTATCAAAGAAAATATGTTTGAAATTTAATCTGTTGCCAGAAAATTAACGTTATAATCTCTGTTGTCACGCTCCTATAAAATTTTAAACCTCTTCAAGTTTCTGTTTTCAACACTTTTAATTCTCTTACGTCCTCAACGGAGCTCAACATGCCTCACTCTTCCTTAGATTATCAGCTATTATCTCTCAACCGTGCAAGGCCTCCTTTAATGAAAAAAAGTTGATACCAATTAAACCCACAACCAAAGATTGCCCCACCAATAAATTGATCCAGCCAGTAGAGCTCCACGGGGAGAGCAGGCTCTCAAAAGCCTTGTTATCCAGCCAATTAGATAAGCGTAATTTCATCCAGGTAACTTTACGTTTATTTATACATATGGCACGTTTGCTTTTAAGTAAATAATAGATGTGCTGGGGTATTTGAATTTTTTATCTTTAGATAAAATCGGTGTATTTTTATTGCTAAGATATGCATGCAACCACAAGAATATGCCCCCCTTTAGATCCTTATTTTTTTTCATTCTCCTTTTTTTTTTTTTCTTTTTTGGTGGCTAGAACACCTATATTCAATTTATGCACCTTTTTTTTTTTTAATTACAGAAAGGATTTACGTACTCCTTAATAGTGTTAAAGATATTGGCCCCGGCCTCGGGCTCTCTTCTTTAGCCTTATGTTGGTTCGAGCGTGCATAAGGATATGCATTGGACCATGCCTAAAATTTTTAGTCCGCGTACGTGTGGGGTCGTGCTAGCCCGGCTTTATTCTTTACATTAATTTAGTGGATTCAAGTTACCACTAAAGCCTCGAGCACAGAATTAGTCTTTATGGCTTTAGATAAAACTGCTCCCGAAAAGTTAGCTTAAGAACAAAAGCAACCATTTTATACTATAAACATCTTAATAGCCCGGTGTCTTGATGACCTACGACAAATTCGACTTCTAACAAAAAAAATCAAATATGGATTTTCTTTTTGAGAATATTTTTTTACGTGATATTATATTACTAATTTGCTAGAGCATTATTTTTGGGTACTTGAAACTTCAATTACAACTGACGTTTTAAGTTTAAAAATTATAGCATATGAGAGCTTTATGTTGTATCAGCTTTTTGCTTTTTAATGTAGTTATTGAAAGCTTAACATTGTTCACAGTTCTAATTCATGGGTTTGAACTAAAGTTCTAAACACCTTAAAATTAAAAGGGGCTTGCAAATTGGTGAGGAGCCATTTTGCAATTTTCATTCATAAAACTGCTACAAGTTTTCTTGTGATTTTATTACCTTTGTTAGTTCCTATTCATATTTTGTATTCAGCTCATAAACGTGCTACAATTACCTCTGTCAGGCATGTGCTACAGTTAAATCCGAAGATTCTGATCCGGTACTTGCCAAAGTTAAACCATCTTGTCTCCTTTCGGTATTTGATAAAGTCTTGCGTTTCGGATCTTCTTGGTTCAAATTCATAAGGCCTTATGCAATGCTTCAATCAATCATATCCACCGTGTAAGTGGACTTTTACAATATTACTTTATAAACTTCTCTTTCTTTCATTTTTAACGTGCTTTTCTTTGCCAGTTGTTTGTTTGCAAGAGTGTTAGCTAAGAACCCACAGTTTTTTAAATGGTCTGTGCTGCTTTAGGCATTTCCTGGCCTAATTGCTGTAGTGCTTGCGTTTGCTTATGCTGACGGCATCAATCAAATTTTCGACGCCGATATTGTCAGGTACGTCTTCTAATTAGGGTGTCGATGTATCTTTTTTTATCAAGAAAAATCATTTCTATTCTCATATATTAAAACCACACTACTTACAAATTAATGAGTCTTAATATAATAGATAGTGTAATTATTAAATTGAAACCCCCGACTCTATAAGCCCTTGAGATTATATACGAGTGAGAAAAAAATGAATAACAGGTATTAATATAGTTTAAATATATAGTATATTTACTAACTAAATAATTTACTAAGAGTAAAAATGGCAAATGATTTATTAAAGAGTAAATAACTACTTAATATGCTATTTACTTCAATATTTCAAAACCTACAGTTTACTATTTTTTATAAGTTTTACAAGGAATATTATTTACTATATTTTTTTCCTTAGAAAATATATCCAGTAAAACTGCATCAAAATCAACAACATAAAGAAAGAATCTCAACAATTAGACCACCTTCGGGACTCTTGGTTATTAAGAATTTTCTTTTGCCTTCGGGTAAGAGTCAATGTCCATGTAGTCTTGACTTTTGATGTATTATTTATGTTCATGATGTGCACCACTGATTCCTCAACAATTAGGTCAAAATTTGTAATTTTCTCAAAATAACTTGGGCGCAAAAGCCTTTTTTGTTTTTATTATTTTAATTTCTAAAAAAAGGACTAGTTAGCTTATTTTTATCTTTATGTATTATATATTATCAGGGTGAACAAACCTTATTTGGCTATACCAGCAGGAAAAGTTTCAGTAAACGAAGCATGGCATTTGATGATATTTGATATACTTGTTGGCTTGATAATTTTTCAGTTGATGAACGGCAACCTAATCACCACTTTTCTCTGTTGTCTTGGTCTTTTACTAAGCACATTCTATTCTGCTCCTCCCTTCAGATTAAAGGATCTTCTGTTGCAACATGTATTTTGCTTCCTTTGGTATTATTATCTTCTTCGAATCCTCTAAATCCTGCAGTAAAATTGCTTTTTAATCCATAAATTTTATTGGGTTATTAAAAGTATAGTTGTGTTCTAAAACGTTAAAAATGGCAAGAAAAAACTAGTTAAAATATGATTAAAAAAGCATAATTGCCGTGGATCTGCCTTCAATTAGTTGCCAGCTTGGGAACAAATTATACCACAGGACACTTTCTAAGTGACACAAAGGTGCAGTACTTTATTCTAAAAGTGCGAGAGACACTTGATTTTTAGATAATTTCAAACAACATTATTAATAATTTCCATAATTATCAATAATGTTAATGCTACTACATTTATTTTATTTACCTTCAATAAATCTTTTTTACAAGAATTTAATAACAAGCTTAATCGCTTTTATAATAATTAAATAAAATATTTTGGATCTAGGTGTGTGGTATCATCCAAAATGTGAGTATACTTTTCGCTACAAGAGCCTCTCTTGGACTTCCGTTTTGGTGGAGGTACGTCTAATAATGTATTATAACAATTTTTTCCCTTCTTGCACTTTGTCCATTAAATCAATTTTTTAAATGGTTGTCTGATGAGAGTATGGTATATAGTTTATTTTTTTCTAGAATAATATTATGCGTTAATTCCCTATTACGTAACCCTTCTCAAAACCTTGCTCCTCCGTAATTTATTTGGCTATCCAATCTTATATAACTGCTATTAATCCACAAATATAATTTTTGATATGGAGCTATAGCACACACAATTCAACTTTTAATAGAAATCTCATGATGGCTTCCAATTGCAGTCCTCCAATTGTTTTCATCACAACCATTGTTACGTTGCATTTTGTGGCCATGAGCGTTGTAAAAGATATCACAGATGTGAAAGGTGACATGAAGTAAGTTTTATTTTATTTTATTTTTTTAAGTACTCAGAATACTTTATGGGACTCAAAATCTCTAAATTTTCCACTTTGATCACTCTTTTGTTCACGAAACAATTTTTTAGCCTGTCCTGATCTTCAATGTTAGGCACAACAAAGTAACATTTGCGGCAAGATCGGGGCTTAGAAATATTGCGTTCTTTGGCACCGGGCTGCTATTGTTGAATTATATTGGTGCTACGGCGGCTACCATTTACATGCCTCAGGTAAATTGATTCTTCTTCTTTTTTGAGGGGAATTGATTCTTCCTCTTGAAAGAAAATATATAATTTTTGGGGGAATACTTGCATAAATAGGAAAATCTTACTTTAAAAAAAAGTACTTGTTTGTAAATTCTTCCTTTGCTTTATGTCCAATTTTTGTATTTTACTATTCTGCTAAAGGCAATTAAATTATTGATTTTACTCAATTAAACCACTTATGCTTTTAATAAATCACAAAATCCTAGATTTAAATAAGTGTTAATTAAGTATAAAAATAAAAGACACTAAACAAAAGAAAAATATTTTTAATCATGAAAATTATTCTAAAGGATTTTATCATAGTTCCCTTTTTTAACGAGTGCTTATTTCTATGTAAAACAAGAAATTTGATAAACAAGTTATTTCTATTTCTTACAGGCTTTCCAGCGTTACTTAATGTTGCCCGCTTACTCAATATTGGCCTTGTGGTTACTTATTCAGGTTTGCCATATACGAATTCTACCAAAAATGGAATAAAAAAAAGTAAAATAAAAATCTCTCTCAACTATTTTTTTTTTTTTTGGTTTAAATTTCAGGCTAGGGAGTTCGACAAAGCGAATTATGATAAGGTAAGAGTTATATGCAGCTTTTAATGCTGTCCTACTTATGAATATTGAATTATTGATGGACAATTTAAAGATCCATCATTTGTAAAAGTTGGCCAATTGATAGTAATGAAACATATTAATTAAGAACAACTTGATTGGTTATTATTTTATAGAATGAGTACAAGGAGCAACAAACTCAAGGGACCTTTGAATCCGTTGGTACTGATGACATGTTGATGAGAGTATTGGGAAAACCGAAACATTTAGGGCGTGTTTGCAGCCAATCAAAGTATGTCAAGCAGTCTCAATACTTTCACCTGCAGCCGGAGTAGTGGGTCTAAAACAGGATCTTACTTATTTGCAAGGCATTGTGAACACAATACTTCTAAAAGGAGGTATTAGATCAATGGATGCGAGCGTTAAACAACACCACGGCTTCAAGGCTAGTTGCACCACTCATAAAGAACAAGCTCTTGTGTCGCCTTAAGATGGAAAGTCCAAATATCATAAAGAATGTAGACTCTTTCTCGATGATCCAATTAATGGTAAGCATTTGCTTGTTGCGGCTAGAAAGATATAGATGGAGAGCCACGGAAGAATGGTAGGTGATGAAAACCTATGTGTTTACATTATTAACCCCAAAGCTAAAGCAACACGATTCTAACAATTGAGGCATCAACTATGGCTGAAGTAGCTAGAGGCTTTATTGTATGGCCAAAAACGTTAATTGCAGTTGATGAAATGCCTAACATAAGTCGAGTGCCTAGCCGCGTACCTAGAGACATTGAGGGAAATAAGCGTATGTCCAAAAAAGAAAGGTGTTACAATATCCAGAGAGTCATAACCTCCTACATAGACTTAGCCCATTGAGCTTTCTCAACTCATTGTGAATAAGCCACTACCTACATTTGACTTCTCCTCACTTCAAGAAGACTTGAAGTCGATAGCTTTGTATGCACAAGCTATCTTATGGGGGCGGAGAAACGATTTAGTACCCGACACCAAGATCGATACCGGCAATGACATGCCCATCTATGCGATATACAAAGACGTTTATTTTATGCTCATCTTTGATAAAATTATGGTTAGCTATATAATGGTGTACCTTAGGTAATGCATCTATCATTATTTCTTACTCTTTTAAAATAAATACACATGTATTGTTTTTGAAAATAAGTTTGTGCATTGATTTTATTGCAATTTTTGGGGTGAATAATGTGAACATGGAAACATTAGTAATTGATTCGGCGTCATATCTCCGATGGTTATCTCAAATGTTGTTAAAGGTAGAGATGATGATGATGTTAAAGAGCACGCTATAGCTCTTTTTGCCTTTTTAGAGCAAGCCTTGAGAAGGAAAGCATTATTTGTGCCATACAATGTTGGGGCACATTAGACGTTGATACTTGTTGAAACATGGGAAGACCAAGTTTTTTGGTTTGATCCCTTTGGAAATAAACTATGCTAAGATTTTATAAAAGTTACTACTTGGTAAGTGTGAATATTTTTTTTCTTGGTTGTAAATCAATGTTTGATATATTCGTTATATTATTGTGTATAATTCTTCTTTATTTTGATAAATCTTTAGGGCCCCCAATGATTAAAAAGTTGCAACAAGAGATGATGTAACACATTATCAAGGCAGTAATGCTTTATAAATCCTGTAAGTGTCCAAGACAACTCAACAACATTGAATGTCATTATTTTGTTTTACATTATATACAGGATATATTTTTTATGAAAAATGGTAGGGTTGAGCTTGCAAGAAAGGAGTTTTATGCCAGTGATGATTTACTTAAGGTTAGAATTAAGTAGATAAACTATTTAAAGAGTTTTATGGGTTTTTAAGTAGTAGTACAAATTTTTGTGTTTTAAATGTGTTGTAAACTTTTTGTATTTGACATGTGTTGCAAAAATTTTTAAGTTAAATGTGACAATATGATTTTGTAATTAGGGCCTTGGATTAATAGATAAGAAATGGGATTAGCCATCTTATGGGAATCAGAAATTCGGTTTCTTTTTTTTATTATTTTGACTAATTTTTCACATTGATTTTTGGTAAAAATTGTCATGTAAGATTCTGTGTTACATGATGGATTTTTAAGAAAACCGTCGTGCAAAACATGCCCAAAACACACCAACACCAGAACTAAACCTACCTCATACGATGGTAAAAAACCGTCGTATAAGCTTTGTTTTTTACTATGTTAGTTAACCGTTAAATATTTAACTTAAAACTTTAAAATGCCCCACTTTAGTTCCTAATCTATTACTTCATTTTACTTTTAGTTCCTTTGTTATAACTAAGAGTTATTAGAGACTAAAATTTAGAAAGAAAAGCTAAATATAACGATTTTGATGCATGTAATTAAAAAAAATAATCTTATCATATTCTTAGTAAGATGAATTTTAATTTAAAAAAGATAAGTTGAACTTTTAATGCTAGTATATAAGTATTGGATAATCATGCATTTTAAATAATAAGCTATGCACTATGTACTATATATTTATATATATACATATAAGTAACTTTATATACTATATTGAATAATCATAATTCCAAACACCATAGTTACTATATATATGCACACATACATATAAAATTTACTATCATTAATATTCAACTTTATTTAAAAAAATTAAAACTTATCTAAATAACAATATGATAAATTGCTTTTATTATTGTTACATGAAAAAAAATGGTTGTATTTAGATTCTCACTATAGTTTTTTTTTTATTTATCCTTAATAATACTTTGCTAATGGCAGAATCAAAAGTGAAACGAAGTAATAAATTAAGGTTCAAACATAAAACAAAATAATATATTAGGGACCAAAGTGGAATATTTTAATAATATTTTATTAAATATTTAATATCTAACTGACGGTAGGACCAAGACTAAAATAAAATAAAAGATTAAGGACCAAAATGAGATTTTTTAAATGTTAAGGACTAAATCGGGACCAATGGTAAACTTAAAGGATATTTGTGAAATTAAGCCTTAAAAATATAAAATAATTATCTAACTGATGACCCTTTTTTTTTTGTTTGAAAAAATAATTAAAACATATAACATCTTTGGCCTGTTTAACAAAGGTTCTGCTTTTGTTTTTTTGAAAACAAAAGAACAAGAGAACTCCATTTTTAAAAAAGCTCAATGAATCAAATGATTTTCAAATTTTTTAATGAGGAATGAAAATACTAGCTTTTAGATTCATGATGCTCTTCTGCAGTTGAAGTTCTTTTGACCAGTCATTGAAATATTTATAAAAGCGTCTTATTAAAGAGATATAAAAATAGCGTGCAAAAAGCCACACCAAGCAAGCACTTTATCGACGAAAAGTTTTTGAAATGCTACTAAAAAAAATTCAAAGCGTAAATTTTAGTATTGTCGTCAAGGAGGAGGGTTAAGGATTTCTAGGCTTGGCATCTTAAGGGCAAGGGGGAATTTACGTTTTCATATTTGAGAATTTTGTTTTCAATCACCTCTTGTGTCGTTTTCATAAGCATGCCAGAAAATTTCTTGTAAAGTCCAAAAAGATACAAGAACAGGGCAATCTGTGCATCGTACTCACGACGATAGATGCAAGATCGGTGGTGGCACAATGCTTGGAGCACAGAGAGGCACACTTTAGGGGTGTGCACAGAGAAGCAACACAGTTGTAAACCCTAATGGACAAATCTGTTGAACCTGTCTAAACAGTTATGCAGATAAGCACATAACTAAATCGTTTAGACAAGCCAATCTTTAACAACTGTAATAATAAGAATAATCACAGACATAAATGACAAGAGATAAACATAGGATGTGATTATTTAACATAGCTAAAAACCAAACTCGGGGAAAAAAATACGGGTGTTAGAAGCACATCAGCTTGAAAGACGAGACTCTTATTTCTTCAAATTATAATTAAAAGACAATTGAAATTATGAGGTATCCTAAACACTACACCACTTTTAAACTCATACAGTCTCCCTCTTTCTAAAGCTTTGGCTTGTGCAGCTCACCTTCGATCAAACTAATCTACTCCGAGAAACCTCTTACCTTTATTCCAACTATCTACTCCAAGTAGACAATCTAACCTAGATCGACTTCTAACACAAGATTGGAAGATATTGGTTTAACCTCAAACACTTTTATTTTCTATCATACTATGTCACAATTGAAGCACTTAAAAATACAAAAAAAAAAAAAAATACAATAGTTTCCTTAGCTTGATATCTATGCCTAAGGGTCTACTTTTAGTGCAAATCCTTTTTAATCCAACTGCTTAAAGATGGCTTCAAATTTGCTACAATCAATTTGGATATGCATCTTTCTTGAAATCCTCAAATATTCAATTTACTGTTACAGTTGACTCTGTTTTGTATCCAAAGAAGGAAACTCAGGGCTTTTTTATTTGCATCAAATCAATCCGAATGAGAAGCATAAAAACTTCTTAAAATGATTCACATGAAGATCAATCAACTGCAAAGATCGAGTAAGTTAAACCTTGAAAGTTTCTTAAAACAAAATTTGACTTTTGGAGAAGAACAAATCTAGAAGCAAAGAAAGGCAACTAGTCCAGCTATTGTATACTCATAATTCTCTGATTGAACTTACCTTAAATAACCAAGTTAGCAAACCTGATCACAATAGAAATACTTTCTATATGAGTTCCAGCATGTGTAATCGGATCAATCAACTAGCATGTCTCAGGAAATCAAAAAACATGCACTTACAATAAATAAATCAATCTATCCAGCCAAGAAAGAATCAACTATTCAAAAAAAATAGAATAAGTAATGCATAATTAACTTAAAATTTTCTATTAAACTCAAAAACCAATACTCTTTCAAAAATATGATCATAATTCCAAATAAAATCACTCTGAATTAGAAATAAAACTCCTTGCGACAACAAATGTTGTATTATTTCATTTTTATTGTCAATCTTTACTTTTTATTTTTTTTTTTGTTTTTTTTTTTTTTACTATTTTCATTTCATGTTGGTTCTGAAGCCAGTGTTTGTACTTCAAGTTTTCTCGTTTTTCTCCTCGTGTCCTTTTATGTCATATTATGTGATTTGTTGATTTTTTTATCTTGTTGATAGGTAAAACTCGTCAAACAAGAATATTTCAATTGCAACCGAGGTAATCACTCACGAATGAAGTAATAATGTAGCAAAGGAAAATAATAGCAAGAACACAAGAATTTTGTAGTGGTTCACTTTAATTGAAGGCTACATTCGCTTTTGTATTTTCTCAAGTGTTAGGGTTTTACTATAAGAAAATATGAATACAAAAAATTTGTGTTAAGAATTGGACTTAAGTTGCTCTCTAGAGTTGGCCTTTATTTATAGCCTACTAGGGTTGGCTATAGCCTAATTCCTTAAGTACAATTTAAATTTAAATACTTGATAATCTCTCTTCTTATTGGCTAAATGACATCATCATGATCTCTTTTAGGATTTATCCCTTTTCAGCATCCTAGATTCAATTGATTCTAATAAGGTTTATTGCTTATCGCTATCTTGAAGATCTTCTATTTCGAATGTAGACATTATCTGACCATTCCACCCTTCTTGGGTATTATTTGCAAAGAAGTTTTTGGATTCCACTGAGGTCATATGGGCCCAAATCTGTCCTGGGCCCAACAACCGACTTAGGCCTATCTCGGTGACCTAACAACATTTGCCTCCAGCTCAGGGTACTTTTTTAATTGGTAGCCAAAGTACCTTGAGGTCATCTCAAGTCAAGCCTAGTCAATGTCTTGATGGGAAAGCTAGGGGTCTTCTAATAGTTAATGATTATCGCATAGCCAAAGAGTCACCTCGATTATCTGGTTGTCGAATCAGGGATGTGACCTTCCACTCGATGTCCACATTTGGCGTTGTCATCTCATGTAATTGTTAATTGGGATACCCTCTAAAAGATCCTCGATGGTCTTCTCAAGTATCCAAGTTGTTGATGCTATCAACTAGGTCAAGTTCTTCTAAGTACTCGTATAATTGTTTCATTGCATCCTCGGGGTCGATTGGATTCATCGTTGCCTTTGGCAGACGTACTCGACGACAGGTTTTCAATTACATCTCCTCTAGAATATGCTCCTCTAGGTCGGGAATTGTAAGGCCGCCAAATGTGCTCAATAGGTTAGCAATATTAGAACATAATATGACGACTCTACTAGTGTCTTGCCACTATGTTAGTCCTTTGGTCATTTTATTTGAGCAATACAAAAACAAGAAAGGAAAAGTGTTTAAGTCCTACTAGGCAAGAAACCCCAATATACGAGGGTCAGATGATTACACTACATAGGACACAGGAATCGAGTTACAAAGAACATCGAAAGACTCGATCGAGAAGATAAAAAATGCCCAAAAATGATTCAAAAACACTGAGCCTACGATCTACTGACTCACAAACAACATCGAAAGATTTGACCGACATCATACAAACCTAGAAAAATTGAAAAATCAGTGAGAAGGATGAAACCGAGATTAAGAGAGCAAAAAAATTACTTGCATGTTGAAATTGCAGAACTAAAAATTCTCATAGTGAGCCCTCATTCTAGCGCCAATTATTAAAGGACAAAACTCGTCAAACAATAATATTTCAAGTCCTTACTGAGGTAATCACTCATGAATTAAGTAATAATACAATAAAGGAAAACAATAGCAAGAAAACAAAAATTTTATAATGGTTCACTCAATTGGAAGCTAAGTTTACTTTAAGGTTTTCTCAAATGTTAGGGTTTTACTATGAGAAAATATAAATACACTAGATTTGTGATAAGAACTAGACTTAGACTGCTCTCTAGAGTTGGCTCTTATTTATAGCCTACTAGGGCCGACTATAGCCTAATCCCTTAAGTACAATTTAAATTTAAATACATGATGAGCTCTTTTCTTATTGGCTAAATGATATCGTCGTGCTCTCTTAGAAGACTTATCCTTTTTATGTATCCTATATTTGGTTGATTTTGATAAAGTCTATTACTTATTGTCATTTTAAAGATCTTCGATTTTGAATGTAGGCACTATTTGTCCATTCTACCTTTCTCAGGTATTCTTTGTAAAGAAGCTTATTAAATACACCAAGACCATATGGGCCGAAATTCGTCTCGGGCCTTCCTAGGCCCATATCAATGACTTGACAACACATCTCATGTCATTTCTAGAAAGGGTAATAAGATATTTCATTCCCATGATTCTCACGGGGTTCATCATAATGAAAACATATGTTGGTTCCAAAATCTGGACTTGTGCATGCCTCATATCAATCTCAACATTTTAGGATTCCCGGTTTATTTATTCATTATTATTATTTTTTTATTTTTTCTTTTGTAAATAGCCGACCCTCTATGTAAGTATGTAATCTTTTTCACCCAATTTTTTATAGGCTCTTGCGTGCCATTTTTTGTTATTTCCCCCTTTTTTGTTTGATTTTTCTTTTATTATTGGTAAATTGAAGGAAAATGCTTAGTGCCAACTTTGTGCACTGTGATACCTGTTGTTTCCTCTCATCATTTTTTTTTTAAAAAATCATGTTATTTTAATTTCATGCATTTTTATGTTTCACATCATTTTCAAAATATTAATATTTTTTTCCATATTTTTTTTCTAATTGAGAAAATACCTAAAACACTCGTTGTGTTTATTCATGATACCACTTTTTCTCTTTTATTATGGAAATGCCTAAGTTATCGGGCTATCACATGTTTTTTCTTTTTCAAAATACCACAGCTATTACTCGTGCTTTTCAAAATGAATTGATAAAACCCCTTACCACCCACCACCCACCCCCCCACCCCCCACACACACACGCATATAGATGTTATCATGACTTTTTAATAATTATTCAATAGTTCCAATGACTTCTTCAACTATTATGGCTTAGTCATAACCAGGAAAAAAAAACGCAAAGATAATTCCAACCAGCTTTAACGCTAATTATCAAATTCAATTGTTTTGACTCTTTTAACACCCTCGTCAATAAATATATAAATTTTTAGATTAATTACATAATTGCACCTCTTATTTTTAATTCATTATCAGTTTATTGTTTTCTTTATAGAAACCACAAAAATATCCTTTGAATTTAAAAAACTTGTTTGTAGACTTTTTATACAAAAACAAAATATAAAGTTAAAACAAAAATACCGTTAATTAGACCGAATTTATTTTTAAAATATATATATTTTTTTAGAACAATTTTATGAAATATTTTATGATCTTTTTCTTTTTTGAAAGCTGATGTCTTGTTTTAAGTTTTTTATGTTTTAAAATTTATAAAATATTTACTTGTGTTGTTTAAGTTGTCCAATTTGTTTTATTTAAAAGGATTAAACTAAAATGATTTGTTTATATTCAAAGGATACATTTGTAATTTTTAAAACTAGAGGGATGGATTAAGAAATAGTTAAACTAAAGGTATAATTATGTAATTAACTTATAAATCTTAACTGTTAGTTCTTTTCTTTTCTTTTCTTTTCTTTTCTTTTTTTTTTTTTGAAAAAGGAACATGATATAACATGTGAGATGTTGTATATAAAAACGGTATTAGGAGAGAGAGAGCAACTAGCATCGGGAGAGATTGGTACCTAGGTTAGCCCTATTAAACACCTCATCTCATACCAAACTCCCAACTCAATATTATTGAAAAGGAAAATTAAAATACAAGAGAGTCATGAAAACTTAAATTAAAGGACACTAAGCTGGCATAAGATAAAATAATATGTCAAATAAATCAGTTTAAGACTTTAATTAATAAGTTATTATAATTATTTTGATCTTTTGAGGGTACTTTACACCTTAAATCATGCAGAATCACCGCTAAATCTAGCACATCTAACAGGCTGTTTGGCTGAGATTCCCACTACAAATTCAGTGTAAAGCTCTCACATACTACAGTAACAATAAAAAAATACTACAATATAAAACTCTCACATGTTACAGTAACAATAAAAAAAATTACTACAATATAAAGCTCTCACATGCTACAGTAAAAGTGATTCTAACCAATGGTTCCCACCACACTTCCAAACACCACTTAAATTGAAATTGAATTTCTTTATTTTGTCAAAATTTAAGTTCGCAGAGCCATCATTAGCCACCAAAATAGCCATAATCCAAGAAAATAACTTAATTTCACATGGCAAGTGCAACAGCAGAAGAAAATCAACGTGATAAGAGAATTAAACTTGTCCAACAAATATAAGCTTTGTCACCGCACTTGTCCAACAAACTTTTTTTTCTGGGAGGGGGTGAGTTTGAGTTAAATAATAAGACTTTTAAACTAAATTTATTGTATAACAGGGTATGACATGAGGAAAAAATTAAGAATGTAAATGAAAATTTTTAAAACTTATGAAACTTCTAAAAATTTGAAGGTCCAAAATTTTAAGGGGACAAAACAAGAAAAGAATACGGGTAAAATACTTAAAGAATAATAATTATAAGGTGCTAGTAGGCTTGGTGGGCTGCAGCCGCCATGGGCCTTGGCTACTTTGTCCATGCATATAAGTCTAGATCATAATGATGGGAAAACCTCTCCTTTTTTTTTTTCCTCTCTAGAACCTTTTTATATTTATTCCGTTAAGACGGACGTCTTCCATTGGTTGCGTGACGTTCAATAACATCGGATATTAACTGCCTTTGGAAATAAATCAAAACTTTTTAGTATTAACCGTGTACGCATAAAACTCATACATATAAAAGTATAAAACAAAAATACCTTATAATATAAAGTTTTATATGTTAAAAAAAATTTAAGTTGTAACTCACTTGTTAAACACTTCTATTATTGTCACCAAATTATATATATGGCAGATTAGCAATACAAATTATATTATATGGCAATTATATTTGGTGCGATGTTGTTATTCAGTCGAATTATATAGAGGTAGTTGCACGTGGTTCTTTGCATGAGATAATTAGTGTAGGTGAGAATGTGGGGGTAGTTGCACGTAATCGTTTGCTATAAAGTCAATGGTACAAAGAAGATATGTAATTTGTTTTTTTTTTTTTTTTCAATATAGAAAACAAGAAACATATGTTATTTTTTAATTAATATATTAAGATTTTGATGATTATGGTAATTACAAATAGTCTTTGATGGCTTTTTCAATCACAACTCTTTAAAGTCAATTGTACTGGCTTCCTACTAGCTTCCAAATATATAATAGTTTCTCCTTTTTTACTTTTTTTACGTGTATGCTTTTTATTGTTAATTATATCAAAATTTAAAAAAAAAGGTAGGTAAAACAAACAATTTTTTGTACAAATTTGATTTCAAATCTTATCAGCAATTCTAGGTCGAGTTTGATAAATTCTCTTTTAAAAATTCAATTGTTCGGATATCTTTAATAATTTTGCTTAGTTAATATTGTTTTGACTTTCACTGAAAAATCCTTTATTGTTATTATTTTTTCTTGTTTCCTTATTTGAATCAGCTTTGAACTTTAGACCATAACATCGAAGAAAATGCCTGAATTGCCATTATGCCGAGCCTAAAATACTGTTTCTAAAAAAAAGCCTACAATACTGAAATGAGAACTTCTGTACTTAATCATACAATAATTTTAGAAAGCCACAGGCCACCAGTAGCGCTTAAAATAAAGATAGCCCCTTTTGACACAGCTTTCCTTTATGATTTTAGTCTGTAGAGGAAGAAAAAAGTAAAGTTATAACTTTTTAAGTAAGTATTGAGATTTATTTTTTAAAAAATTTCAACAGATTAAAATGGTTTTTTTCTTAAGTTATAAAAAATATTATATTTAAGCTTATAATATATTATTAACGCTCTGTTATAAGTTTTAAAGTCTATTTTAAAAGTATTTTTTTAAAAGTTATATTTTATGACTTTTACATAAAGTACTTATAGAGAGCAAAAACATTTTTAATAGATCATTTAAATATTTTTATAAGCAATTTTTAAACTTAAAAAGCTAAAAAAAAAAAACTTTTAAAAAGCTCTCTTAAACTCCCGTAATAGACACCCGAGAAGAAAAACAGTTAGTGAGATTCGGAAATAATTGATTATAAAAAAAATAATGAACCGTTAAAAAAAGTCTAAATGTTACGAAACAATTATGCTAATAATTTTTAGTAGTCAATTCTCATTCTAGACGCTACGGTGGCTTGCAATATTATAGTACTTGTCATGATGGATGCTTTAATTTTTTTAGTACTTTACCGGTATTTATTTCTGACTATTTTATATATGCTTACGCTATTGAGCACTTGCTTTCTTATAATTTAATCATATATTTCTTGTCATCGGGACTTGGATGTGGTACTTCATGCTAGGGTTCAATTAATATTTTCCCCCAATGAATAGGATGTCCAATTTGACGACTTTAGCCGATGATCACAACAATAGAAGACTAGTCAAATTTATCCTTCCAAAAAGAAATAAAAAACAAAAAACAAAACAAAAAGAAGGTCAGATTTATGGTGCTATAGAATATGACATAGAAGATTTGGTATCCTCTTATAAATTCCAATTTGACGACTTTAGCCCATGATCACAACAATAGAAGGCTAGTCAAATTTATCCCTCCAAAACGGAGGAAACAAAAAACAAAAAACAAAAAGAAGCTCAAATTTATGGTACTATATAATATGGCATAGTAGATTTGGTCTCCTCCTATAAATTCCAAGTTCTTGAAGCACTTGCCCCCCTCCCCCTCCCCCTCCCCCTCCTCTCCGGTTGGTTGAGTTGAAACTAATTCATGGAGCTCTCAATGTCTCAATCATCCCTTAGAGTACCGCCTGTTGTCTCTCAACGTTGCCCAAAATCTTTCACTCATGTCAATAGATTGGTACCAACTAATCCCACAACCAAAGAAATCAAATTGTCGAAATCTCTTTTAAAATGCTCCAACAAGGAATTGCTCCACCCAATAGGACTCTATGGAGAGAGAAGGTTCTCGACATCGACATTATTGGGCAAACAGGGGCGTAATTCTGTCCAGGTTTGCTTTATTGAGAAATTTCAATAAATAACATTCTTTTTTGTTTTTAAGGAGAATAAGTAAATTTTGAATTCTTTTTTTTTTTTTTACAACTCTGTTGTCTCTAGTTGCTTTTCCTTTTAATAAAAATTTTCTAGGTCAATCGATGATTTGGCTTATTTTCGCCCATAAATAGAGATTGTTAAGGTTATTTAAGATTTGTGTTTTTCTTAAAAATTGCTCTGTTTTCCTTTTGACCTATTCATTGTCTGTCTGCAACTTACAAATTTACTCCCTCCAACAACAGAATTAAAACGAAGACTTCTTCAAAGAAAAAAATAATTGTAATTTCCACTTTTTTCAGCACCAAAAAGCCAATAAATATATATATATATATATCTATATTTATATATACTATAACATCCAGAATATCCTCATTTTCTTCAAACAAAATTAAAATACTCAGAAAGTCATTTTCAATGAAAACCATGTTGATCCAAAAACAGATCTCATCCTTATCTGGAGATCGCTTTTTTCTGGGTCCAAAACTTCTGGTTTCTTGCTAGATCATGAATCTTGTGCATTCTCCAAATCCTCTTTTTGAAGGCAAAGACGAGGAGGTCAACGGTGACGGCGCTGACCAAGACGTAGCCATGGAGTTGATGTTGGTGTAGAAGATTTCTTTGCTGCCAAACTTTTTTTTTATTATTTTTTTAAGTAAAAATCAAGCGTCCGTTAATAAGCTTCTAATCTTACAAGTAAATTATTTGACATGGAAAATTTCTAGAAGGGACCGTGAAAAAAAGTAGGAAGAAAATTTGCTTCAATTAGCACCTAAGAAAGTGAAATTGAGAGATGACCTTTTTCATTTTTACAAACAATCATCACGTGGTTTTTCTTAAAATTTTAAAATAGATTTCATAAATTTTTTTGATGGGATACATTTCATATTTGTTATTTGTTCGTATACTGTATATGAAGCATGCATTAATTTAACATTTTGCAATTTGGATCGCTACCCCTTTTTGACTATTGAAAAGACCAAAATATTCTTGAGCGAAGAAAAAGAAAAAAAAAAAAAAAAAACAGAGTGACATAAATCATAAATATACCGTCTATTTTGTACCTTTTTCACTCGCTATGACCGGTGGTTTATAGTAATGTTTAAAAATAAAGAAAAATAACATAAATAAAAAATGGCAGAAAAATGGTAAACAATAGCTAGTTTCATCACATTCAATGTATTACGATATTGTTTACTATGAAGTAAACGTGGGATCCACAAAGGAGGTTTTGAAATCAGATAGCAGAGCAGAAAGTGTCTGGGGTTTGCATTGCTTGCTCTTATGATTTTTGTTTTCTTTTTGTTTTTTTTTTTTTTTTTTTTTTTTTTTGGTTTCGTTTTTGTGTCACTCTTGTTATTTAATTAATTAACTTTGCTAGTTGGTCCCATTGGTAAGCTATTGAACTTATAAAGTGAAACAAATCTTGCAATTAGGTACGCTCTGAAGCCGAATCTGCTAGTTCTGAACCGGTGCTCGCCAAAGCTGAAGAAAAATCAGAGTGTGTGCTTGCTAGGTTTGCACGTCTTGTAGCTGCTTACTTTGAATTTGCGCGGCCCATCTCCATGTGTCAACTAATTGTAGCATCCATGTAAGGAAACATTTACAAGAATTTATTGGTAGTGAAATTTTACACAACAACTCATAAGACATTAGTGATGATAAACACCATATACTAATAAAAAGTGGATCCTATAATATAAAAATTACATAAAAAAATCACCTGTTATTAATTGTGGTGCTTAGCACTAGTAGTGACTCTAAGTATTTTTCAAATCTATAGTTTAAAATATAGTCATTTTCTCTAATTTGATATGTACATGGTCTTTTTCTTTTTTTTTTAATTGAGCAGTTCTTTATATGGAAGAATGTTCGTTCAGAACCCACACTTGTTTCAAAGGTCTCTATTGCTTAAGGCATTCCCTGGCCTAATTGCTATTCTGCTTGCGAACTCTCATTTTATGGGCCTCAATCAGATTTTCAATGTAGAGAATGACAGGTACGCTTTTTAAGTGTGTGTATGTCTATATATATATATATATATATATATATATATTTAAATGTTTCAACATTTATAATAGAAAACAACATAAGTTAATTAAACTGGCAGTACATCCTAAATTCATAAATTCATAAAACGGTAAAAAGAAACGCACTTATAATATATTATAAGGGCCTATTTGTTTTGAGAACTCTTTGAATTTTTTATACTCAAATTTATATTCGAGTATTAAGAATTCTTTAAATATGTGTTTGTTTCCCTCAAAATTCAAATCTTTTAAGTATCAAAAATATAAGTTTTCATAGTTCTGACTCTCCCTTAAACTTTTAATATTAGAATATCTCTACTATAATAAAATCTAAAATTCTCTCTCTTATATTTGAGAAAAAAATCATAACTTTTTCATTTGTTATCCAATTGAGATGATTCTTTTTTCATTATGTTCGTAGTGAAGAAAGGAATAAATTAAGATCCATATTGCATATTTCTAGGATCATTAACGTTAAGATTTTATTAGATTTGTTGATAAATCAAAAACTATTTTCACTACCTCTCCAAATACAAATTTCAATTTTATTTCATACTCAAATTAAAACTTAAATACACATCCAAGCATTAATTCAGATTATAATTTAAATTACTAACTCAAATCACACTAACTCAAATCAAATCACTAATTTAAATCTATTTAGTGTATTCTAGTTGGTGTATTCTATTTTGGGGAGCTCTTTGGACATCAGAGTAATAAAGTTTAAAATATAACGAAACTTTCCGAATATTTTAATTACTACGTAATAGTATATATAGTATAAAATGTGAGATTGTAATTTAAAAAAATAGTAATATTGTAATGATAATTACTACGTTATTTATATTTTAAAATATTTTGAATTTTGTCTTCAATTTCAATTCCACCATCCTACTTTTGTGAGTATTGTAGTTTTTACTTTGTGCTAGAGTAAAGGAGCTGTAGCCATATAGAAGTAGCTTAGACTTTGGTCTATTAATTTAAAATTTGTGATGTGCACCTTCCTTAATTTCTCAGCTAGTTAAATATTGGAATGAGATTATCAACCAAAAAAAAGTAGAAGTAATAATTTTCTAAAATTTTTGGTAGAAGACGATTTTCTAAGATATAATATATCACGGGAAAGCCTTTTTTTTATTTTTCATCTTGTTTAATTATTTCATCACTTTTGAAAAATTGTTGGCAAAACTGCACAAGCTTATTTATGTCGTTACATATATTTTCAGGGTAAATAAACCTGATTCACCTTTAGCATCCGGGCAACTTTCAGCAAAACAAGGTTGGGTTTTGGTGGTACTGGCGCCGGCCCTTGGCGGGTTCATTCTTAAAAAGATGAACGCCGACTTCATTACTAATGTTATCTTCAATGTCGGTCTATTTTTGGCCAGCACCTATTCCGCTCCTCCTTTTAGACTCAATAGATTTTCTCCTACAGCGTCTATCAATCTTGGTTTGGTATGAATTCGAAAAATTTGCTTATACCATGCATTTAACTTCAACTCGATATATAAGTTGGGATCAAATTAGTTGATAGAAGTGTATTTATATTTCAATTACCTAATAATTGCACTTTAGTTAATTTTGTATGTTGCTTTTTGAATATTAGATGGAAGATTCAAACTCTTTATCTTTTGATGAAGTCGGGAATAGTTTACTATTAGATTATAACGCTATGCCTACAACCATTGAGTTAATTTTATATTAGTTCCTCCTTCTCATCCTTAAAGGGAAAAAAGAAACTTAAATTCTCTTTTTGCCATGTGTGTAATATGAAGTGATTAAAAAACAAAGTGGTATTAGGTTATTTATTTATTTATTTATTTTGGTTCTAAAAAAGAGAAGATATTTGGATAACAAAAGCAACTAATGCAGATTGGTGCCTGTAAACATATCGGTATACTTTACGCCTCCACAGTTTCTCTTGGACTTCCATTTTCGTGGAGGTATGTTTAACAATTTCTTTAAAGTTTTTCCAACTTTCTCTTTGTCCTTCTAATCTCTTTTGACATATTATCTTAAATATAATTAAGCATAATATGTAGAGAGCTTTTAGATTGTTGATATATAAATCTTTTATTATTAGACATTGCCGTTGATATGACTTGCTAACTTAAGTAGTTTCGTCTTACAATAAGAGTACCATGATATAATGCATGATTAATTTAGGTATATTAAATTGTTAGGCAATCTGAAAGAGAATATTGTACCTAACCAATTATTTTAGATATTTTAATACAAACCCCACCTATAATCTTCATTATAATATTCTAATTCATATTTTTTGAGGGTATTTTAATTCATATTTAAATTGACTCATATCCTGTAAATTGTTTTATATAGAGCACTTGAGTATGACGTATAGTTTTTTTTGTCTTCATTCTATTGTTCTCGAGATGTGGTCCCAAAATAATCATAAAATAAGTAGAGATGCCATGTGATATAAGCATAATAAGGATTTCTTTAATTTGAACATTATCGTGATGGTCAACAAGGCACGAAGTCTAACGAAACCCCAGAACAATTTTGAACAACTAAATTACAGTATTTATCTTTTTGTTTTCAGAAGTTACAAACATATCATTGAATTTAAAAAACTGTTTTAATTTTATTTTTCGTAGATTTTTTAGATAAAAAATAAAAAATAAAAATACCATTAATTGCACAAATTTATTTCTAAAATACATATATTTTTTTCTTGAAGAAATTTTTCAAAGAATATTTAACATTAAATTAAATATAAACATAAGATCTCCATTAACATTTTTAACCTACAAGTATAACTTTGGACATTTCAACCCATTCGTACACATATTTGAATTTACTATAAATATCTCATGTTTGGCTTTCAATTTGCTTTGCAGCCCCCAAAATATTTTCATCATCACATTTATTGCATCATTTTTCCTGACCTTTGGCATCGTGAAAGATATCCCAAACGTGGAAGGTGACACGAAGTAAGTTATATTTTCTTTTACATAATTTTCATTACACATCTTTTTTTTTTAAAGAAAATGTAGTTTCAGCATCATTTAACACAATGTTCACCACTATTACAGGCTTGGCAGACGAACATTTGCAGCGATATTTGGACCCAAAACTATTGCACATCGTGGCACTGGGATTCTATTGCTAAATTATATAGCTCCTATTGTGGCTTCATTTTACATGCCTCAGGTAAGCAATTGTTAGTTTACAGACCCTTTTTTTTGGGACGTATTTGTTAGTTTTCCTCAGTTCTTAATAAATCAGATAAAATCATCGACTTACCGCCCAAATAAATTATTAACTAACTATTCAAAAAATAAATAATAATAATAGAGATAAACAAAAGAATATGACTTTTACATAAACAAAAGAATATGATTTTTACAGATCTTTTTATTATCACCACAGTCTTAGTCTCCTTAAGAATAATGGATGCAAGTTCTTTCCCTTGTTTACAGGCTTTTAAGCTTCACTTAATGCTGCCCGTTCATTCTTTCTTCGCCTCCTTGTTACTCTTTCAGGTTAGACAAATATAAATCAAGCACTCGTAAATATATATATATATATATATATATATTTATATAATTAAATAAAATAAAATAAAAGGTAAAAGTAAAAACTTATACTTTCTTTCCTCGTGTGCTTTCAGCTAAGGAAGGTGGAACAAGCAAATTATGCTAAGGTAATTTTATGCAGTTTCAATCCAAGAACATGTTTGACCTATTGAGTATAAAATTATTGAGACTAATTCCAAGTTTTAACTTTATTATATATGCAGGAAGCAAGCAGAAAATTCTATACGTTCCTTTGGCAGCTTCTTATGATGGAGTTTTTCTTGTTTCCTTTCGTTTAGCAAATTTGTGAACGTGAAAGTTTTTTTTTTTTTCTCTATCTGTAATGGAGAGTGATAGATCACGAGAGATGAGTATGATATCCTTAATATATGTTCTTTAGTGTTCAAATCTTAAGAAGGAACAAGCAGATATTCTTCTAAATCACTTAAAATATATGGAGGAGACACTCAAGAAAAATGTTATAATTACACATCTCATAAAAATGTAGAGACGGATATATATATATATATATATATATATATATATACGACAAAAAATAACTGAAAAATAAACAATTGAATTTTTTTTTACTTTTTTTTTTAATTTGGGGATGGATATTATACGAAAGAATTTTTTTTTTATGTGCAATTGTTATGCATACAATATACAACTCGGTTCTACACCTAATACTTAAAATAGCCCCTAAAATTTTTTTGTTTATCTCACTGTATCGTCAACTTTTAGATGTATTGTTCACACCCCTTAATTTTTTAAATATCTTACACTTCGCACCTTCTATCCAACTTCCTAAACAGTTTATGTTAATCAAGTTTAACTTAGGAATAATTAATTAAAATTTCACCATTCATGGATGTAATAAATAAAAACATAGTGAAAAATAGGGAATAGCGTACATGCAGTCCTTAAATCCTTTAGGAAGTTACAAATTTGATCATTAAGTCCACAAAGACCGTCCAATTTTTGGATGAAAAAGCACAAGTAACTCAAGCAAGTATCAATTTTGTTACAAATTTACCAACACATATAACTCAAAAAATAAATAATAATAATTATAATAATCAAGGCAAACGCCTGCCTGACTATTTAGTAAATGCCACTTAATACTCAATTTTTTTTACTTTCGGCAATTACTCTCCCACTCTTAAATACTTGGCAGCAAATTTTGTCTAGTTCAAAAGCGTAGGCACGCGTGTCACAAGTGAAGTACTGTTCTAGAGCCTAGAGGTACCGCCTAAAAATGAAGGATTCAAATCTCCCATCCGATTTTTTTAAAAAAATGATATGTTAACAAAATAATGAGGCTTTTACACACTTATGACCATAATTTTACTCTAATAGTAAACAAGTCATTATTTTTGTTCATTTTTTCATCAGAACTCCCTTTATCCTAAAAAATCAAATTTTAATACAATACAAACATTGATCAATTAATACTCAATATTGACAATCCCAATTGATATGAATTATTCTTTCTGTCGGTCCATGCTAGTAATTCGATTTTTTTTTTTTTTTGGCTCAGGAAAAACTCTAGGACCTTATTAAAAATCTTCCGAAATTATGGTTGGCATATGGGAGGCAACCTCCCCAACATCAAAATAGCCAAAAGTGCCTGACAACAAAGCCCATGCTGCTACTGCTTGAGCAGCCCTACTAGCTGTCCTAGGAATCCAAGCTAACATAGAAAGTAAAACCAGTAGGAACAGGACTTAACCGGATGGGCAAGCCAACTATTAGGTGGATTTGCCAAAACCAAAGCTTCAACGGCCTTTTTTGGCGTCAGATTTCCACCTTGGAGGTTGTCCAGCCCAGCTCAAGAACACATCTGCCAACCAACTCATTAGCACAAAATTCAGCTTCTAATGCACAGCTAGCCCCACAACGTTGAGAAACGACACAAAAGATCCGACCTCTAGAATCTCTGATCACACAACAAAGCGCAGCTGCCCCATCTTTAAAAGCTGACATCAACATTAATTTTTATTCTTCTGACGAGCAAAACTCAAGATGTAAACCTCCGAAAGAAACTCTCCGAATACTTGATTGCTTTCTTCTTTCCGCACCTTCAATGCGATGAGCTGTCCATTTTCGAGTTTACCCTTCTACACATGGCCATGTCCACCTTCTCCAAGTAAGTTTTCCTTGGAAAAGTTTTACACAGTTATCATCTACAGGTTGCCAACGCTGCTTCAACGTTCTAGGAATCTCAGCTCTCCTCTCACGATCCACCGGTCGGATTTTTGCAAATGTTGGCTGAACAGAACCTCCGCCATTCTCACCAAATGCTTGGCATATGGGAGCTGCCCCTTAGGTCGGAATTTGTTCCTTGAAGTCCATAGCACGTCCATGATAAGAGCAGCTTTGGGAATTAACTCTTCATGCTTACTGTGACCCTCGAATTCATTAAACACCACTAGACCAAATCCTTGCCTGAATTAAAGTTGGTTTCACTAGCTCGTAAGCCAAAATATGCTCATCACAGCTTTGTTAGACCTAATAATGATCTAAAATGCAATAAACCATAAGCATAAAGATCAAAAAACGCGGAAACGTGAAAATCACTAGCCTTCTGCCATTGCCGCCGTCACTGTGCAGTCCAAGAAACGTTGCTGCCTTCTCCCGCCGTGGAGCCTGCTCTCTCCTGTTTTGGGAGCTTTCAACTCCTCCTCTTGCATCAAAATGATGGTGTCACAGAACAAAAGGCCAGAGGGGAGCCGAAGACCTCAAAAATGCTTATATAGACCAAATGCTCTCTGTGTCCATCACACAGAGTCGTCCACAAAAGCCAGCATAATGATGTCATGGGCCATCTAATGATTCAGTGCATATAGCACCAGTAACCAGTGGGCTTTTAAAAAATGAAAGTGCTAAATGCACTAATTTAGTGCTCACGCCACTAGTAATTTTACCACATTCTCCCACTTGGCCCATAAATTTCATTATTTATCATAGTAAGAAACAAAACACATGAATCATGACAATAAGTCTTCTTAAGAATGAGTATTATCTTCCATGTATCATAATGTATTATGTCTCTTAATATTTGATAAACAAACCTTATGTTTATTCTAGGTCCTCTTAATGAAATTTCTCGAAATAAATAAATAAATAAATGTGTACATAAAACAAACATGAAAAAATATTACAACTGAAGTAGAGTTTCATAAATTCATTTTTACAACGAAAATTACACAAAAGGAATCAAGTCTCATACTATATGCATGATCCTTAAATCTAAATGTTAACATGCCTTTAGTTAAGGATCAGTTATCATGAATTTAGTGTTAACTATTCAATGACCACTCTTTTATCTTTAACACGTTCTCTTATGACTAAATACTCAATATTGATGTGCTTAATTCGACTACCACTTTATTTTTAGTTATAAAACTATATCTAAATTGTCATAACATATTCTCAATGCCTTAGTAATTGAATCCACAATTCTAAGACCATAAAAGAAACTCTTAATCCATACACCATACGAAGTTGTGTCAAAACAAGATACGAACCCAGTCTCTATAACAGAAGTAGCAGTCAGAGGTTGCTTTGCATTTCTCCAATATACAGCTCCATCGGTAAATATGTAGATGTTGATTTCCATGAATCAACATTGCCAACGAAGTTTGAATTAGAGCAGCAAATTACTTCCAAAATTTCAGTTCGTCGATGTGTAAGCATGTAGTCTATGGTTCCTCAAAGGTACCACATTACATTATTTGCAGCTTTCTAGTAGTCTATACCTAGATTACTGATTTCTTCATAACATTGCCAAATCAAATACAATGTCAATTTTTTTATGTATACCTGAACATATATAGGGCTTCCAATAATTGAAGCATATAGGATGTTTTTGATTTGTTCATTCCCTTTCAAAAATTCATACCGATTAAAATTAAATTTATCACCCTTCATAAATGGAAGCTATACTAAGTCAACAATTTCTCACTCAAAATCTATCTAAAACTTTATTGATATAGTTCCTTATAACAGACCTAAAATTCCTTTTATATCTGTCTCTATAGATCCTTATATCAATGACATAAAATACATCACCCATATCCATTATATCAAAAATTTTAGAGAGAAATTGTTTCACCTCATGTAACAAACCCTTATTGTTGATTGCAAGTAAAATATTATCTACATATAGAATAAGTAAACAAATTTTACTCCCATTAACCTTTGGAAGCTTCTTGGGTTGGAGTTTCTCTTACTACCTTTCATGTAGCACATTTGTGGAAGTCAATCTTTTTTCCTTCATCTATATGTAGTAGATATTTGACGGGGAAGGATATAGGCTGTGTGTAATATTGTTAGATGCTTTCTTAATTCTCTCAAATAAATACTCCCAATACTCCCAAGACAAATACTATAATTACGAATTTCTTAAAGAAACAGAGTAATAAGTATAGTGTGTGTATACATACTCATATATATATATATATATATATATATATGTGTGTGTGTGTGTGTATATAGTGTAAGCATCTCATATGCATAAAACAATATGAAATACACTCTACAACAGAAGAATGAAGAATTGAAATACCTCCGACCATTGACGTCATTTATGCAATTTGAACCAAAGCTTTTTGTTCCTCTAAGTTTGAGAGCTTCTAAAGCCTTGTTCCGATTCTCAGAATGATTGTGTAATAATAATGAAAAATGGAATGGCATTAGGGACTCAAATGGTATATGTGTATTTATATTGCTTTTCCATCATCGAGCAATTTCCCGAAATGGGTTTATGATAATTTTGGAAATCACAAACTTTTGTTGGAAGTTTCTCGATTGAGAATATTCTGAATGGAAACTCTTAAATGGTCAATTTTCGGTCACCTTAAGTTTCTCAAATTTTTGGTAATAAATTATGGAAAATTTTACATTCTCCCACTTGGCCCAAAACTACTATCATTTCCCATAGTAGAGTTTCATTAAAAATAACATTCTTTCATAAAATGAAATCAAACTAAAAGATTGAGTCTCATTCGGTCTACATAATCCTTGAATTTGAATGGTGACATGCCTTTAGTCAAAGGATCGACAATCATGAATTCAGTGTTAATGTATTCAATGATCACTATTTTATCCTTAACATGTTTCCTTATGGCTAAATGCTTAATGTCGATGTGTTTGCTTTGACTACCACTTTGTTGTTTTAGCCATAAAAACTACAATTGAGTTGTCACAAAATATCCTTAATGGCCTAGAAATTGAATCTACAATTCTAAGCTCATAAATGAAACTCTTCATCCATACACCATGCCACATAGCCTCAAACACAAAATAATCTAAGCCTCTATAATGAAAGTAGCAGTAGAAGTTGCTTTGCACTTCTCCAAGATACAACTCCACCTGTAAACATGAAGACATACAAAAATGTTGATTTTTGTAAATCAATATAGCTAGAATGGTTTGAATCTAAGTAGCCAATCACCTCCAGATTATTAGTCCGTCTATGCATAAGTATGTAATCCTTCATTCCTTGAAAGTAGCTGAACAATTTCTTTGCAGCTCTCCTGTGGTCCACACTTAAATTACTCTGATATCTTCCCAACACTCTAATAGCAAATGTAATGCCAGGCCTTGTGTAGACCTGAGCATATTTAGGCTTCCAATAGCATAAGCATATAAATGTTCTTCATTTTTTCCCTCTCAAAATCATTTTTGGGGCATTGGTTCAAATTAAATTTATCACCCTTCATAATGGGAGCTCTACTTGATGAATAATTTTTAATTCTAAATCTCTTTAAAACCTTATTGATATAGATGTCTTGTGACAAACCCAAAATACCTCTAAATCTGTCTCTATAGATCTTAATGCAATGACATAATATGCATAACCCATATCCTTCATATCAAAATTTTCAGGGAGAAATTGTTTTACCTCATGTACTAAATCCTTATTATTGGTTGCAAATAAAATATCATCCACATATAGAATAAGAAAACAAAATTTACTCCCGCTAATCTTCTGGTATATACATTGATCGATAATGTTCTCTATGAAGCCAAATGAAGAGATGACATCATTAAATTTTAAATACCACTATCAAGAGGCTTGTTTTAACCCATATATGGATTTCTTGAGCTGACATACCAAATGCTTACTATCACTAGAGGAGAATCCTTTTGATTGTTTCATATACACGTCTTCATCTAGTTCCCCATTGAGGAAAGCTATTTTCACATCCATTTGTTACAACTCTAGGTCAAAATGTGCAACTAATGCTAAAATGATACAAAAAGAATCTTTCTTAGAAACAGGAGAAAAAGTATCATTGTAGTCAATTCTTTCCTTTTGAGTAAATCCTTTAGCAACAAGTCTTGCTTTATATCTCTCAAAGTTGCCAATGAGTCTCTCAAATACTCATATAGATCCTATGGCTTTTGTACTATTGGGCAGCTCAACAAGATCTCAGACTCCGTTAGATGTTATAGAATTCATCTCATCTTTCATAGCATTATACAATAAATCGGATTCTTTACTATCCATGGCTGAAACGTTTCAGGATCATTTTCAGCTCCAATGTTATAGTCCAATTCTTGTAGCTACACAACATAGTCACCAAAAATTGCTGACTTTCTTTCTCTTGTAGTCTTCTTAATGTTGGTTCAACATTTTCCTAAGGTTCATGTTGTTCAACTAGTTGTTTAACAATTTCTAGCATTTCTTGAATAATTTGATCTACTATACTATTGTCAACATCTTGTGGAACTTCAATGATCAATTGTTCAATGCCAATCTTTCAGTTGATGTGGAAGGTTGATCTCTTTCAAAGATTGCACTCTGTAATTGAACACTCAAATTGATTAAATCATTTTCAAGAGACTTTGCATTCCTTGATTCCACAATCTTAGTGTTGTGAGATGGACAATAGAATTTGTATCCTTTAAACCTTTTTGCATTTGCAATGAAATACTCACTAATAATCCTTAGGTCTAGTTTCTTTTCTTGCATGTTATAAACTCTTACTTCAGACGGGCATCCCCAAACACGTGTATGTCGTAAACTCAGTTTTCAACCTTCTATAAATCAAGTAGCATCTTTGGAACAGCCTTAGTTGGAACTCGGTTTGATATATACATTGTCATTTTAAGAGCTTCAGTCCAAAATGATTCAGGAAACTTGGAGTTGCTACCCATACTCTAAACCATGTCTATTAATGTTCGGTTTCTTCTTTCTGCCACACCATTCTGGTCTAAAGAACTAGGCATAATGTAATAGGCAACTATCCCATACTCTTGAAAAAACTTTGCAAATGGACTCATGTCCATTCTCAGTGTATCTACCGTAATATTCTCCAGCTCTATTAGTTCTTACGATCTTAATTTGCTTACCTCATTGTTTCTCTATTTTAGCCTTAAAAACCTTAAAGGCATCTAATGCTTCATTCTTATTTTGAAGCAAATAAATATATATATCATGAGTAATCATCTATAAAAGATATGAAGTATTTTGGACTATGTGCGTCCATGTCTAGACAACAAATAACTGAATGTATGATCTCTAAGATGTCTGTACTCCTCTTGGCTTGTTGATCTATTTTCCCTTAATGCAGCCCACGTAAGTGTTAAAATTAATAAAATCTAAAGTACTAAGTACTCTATCATTTACTAATCTCTTAATTCTTTCTTTAGAGGTATGTCTCAATCTTTGATGCCACAACATAGAGGAATCTTTATTCATAATACCTTGTTTCTTACCAGTGTAAACATGCATAACAGTATTATGATGTAGATTAAGAGAGAAAAGGCCATCAGATAATGTACCATTCCTAACAAGATCATATTTATAAAATAAACTAAAAGATGTTTGTGAAAAATTAAAGGAGTAACTCAAAGGTACAAGTCTTGAAACTGAAATCAAATTTCTAGAGAAACCTAGAATATAAAATGTCTTTTCCAAATCTAAAACATAGCCATTATTTAAAACTAAACTGCATGATCCAATAACATATACATGTGAACTGATCTTGTTTCCTGATAAGATACTTTGCTCACTTCCCATTGGCTTCCTTAAGTCACATACCCGGCAAGGTATTTGAAATATGGATTGTAGCATCAGAATCAATCTACCATGTATTATGAATAACATCAATCATGTTAGATTCATAATAAACAAACGAGATTGATTTACCTTGCTTTTCAAGCCATTGCTGAAATTTGGTGTAATTCTTCTTCATGTGTCCTTTTACAGAAAAAGCACTTAGATTTCCTTTTGATTCCACCTTCGGTTGGTATTTTACTTTTCCCCTTTTGTGGCTTGGTTCTGATTCTTTCCTTTGTTCTAGCCCTTTTTGTATGTTGCCAATGATACACTCTCATCCATTTCCATCACTAGCCTTCGTTCCTTCTGAACATACATGGTCAAAAGTTTATTAATTAACCATTTATCCTCATATGTATTATAAGAGATTTTGAAAGGTCCATATTGTTGTGGTAGAGTGTTCAATATGTAGTACACAAGGAAGGATTTAGACATATCAATCTCAAGTGTTTTGAGCTGAGCCGCAATGCCCTTCATTTGTATGATGTGCTCTTACACCGCTTACATCTGAAGTGGCAAACTGCTCATCAATTGCCTTTAGCAATGTCCTGACATTGTCATGCTAATTAACAGAATATGAATGCGTTTAGATTGATTCCACTATTCATAAAGAGCCTTTTCAACAAAAGTGCTGGTCACAACAATGGTTGGTTCATCTTTCCTAATAGCATAATCAATATCCATCCATCCCAAATGAAAGAGAACTTATTCCTTCCAAACCTTATTGTTGTGCCCTTTTAGTTTGGGAATCTCACATTTAATATCAGAAAAATTCATAGGTTGTATAGCTGCATAGAAATTTAACATACATGCTTATAATTCTTAACTTTGGGACTTAAAACATTTATCATGCTTTTACCAATGTGAATACACATTCTAAAAATTATGAATTTAGTGACAGAAAACTTGTACATGGGCTAAAGTTCTAATTAAATTAAATCCATTTAACTCTATGATAAAACTATCAAAATTATGTTCCTTTTTCCTAATTCCTTGAGTAAATTAAGAAATATAATTTGATATTTTATTCTAATTAATCATACCAATATAATAAAAATTCCTATGGAGTAAAATTTATTGTATCAAGTATAATTAATTACAATAATTATCCTTATTCTATGTGTGATCCTAAACAACTTAATATATAATTTTGCATAATTAAAGGTGTTGCGCCTAAACTCTAGTTAATTAAAATTATATAGATCACACAGGTACCTTTAAAAAATGTTCATAAAATTGCAAGTCATAAGAGCAATTTAAATAAATATGAACAAAACAAATTCATGTACTAAAATAATTTTATTCTCATAATATGCATGATATAAGCAATAGAATTATACATAAAATTATTTAGCACATAAATGATACAAAATTATTTTCATCATGAAAATACATTCATAATAATATAGAAAATATTACAAAAAAATATTCATAATAAAAACCAAAAATTATGAATATTTACAAAAACCAAAATTATGAACTTTTCCATAAAAGATACCAAAATTATGAAAAAGATTCATAAAGATAAAAATTTATTAAATTCAAGGAAAATCAAAATCTTTTTAATTTTGGATTTGTTAAAATTTTTTTGGTGCCCAAGAAATGACATGTCATTTTGCAAAAATGACACTAAATGTTTCTACATAAAACAACAATTCATTTTTCTCTGTCGTTGAGGATCTTTTGAGTTACCTAGTCAAAATGACTTGTCATTTCTTTTGTTGTCTTCAACCTCCAATTGGGTTGACTTTGACCAGATTTTGACCTGTAATGTAACCAACAGTTTCTTGATCTTTCAGACACTAAATTTAATGTTTCAAATCGCAGAAATGTTAAAAATTGAATTTTCTAATGATTTCTAACATTAGGTTTCATTATAAAAATCTGAAATCTGATAACCCGAAGTCAAAATTTTTGATGGTATTATTTTTAACAAAACTCTGTTTTGTAGAACTCAAGACAAAAGTATAAAACAGCTCTGATACCAAGTATAAGCATCCCACATGCATAAAACAATATCAAATACAATCTACAATGAAAGAATGAAGAATCAAAATACCTCTGGCCATTGACGTCACTGATGTAATCCAAACCGAAACTTTCTGTTTCTCTGAGATTGAGAGCTTCCAAAGCCGTGTTCCTATTCTCAGAATGATAGTATAATAATAACGAAAAACGAAATGGCTTTTGGGACCCAAACAATATGTATCTATAATGCTCTTCCATCATTGAGCAATTTCCCGAAATCGATTTCCGATAATTTTGGAAATCATAGACTATTGTTGAAAGTATCTCGATTGTGAATATTCTGAATGGAAACTCTTAAATGACGAATTTTAGGCCACTTTAAGTTTCCCGAATTTTTGGTTTTCATACCAAAAATATACACACGTAAATTATGAGAAAATTTTACACATAAACTTTTTCGTGCACTCGTTACTTACCATATGGCATGCTTAGACAAAATTAAAGACAGGTTTGGATTAATATTACTTTTGCTTTTACATTACGCAATGTAATCGTTTTAAACCTTATGTCAATATTCATATCCTTCTTGTATTAATTTTGTATGGCCTTTAGAAATGTTTAACTATTATTGGTTTTTATTGGTTACGTTGTTTCTCCAAGCACTCTTCTCTTTCCTTTTTCTTCCTCGCTCCACCCTGTCCACCTAATTTGTCTTGTCGTTTTGGGTTAACATTCCACAAATCATCTCTTTTTCTTGTTTCTCATCTTTTGCTAACGAATTAGCTATGAGGTGTTTCTCTCACCAGTTCCACCTAAAAAATTTTATTTTAAACTAACAAAGATATGTTAATTAAACAAGATTAATAATTTAAATTTTGTAAATAATAAGAATTAGATTTTTTTTCGTTTTGTTATCTAGTTAGTTTCTATTTTTTGGTTTCTTGTTTTTTAATATTTGAATTAGATTAAGATTATTTTTGTCAACTCTATAAATACTCAGTTTATTCAATAAAAAGTTTTCTCCTCTCTTTTATTCTCTGTATGGTATTACAGCAGTACTAATTTAAAACTCTCTCTCTCTTCCTCTCTAAAAACCCTAAACTGTTAGCCGTTGTTGCCACCGCTGCATAATTAGTCTAACAATCTCATGCTGCCGTCTCACAGCCACTCTGCTACCACCTTACAATTGCCGCTCCATGTCCGTCGTTGCTCCACAGTCGTCACCACCATCGTATCTATCTGCTCTAGCACTACGCCTCGCCGTTGTCGAACCCAACCCCTCCTTATTGTAGCACACTCCGCCTGTTGCCACCGATCCACTGCCCACACCCTGAAAGCCGTCACGCGATCCACCCATCACCGCTACTGCTATAGCTTCCACTTCACCAATGGCTTCCAAAAATCTCACTATTATCAATGGATGAGAACCGAACAATCCGCTCACGGTCATCATATCAATAATATAGTCAAAATCACCTCCACCAGTTATCTTTCATGGAAATTTTAGATGGAGGACATTTTCATTGGTTATGACCTTTATAAATTCAATGATGGGTCTCATCCTCCTCTCTTGCTGCCATCACAAAGAATAACATCATCTCTCCAAATCCAACATATTACACCAGGCTTCGCCATGATAAATTAATTTTTGGTTTAATAATTGATTCTCTCACTCTTTCTCTTATCTCGTCATCACTCAATCTACCACATGTGCGTTTGTTTCTCTTTGAAGGACAAAATTAGACTTTCCTCTCATAGCTCTATCTTGGGAGGGCTTAACGAAAATATATTAATTGAATAATATTAAATAATTTAAATTTTGTAAATACTAGAAATTTAGATTCTCTTTTCTTTTTGTTATTTATCCTATTATCTTTTTTTTGAGGGCTCTATCCTATTATCTAGTTTCTCGTTTTTTCAATATTTGAATTAGATTAAGACTACTCTAGTAAACACTATACATACTTAGTTTATTCAATAAAAAGATTGTGCTATATTTTCTCCTCTCTTTTATTCTCTATATAAACCTATTTGGCTATAGTGTGATTTTTTTTTTTTACAAATTTAAATTGCTATTGTGTTTTTCAAACCAAAGAAAGAAACAACCCACTGGATGCATGAAATAGGACAACCTAATTTTCTCAACTAAGGATAAAGATTTTAACGTTAAATAATAAAGAAATCTGTTATCTTTCTTAATTATAGGAACTTATGATTTTATTTTCATTTAACAAAAAATTATTTCTTATATTTTTCTTTGAGCCTGCATTTTAATAAATGTGGTTCAAACGTTCTGCCCAATAGGAACTTTTATTATTGTGATAGTGAAATCCGGTGGGGAAAGCTATCAAGGGAAAAAAAGTGCGTATACTTGTCATGAAGACCGGAAGCTCAATCTAAAAATTAATTAAAAAAGAAAATGTATACTGAGGAATCAACACCATACCACATGCAACTAAGCTTCATAGAACCGAAGAGAAGTGTGCCATTGAAAAGTCATGGAGATGCATTGCAATAAGTAAGTCGTCACTAAAAAGTGGAGTGTCGTTGTTGACGTCGCTAAGTTGTTGTCACAATAAATTTATAGCTAAAAAGGTCTTTATCCGCGACATGTTGCCATGTTGCCGTCACTTTTTTTTTAGCATTAGTCCCTCACATAGTTTTGTAGGTTTATTGGGAAATGAACTTTAAGCAATGACAATTTCACAAATGTCATCACTAAAAGTTTTTATTTTTTTCCAAATTCAAATTGAATTTGTAATTTTAGCAATGTAGTTGCTAAAGATGTCAGTTTATTTTAAATTTATTTTTATATTTTTTTGAAAAAGTATTTATTTTTAAGAAATTAAGTGGTTAATTTGTGAGATTTGTTTCCCTCCTTTTTGATTAATTAATTATCTTGAAAACTAAATTGATAATTGTACTAAAATTCTATCACTTAAACTGGTAAAATACAAATAAAACATAAAATATAGTCAAATCTTGTTATACACATAATGAATATAATGTCTATTCTCCTAAGTTTTGTGCATCATCTTCTTCTTCATCATCTGTGGAAGGAGGAGCAACCTCGGGTGTTGGTGGGGGCATTGTGAAGTTAAGATTACTACCAATTCCCCCAATTGCAGCAGCCATGTCAAGGTTTGTGTTGTACATTTGTGTGAGCCAGGGATGAACGCTGAGAGGAAGTTATATGCGCATGCTGTGGAAATCCTAGAAGGATTGTGATCTGATAGAAGAAATAGCGTACTAAGTGTTGGACCTATACCTTTGTGTGCCCCTCTACGGTTGCCAAGCACCTGCTCCATGATTCCCTCCTCATCGACAGTAAGGTCAGACGAGCTTCCAGCTGACTGCGTTAGTTGAGTTTGTCTCTCCTCAAGCATCTAAGACTATAATTAAAATAAGATAAAAAATGAATTAACAAAATGTATATAGTATGAATGTTTTAAAAAAGTATTGAATAAGTGATATAGATAATGCTTGCATGTACAGACTTAGCATCACCGTTGGCCCATTCTTTACCCTAGCAGAATTGCTAGTCACGTCGATTAACAAGGAGCGACTATGGCGTTCTTGATTCTGGATTCATCTGTATCATTGGCAATGTATTAATTTTTCTCTCTCTTTTTTTTTTTTTGCAAACATTAAATTTTAAAACTAAAGAATAAAATGACTTACCTTCTTGTGGTTATGTTGGGCATATGATGACTGCTTTTGATACCTAGTCCACTTGGAGTTTGCATAATTATCCATATTTGTCTTTGACTTGGCCTATTTATTTAGAAAAATATTTCTTTATTGGAGTATATTTCATTATGTATTTTATTGTTTTAATATCGTTAAAAAAAGGTTGAGAATAAAACCTTAATCGATCACAACATGCGTACCAATGCTCAGGGCACCTAACTTTGGAAGGGATCCTAGGCCTAGCATGATTCGAGTCAGTCTGTCCTCCGTATTTTTTTAATTTTCCATAGAAATCATTTTTTTTAATCCCGATATGCTCTTATAGCCTTTCGATATATGAGGGCATTTGTCTCACCATCATTAGGTATATCAAACCATTTGTGTATGTTGTTCAAACACTAATATTACCATACTACAAAAACATTTAAAGTATAAAATATGAGGTAGATTATTACATGTACTTTGCCAGGAATTAAACTTTGATTTTTTTGGGAATATCATTCCATTTATCATAATTAGGGGGCTACACAATCACCAGTGTGTACCCTCACACCAGTCTCAAAGAAGGCCACACTATCCCTTATGGCCTTCCATGTCTTTCCTTCTATGTTGAACTGAATGTGTAACTTTCTATGTAGTGCAACAAGTTGGCCAATGTTTATGCCCCAGTTCTTGTCCCAAAGTCGACGGTGGGACCCTGTTGTTGCATTCATTTCTAAGATGGGTGACACCTCGTATAGAAGAAAAAAATATGTACATGTTGTTATTCATACCGGAATCACACTATGAGGGTCACCGAGTCAGCCCTGATGGGGGCTCAGATCCACCAACAGACCTTAAGCAAGTCGCAACAGGACCAAACATATCTGCATGTTGAGGTAGACGGATAATGATTATTTTATATAATTTTATCAAGTCTTAACAATTTATTACTTATTTTCATGACATACTTTATTTATGTGGTGTTAGGCAAAAGTGGTTTAAACCATTTTCTTAATTACAAATAGTATAAAGTTCTCAAATACTACAATAACAATAAAAAAAAATCGTTGCAGTGTAAAGCTTTCACATGCTACAGTAAAAACAATTCTAATCAACAGTTCTAACCACCCTGCCAAACACCAATTAATTTTATGTCATTATTTATAACAGTTACTTAGTAATTATTATTACTTAAATAATAGATAATGATTCATTATTAATTAATTATTTTTTATTATAAATTGTTAATCTCTAATTAATATTGCCATTTTTATGTATAATAAATTATTCATAACAAAGGATTTAACTAATTAATTATTATTATCCAATTTTACTTATTAATTGTTGATTATTATTAATTCTAAACCACTTAACCAATTAATTATTATTACTTTATTATTATTATTTAAACAACAAATAATTAATTATCTTTATGTATCACAAATTATTGATAATAAACTTTTAACTGATTAATTATTATTACCCAATTTTACTTATTAATTGTTAATTATTATTATATTAAACAATTGATGTCTTCGTCTATGCTATTTTGGGAACAAAGATAGAGAACAAATGCCTAACAAATGCTTTGGTCTATACTTTTGACCCCTTTAATTTTTGTAAAATCATACTTTGATCTCTATGACTTTTAAAAATTTACATTTTGACCACTTAATTTCTAGAAAAATAAATTTTAAGCTCTTTATTTAAAAAAAAAATTACATTTTAACCTATTACACTCAATGTCATAACAGCAAATACCGTATTATATTATGACACTACAATACCATGCAACTCAATAATACAAGGCACCATCCTAAAATTATAAGTGAAGTGTGTGTGATCGTAATCGAATATTGTAGCTATGGTTGGGACACGTAGAGGGACAGAGGTCCCATTCCCAAAAGGTAGCTGCCAAATTAAAATACATTACAAAACCAAAAAAAAAATGAAAATCATACAACAAAACAAAAAAGAGAATAATCAATTGTTCTTACTACTTCATGCTTCCATTATTAAGAACGACAATCGATAAGCCGAATTATTATTAGTACTAGGCATGCCAAATTGCCAACCATTGTGGATAACGCTTTCATATCGAAAATCATAGTGAAGTCCGCATAGCCGGCCAGCATATAGTTCAACAAGAGAAGTAGTTAAGGCACGTGAGACAGTCATAGAAGAAAATTGACGCGCGTACTTATCAAAGAAAATATGTTTGAAATTTTATCTGTTGCCAGAAAATTAACGTTATAATCTCTGTTGTCAGGCTCCTATAAATTTAAACCTCTTGAAGTTTCTGTTTTCAACACTTTTTCTTCTCTTATGTCCTAAATAGAGCTCAAAATGCCTCACTCTTCCCTTAGATTATCAGCTATTATCTCTCAACCTTGCAAGGCCTCCTTTAATGAAAAAAAGTTGATACCAATTAAAATCACAGCCAAAGATTACCCCACCAATAAATTGATCCTGCCAGTAGGGCTCTGTGGGGAGAGCAGGTTCTCAAAAACCTTGTTATCGAGCCAATTAGATAAGCGTAATTCCATCCCGGTAACTTTACGTTCATTTATACATATGGCGCGTTTGTTTTTAAGTAAATAATGGATGTGCCGGGGTATTTGAACTCTTCATCTTTCAATAAAGTCGGTGTACTGTTATCGCTAAGATATGCATGCAACCATAGGAATATGCCCCCTTTAGATACTTATTTTTTTTCTTTCTCTTTTTTTTTTTTTTTTTTTGTGGCTAGAACACCTATATTCAATTTATGCACTTTATTTTCTAATTATAGAAAGGATTTACGTACTCCTTAATAGTCTTAAAGGCATTGGCCCCGGCCTCGGGCTCTGTTCTTTAGCCTTATGTTGGTTCGAGCGTGCATAAGGATATGTGTTGGTGTCGTGCTAGCCCAGCTTTATTCTTTACATTAATTTTGTCCTTTCAAGTTTACCACTAAATCGTCGAGCGCAGAATCAGTCTTTATGGCTTTAGATAAAACTGATCCCGAAAAGTTAGCTTAAGAACAAAAGCAACCATTTTATATTATAAACATCTTAATAGCCTGGTGTCTTGATGACGTACGACAAATTCAACTTCTAACAAAAAAAAATAATAATAAAATATGGATTTTCTTTTTGAGAAGATTTTTTTTACGTGATATTATATTATTAATTTGCTAGACATTATTTTTAGGGTGTTTGAAACTTCAGTTACAACTGACGTTTTAAGTTTAAAGACTATAACATATGAGAGCTTTACATCTTCTTAACTTTTTGCTTTTTATTGTAGTTATTGAAAGCTTAAAACTGTTCACAGTTTTAACTGATAAGTTGAAACTAAAGTTTCAAACACCATAAAATTAAAAGGGGCTTGCAAATTGGTGAGGAGCCATTTTGCAATTTTCATTCATAAAACTGCTACAAGTTTTCTTGTGATTTTAGTACCTTTGTTAGTTCCCATTCATATTTTGTATTCAGCTTATAAACGTGCTACAATTACCTCTGTCAGGCACGTGCTGCAGTTAAATCCGAAGATTCTGATCGGGTACTTGCCAAAGTTAAACCATCTTTTTTCCTTTCGGTACTTGATAAAGTCTTACGTTTTGGATCTTCTTGGTTCAATTTCACAAGGCCTTATGCAATGCTTCAATCAATCATATCCACTGTGTAAGTAAACTCTTACAGTATTACTTTATAAACTTCTCTTTCTTTCATTTTTAACCGATTTGTGCATGTTCTTGCTTTTCTTTGCCAGTTGTTTGTTTGCAAGAGTGTTAGCTGAGAACCCACAGTTTTTTAAATGGTCTGTGCTGCTTAAGGCATTTCCTGGCCTAATTGCTGTAGTGCTTGCGTTTGCTTATGCTAACGGCATCAATCAAATTTTCGACGCCGATATTGACAGGTACGTTTCCTAATTAGGGTGTCTGTGTATATTTTTGTGAAGAAAAATCATTTCCATTCTCATATATTAAAACTACACTACTTATAAAATGACGAGTCTTAATATAATAGATAGTGTAATTATTAAATTGAGACCCCTGATGATTCTGTAAGCCCTTGAAATTATATACAAGTGAGAAAAAATGAATAACAGGTATTAGTATAGTTTAAGTATATAGTATATTTACTAACTAAATAATTTACTAAGAGTAAAAACGGCAAATGATGTACTAAAGAGTAAATAACTACTTAATATGCTATTTACTTCAATATTTTAAAACCTACAGTTTACTATTTTTTATAAGTTTTAAAAGAAATATTATTTACTATATTTTTTTCCTTAGAAAATATATCCAGTTAAACTGCATCAAAATCAACAACATAAAGAAAGAATCTTAACAACTAGACCACCTTCCAGACTCTTGGTTATTAAGAATTTTCTTTTGCCTTCCAGTAAGAGTCAATGTCCACGGAGTCTTGACTTTTGATATATTATTTATGTTCATGATGTTCACCGCTGATTCCTCAACAATTAGGCAAAAATTTGTAAATTGCGCAAAAGTTTTTTTATTTTTATTATTTTAATTTCTAAAAAAAGGACTAGTTAGCTTATTTTATCTTTATGTATTATATATTATCAGGGTGAACAAACCTTATTTGGCTATACCAGCAGGAAAAGTTTCAGTGAACGAGGCATGGCACTTGATGATATTTGATGTACTTGTTGGCTTCATAATTTTTCAGTTGATGAACGCCGACCTAATTACCACTTCTCTTTATGGTCTTGGTCTTTTACTAAGCACATTCTATTCTGCTCCTCCCTTCAGATTTAAAGGATCTTCTGTTGCAACATGTATTTTGCTTCCTTTGGTATTGTTATCTTCTTCTAATCCTCTAAATCTTGCAGTAAAATTGTTTTTTAATCCATAAATTTTATTGGGTTATTAAAAGTATAGTTGCGTTCTAAAACGTTAAAAATGGCAAGAAAAAACTAGTTAAAATATGATTAAAAAAGCATAATTTCTGTGGATCTGCCTTCAATTAGTTGCCAGCTTGGGAACAAATTATACCACAGGACACTTTCTAAGTGACACAATGGTGCGGTACTTTATTCTAAAAGTGCGAGAGACTCTTGATTTTTAGATAATTTCAAACAACATTAATAATAATTTCCATAATTATCAATAATGTTAATGCTACTACATTTTTTTTATTTACCTTCAATAAATCTTTTTTCTAAGAATTTAATAACAAGCTTAATGGCTTTAATAATGATTAAATAAAAATATTTTGGATCTAGGTTTGTGGTGTCATTCAAAATGTGGGTATACTTTACGCTACAAGAGCCTCTCTCGGACTTCCTTTTTCCTGGAGGTACGTCTAATAATTTTTTATAACAATTTTTTCCCTTCTTGCTCTTTGTCCATCAAATCAATTTTTTAAATGGTTGTCTTGTGAGAGTATGATATATATTTTAATTTTTTTTACAATAATAGTATGCGTAATTCACTATTACGTGACCTTCTTAAAACCTTGCTCCTCCGTAATTTATTTGGCTATCCAATCTTATATAAATGCTATTAATCCACAAATCTAATTTTTGATATGGAGCTATAGCACACACAATTCAACTTTGAATAGAAATCGCATATTTGGCTTCCAATTTCAGTCCTCCAATTGTTTTCATCACAACCATTGTTACGTTGCATTTTGTGGCCATGAGCGTCGTAAAAGATATCACAGATGTAGAAGGTGACATGAAGTAAGTTTTACTTATTTTTATATGTACTCGTTATACTTTACGGACTCGAAAATCTCTAAATTTTCCACTTCGATCACTCTTTTGTTCAAGAAACAATTTTTTAGCCTGTCTCGATCTTCAATGTTAGGCACAACATAGCAACATTTGCGGCAAGATTTGGGCTTTGAAATATTGCGTTCTTTGGCACCGGGCTGCTATTGTTGAATTATATTGGTGCTATAGCGGCTGCCATTTACATGCCTCAGGTAAATTGATTCTTCTTCTTTTTTGAGGGGAATTGATTCTTCCTCTTGAAAGAAAATATATAATTTTTGGGCGAATACTTGCATAAATAGCAAAATCTTACTTTTAAAAACAAGGTACTTGTTTGTAAATTATTCCTTTTGCTTTATGTGAAATTTTTGTATTTTGCTATTCTGCTAAAGGCAAACCACTTATTCTCTTAATAAATCACAAAATCCTAGATTTACATAAGTGTGAATTAAGTATACAAAAATAAAAGACACTAAACAAAAGAAAAATATTTTTATTATGGAAATTATTCTAAAGGATTTTATCATAGTTCCCTTTTTTAACGAGTGCTTATTTCTATGTAAAACAAGATATTTGATCAACAAGTTATTTCTATTTCTTACAGGCTTTCAAGCGTTATTTAATATTGCCCGCTCACTCAATATTGGCCTTGTGGTTACTTGTTCAGGTTTGCCATATACCAATTCTACCAAAAGTGGAATTAAAAAAAAAAGTAAAATAAAAATCTCTCTCAACTAATTTTTTTTTTTTTTAAATTTCAGGCTAGGGAGTTAGACAAAGCGAATTATGATAAGGTAAGAGTTATATGCAGCTTTTAATGCTGTCCTACTTATGAATATTGAATTATTGACGTTGCTAAGAGTTTTTCATTATTTTATATACAGGAAGCATGTGCAAATTTCTATCAGTTTCTTTGGAAGCTTCTTGGGTTGGAGTTTCTTTTGTTTCCTTTCATATAGCAATTTGTACAAATCTTTTTGTCCTTTTTATGTACTTCACTGAAGAGTGAGACATTTAGAATTGATGTGACATATGATTAATTAGTGTTTTTTTTCCTTAATACTTTAATGGAAATTGAAGAAAATAGTGTAATTATAGATTTCATAAGAAACTGGTACGTTTAACAAATAATTTGCTATGGTAATAAAATAATTAAACAATTGATTCTACTAAAGAATGGAAGGGATATATATTCATCTATACAGAAAAACATAATTGAAAACACAAAATAAGAAAACAATAGACCGTTACTTAATTATACATGGACAAATCTGATCACTACTTTATGGTTGTATCTAATTAGACTATATATATATTGCCTTTTTTGGAGCATGTTCATATGTTTCTTAGTTGTCATGTTTTTGTCTGAGAATATTGTCGTTTTCAACTTTATGTCGTTTTCTTTATTTGTTTTTTATGGGACGTGGATTTAGAAAATGTTATTTTCAGACCAATTTGTTTGGTTAATGGTCATTTCATTTTGCCACACACTCGTCTTTTGTCTCTCTCCCTCGACCCCACCCTTTTACATCATGTTTTCGCCGGTTCTAGGTAGTTTACGTTTTATGACTTTTTTACTCCTGTTGTTGTTGTTATTGTTGTTATTATTAAGTTATTTATGTAATTATAGAAATTTACCCCTTTTTTTTCTTTTTTTCTTTCTTTTCTTTTCTTTTTTTTCTTTTTCTAGAATATCCATTTTAATTTATTCACTTTTTTAATCAAAGATTTATGTACTCCTTAGTAGTCTTAATACCCTGCTAAGGTTGCATTTTTTATTTATTTATTTATTTATTTTTGAAGTTGCTGAGGTTGCATTTATTTGCATTGATAGTAAAATGCTAATGAAACGGTAATGGCAATGTGAACACTGATAATTTGATAATCAAGTGTTACTTTGGAATCACTTGATTGGAATAGAGTTAACACTAATAATTTGACAAGAAATCGTTATCTTTAAAATTATAAAATAATTATCTAACTAATTACAACCTTTAAAAAAAATAATTGAAACATATAACACCTTTGGCTTATTTAGCAAAGTTTCTGGTTTTGTTCTGCCTTTGTTTTTAAACAAAAAACAAGAGAACTCCATTTTTAAAAAAGCTTAATGAATCAAATGATTTTCAATTTTTTTAATGAGAAATGAAAATAGTAGCTTTTAAATTTATGAAGGTCTTCTACAGTCAAAGATCTTTTGACAAATTATTCAAATAAAAGCGGCCTTTGAACTTAGAAAGTTAAAAATAACTTGCAAAAAGCCACACGAAACATGGCCATATACGTATATTATAATTTTGAATTGTTTTGAAATTTTAAGTACTATTGATGAATAAATAATACTTTATTCTGAGTTTGTCTTCTTTTTTTTTTTTTGAAAAGATTTGATTCAATTTTGTTGAAACTAGTTTGTCTCAATGATTAGTTGTAACAAATTTAGCTTTATCAAGCTATTTTATATCACTAGTAGAAATTGATCATTACACAACATTAACTACACAACGATTTATAGAAAAATGTCATGTTAAGTACAGGAAAAAACATGGTGGAACACAAAAAATACAAAAACCATCATGGAAATTGAAGATTCCACGATGGTTTTTTTAATAAGCTTTTGCTTAAAACCATCGTCCAAACTAGACTTTAGTAAGGTGTCATTTTTTGTCCACTTTATAGGATAGTTTTTACAAAAAACCATCATGTAAAGTACTCTTTTAAGCAACAACCGTCGTGTAAAGTGCCCTTTTAACACACCATAACAGCTCGACAAACAAATACAAAATGTGAACAACTCCTTTAAAAAAAAGACCTGAACGTCCAACAACAGACGTGAACATCCACTTTTTTGCCGCCCCCCCTCTTTGTTGCCATCCTTCATAAGTGTTAATTTACATGATATTGTTATTTTGTATATTATTGAATAGGTTTTTAGTTTGTGAAGTTAAAGAGTATACTAATTTATATTGAAATATATGGATACATGTGATTTAATTGGTTATTTGAATATGATGGGTATGATATGGATTTATGAAATCATCATTAGTATTGTATAGGTATGATTAATTTATGAAAATTATTATGGATTTAGATGTATGGGTTGATTAATTAGGGAAGATTTTGACGAAAGGGCCAAAAAAAAATTTCTAATTGGGTAAATGGCCTTTTTTTTGGAACCAAAAAACACGCTTTTCTATGCGGGTAAACTGTCTCAGTTTTTTTCAAAAAATAAGGAAAATGATTGTAGTAGGATAAGGAACCTCAACAGGATGAAAAAAAAAAACTGAAACCGTTTTGATGTCTAAAAAACCTTTTTTTTGGTGCCAAAAACTGTCCAAAAAAAAGGGACCATTTATCAAAAAAAAATTTGTCAGGAGGCCCTTTTTAAAAATCCCTCATTAATTAGTATGAAACGTGTCCATTTTGATTTAGGATTTACAAAATATATAGGTCATGGATGTGGGATTATAGATTGACTAAACGATTTGCAGATGGTGTGGAAGAATTGTTGTTATTTGCCAAAAATCATGCCCTAGGATATAAAATCCGGCGTCGCTCAATGTAGAAATCATAGATCTCACTCAATTGAAATTGTTAGAGGACATTTATTTTGACATGAATAGATTGTAGTTACTAAAGATAGCATTATCATGGGGAGTCTTTTTTCAATCCAACTTCGAGTAGTAGAGGAAAGAAACCTATTATGGAGGAGGATAATATTGGTGATTGTGATAATATGGTTGACATGGTAAATAATTTGGAAGAACACTTTGTACACTACCTAGAGTTATGTGAAGCAATGATAAATGATGCTAAGACATCCGTGTATGAGAGATATACAAATTCTACAAAATTATCTACTTTAATTGGATTATGGAATTTGAAGGCATTGGGTGGGTGGTCATATTCTAGCTTTACAAATCTTTTGGAATTTCTAGAAAAGCTTCTACCGGAGGGTAATAAATTATCAGCTAGTATAGATGAGGCTAATTAAGAAGACTTTGAGCGCTCGTGGAATGAAGTAGAAGAAAATTCATGCTTGTAAAAATGATTGTGCTCTTTATAGAAAGGATTATGAAGACTTAAATAATTGCCCGGTTTGTAAAGGGTCAATGTAAAAGAAAGGAAAAGAGCCAAAAAATAGTACATAAGGAGTGCCGACAAAGGTGTTGTGTTACATTCCACATGTACCATGTTTGAGGCATTTATTCATAAATGCGGAGCATGCCAAGAATTTGACATGGTATCATGACAAATAGGTCGATGATGGTATGCTTAGACATATGGCAGATTCACTACAATAGAAGACTTTTGAAGCCGGTTGTCCCGAGTTTAATATGGATCCAAGAAATCTACATTTTATTTTGTCAATAGATAGAATAAACCCACATGGTAACATGAGTGGTAGGTATTGCACTTGGCCTGTAATACTTGTCAACTACAATCCCTTTCTTAAAATGTGCATGAAGTAGAAGTTCTTGATGTTAATTCTATTACTTTCAAGACCTCACCAACTGGGGAATGATATTGATGTATACTTGACATCGTTAATCGATGACCTAAAGAACTTGTGGGAAAATAGAATTGAAGTTAAAGATGCTCACAAAGAAGAGACGTTCACACTCCATACAATGTTGATATAGGCAATTAATGACTCACTCATAGATGGCAATTTATTTGGTTAGTCGGTAAAAAGTTCTATTAGTTGTCCTATTTGTATGAATGAAACATCTTACAAGTGGTTAAAAAATGGTAAGAAATTTGTTTTTCTTGGCTATAGAAGACAATTTCCAAGAGACCATTGTTTCCGCAAACAAAGAAAAGCTTTTGAATGGTAACACCAAAGAAAAAGACCCACATCACATGGTAAAGAATTTGGAAGTAGTACTCGGGAAGAAAGAGAAGTAAGGAGGAGCCAAAGATAGATGAACCTTGGAAGAAGAGATCAATATTTTACGAACTTTTATATTGGACACTTTTTATTTGTCATTACTTGGATGTTATGCATATTGAGAAAAACATTTGTAAATTAATTGTCGGTACGTTGCTTGACATTCTAGGCAAGACTAAAGGTGGTGAAAAAGCACGGATGAATCTCATAGATATAGAGATTTCGCCTAATTTGTTTCTTAAGAAAAGAGGGAAACACACTTACTTACCTCCAATGAAGCATGCGTTATCAAGAGATGAGAAGAGAAAGCTTTGTGAATGGATTCTTCGTTGAAAATGCTAGACAGCTATTCTTTAAACTTTAAAAAAGTTGGTGTCAGTAAAGGATTTGAAATTTATTGGCATGAAAACACATGATTGTCGTGTGTTGATCCAACAATTACTACCACTTGCACTATAGGGAGTTCTAGCAAAGGATGTGAGATTTATAATTAACAAGTTGTGCTCATTCTTTAATTTAATATGCTCCAAGGTCATTGATCCATGAATGCTAGATTCATTACAAATATCAATGTTAGTTTAAACTTTATGCATGCTTGAGAAGTATTTTCCACGGTCATTTTTTGACATCATGGTTCATCTAACAATTCACTTAGTTCAGGAACTTAAGTTATGCAAACCAGTGTATTTGAGATTGATGTACCTTTTTAAAAAATATATGAAGGTTTTGAAAGGTTATGTGAAGAACCGAAATAGGCCGGAAGGATGCATCGTGGAAAGTTACATAACAAAGGAATCGGTTGAATTTTGTTCCAAGTACTTGTCTAATATGGAACCAATGAGGTACCAAAGAAAATAAACATTGAGCCTAAAGGACTTTCCACAGGCAATCCTTGGTGAATTGAGAGGAATTGGGGGAAACTTGTCTTTATATCATGCAAAATGCTCATGAAGTAGAGCCTTTCATTAAGGTTCACATAAAGGAATTAAAAGAGGAGAACCCAAAAGAACAAGAAATGAAAAGTGATTGCAAGATAGACATAAGCAGACCTTTTAGGAGTGGATTACAGCATATATATATGCCAAGTACTCTGCATCACAAGACTTAGTGAGCTTAGCTAGAGGACTGTCATCAATAGTTACAAGGTATACATCATATTCCATAAACAGTTATATATTCTACGCTCACGAAAGAGATAGAAAGCATCTTGTCCAAAATAGTGGTGTGACTCTTTGTACCGAAGCTATGCATATTTCCTTTGTGAAGGACAAGAATATGATATATGGACCATGAGCTACTTTGGTTTCAATGATGATATCTAGGAACTTGATTATGGCAAATCATGAATAGTACTTTTTAAGTGCAAGTGAGCCGATAATAACTATGTTAAGATTGGTAATAACGGCATCATGGTGATTGACTTTAGGCGATTGGGATATAAAAACAATCCCTTCATTATGGCATCGCAAGCAATGTTTTTTATACAATGAATCCTAATGATTTAGAGTTGCCCTTAGTCATGTTAATGAAGGCCAAGGGTTGTTCTTGATAGAAAAGAAGTTTTTAAAGATTGTAGGACATCCTATCACTCATGAACGGGTTGCCATCGGTTGAAGAGTTTGACGATTTTGTCTATTATGTTTCCCACTTGCTCCACAAAAATATCAAATGGACATGTGTTGAGGAACTGAAGAAAAAAAAAGAGAGGAAAAAGTGACAATTTGTAAACTAATTTTATGTCATTTTATTTTAATGTTGTTTGTTTGTTCTTTTTAAGGTATACATCATATTCAAACTTTGTTTCACTCATTATGTATGTTTAAATATTTGTATTTATAATCAAAATACCTATATATATTGCATAAATTCTGCGCCATTGAATGCATAACATATGGGTTGGCCACCTTAGGTAGAAGAGAAAAAAAAAGTTTAGAGTTGGAGAGAATTGACCAATTTTGCACAATGGTTGTTAGTAAAAACTGTTATATAAGCTAAGCTTACATGATGGTTTTTGCAGAAACCGTCATGTAAGAAAAACCGATGTGTCAGCCTTCGCAAGATATCACTGCTAGATAATAATAACACTATTATTATAAATTATTATCAATTATAATTATAAGTATTTTATTAATATAAAATAAATTATATAAGTATGATAATAGTATTAACAATAATAATATTATTATATAATTATAAACATCATATCAATATATATTACTATGGTAATATTAATATTTAATTATAGTAATATAATAATAACAACAATAATTTACAATAAATAATAAATTTAGAATAATACATCTAAAATACAATTATCATAACCAAATTATTATTTAATTCTAATATTAATATAAATTAATAATAGCATTAATTAAAAAAAATCCCCTTAAACAATAGTCTTTGTAACACTTTACCACCGAACTTCAAAACATAAAATCCGTTCCCGTTGAAGTATGAATTGTTAACAAAAATAGTCTTTTTGTTAGAATTTTAATAGCAAATTGACAAACAATTTAAAATTATGGATATTTCAGTAATTTTAGTTATAAAAATAACCAAAAAATTAAAATTATAATAAAAAGAGTATTTATTGATGATTAAAAACTAAACGGCGACGTTTTCTAGTGTTTGTATGGGTGAGCGCGCGGAAGGCTTACATGATGATTTTTTCAAAACACCTTCATGAATATGTACAATTTAAAAACATGAACGCACCAGGTTACACAACTGTTTTTTGAGAAAATCATAGTTTAAACCTTCTTTATTTCAATGCCAGCTCGTGCCTTCCCCCATTCAAACACTTAGCCCTTTCTCTCTCTAACACTTAGCCCTCTCCGCCTCGACGCTTAACACCTCAACCCCGCCACTGCCGTCGACCCTACCGCCCACTTAGCCCTCTCCTCTCAAACCCACTTTCTCTCCCATCCTCTCAAACCCACTCTCTCTATCTCCCTCTCGAACCCATTCTTTCTCTTTCGATATCTCCACGACGTTTTCACCTTGTTGTCGTCCTTCCGGCCATCTCCTCATGCACTTCATAACACTACCATCATTCCAGCCTGCTTCGCTGCTGCTCCAAGCCATCGTTATCGTTATCTCTTCTAAATCTTAAGTCTCCTCTCTTTCTCTCTCTCTCTGTGTTATTAACCAAGAAATTTGTTGAAGATTGATGTAAAATTTGTAGAAAATTGCTGTGAAATTGTTGGGTTATATTGAACTTTGTTTGAATTTCATTTTGGATGATTTTACATATCAATTTATATCTTTTTTGAGACTTCCTCCTTGCGACACCCATCACATGTTTGATAAAAATCTTCTATGACCGTCATAGCAATATTATTATGTCTTTTGTTGCTCAAACATGTAAAATTAATATAAGTTATTTGGTTTTGTTCATTAGCATTGTAACCTAGTTTTGTTATTTTATTAATTAGTTTTAATGTTAGTTATGTTAATTTGTTTTTTTTTTCTCTTTTTGTTAATGCGTTTTTATTAGTTATGCATGTTGGTTTTAGCAGTTAGTTTTAATAAGTATTATAAGTTAGTTTTGTTAGTTTTAGGATTTTGTTATTTTAGTGTTTTCTAAATTTTGGTTTTGGTTTTAGTATATAAGTTAATTCTATCCATTTGTTTTGTTAATTGGTTTTTGTTATTTAACACTTAGTTGATTTGTTTATTTATTTAGTTGATTATTTCTATCAATTTGTTTTGCTTTTGTTTTAATGTTATATGATTGTTGTAGTGATATTGAACTTGTATATGTGATTGTTTTGGATGAGGATTTGGTTAAGATTAGGTCAAACTGTCCCAATAGAGCGATGAGGAGTATGTTGAGGAGTATTATGCATCTTCCTCCCAACATAAAAAAAGAAAAAGGCTCTTCAAGCATGAAGAAAAAACAAGTTCAATCCCCAAGTTGATCATGAGCGTAGAGCCACTTTGATGAAAAAATGTATAGGATAAGGTCAAAGGGACAAAAAATAAAAGTTACATTTGATGAAAAAAAACGACTAGTGGGCGCTGCCAAACATGAATTGCATAGCTAGATTGGGGTTCTTAATCGAAAGCACATTCCAATATGGACACAAGATTGGAGAGTTATGACCTTGGCACAAACAAAAGATCTTATTTGGAGAGAGATCTGTATAGCTTTCACTGTTGAGCAATGGTATAGAAAAAAGTTTTGAGTATTTGTGAAGAACTAGCAAAGGGCTTTAGGTCCAACCTCCATGTCACTTTTGTGGTGCCCTACTATCACATTTCGGATTCGAATCCAAATGTATGGGATCGGCCTTCTATGGTAGTACACTACTATCCCAATATATCCGACGATGATTGGTCCAAATTTGTGAAGTATTGGCGCTCCAAAGAATTCTAGCGAATATCTAACAATGTAAAAAATATAAGAAAACAAAGTGAATATGGCTCAATAGCAAGCTGAATAGGATATAAAAATTGAGCAAAAATTGGTAATTTAATATTCTACTCTTATTAAATATATGAATGATTTTATTATTAATGTTTTAGTTTTTACTGACTTAGCAAAATTGATACAAGTTGTAGAGACTAGTGAGCGACAACAAAAGTAGAGCTATAGATGAAATTGCGTCAAGGTCTTGATGACCAATTCAAAGATCCATCATTTGTAAACATTGGCCAATTGATAGTAAGTTTATTAAGCTCAAATCCTTGAATTATACTTTTGTAACTCTTGAAAAATATTAATTAAGAACAGCTTGATTTGTTATTATTTTATATAATGAGTACAAGGAGTGTTTGTAGCCAATCAAAGTATGTCAAGCAGTCTCAATACTTCCACTTACAGCTAAAGTAGTGGGTCTGAAATAGGATCTTGTAGATTTGCAAGGAGTTGTGAACACGATATTTCCACATGGAAGTATTAGATCAATGAATGCGAGCGTTAAACAACACAATAGCATCAAGGCTAGTTGTACCACTTATGAAGAACAAGCTCCTATGCCTCCTCAAGATGGAGAGCCCGAAGAACATAAAGAATGCAGACTTTTTCTCGATGATTCAATTAATGTGGGTATTTTCTTGTTACGATTGGAAAGGTATGGATGGAGAGCCTTCCAACTGATATAATCTACGGAAGAATGTTAGGCGATGAAAGCCTATGTGTTAACATTATTACCCCTAAAGCCAAAGTAGCACAACTATCTTTTTCGACAATAGAGGCAACAACTGTGGTTAAAACCACCGAAGGCTTTGTTGCATGGCTGAAAAGTTTAATTGTAGTTATTGAAATGCCTAACACAAGTCAAGTGCCTTGCCACATACAGAATCTAAAGAGTCACAACTTCCTGCATAGACTTAGCCCATTGAGCTTTCTTAACTCATTAGGAATGAGCTACTACCTACATTTGACTTCTCCTCACTTCAAGAAGACTTTAAGCCAATAGCTTTGTATGTGCAAGCTATCTTGTGGGGTAAAGAAATGATTTAGTGTCTGACACCAAGATCGATACTGGCAATGACATGCCTATCTATGTGATGTACGAGACGTTTATTTTGTGCTCATCTTTGATAAACTTATAGTTAGTTGTATAATGGTATACCTCAAGTAATATATCTATTATTATTTCTTACTCTTTTAAAACAAATACACTTGTATTGTTACTGAAAATAAGTTTGTGCATTGATTTTATGGTTTTTTTTTGGCAAAACAATGTGAACATGAAAACATTAATAATCGATTTGGCTTCATATCTCTGATGGTTATCTCAAATATTGTAAGAGGTAGAGATGATGATGATGATGTTAGAGGGCACACCACAGCTCTTTTTGCATTTTTAGAGCAAGCACCAAGAGGGAAAACATTCTTCGTGCCATACAAAGTTGGGGCACATTAGACATTAGCACTTGTTGTACCATGAGAAGACCATGTTTTTTGGTTTGATCTCTTTGGAAATAAACCATACCAAGATTTTATAAAAGTTACGACTCGGTAAGTTTGATTTTTATTTTTTTTTTTTGGTTCTAAATCAATGTTTGATATATTTGTTATACTATTGTGTTTAATTCTTCCTTATTTTGATAAATCTTTAAGGCCCTTAATGATTAGAAAGTTGCAACTGAAGACGGTGTAACACATCATCCATGTAGTAAAATGCTTTATAAATCTCGTAAGTGTCGAAGAGGCAACATTGAATGTGGTCATTTTGTTTTACATTATATGCGAGATATACTTTTTATGAATAATAGTAGGGTCGAGCTTGCAAGAAAGGAGTTTTACACCAATGATGGTCTACTTGAGGTTAGAATTAAGTAGGTAAACATTTAAATAGGTTTACGCGTTTTTAAGTAGTAGTAGAAATTTTTGTATATTTGAATGTGTTGTAAATCTTTTTGTATTTGACATGTGTTGCAAAAATTTTTAAGTCAAATGTAACTATAGGATTTTGTAAATAGGGGCCTTGGATTAATGGATAAGAAAGAGAACTAGCCATCCCATGGGAAATTAGAAATTCAGTTTCTTTTTTTATTTTGACTAATTTTTCACGTCAGTTTCTGGTAAAAACTATCGTAGAACATACTAGTTTATACGATGGTTTTCACAAAAACCGTCGTATAAACTATATCTTATATAATGGTTTAAAAACTGTCATATAAGATTTTTGGTTACACGATGGATTCTTAAGAAAACCGTCATGTAAGATGTGCCCAAAACATGCCAACACCAAAATTAAAACCTACCTTATACAATTGTAAAAAACCGTCGTATAAGCTTTGTTTTTTACTATGTTAGTTAACCATTGAATATTTAACTTAAAACTTTTAAAATGTCCGACTTTAGTCCTTAATGTATTTTTTTGTTTTACTTTTGGTCCCCCTACTATAACTAAGAGTTATTAAGAACTAAAAATTTTTAAAAAAAAAAAACTAAATATAACGATTTTGATGCAGGTAATTAAGAAAAAAAACAATATTATCATATTGTGAGTAAGATGAATTTTAATTTAGAAAAGATAAGTTGAACTTGTAATGTCAATATATAAGTATTGGATAATCATGCATTTTAAATAATTAGCTATGCACTATGTTATATATATTTATATATATATATATATATATATATTTATTTATTTATATTTATACATATAAATATCTCTATATACTGAATTGGATAACCACAATTCCAAACATCATAATTACTATATATATATATACACACACATGCATATAAAATTTACTCACATTAAATATTCAACTTTATTTTAAAAAATTAAAGCTTATCTAAATATAAATATAAGAAATTGTTTTTATTATTGTTACATGAATCAAAATTGGTTTTATTTAGTTTCTTACTTTAGTTTTTTTATTTATCTTTAATAATACTTTGCTAATGGCAAAATCAAAAGTGAAATGAAGTAATAACAAACTAAAATAAAATAATAGATTAGGGACCAAAGTGGGATATTTTAATAATATTCCGTTAAATATTTAATATCGAACTAATGGTAGGACCAAGACTAAAATAAAGTAAAATATTAGAGACCAAAATAAGACTTAAATAAAGTAAAAGATTAGATACCAAAATAAGACTTTTTAAATGTTAGAAACTAAATCTAAATCAATAGTAAACTTAAAGGACTACTTGTGAAATTAAGCCTTTAAAATATAAAATAATTATCTAACTGATGGCCTCTTTTTTTGTTTGAAAAAATAATTAAAACAAATAACATCTTCTGCCTGTTTAGCAAAGTTTTCGCTTTTATTTTTTTGAAAATAAAAGAACAGGAAAACTCCATTTTTAAAAAAGCTTAGTGAATCAAATGATTTTCAAATTTTTTAATGAGAAATGAAAATACTAGCTTTTAGATTCATTAAGCTCTTCTGCTGTCAAAGTTCTTTTGACAAATCATTTAAATATTTATAAAAGCGTCCTTTGTGAACTAATTAGAGAGTTATAGAAATAGCTAGCAAAAAGCCACACCAAGCAAGCCCTTCATCCACGAAAATGTTTTGAAATGCTACTAAAAAAATTCAAAGCCTAAATTTTAGAGGAAAAACAAAAGAAAAAAATATGAAAAAATATTACCATTGTCGTCAGGGAGGAGGGTTAAGGATTTCTAGGCTTGGTATCTCAAGGGCAAGGGAGAATTTACGTTTTCATATTTGAGAACTTTGTTTTCAATCGCCTGTCGTGTCGTTTACATAAGCATGCCAAAAAATTTCTTGTAGAGCCCCAAAAGATAAAAGAACAGGGCAATCCGTGCATTGTACTCACGACGGTAGGTGCAAGATGGGGAGGGATTATGATAAAAGACCTTAAGAAAAAGGTTTTTTTTTGGACAAATGACCTCTTTTTTTTTCTTTTTTTTTAACAGCAAAAAAAAGTTTTTTGGACAGGAAAACTACTCTATTTTTTTTTTTATCCTGTTGAGGTTCCTATCATTGCTATAGTTTTTTTCCTTATCTTTCTGAAAAAACCTGAAGCAATTTTCGCATCCAACAAGCTTGTTTTTTGGTACCAAAAAAAAGAGGCCTTTTGGGCAAAAAAAACTGCTTCAGCTTTTTTTAAAAAAATTCTGTTGAGGTCCCTTTTCTTGCTACAGTTTTTTCCCTTATCTTTCTGAAAAAAATTAGAACAGTTTTCGTGTCCAAAAAGCTAGTTTTTGGGTACCAAAAAAAAAGAGGTCATTTCTCCAATTTAATTTTTCTTTTGGCCCTTTTTTCAAATTCCCGCCAAGATCGGTGGTGGCACAATGCTTGGAGCACAGAGAAGCACACCTTAGGGGTATGCAGCAATGAGCCAAGTTAAGCAACACAGTTATAAATCCAAATGGACGAACCCATTGAAGCTGTCTAAACAGATATGCAAATAAACACATAACTAAATATTTTAGACAAGTTAATCTTTAACAACAGTAATAATTTGAATAATCACAAACATAAATAAAAAGAGATGAACATAGGATGTGATTATTTAACATAGCTAAAAACCAAACTTGGGAAAAAAAAAATACGGGTGCTATAAGCACATCAGCTTAAAGAGGAGACTCTTATTTCTTCAAATTATAATTAAAAGGTAATTAATTATGAGGTATCCTAAACACTACACTACTCCTAAACTCACAAAGTCCCCCCTTTCTACAAGTTTTGGTTTGTGCGGCTCGCCTTTGATCTAAATAACCTACTCTAGGAAACCTCTTACCTTTAGTCCAACTAACCTACTCTAAGTAGACGATGTAACCTAGATCGATTTCTAAGACAATGTTGAAAGATATTGGATAAACCTTAAATGCTCTTATTTTCTCTCATTCTATGTCGCAATTGAAACACTCAAAAATACGAAGAAAAAAAAATACAATAGTGTCTTTAGCTTGATCTTTATGCCCATGGGTCTATTTATAGTACAAGTCCTCCTTAATCCAGCTGCTCAAATATGGCTTCAAATTCGCTACAATCAATCTGGATATGCATATTTCTTGAAATCCTCAAATATGCAATTTACTGTTGCAGTTGACTTTGTTTGTCTTAATGGATGATGGCTTTCTAGGGCAGAGTTGTCTTGACAGATGGGCTAAACATAGAAAGTATGCACACAACATGCATCCAAAGAAGGAAACTCAGATCTCTTTGATTTGTATCAAATCAATCTGAATGAGCGACATAAAAACTTCTTAAAATGACTCGCATGAAGATCAATCAAGTGTAAAGATCGAGTAAGTCAAACCTTGAAAGTTTCCTAAACCAAAATTTGACTTTTGAAGAAGAATAAACCTAGAAGCAAAGAAAGGTAACCAGTCTAGCACTTGTATACTTATAATTCCCTGATTGAACTTACCTTAAATAACCAAGTCAGCAAACCTGATCACAACAGAAACACTTTCTACATGAGCTCCAGCGTGTGTAATCGGATCAACCAACTAGCATGTCTCAGGAAATCAGAAAACATGCACTGACAATAAATAAATCAATCTATTCAGTCAAGACAGAGTCAACTATCCAAAAAAAAAAGAGCGTAAGTAATATACAATTAACTTAAAAAATTTCTATTACACTCAAAAACCAATACTCCTTAGAATATGATCATAATTCCAAATAAAATGACTCTGAATTAGAAATAAACCTCCTTTCAACAACAATTGTTGCACTCTTTCATTTTTATTGTCAAGCTTTTCTTTTCGATTTTTGTTTTTTTGTTTTTTTTTTACTATTTTCATTTCATGTTGGTTCTTAAGCCTGTGTTTGTACTTCAAGTTTTTATTGTTTTTCTCCTCATGTCCTTTTATGTCATATTATGTAATTTTTTATCTTGTTGATGGGCAAAACTCGTCAAACAATAATATTTCAATTCTTCAATGAGATAATCACTGACAAATAAAGTAATAATGTTGTAAAGGAAAATAATTGCAAGAACATAAGAATTTTATAGTGGCTCACTTTAATTAAAGGCTACATTCACTTTTAGGTTTTCTCAAATATTAAGGTTTCACTATAAGAAAATATGAATACAAAAGGTTTGTAACAAGAATTGGACTTAAGTTGCTCTCTAGAGCTGGCCCTTATTTTATAGCCTAACACAGTTGGCTATAGCCTAATTCTTTAAGTACAATTTAAATTTAAATACATGATAATCTCTCTTCTTATTGGCTAAATAATATTATCGTGATCTCTTTTAAGATTTATCCTTTCTAAGCATCCTAGATTTGATATGTTCTAATAAGGTCTATTACTTATCATCTTGAAGTTCTTCTATTTCGAATGTAGGCATTATTTGACTATTCTACCCTTCTTGGGTATTACTTCTAAAGAAGATTTTGGATTAAATCAAGGCCATATGGGTTGAGATCTATCTTGGGCCTTCCTGGTCCTAACAACCGAATTGGGCCCATTTCGATGACCTGACAAAGTTTGCCCTCAACTTGGGGTACTTCTTTAATTGGTAGCGAAAGTACCTCGAGGTCGTCTCAAGTCAAACCTAGTCAATGTCTTGATGGGGAAGCTAGGGGTATTCTAACAGTTAATGATGATCGCGAAGCCAAAGAGTCGCCTTGATTATATGGTTGTCGAATTGGGGATGTGAACCTTCCACCTCGGGTCCTTATGTGTTGCCATCATCTCATGCAATTGCTAATTGCGATACCCTCTAAAAGATCCTCGACGGTCTTCTCGATATTCGAGCTGTTAGCACTATCAACTAGGTCGCGTTCTTCCAAGTGCTCTTCTGATTGTTTCATTGCATCCTTGGGGATGATTGAATTCATCGCTACCTTCCACAGACATCCTCGATGACAGGTTCTCAATTACATCTCCTCCACAATGTGCTCCTCAAGGTCGGGAATTGTAAAGCGACACAATGTGCTCAATAGGCTAGCAGGATTAGAAGGTAATACGACAGTCCTACTGGTGTATCAACCACTATGTTGGTCCTTTAGTCATTTAATTTAGGCAACATAAAAACAAAAAAGGAAAAAGTGTTTAAGTCCTACTAGCTGAGAAGCCCCTATATACGGGGGGGTCAGATGATTACTATTACAAGTCAAGTTACTACATACAAACATAGGAATCGAGTTCATCCCAAATCCCAAATGTCAAAAATAACCCAGAAGATAAAAATGCCCAAAAATGATTCAGAAACGCCGAGCCTACGATCTACTGACTTACAAACGATATCGACAAACTCGACCGACATCAAACAGACCTAAAAAAATTTGAAAAATCAAGGAGAAGGATGAAACCGAGATTAAGAGAGCGAAAAAAATTCTTTTATGTTGAAATTGCAATATTAAAAATTCTCATTGTGAGCCCTCATTCTAATGCCAATATTGACGAGCAAAACTCGTCAAACAAGAATATTTCAATTCCTCACCGAGGTAATCACTCATGAATTACATAACAATGTAGTAAAGGAAAATAATAGCAAGAACATAAGAATTTTATAATGGTTCATTCAATTGAAAGTTATGTCTACTTTTAGGTTTTCTTAGGTGTTAGGGTTTCACTATGAGAAAATATAAATACAATGGGTTTGTGACAAGAACTGGACTGACTGCTCTCTAGAGCTAGTCTTTATTTATAGCCTATCAAGGTGCGGTTCTAGCGTGATCCCTTAAGTACAATTTAAATTTAATTACATTACGATCTCTTTTCTTATTAGCTAAGTGATATCATCGTGATTTCTTATAAGACTTTATCATTTTTGAATATCCTAGATCCAGTTGATTCTTATAAGGTCTATTGCTTATTGCCATTTTCAAGATGTTTTATTTCAAATGTAGGCACTATTTGTCCATTCTATCTTCCTTAGGTATTATTTGTAAAGAAGCTTCTAGAATACACTGAAACCATATGGGCCGAGATTCGTCTCGGACCTTCCTAGGCCCATATCGGTGACTTGACAACACATCTCATGTCATTTCTAGAAAGGGTAATCAGATATTTGATTCCATGATTCTCACTATGAGACCATATGGTGGTTCCAAAATCTGGACTTGTGCACGCCTCATATCAATCGCAAGATTGTAGGATTCCCAATCTATTTATTTATTTTTTTGTAAATAGCCGACCTTCTATGTAATTATGTAATCTTTTTTCACCCTATTTTTTTAGAGGCTCATGCGTGCCATTTTCTCTATTTCCCCCTTTTTGTTTGATTTTTCTTTTATCATTTGTAAATTAAAGGAAAATGCCTAGAGCCAACTTTGTGCGCTTTGATACCTGTTGTTTCCTCTAATCCTTTATTTTTTTAAAAGAAATCATGTCATTTTAACTTCATGCATTTTTATATTTCATGTCATTTTCAACACATTAATATCGTTTCCATGTTTTTCTTTTCTAATTAAGAAAATACCTAAAACATTCATTCTGTTTAGTCAAGATACCACTTTTTCTCTTTTATTATGGAAATGGCTAAACTATCAGTCTATCACATGTTTTTTCTTTTTCAAAATACCACAGCAATTACTCGCGTTTTTCAAAATGTATTGACAAAACCCCTTACCCACCACACACCCCCCCCCCCCCCCCCCCCCAACACGCACATATACATATATAGATGTTATCATGACTTTTTAATAATTATTCAATAGTTCCAATGACTTCTCCAACTATTATGGCTTAGTCATAACCAGGGAAAAAAAAAACGCAAAGATAATTCCCAACCAGCTTTAACGCTAATTATCAAATTCAGTTGTTATGACTCAACACCCTCGTCAATAAATAAATAAATTTTTGGATTAATTACATAATCATACCTCTTAATTTTAATTAATAATTAATTTGAATAACAAATAAGGACAACGTAGTTGGTTGTAAATCCCTCTGCCCTAACCATAGGTTAAGGGTTCGAATCATACTTAACCCCACTCAAAAGTGGTGGCATTCTCCCTCTCCTTTTATTAAAAAAAAAAACATCATTTAAATTTGAAAAACTTATTTGCGGACTTTTTACACAAAAATAAAATATGAAGATAAAACAAAAATACTCTTAATTAGACCAAATTTGTTTCTAAAATATATTTTTCTTTTTGAGAGAAATTTTATGAAATATTTTAAAAATATTTTAAGATCTTTTTCTTTTCTTTTTTTTTGAAAGTCGATGTTTTTTTTTAAGTTTTTTATTTTTTAAATTTACAAATACTTATGCTGTTTAAGTTGTCCAATTTGTTTTATTCATAAGGATAAAACTGAAATAATTTGTTTAAATTCAAAAGATACATTTGTAATTTCTAAAAAACAGAGGGATGGATTAAAAATAATTAAACTAACAGTATAATTATGCAATCACTTGTAAATCTTTTAACAATCAGTTCTTTTCTTTTCTTTTCTTTTCTTTTCTTTTCTTTTTGAAAAAGGAACGTATTACAACATGTGAGATATTGTAAATAAAGATAGTATTAGGAGAGAGAGCAACTAGCATTGCAAGAGATTGGCACATCCTAACTAGGTTAGCCCTCATTAAACACCTCATCACACACCAAACTCCCAACTCAATATTATTGAAAAGGAAAATAAAAATTACAAGAGTATTATGAAAACTTAAATTAAAGGACACTAAGCTGGCATAAGATAAAATAATATATCAAATAAATCGCTTTAAGAACTTTAATTAATAAGTTACTATAATTATTTTGATCTTTCGGGGTACTTTACACCTTAAATCATGCAAAATCACCGCTAAACCTAGAACATCTAAATTGAAATTGAACTTCTTTATTTTGTCAAAATTTAATTTCGCAAAGCCATCATTAGCCACCAAAATAGCCATAATCCAAGAAGATAACTTAATTTCACATGGCAAGTGCAACAGCAGAAGAAAATCAACTTTATAAGAGAATTAAACTTGTCCAACAAATATAATCTTTTGTCACCGCAATTTTATGGACAAAACCAGAAAACTTTTTTTCTGGGAGGGAGTGAGTTTGAGTTAAATAATAAAACTTTTAAACTAAATTTATTGTATAACAGAGTATGACTTGAGGTAAAAATTAAGAATGTAACTGAAAATTCTTAAAACTTATGAAACTTTTAAAAATTTAAAGGTACAAAATTTTAAGGGGACAAAATAAGAAAAGAAGACGAGCGAAGTCAGTCTAGTTGGTTGTAAGTCTCTCCACTCTAGCTGAAAATTAAGGGTTCAAGTCACGTTAGTTCTATTTAAAAATAGTGGTATTTTCTCCTCCTTGAATCAAAAAAAAAGGAAAAAAAATATGGGTAAAATACTTTTAAAAAAATAACGATTATAATGTGCTAGTCGGCTTGGTGGGCTGCAGCCGCCACGGGCCTTGGCTGCTTTGTCCGTGCATACGAGCGTGGGTCATAATGATGGGAAAGCCTCTCCTTTTTTTGTTTTATTCTCTTTAGAACTATTTTATGTATATTCCGTCGAAACTGACGTCTGCCATTAGTTGCTTGACGTTCAATAGTATACCATATTGAATGTGTTTGGAAAACAAATAAAAACTTATTACCATAAACTGTTTACTTATAAAACTTGTATATTTTAAAATGTAAAATAAAAATATATTACAGTGTAAAGTTCTCATATGCTGCAGAAGTTAAGTTTTAACTTGTTTTTCAAACACTTTCATTATTAGTGTCACTAAATTATATATGTGGCAGATTAGCAATATATTTATTGTATTATATGGCAATTAAATCTGGTGCGGAGTTGTTGTTCAGTCGAATTATTTAGAGGTAGTTGCACGTGGTTCTTGGCATGAGATAATTAGTGTAGTTGAGAATGTGGAGGTAGTTGCACGTAATCGTTTGCTATAAAATCAATGGTAAAAAGAAGATATGTAATTTATTTTTAATATGGAAAACAAGAAACATATGTTATTTTTTTAATTAAGATATTAAGACGTTTGATGATTACGGTAATTACGAATACTCTTTGGTGGCTTTTTCAATTACAACTAATTAAAATCAATTGCACTGACTTCCTACTTGCTTCCAAATATATAATAGTTTCTACTTTTTTACTCTTTTTACGTGCATGTTTTTATCGTTAATCATGTTAAAATAAAAATAAAAAATAGGTAAATTCAAATCTTATCAGCAACTCTAGGTCCCGTTTGAGTAATTCTCTTTTAAAAATTCAATTGTTCTGATATCTTTAATAAGTTTGCTTAGCTAATATTGCTTTGACTTTCACTGAAAAATCCTTTATTATTATTATTATTTCTTGTTTCCTTATTTGAATCAGCTTCCAACTTTAGACCTTAACATCAACGAAGATTTGTTACGCCTCGCAATTCGAAAGATGACGTGACAGATTAATTAGGTTAATTAAATCAAATTTTAGTTAAGAATTGTCGGCTAAAGAATTAAGGTGATTATGAAAAAAGTGATAAATTTAAAACCTTTTAAAAGCATTTATCAAATTAATAAAACAAATAAGATAAAATAAAATGATAAAGAAAGAGGAATACGAGTAGGGCCCACCGGATCCACAACTTATGCACACACAAAGTATTGACAATAATTAAATTACAACCACAGCCTAATACAAAAGGGGAAAGTTAAAGTAATACATGCCTTGAATAAGTAATGCAAATAACCTACACTAGGTCTTCTACAACTCACAAGTCCGATCGGTGGACTTCTAGTCGGTCCTAAGCTAAATTCCACCTAGAAGGGGGATGGGTTTAAAAACAATAAAATGTGAGCGAAAGGCTTAGTAGGACTAAGCTTGAAAAACATTTAATTTGAATATAAATTTATCATTCAAGAAAATATTTTAGAAAACAGAAATAAATAAATAAATTCAATTAAATCCTTCTTACCAAAAACAGTTCATTGTTTGACCAGAAAAAATTTTATTATCTTTTCTTGGGCAAACCATAAGTGTCACAACCGTAGTGGTCTAGCTGGGTTTCGAGACCTGCCCTCAAAGTTGCACTCTACACAACCTGATCTCTGAGTATGGCATCATCCCTATCTATGCATTTGTATAATTATTCAAATCTCATTTTACCAAGTGTACCCATTTACATTCATTATGTGGTCCATTATGAATATCACCTAATTCAACAGTTTATGAAAACGACTGATAAAAATATTTTTTCAATCATTCATTAAAAACATTTTTAAAGAAATCATTTTGAGGCCAAAACCATTTAAAACGTGGTTACCAAAGAAGAGGGTAGAAGTCCTATCTCGATGTCCTTCACTGATGCTTAACATCGTAGTCCCGGCCGGCTATACATTAGCTGCACGGAACCACGAACGACCTTAAATGTAAACTAAGTTCATCAATATCTAGCTTAGGATATTCTACACTGCTAAACTATCTCATAGTGTTCTAGTGTGTCATTTATGTTCGTAAAATCATACTATAAAGTTAAAATCTCAATCTAGGTTTAAAACAGTGAAAACAGGTAAAAAATGTCATTTTTCATGAAGTTCAGTCGGCCTATCGAACTCCACAATTCGGCCTACTGGCCTTACAAGACCAGCCTGCCGAACTGTCCCTAGGTTTGGCTTGCCGATGGTATGAGTTTGGCATGTCGAACTCATGAGTCTGGCCTGTCGATGCCTAAGATCGGCCTGCCAAACTAGAAAAATTTGAAAGTTTTTAGATTTTGAATCTTGGCCTCCCCAAGCTCGAAATCTCATTTAATCTGTTTTTCTCAGTTGTCATGCATAGAAAATGTTCATAAATGATAGAAAAACATAATAGAACACATTTAAACAACTTTAAACATAACTTACATAGAAATTTTTAAAGAAATCCAAACATGGAGAAAAAGAGAAAAACTTGATTCAATCCGATTTTTGTTCAATCAAACCTAGATTCTAGATGATTTGAGTTTTACTAATTTAGATTGGAGGTTTCCTAAGCTCATAAAACTCAGATTTCAACATTCTAATAAAGTTTAGAAACTGAGGCAAAGTTTGAAAATTTGAAAAATAAATAAACTAACCTCGAAGTTTGAGCTTTGATTCGAGTTTGTGGTTATTCAAACGAGTTCCCGAGCTTACAATCCATTGAGAATCAAAGCTTAAGCTTTATTTTTGAATCAAAAATTGTGAGAGAGAAAGAGAGAAAGAAAGGCGGTGAGTGGGAGAAAGGAAGAAAGAGAGAGAGTGTGTCTGAGAGAGAGAAGAGGAGAGAGTGTGAGTTGAGAGAATGAAATGAGGGGAAGAAGGGGAAGCAAATAAATAAAAGGGGGAAGGGCATCTGTTTTGGGAAAAACCATGGGCTGCCCCTGGTTTTCTCAAATTGGTCTCAAGTTGTTCAAGTTTTCAACAAAAGGGGACTTGTTTGGAATTTGGCATTTTGTTTTGTTTAAAATTTCAAAATAATAATTAAAATAATAGAAGATGAAATAAATTGAAAAACACCACAAATTAATTAAATTAAGTTTAAATTACATTTAGGTACACTAATACACCATGTTACACATTATTCTTACTTAATTAATTTCAGGGTGTTGTTACAACTCTCCACCCCTAAAAGAAATTTCGTCCTCGAAATTATGAATCATTTCAAAAGCAAAACAAATGCAGGTATAACTCTCACATGGTCGATTCTAAGTCCCATGTCGCTTCATCAACTCCGTGATGCTACCACACGACTTTTACCAACGGTATATCACGACGTCGCAAGTTTATCAACTTTCGATCGATAATCTAGACTAGCATTTCCTCGTAGGTCGTATCCCCCTGGATTTGCACATCATGAAATGAGATAATCTTACTCTGCTCTGGCAAACATTTCCAAAGCATCAACACGTAGAACACATCATGAACATGAGAGAGCTTGGGAGGAAGATCAAGTTGATAAGCAACTACACCGACACGTTAAGTAATCTCAAACGGCCCGACGTACCTTGATACAAGCTTACCATTCACACCGAAATGCGAAATCCCTTTGCATGGTGATACGTTCAAGAGAACATAATTTCTTACTTTGAATTCCAACAGTCGGCGTCTCCTATAAGCATAACTCTTTTGTCGACTCTAAGCAACTCTTAACCGGTCGCGAATCATGATGACTTTCTCATTGCTTTCACGAATCTCATCAAGTCCGAGTACGATCTTGTCCTCCGGTTCCGCCCAACACACTGGCGATGGACACGGTTGTCCATAAAGCGCTTCGAACAATGCCATCCCGATGCTCGCTTGATAACTGTTGTTGTACACAAACTCTACTAGATGCAAATACTTCTTCCAATTCCCACCGAAGTCTAATACACATGCACGTAACATATCTTCGAGGATCTAAATAACTCATTCAGATTACTCGTCGGTCTGAGGACGAAAGGCCGTGCTGAAGTTGAAGTCTATGCTCCAAACTTCCTAGAAACTCCTCCAATATTTAGCATTAAATTGGGTGTCTCTATCGAATGTGATGGATAAGGGAACTCCATGCAACCTCACTATATTCTACAGGTATAGCTTTCTGAGAACTCTCCTCGAACACATTGACCTAAAAGGTATGAAATGTGCCAATTTCATCAACTTGTTGACCGCAACCCAAATTGCATCATGTCTTTGTTCCGTCCTCAGCAAACTGGTGAGAAAATCCATCGTGACGTGCTCCCATTTCCACCCTGGAATGGGAAGCGGCTGAAGCTGACCTGTTGGCTTTTGGTGCTTGGCCTTCACCTAAAGACAGGTTGCACACTTGGCCACGTACTCTTGGACATCCTTCTTCATGCCTCTCCACTAATATTGCCTCTTCAGATCACGATACATCTTTGTGCTCCCTGAATGAAGGGTAAATTGAGACTTGTGAGCTTCGTCTATTATGGTTTTTGTCACTTTTGCGATCGTTGGGACTGCCAAACGCTCCCTAAAGTACAACAACCCATCTACATGTATTCTTCATTCTTCAAATTGCTCCCCGTTTTGGATCCGCATCCCTATCCCTTATAGATGTTGGTCTAGCCATACTTCACCATCTGGATAAGAGCTGGGATCGACTCTATATGATACACTAAAACTCGATCGTGGTCTTCATAGTACTATAGCCCGTATTCACTCACCATTGCATCCCTTTTTCAATCCTCGAATGCCAAACATACGAGGATCCCTGAAGACTTTTTTTTGAGCTCGTTTACGACCACGTTGGCTTTCCCTGGATGATATTGCAACACAAAATCATAGTCTTCCATGTAATCCATCCATCTCCATTGCCTCAAGTTCAGATCCCTCTGAATGAACAAATACTTCAAACTCTTATGGTCTAAGAAAACCTGATGATACCTGAAATATCATCATGTATAGATAACATCTCTAGATCTTCAGTGCATGAATCACCACTGCGAGCTCTAAGTCGTGAGTGGGGTAGTTCCGTTCATGAGGTCAAAGTTGTCTCAACCGATATGCCACAATGCACCCATGTTGCATCAACATACATCCAAGTCCACATCCTAAACCATCCGTGTAAATTTTGTACGGCTCATCACTACTAGGGATAATCAATACCGGAACAGTAGTCAACCGATTCTTTAACTCTTGGAAAGCATACTCACATTCCTTATCCTATACGAATCTGACGTTCTTCTTGATCAATCGTGTCAACGAGGCCGCTATCTTCGAGAATCTTCCATAAATTTCCTATAGTATCCTGTGAGTCCCAAGAACTATAGATCTTTACCACATTCCTTGGTCATTCCCACTCCATTATGGCTTCTACCTTAGAAGGATCCACTGAAATGCCTTGCTCGAAGATGATATGTCCCAAAAAACTTAACTTCAGTCAGACAAAATTCATACTTTTCGTTCTTAGCATACAGTTGGTGCTCATGTAGAGTCTGAAGCATGATCCTCAAGTGCTACTCATGCTCCTCCTAGGTTGTAGAATAGAACAGTATGTCATCGATAAACACGATCACAAACTGACCCAACTAAGGCCTGAAAATCATGTTCATTAAATCCATGAAAGCTGCAGAAGCATTCAACAACCTAAATGCCATCACTAGAAACACAAAATGTCCATATCATGTACTAAAGGCTGTCTTGGGGATGTCTTCTTCGTTAATCCTAAGCTTGTGGTATCCGGATAACAAATCTATCTTCAAAAAGTAGCAGAAACCTCCTAGTTGATCAAATAACTCATCAATCTTGGGCAGTGGATACTTATTCTTTACGGTAACCCGATTTAGCTGCCAGTAATCAATACATAATCTGAGGGTTCCATCATGCTTTTTAGCTAACAAAACCGGTGCACCCTATGACAATGTGCTGTTTCGAATATATCCCTTGTCCACAAGCTCCTGAAGTTGCTTTCTTAACTCTTTCATTTCTATCGGCGTCATCCGATACGGTGCTATATAAATCGAAGCGATTTTCAAAAGCAACTTAATACCAAACTCAATTTTTTGATGTAGTGGCAATCCCAGTAACTCGTCGGGAAAGACATCTATGAATTCATCAACCACTGGAATTACTGCATTTCTTCCCAATGCGCTTGACTCTTCTTCTAGGTTCATAGGGAAGGCATAGCAAGCTAGATTCTTTCGTCCCCTGAGACATGTCTTCATGAGACGCTCACTCATCATTCGATCATTACTTCCCTGGTAAGTGATCATCGTTCCCCTATCAAACACTAAGGTTCTTTTCTAAGTTGACAATCTACAACGGCATTATACTTGGACAACCAGTCCATTCCTAATATTACATCATATGAGCTTATGGAATTACAATCAACTCACTCTTTAGAGTCTCACCCCCAATCATTATTTTGTAAGATCTACATATACAATTCACACACACCCGCCCCAAGGGTGAGGTAATAATCAAAGGCTCATCAAATTCTTCTATCTCTAATCCCAAGGCATGTACAAGAGAACTCAAAATAAGAGAATGAGTGGCTCTAGTATCGAATAAAACGTGTGCTAGAGACTATGAAACTAAACCATACCATCAACGACCGTGTTACTGGTTTGAGTGTCCGAGCTTCCTGAAGTCATGGTGTGAACCTAGGCTGAAGCTTTCCCTTTTCCTCTACCAGCATTGCTGAGTCCTGGGTTAGCATACTGTTATGTTGGGAGAGACTACACGCTAGCTGTACTTGGCGCTCAATACTATAGGACATTGCGCTAAAAGTTCTATGGCTGGTATCCTTATGTTGGATATGGCAGTTGCTGAGGAGTGAACTGATGAAACTGCAGCTAAGGGAGTTACTGAGGTGGAGGATGATGGCTTACACCTTCTCTAGTCTGAAGTCCTAGGCGAGCATTCCTAATCGGGTAGTCTCTTAATGTGTCCCAACTGCTGACAATAATGGCAATGGAAGTTATAAGGGTTGTTGCGTTCGCTACCTAATGAATTGCTGCTTCTACCGTTGGTGTTGCCTTGCTGGTTCTTCATCTGAGCTTGGTGACTGCTACCTCTTCTACTGCTCCTCTTAGGTCCTCCGGATGTTCTTGCTCGGTTCTCATAGTAGAGGGCATAATCACTTTCTACCGATAGGGCTAACGACACTAACTCACTAAAGTTCTGGAGTTGTAAAGCAACCAACTGCCGTCGAATAAATCCTTTAAGTCCTTCTTAGAACTTAATGCATTTTTCATGCTCAGATGCCACGGCCAATGGAGCAAATCTGGCCAACTCGTTGAATTTTGCTTCATATTCTTTGACCGACATATCACCATGCTCTAATCTATAAAATTTGGCGGCCTTCTAATCTCTATACCCTTGTGGAAAGTAACGCTCGTAGAACAACTTCTCGAACCTGTCCCAATTAATATTCATATCATTTTATAGACATTTGGCTTGCTTTCACCAAGCATTAGCACTACCTTTGAATTTGTAAGCTGCAAATTCCACATGGTATTCCACTAGTACGCTAAGGGTATCCAGATGTTTTACTACTAAATTTAACCAATACTCGGCCATCTGTGAGTCTCCACTTCCATCAAAGGTAGGAATAGATGCATGCCGAAATTCCTTAAAGTACATATGCCGTTGACTTGTCTCGAAATCCTCTAGTCTTACCCTCGCTGCCATCTACCAAAAAGTAGCAAACATTGTTCCCATCATGCTTTCATCATTTGCTGGATTTGCATCATCATAGCTTGACAATACCTAGGTGTCATTCTCTCAATTCTAAAAACAAAATTGCACTATTAGTGGTTTTTTATTGTCGTACCTATGTGAGCATAATTTCCAAGGTTCATAACCCATGCTCTGATACTATTCTGTCACCTCTCGGATTTCGGGGCATGACAAGATTGTTGAATTGCCATTATGCTTAGCCTACAATACTGTGCCTAAAAAAAAAGCCTACAATATTGAAATGAGAACTTCTATACTTAATCATACAATAATTTTAGAAAGCCACAGGCGACTAGGAGCAGTTAAAATGAACATAGGTCCTTTTGGTACAACTTCCACTTATGTTTTTAGTTAATAGGGAAAAAAAAGTATAGTTGTAACTTTTCAGTAAGTATTTGGATGTATATTTTTTTAAAAAAAAATTAATAGGTCAAAATGGTTCCAATTTTTTTAAGTTATAAAATTATTATATTTAACCTTATAATGTATTATTAACACTCAAGTTTCAAAGTCTCTTTCAAAAGTGTTTTTTTAGAAGCTATATTTTGTGGCTTTTGTAGAAAGTACTTTGAGAAAGTAAAAACATTTTTGATAGATCATCTAAATACTTTTACAAGCAGTTTTTGAACTCAGACACTCAAAAGAAGCTTGTAAGAAGCTCCCCCATACAGCCCCGTAAGAGACACCTAAGAAGAAAAACAATTAGTGTGATTCGAAAATAATTGACTATAAAAAAAATAAACCCTTAAAGAAGTCTAAATGTTACGAGATGATTATGCTAATAATTGTTAGTAGTCAATTCTTATTGTAGACGCTACGGTGGCTTCCATTGTCAAATTAATTGTCATGATAAATGCTTTAATTTCTTTTTTTGATACAAGGGGAGGGGAGGGTAATACTATCACTATTGAGTGTAGTTCAATGTGACTTGAACCCACAACCTATAGTTGGAGTGGAAGAACTTATAACCAACTAGGTTGCCCTTACCGTCTGCTTTAATTTTTTAATGATTTGCCACTATTTCTTTTCGACCATTTTACATATGCCTATGCTATTGGGCACTCGCTTTCTTATAATTTAATCATATATTTCTTGTCATTGAGACTTGGATGTGGTATTTCTTGTTCCGGTTCAATTAATGTTTTCCTCCAATGAAAAGAATGTCCAATTTGACGACTTTAGCCCATGATCATAACAATAGAAGGCTAGTTAAATTTATCCTTCCAAAAAGAAAAATGCAAAAAGAATGTCAAATTTATGGTACTACAGAATATGGCATAGTAGATTTGGTACCTTCCTATAAATTCCAAGTTGTTGAAGCACTTTTTTTTGTACAACTTTTTTTTTGTTTCTCTCCTGTCCCTTTTTGTTTCCCTGGTTGCTTGAGTTGAAACTAATTCATGGAGGTCCCAATGTCTCAATCTTCCCTTAGAGTACCACCTGTTATCTCTCAACGTTGCCCAAAATCTTTCACTCATGTCAATAGATTGGTACCAACTAATCCTACAGCCACAGAAATCAAATTGTCGAAATCTCTTTTAAAATGTTCCAACAAGGAATTGATCCATCCAATAGGACTCTATGGAGAGAGAAAGTTTTCGACATCGATATTATTGGCCGAACAGAAACGTGATTCTGTTCAGGTTTGCTTTATTGAGAAATTTCAATAAACAACATTTTTTTATGTTTAAGGAGAATAAGTAAATTTTTTTTTTTTGAACACTATTGTCTCTAATTTTTTTTCCTTTCAATAAAAATTTTCTAGGTCAATCGATGATTTGACTTATTTTCAACCATAAATGGAGTTTGTTAATGTTATTTAAAGATTTGTCTTTTTCTTAAAAGTGGCTATGGTTTCTCTTTGACCTAATCATCGTCCGTCTACAACTTACAAATTTACGCCCTCCAAAGACAGAATTAAAACCAAAACTTCTTCAAAGAAAAAAATAATTGTAATTTCCTCTTTTTTCAGCACCAAAAAGCCAAAAAAAAAATTATTATAACATCCAGAATATCCTCATTTTCATCAAACAAAATTAAAATACTCAGAAAGCTATCATTTTCAATAAAAACCATGTTGACCCAAAAACAGATCTCATCCTTATCTGGAGATCGCTTTTTTCTTGGTCCAAAACTTCTGGTTTCTTGCTAGACCATGAATCCTTTGTATTCTCCAAAATCTCTTTTTGAAAGCAAAGATGACAAGCTCAACGGCGACGGCACTGACCAGGACGTAGCCATGGAGTTGATATTGGTGTAGAAGATTTCTCCGCTGCCAAATTTTTTTTTTTAACAGTAAAAATCAAGCGTCCGTTAATAAGCTTCTAATCTTATAAGTAAATTAGTTGACATGGAAAATTTTTAGAAGGGACAGTGAAAAAAGAAGTAGTAAGAAAATTTGCTTCAATTACTACCTAACAAAGTGAAATTGAGAGGTAACCTTTTTCATTTTTGCAAACAAATATCACGGGGTTGTTCTTAAAATTTTAAAATAGATTTCATAATTTTTTATGGAATATATTTCATATTTTGTTTTTTTTCGTAGACTATACTGCATATATGAAGCATGCATTAATTTAACCTTTTGGAATTTGGATCGGCCAATGATCCGTTTTGACTACTGAAAAGACCAAAATATCCTTGAGTGAAGAAAAAGAAAACAAAAGAAAAACAGAGTAACATAAATCATAAATATACTGTCCATTTTGTATCCTTTTCGATCGCTATAACCGGTGGCTTATAGCAATGCTTTTTCAAATGAGTAAAAATAAAGAAAAATAGAGGGACATAAATCACAAATGGAAGAAAAATGGTAAACAATAACTAGTTTCATCACATTCAATGTATTACGATATTGTTTGCTATGAAGTAAACGTTGGATCCACAAAGGAGGTTTTGAAATCAGATAGCAGAGCAGAAAGGGTCTGGGGTTTGCATTACTTGCTCTTATGATTTTTGTTTTTTTGTTTTGTTTTGTTTTTTGTGTTACTCTAGTTCTTTAATTAATTAACTTTGCTAGTTGGTCCCATTGGTAAGCTATTGAACTTATGAAGTGAAACAAATCTTGCAATTAGGTACACGCTCAAGCTGAATCTGCTAGTTCTGAACCGGTGCTCGCCAAAGCCGAAGAAAAATCAGAGGGTGCGCTTGCTAGGTTTGCACGTTTTGTAGCTGCTTGCTATGAATTTTCGAGGCCCATTTCCATGTATCAACTAATTGTAGCATCCATGTAAGTAAGCATGTACAAGAATTTATTGGCGGTGAAATTCTACGCAACAACGTTATAAGATGATGAACACCACATACTAATAAAGAGTGGGTTCTATAAGAGACTTATCTTCTATTAGTTATGATGCTTAGCACCGATAGTAACTCTAAAGTATTTTTCAAGTCTATAATTTAAAATATAGTCGTTTTCTCTAATTTATATGTGCATGGTCTTTTTTTTTTTTTTTTTTTGAGCAGTTCTTTATATGGAAGAATGTTTGTTCAGAACCCACACTTGTTTAGATGGTCTCTATTGCTTAAGGCATTCCCTGGCCTAATTGCTATTCTGCTTGCGAACGCTCATTTTATGGGCATCAATCAGATTTTCGATGCAGATATTGACAGGTACGCTTTTAAGTGTGTGAATATATATAAATATATATATATATATATGTTTCAACATTTAGAATAGAAAGCAACATGAGTTAATTAAACTGGCGGTACATCTCAAATTCAAAAATTCATGAAACGGTAAAAAGAAACGCACTTGTAATATAAGTTTCCTAAACGCCGATATTTGGTGTATTCTAATTTGGGAGCTTTTTAGGCATAAGAGTAATAAAGTTTAAAATATAACAAAACTTTCCCAATATTTTAATAATTTTCTAAAATTTTTGGTAGAAGACGATTTTCTAAGATATAATATATCATGGGAAAGCCCTTTTTTAAAAATTTTCATCTTGTTTAATTATTCCATCACTTTTGGAAAAATTGTTGGCAAAACTGCACAAGCTTATTTATGTCTTTACATGCATTTTCAGGGTAAATAAACCTGATTTACCTTTAGCATCCGGGCAACTTTCAGTAAAACAAGGTTGGGTTTTGGTGGTACTGGAGGCGGCTCTTGGCGCGTTAATCCTTAAGTTGATGAATACCGACTTAATTACTACTGTTATCTACACTGTCGGCCTTTTTTTGGCCGGCACCTATTCCGCTCCTCCTTTTAGATTCAAGAGATTTTCTCCTACAACATCTATCAATCTTGGTTTGGTAAGAATTCGAAAAATTTGCTTACACCATGTATTTGGCTTCAACTCGATAAATAAGTTGGGATCAAATTAGTTGATAGAAGTATATTTAAGATTTTGATTACCTTATAATTGCACGCTAGTTAATTTTATATTTTCCTTTTTTAATATTGAATAGAAGATTCAAATTTTTTACCTTTTGGTGGAGTCAGAAGTGGTTTACTTTTAGGTTATATAGTTATGCCTACAACCACATTCTTAATTTTTATATTAGTTCCTCCTTCTCATCATTAAAGAGAAAAAAGAAAGATAGATTCTCTTTTAGCCATGTGTGTAGTATGAAGTGGTCAAAAAAAATATACTATTAGGTTTTTGATTTATTTTTTTGTTCTAAAAAAGAGAAAATATATTTGGATAACAAAAGCTACTTATGCAGATCGCTGCCTGTAAACATATCGGTATACTTTACGCCTCCACAGTTTCTCTTGGACTTCCATTTTCGTGGAGGTATGTGTAACAATTTCTTTAAAGTTTTCCCATATTTCTCTTTGTCCTTCTAATTTCTTTGGCATATTATCTTAAATATCATTAAGCATTATATGTAAAAAGCATTTTTTTTAGTAAAATATGTAGAGAGCTTTTAGATTGTAGATATATAAATCTTTTATTATTAGATATTGCCATTGATACGACTTGATAACCTAAGTAGTTTGGTCTTATAATAAGAGTACCATAATATAATGCATAATTAATTTAGGTATATTAAATTGTTGGGCAGTATGAAAGAGAATATTGTCCCTAACCAATTTTTTTAGATATTTTAATTCAAACCCCACCTATAATCTTCATTATAATATTCTGATTCATATTTTTTAAGACTAATATCCTGTAAATTGTTTTATATAGAGCAATTTTTTTGTCTTCATTCTATTGTTCTCGAGATGTGGTCCCTAAATAATCATAAAATAAGTAGAGATGCCATGTGATATAGGCTTGATAAGGATTTCCTTAATTTGAACATCATCGTGATGGTCGACAAGACACAAATTAAGCCTAACGAAACCCTAGAACTCCAATTTTGAACAACTAAATTGCAGTTCAACCTTCTAATTTTAATTATTTATCGATTTATCTTTTTGTTTTCAGGAGTTACAAACATATCATTAAATTTAAAAAACTATTTCAATTTTATTTTCCTTAGATTTTTTGGACAAAAAATAAAGATAAAACAAAAATATCTTTAATTACATGAATTTATTTCTGAAATACAAATTTTTTTCTTGAAGAAATTTTTTAAAGAATATTTTAACATTTTAAAAAATATAAAACATAAGATCTCCATTAACATTTTTAACCTACATGTATAACTTTGGACATTTCAACCCATTCGTACACTTATTTGAATTTACTATAAATATCTCATGTCTGGCTTTCAATTTGCTTTGCAGCCCCCAAAATATTTTCATCATCACATTTATTGTATCATTTTTCCTGACCTTTACCATCGTGAAAGATATTCCAGACGTAGAAGGTGACACGAAGTAAGTTATATTTTCTTTTACATAATTTTCATTACATAATCATTTTTTTAAAGAAAATATAGTCTCAGCATCATTTAACACAACATTCACCAATATTGTAGGCATGGCATACGAACATTTGCAGCGATATTTGGACCCAAACCTATTGCATATCTTGGCACTGGGATTATATTGCTAAATTATATAGCTCCTATTGTGGCTTCATTTTGCATCCCTCAGGTAAGCAATTGTTAGTTTGCCCTTTTTTTGGGAAATATTTGTTAGTTTTCCCCATTTCTTAATAAATCAAATAAAATCATCGACTTACCTCCCAAATAAATTATTGACTAACTATTCAAAAAATAAATAATAATAATAACAGACATAAACAAAAGAATATGATTTGTACAGACCTTTTTATTATCACCACAGTCTCAGTTTCCTTAAGAATAATTGATACAAGTTCTTTCCCTTGTTTACAGGCTTTTAAGCTTCACTTAATGTTGCCTGTTCATTCTTTCTTCGCCTCCTTGTTACTCTTACAGGTTAGTCAAATATAAATCAAGCACTCGTAAATATATATATATATATATATATATATATATATATATATTATATTTGTAAAAAACTTACATTTTCTTTCCTCGTGTGCTTTCAGCAAGGGAAGGCGGAAAAAGCAAATTATGCTAAGGTAATTTTATGCAGTTTCAACCCAACAAGTTTGACCTATTGAATATAAAATTATTAAAACTAATTCCAAGTTTTAACTTTTTTATATATGCAGGAGGCAAGCACAAAATTCTATATGTTCCTTTGGCAGCTTCTCATGATGGAGTTTTTCTTGTTTCCTTTCGTTTAGCAATTTTGTGAACGTGAAAAGTTTTTTTCTTTATCTGTAATGGAGAGTGATAGATCACGAGAGACGTGTACGACATCCTTAAGATATTGTTATTTTAATTTTTTTTTGCCCTTATATGGAGACACTCAAGAAAATGTTATAATTATACATTTCATAAAAATGTAGAGATGGATATATATTATAACAAACAATAACTGAAAAATAAACAATTGAATTTTTTTTTTGCTTTTTTTATAATTTGGGGATGGATATTATAGGAATGAATTTTTTTATTGCCCTCTTTATGTCCAATTGGTATGCATACAATATACAACTCAGTTAACTATGGTCTACAACTAATATTTAAAATAGACCCATTTCACAACCTCCATTCAACTCAGTTAACTATTTTTCCCTTGATCATTTTATTAAATCCCATATAAGCCCCTAAACTTTTTTGTTTATCTCACTGTATCGTCAACTTTTAAATGTATTGTTCACACCCCTCAATTTTTTAAATATCTTCCACTCGCACCTTCTATCCAACTTCCTAAACGGTTTATGTTAATCAAGTTTTAACTTAGGAATAATTAATTGAACTTTCACCATTCATGGATGTAATAAATAAAAACATAGTGAAAAATAGGAAATAGCGCACATATAGTCCTTAAATCCTTTAGGAAGTTACAAATTTGATCATTAAGTCAACAAAGACCATCCATTTTTTGGATGAAAAAGCACTAGTAGCTCAAGTAAGTATCAATTTTGTTACAAATTTTCCAACACATACAACTCAAAAAATAAATAATAATAAGTATAATAATCAAGGCAAATGCCTGCCTGACTATTTAGTAAATGTCACTTAATCCTCAATTTTTTGGCTTTCGGCAATTACTCTCCCACTCTTAAATAGTTAGTGGCAAATTTTGTCTAGGTCAAAATAGAAGGCACCCATGTTACAAGTGAAGTACTATTCAAGAGCCTAGCAGTAAAACGACTTCAGACTCCACCTAAAACGAAAGGTTCAATCTCCTATCATATTTTTTAAAAAAAATGATATGTTACCAAAATAATAAGGCATTTACACCCTTATGATTATAATTTTTCTCTAATAGTAAAATCCCTTTTATCCTAAAAACAAATTTTAATACAATACAAAAATTGATCAATTAATACTCAATATTGACAATCCCAATTCATATGAATTATTCTTTCTGGCGGTCCCGATAATAATTCGATTTTTTTTTTTTTTTGGCTCAGGAAAAACTCTAGGACCTCATTAAAAATCTTCCGAAATTGTGGTTGCCACATGGGAGGCAACCTCCCCAACATCAAAATACCAAAAAAAAAAAAAAGAAAAGATTTTGAAGAAAGAGACAAAAAAAAATTTGAATTGAGTAAAAGTCCTCTCTTTTTTTAACAAAAAAAACACGCTTTTTTGTGCAGGTAAACTGTCCCAATTTTTTTCAAAAAAATATGAAAAATAACTGTAGCAGAATAAGGAACCTCAACATGATAAAAAAAAAAACTAGATCCATTTTAATGTCTAAAAAAAACTTTTTTTTTAGTGTCAAAAACTATCCCCAAAAAGAAGGTCATTGACCAAAAAAATTTTTTTCAAAAAATCGTTCTTCAAAATCTCCCAAAAGAAAGTGCCTGACAACAAAGCCCATGCTACTACTGCATGAGCAGCGCTATTAGCTGTCGAAGGAATCCACGCTAACATAGAAAGTAAGACCAAGTACAACACCGATGGGCAAGCCAATTATTAGGTGGATTTGCCAAGACCAAAGCTTCAACAGCCATTTTGGCATCAGATTCCACCTTGTAAATTGTCCAGCGCTGCTCAAGAACACATCTGCCAACCAACTCAATAGCACAAAATTCAGCTTCTAATGCACAGCTAGCCTCACAACGTTGAGAAACCACACAAAAGATCCGACCTCTAGAATCTCTGATCACCCAACCAAGCGCAGCTTCCCCATCTTTAAAAGCTGACATCAACATTAATTTTTATTCTTCTGACGAGCAAAACTCAAGATGTAAACCTCCGAATGAAACTCTCTGAATCCTTGACTGCTTTCTTCTTTCCGCACCTTTTCTGCGATGAGCTGTCCATTGTCAAGTTTACCGTTGTAGACATGGCCATATCCACCACCTCCGAGTGAGTTTTCCTTGGCAGCGCTGCTTGGACGTTCTAGGAATCTCAGCTCTCCTCTCACGATCCACCAGTCAGATTTATTGCGAATGTTGGCTGAACAGAACCTCCATCATTCTCAGCAAATGCTCGGCATGTGGGGGCTGCCCCTCAAATCGGAATTTGTTCCTTGAAGTCCAGAGCTCGTCCATGATAAGAGCAGCTTAATTTGAGAATTAGCTTGTAACGCCTTGAAATTAATCTAATGTTATTGTAATGTAAAATGATGAATTAGTGTGTCATAATTAATGTTTCAATGTTAATTTGATCAATTGGTTAAATTTTAAATTTTAGGTTGTTTTATTAATTTAATAAATTCTAACGATTCCTTATTATTTTAAAATGTCATTTTGAGTTTATAAAACACAACAGTTTTTTAAATGTTAAAAATATTCCGTTTTATAAAACCGTGGGTGGCACTTGGTTTTCGTATAGTAAAACCGCCCACAATTTCTCTCTATTTATTCTCTCTCCTCTCCCCCTCTTTGGCTCACTCTCTCTCTTCCTCTCTCTCTTCCTGTGGCCTCTCTCTCGTTCTCTCTCGCTCTCTCCTCTTCTCTCTCAATTTCACTTAATTTTTTTTTGAAACAAAATTCGAGTCCAAGCTTCGGGTTAGCAAGAAGGAAGCTCGGGAACGTGATTTGGCAACCAAGAACGTGGATTGAAGCTTGAATTCGAGGTTAGTTTTGAAATTTCTAAACTTTTTCAAAATTTTCAATTTTCGTGTATTTTTGAAATCTAAGTTTGTTTGAGCTTAGAAAACCCTTGATTTGAGTTAAAGGAACTTAGAACACCTCGAATCTAAGCTTGGATTGAAGAAAAACGGATTTGATTCAAGATTTTTTATTTTTCCTCATTTTCTCCCATTTTTGGATTTTTGGGATTTTTGTGTTTAAATCTTGTTTAAATGAGTTCAAAAGTGTTCTATTATGTTTTTCTATCATCTATGATTGTTTTCTATGTCTGGGATTTGAGAAAAACATGTTAAAATCAAGACAGGCCGGATTCAAAGGATCAACAGGCCGGATTCATCCGTTCGACAGGCCGAACCTGGAAAGTGTCTTGCCGACCGGACTTGATTTTTGGCAGGCCAAACTACACAGTTCGGCCGGCCGAAGCAGGGCTCCAGCAGGCCAGTAGGGCATGGGAAAATTTTGTAATTTTGAACCCTGATCGAAATTCCAACCTTATAAAATGATTTTAAAGATACAAATGGCACACTAGGACATCATGAAATGGTTTAGTAATATAGAATGTCTCAAACTAGATATTGATCGACTAAGTGTGTATCTAGGATCGTTTGTGGTTTCACGGAGCTAACGTATAGCAGACCGGGATTACGGTGTGGGGCACCGACACGAGTATCAAGGTAAGACTTCTACCCTTTCTTTGGTAACCCAGTTTCAAAATGATTTGGCTTTAAAAAGGGTTTCTATAAAAATGTTTTCAACGGTTGATTGAAAATGGAATTTATCGGTTGTATTTTTGTAAACCATGAACTGAGATGAACTTCATAATGAATGATAATGAAAACATCTGGTAAATGGGTTTTGAATAATGTTAGAAATGAATATAAGGGCATGATGCCATATCAGAGATCGGGTCGTGTAGCGATCGACCTTGGGGGCAGGTCTCGAAACCCAATTGGGCTACTACGGTGGTGATATTCATGTGGTTTGCCTAGGAAAAGAAAATGATGATGTTTTGATCGACCGAATAAACTGTTTTGGGTAAGAACGGTTTTATTTAAATTTATTTATTCAAGGTTTCTTTTAAACAATTCCCTTAATAGTGAGACTTTTTTAAAAAATTAAATGATTAATTAAAATATAGTCCTACTGAGCCTTTCGCTCACAGTTTACTTGTTTTTTTTTTTAAATTTCCCCCTCTAGGTGGATTCCCACTTAGGTTTAGAGAGGACTCAACGGACAGAACTCAGGAACAGTAGAAGGACTAGTAGATTATAGTATTATTTGATCAAGGCATGTAATGTTTTAACTTTCTTTGTGCTTGGACTGTAGTTGTATTATTATATTGTCAGTACAATGTGTATGCACAAGTTGTGGGTCAGTGAGACCCATACTCGTTATATTTATTATTTATTTTCTGCTCAACGAATTTATCTGTTCAAAGATTATGAATTCTTTTACAAAATGGTCTTTTTGAAACTTTCATATTTTTATATATTTGACTTAACCCCTAAAATTCTTGATTTTAATTAAATTCTCCTTTTAATTAATTTAAATAATCTGTCACGTCACCTCCCGTACTCCGGGGTGTGACAGAATTGTAACACCTGCCTATTTTATGTAATGAACCACGTTAAGTTAGTAACGTTATTAAGGAATTTTTATTAATAAATTACGTTATATGATATGATATGTGATGTGCATGTTACTAACTTTTTATGTCAAGTTTTGTGACAGGTGACGACCGCATGGGATCGTTGTGCTCTATTCATGTGAAGTTTTGAATGTATGTTTATTTATGATGCAATAATGTATGAATGTTTTATTGTATGGCATTTAAGGACAGTTCGACAGGCCAAACTTTTAAGATCGGCAGGCCGAACAATCTGCCCGAGATCGGCAAGCCGAAGAGACCAATCGGCAGGCCGAACTTGTGGAACCGGCAGGCCGAACACGGTTGACGAGCAGTCAGCTGAAATCTCTCCAAATTTATGGCTGAGTTAATTACGTTAATTGGATGATTTAATGTGATTAATAGGCACAATAATGGAATTTTTTTATCAGTTAAGGAAATTAAAGGGTTTGAATTTGCATTGATTTGTGTCAATTTAAATGGTTTCCCATTTTAAGAGGGCAAAATATGGTAAGATGTGATGATTTATTTGATTTCCTCTTTTCTCTCCTTACTCCACGCCTCATGCCCCTCTTAACGGTCAAAAATTTCTGACTTAATGAAGAGTAATGACTCTTCATTATACACATTACGTTAGAAAAATTTTAACGCTCTTTCCTCAGATAATTTCTCTCTCTGTTCTGAGACGTTCTCTCATTTTTTCTCTTCCTCTTCGCTTCTCCACGAGTGCTTTTCTCTCTCTTTCAAAAAATTTTCTAAGTATATTGAAAGAAAAGTCATATTTCGTTGATTGAAATCAAGGGGTTTTGAGAAGAAAGTCTTCTAAGGTAAGGACTAATGTATTTGTAAATTTAAAAAAGATATTCTCCTCCTCAAATTCGTCTACAATATCCTCTCTAGGTATTGTATTTTGTTTTGTGTTTTTATTATGATGCTCATGAGTGTTATGTGTGATGTTTCTTCACGTTTCATGTCATTTCTGTGTTTTTAATGAAAAATGAATATTTCTATCTTCTACTTTTCACAGTAAATATTACTATTTAACCTTAATACATGAAAAATGTAATGATTATTCAAGAGGTAAAAGAATGATGATTTCATGAAAAGTTGTTAAGAATATGCATATGTATGTATGATGAATGTATTTTATGTTATGAAATTTTTATGAGATGACAATGAGAAAACTGTTTTAATAATGCTATTTCTGGATTTTTGTTTATGAAATGTTATATGTTATATATATATATATATATATATATATATATTTAAATGATTTTATGATAATGAAATGATTTTATGCATGAAAATAAGATGTTTGTATGAATTATTAAATTAAAGCATATGTGTTTTAAATTATTAGAAAACGTTTTTCAAAAAGGTCTTCATGTTTACAATGTATGAAATGTTTTGATTTTTTTTAGGAAGCATGTTATGAATAGCGTTTATATGTTTTGATGATAATTTTATGATGATGATTATGAGATATGTCTGTAAAATGTGATGAATGTATACGAGTGTTATATGTATGAATATTATGAGAATGGATATTTCATGATATGTATTAATGTTATTGCATCTTTAAATGGAAAATGGCATGAACACTCAAGGAACGAGCACTACGAGACCGCGGTGTCGTCACCAAATCACGTTAAGGTTAAGTAAACTAGCGTTAAGGTAAGTACATTCTCACCTGCAACATGACACGTTTTACAAGATTTGACGTTATGTTCATAATGATATTCATGATGATTTTATGGATATTTTCCTTAAGAATTTCTATGAAAGATTTTCATGATTTTAAGTTATGCATGATGATTATGGCATGATTCCAAGTATGAAAATTATATATATATGTATCACCTAATAAGTGTTGCACACCAATGTTATGAAATGAAATGTTATGATGTCATGTTTGGTTTTGGATTAGCTACCCTTCTCCTCTCATGACGGCGCGCCTACGATGATGTTTATAGTGCAACACTTGGGCCCTTAAGATAAAAAAAAAATAGAATAAGTTTTAAAATGGTCAACGTAATGAAAGATATGTTTCTATGAAATTGTGCTTAAGGCACTTTTATGATATGATGACAATGATGATGATAATGATGTTTATGAAATGTTTTAAATTGTGAGAATTATATGTACTTACTAAGCATTAGCTTAACCATGTTTCATGTCATGTTGCAGATAAGGGTAAGAAAATCAGGGACTAGGCAGAGGACATGGGAAGGCGTGTGAGCATTATGCACGATGAATTGTAACCGAAAGCACGCCAAGAAGAACGCTCTTATGTTTTTAATTAAGTTATATATTTTGAACATATATTTTTATGTTAAGTTTTAAGAATACTTATATTACGATTTTATAAATTATTTTATCACTTTTTAATGAATTATGAACTTCCTCTATATTTTATGAAAAGTTGGTTTGTTTTTAAAATTTAACTTTTCCAAAGGATTTGGTCTCGGATGGCCTGTCGAACTTTTTGGTCGGCCTGCCGATCACATTTTTTGGCCTGCCGAACATGGATGAGTTTTTGGTCTGATTTGCAAAGCCTTTGCCGGTTGAGGGAACTCCGGCCTGCCGATCATGTTCGGCCTGCCGATCATGTTCGGCCTGCCGAAGTCCCAAGTTCGGCCTGCCAAACTGTGGGAGTAAATAAGTTTTAAACGATAAGATGATTAAGGAGATTGATGTGATGTTTCGTTAAGTCTTGATTTTTACAACTTGATAAACCTATATTATTAAATAAGTTCATGATTAATTTAAGTATAATTGAATAAATTATGATATGGAATAAGTTAAACAATGTTATTCTAAACAATGTTAAGTTTTAAAAAAAAATTTGAAGGTATGAATGGATCCTGGTTATGTATGTTTACATACTTTTAAAGTCAATAGTACTCTTTAAGTTTGACCTTATTTATATGTATAAGGTTTAAGCAAGTACGAATGTATGTATGTAACGACATATGTGACGTTCGAATTAAGGGGCGTTTCAAGAATGGTATCAGAGCCCAAGGTTATGAACCTTGGGAATTATGCACATATATATATGACAATGAAATACCTCTGATAGTCTAAAATTTTGTTTTCAGAAGTGAGAGGATGGCACCTAGACGACGTTCGACAGCTGAAGCCGAGTTCAGAAATGATGAGGGTATGTTGAGGTCTATGTTTGCGACTTTCCGGCAGATGGCAGCCAGGGCTAGAACAGAGGATTCTGATGTCAGTCATCGGCATACATATTTTAAGAAATTTCGACGTGTGTCTATTTTGACTTTTGATCGTAATGGGGATCCGCAGTTGGCAGAATATTGGTTAGACTCGATCGTAAAGCATTTGGATACCCTTGGTGTAACACCCGCCTATTTTTATATAACGGACCACGTTAAGTTAGTAACGCTATTAAGGAATGTTATTAATAAATAACGTTATATGATATGATATGTGATGTGCATGTTACTAATTTTTTTTTTATGTCAAGATTTATGACAGGTGACGACCGCATGGAATCGTTGTGCTCTAGTGTTCATGTGAAATTATAAATATATGATTATTTATGATGCAATGATGTGTGAATGTTTTATGTTATGGCATTTATTGACAGATCGGCAGGCCGAAGAGGGAAAATCGGCAGGCCGAACAAAGCTGACAAACAGTCAGCAGAAATCTCTCCAGAGTTATGACTGAGTTAATTACGTTAATTGGGTGAATTAATGTGATTAATTGGCATAATAATGGAATGTTTTTATCAGTTAAGGAAATTAAAGGAATAGATTTGTATTATATTAAGAGGTTTCCTATTTTTAGAAGGTAAATTTAAGGTAAGATTGATAATGTTTGACCTTCCTTTTCTTTTTCCTCCTTTCCCACGCCAATCACTCTCTTATCAGTCAGATTTTTCTGACTTAATGAAGGCCATGAATGCTCATTATGTTTATTACGTTAAAAGAAAATTAATTAACGTTTCTTCTTTTTATTAATTTTTTTTTTCTCTCTCTCAAAAGTCTGAGACAGTTTTTCTGACTTTCTAATCTTCCTCTTCTTTTCTTCTTCACGAAATTTCTCTCCCGTGAAAATTTTGAGTATATTGAAAGAAAAAGTTTTGTTTCGTTGGTGAATTCAAGAATTTCGAGAAGAAACTTCAAGGTATGAATTCAGTTTTTTTTTTGTAAATGTAAAAAGATGTTCTCCTCTTCAACTTCGCCTACAATATCCTCTCTAGGTATTGTGTTTTGTTTTGTGTTTTTATTATGATGCTCATGAGTATTATGTGTGATGTTTCTTCACGTTTTATGTCATTTTAACGTTTTATGAAAAATGAATATTCTGTCTTCTACCCCTCACAGGTAAAATGTTACTGTTTAATTTTGAAGGTATGAAAAATGTAATGATTATTCTATAGGTAAAGAATGATGTTTTTGTGAAAAGTTGTTAATTATGCTTATGTATGAGTATGTAAGATGGATGTATTTTATGATTATGAAATGTTTGGTTTTATTTAAAAGATAATTATGTTTAGATGTAGGGTTTTGAATAATATTTAAAATATGAGATGAGTGTATGGATATTTTATGATAAGTATTGATTTTTTTATTGCATCTTAAAATGGATATATGGCATGGACACTTAAGGAAGCGAGCACAACGAGACCGCGGTGTCGTCACCAAGTGCAATATTAAGGTTAAGTAAGCTATCGATAAAGTAAGTACATTCTCACCTGCAACATGACACTTTTTCAAGGTTTAATGATATGTTTACAAGGATTTTCCTGATGATTTTATGATGATTTTTCTTAAAGGATTTCTTATGAAAAGTTTTTCATGATTTAAAGTTATGCATGTATGATGATTATGGTATGTTTCAAAGTATGAAAATTATGTATATATGTATCACCTAATAAGTGTTGCACACCCAATGTTATAAAATGATATGTTATGATGTCATGTTGGTTTGGGATTAGCTACCCTTCTCCTCTCATGACGGCGCGCCAACGATGATGTTTATGGTGCAACACTTGGGCCCTTAAGAATAAAAGAATATATATATGGAATAAGTTTTAAAATGGTCAATATTATGAAAGATATGTTTCTATGAAATTGTGCTTAAGGCACTTTTATGATACGATGATGATGATGATGATGATGATGTTTATGAAATGTTTTAAATTGTGAGAATTTTATGTACTTACTAAGCATTAGCTTATTCATGTTTTATATGTCATGCTGCAGATAAGGGTAAGAGAGTCATGGAATAGGTGGAGGACATGGAACGGCGTGTGAGCAACATGAACGATGAATTGTAACCGGAAGCACGCCAAGAAGAAATGAATTTATGATTTAATAAAATTATATATTTTGAACATATTATATGTTGAGTTTTTTTAAGAATACTTATATTATGGTTTTATAAGTTATTTTATCATTTTTTATGAAATATGATCTTCCGCTATATTTTACGTAAAGTTAGAACGTTTTAAATTTTTTCTTCCAAAGTAGATTTGGTCTCGGACGGCCTGCCGAACTCCGTGTCCGGCCTGCCGAAGACCAGAAGATCGGCCGACCGATCTATTTTTCGGCCTGCCGAACCTGGATAAATTTTTGGTCCGAATTACAAAGCTTCTGCCGGCCTGCCGGTGGAAGACGCTCCGGCTTGCCGATGTTGTTCGGCTTGCCGAAGTCCCAAGTTCGGCCTGCCGAACCGTGGGAATAAGTGGATTTCAAAGATGTGATGATCAAAGTGATTTAATGTGAGATTTTAATAAGTCTTGATTTTACTATTGGATTATCGATTATTATTAAATAAGTTCATGAATAATTTAAGTATAAACGAATAAATTATGTTATGGAATAAAATTAAACTATGTTCTTTGTAACAACGTAAGTTTAAAAAAAAAAATTGTATGAATGGATCCTGGTAATGTAAGTTTAAGTACTTTTAAAATCTATAGTGCGATTGAGTTGATATTATCTATGAGTTTAATTATTTAAGTATGTATGAATGTAAGTATGTAACGATATCTGTGACGTCCGAATTAAGGGGCGTTACAGGCTTTGGTATCAGAGAGCATCTTTCGATTACAATTCATATCGCCACACGTCAATCCAAGTCCTCCAAGTAAGTTTGTTAGATGTACTGATGCAAGTATGATAATAAGATTAAGGTTAGAATGTTTAATAATTAATGACATAGTAATGAAAACCTGTCTCATAAATAGAAGATGAATTTTAAGTCCTTATTATTTTAGGAAATTTACGATGGACGGCTATAGAAGAATGCAGACCCGCACCCAGTCTAACGAGAGACTTATGACGATGATCGCTGAACTACAAAGGCAGTTGGAGGATCAACGACGGGAAATAGCTGCATTAAGGGCCAACAGCCAGAATGGTGAACAACCAGGCAATGATGTGCCTCCTCCTCCTCCGCAGCCACCAGTACAAGTAAATGAAGTCCCAGTTCCTGCTGCTGAACCAAGAGCAGCCTATCAGGAACCTCTTTTGGTTAGATGGAAGAGAGTCAAGCCAGCTGACTTTGAGGGTTCTAAGGACCCGTTAGTCGCTCAAGGATGGTTAAAGACAATTGAGGCTACCTTACGACTTATGGATTTCACGGATAATGAAAAGGTCCTCTGTGCCTCGTACTGCCTTACTATGGAGGCCAGGATATGGTGGGATGGCATCGAACAGAGCAGAAGTGTTGAAGAAATGTCATGGGCTAACTTTGTTCACGAGTTCAACACGAAGTTCTTCCACATGAATGTTACGAGGAAACATTATGAGGAGTTCGAAAGCTTACGTCAGGGGGATATGACAGTCACTAATGTGGTGACAAAGTTTGATCAACTTGCTCGTCTGTGTCCAGGGATGGTTATGAATGAAGATGAAAGGGTCAGAAGGTTGATAAGAGCCCTTAGACCAGACATTGCTGCAATTGTTGATGGGGCAAGTCCGCCAAGGACCCAAGAGCAGGTTGTTATGAGGGCCCAACGTGCTGAGTTCCATTTGTCAAAGTTAAGAAGGAATCAGCCTCGGCCCAACCAGCAAGCCAACAATGCTAATAGCCAGAACCGTCCTTCCCACAGGAACAACAACAACAGCAACAACAACAGTCAAAACTGGAGAAACAATAAGAGGAAGGGCAATCCTCAACAACAGCAGGGCCAAGACAACAAAAGGCACAATGATGGTCAGCGCAACAACAATGACAGGCGATTCCAACCATGTGCCAAATGTGGAAAGAAGCATCTGGGGGAATGTCGACTGGGAACGAATCAATGTTTCATATGTGGGTGTGAAGATCATTTCGTAAAGAATTGCCCCAAATTGATAAATGCCAATGCCCCACAGAGACCTAATCCTCAGGCCCAGCTGCATCAGATGCAAGCCTCCCTTGAAGGGCCACTAATTAGTCAAGGGAGACTTGAAGCCCCACCAACGAATGCCCGAATCTATACCATGACAAAGGAACAAGTGGCTGCAGAAGCCTCCAATGTGGTCACAGGTCAGATAACAAGCTTATGTAATGATGTTTATGTTCTTTTTGATACGGGTGCCACGCATTCTTTTATGTCTATGTCGCATGCTAGGAAGTTAGGGGTTCATTTAGAACCAATGAGACAGGAATTTACTACGACACTACCCTCCGGGGAAGTGATATTATCCATGCATTGTTTGCGTGTAGTACCCCTATGGATTTCTGATAGGGACCTTTTCGTCGACCTCATTGTGATCGACATGCATGACTATGACATGATTCTTGGGATGGATTTCCTAAGCAAGTATAATGCCGCGATCGAATGTCGGAAACGAAAGGTGATCTTCCATCCTGAAGATGATCAGAAATTTGTTTATGTTGGCGAGACCAGGAAGAAACCCCACATGTTTTTATCGACAATGAAAGCAAGGAAGCTGTTAGCAAGTGGCTGTATGGGCTATCTGGCAAATGTTGTAGACAAAAGCCAAGAATGAAAGACAAGAATTAAAGATGTGCATGTTGTTCATAAATATGAAGATGTGTTTCCTGATGATCTGACGAGTCTACCGCCAGAAAGAGAAGTTGAATTCGAGATTGAGCTCGCTCCAGGCACCGAACCAATCTCTAAAGCTCCTTATAGAATGGCCCTGGCAGAATTAAAGGAGCTTCACACACAATTAAAGGAGTTGCTTGACAAAGGATTTATCAGGCCAAGTCACTCACCGTGGGGTGCACCAGTCTTATTTGTGAAAAAGAAGGATGGCACTATGAGACTCTGCATCGACTACAGAGAACTGAACAAGGTGACGATCAAGAACAAGTATCCGTTGCCTCGAATTGATGATTTGTTTGATCAGCTCAAGGGTGCATCGGTGTTCTCAAAAATTGATCTACGATCAGGATATCACCAGTTGAAGATTAAAGAAGGAGATATCCCCAAGACTGCGTTCAGGTCGAGGTATGGTCACCATGAATTTGTGGTTATGCCTTTCGGTTTGACGAATGCACCTGCTGCCTTTATGGATTTAATGAACAGGGTATTCAAGGATTTTCTCGATAAATTTGTTGTTGTATTTATCGACGATATTCTTGTCTACTCGAAGAGTCAGGAAGAGCATGAGGAGCATTTAAGGATCGTGCTGGAGACTTTAAGAAGACACCAGCTTTACGCTAAGTTCTCTAAATGTGAGTTTTGGCTTGATAAAGTGTCATTCCTAGGGCATGTCATTTCAAAGGATGGGATAATGGTAGACCCTACGAAAGTAGAAGCTGTACTCAATTGGAAGCAACCGATGAATGCAAGTGAAATAAGGAGTTTCTTGGGTCTAGCAGGTTACTATCGGAGATTCGTAGAAGATTTCTCCAAGATAGCAGCTCCACTCACGAACTTAACTCGCAAAGGAAGGAAGTATGAATGGACGGATGCATGTAAAAAGAGTTTTCAAGAGTTGAAGAAAAGATTAACGACGGCTCCAGTGTTGGCAATTCCTGAGGGAAATGATGGGTTCGTAATCTATAGTGATGCATCCAAGATGGGCCTAGGAGCTGTATTGATGCAAAATGAAAAGGTGATTGCTTATGCTTCAAGGCAACTAAAGGATTATGAAAAGAACTATCCTACTCATGACCTCGAGTTAGCAGCAGTCGTCTTTGCATTAAAGATATGGAGACACTATTTATATGGGGTCCAATGCAAGATATTCACTGATCATCAAAGTCTGAAGTATTTCTTCACGCAAAAAGACCTGAACATGAGACAACGAAGATGGCTAGAGTTGGTGAAGGATTATGACTGTGAAATCCTTTATCATCCTGGTAAAGCTAACCGAGTAGCTGATGCTTTAAGTAGGAAGTCAGTTGCCACATTGATGTCTATGCAAGCAATGTCTCCACCTTTAAGGAAGGAAATTTTAGACTTCGGTCTAGAACTTATAGCAGGTCAACTATCAGCACTCTCTCTTGCTCCGACAATGTATGATGAAATTCGGAGTAAGCAAGATGACGACGTAAGCCTTGTAAGGATTAAGCATGAAATAAAAGAGGGGAAATGTCAAGAGTTTCGTATTGCTGATGACGAAACTCTGTACCTTAAGGATCGTTTATGTGTTCCCAATGTTGATAATTTAAGGGAGAGGATCTTGGCAGAAATTCATGACACTCCGTACTCTATTCATCCAGGTGCAACGAAGATGTATAATGATCTAAAGGGTAACTTTTGGTGGTTTGGAATGAAACGTGATGTTGCAAAGTATGTGAAGAAATGTATGACATGTCAGCAAGTAAAAGCTGAACACCAGAAACCGGGTGGTGAACTACAGTCTATTCAAATACCTGAATGGAAGTGGGAGGAAATAGCAATGGATTTCATTACCGGCTTACCCAGAACTACGAACGGCTATGATGCAATTTAGGTAATTGTGGATCGGCTGACGAAGACGGCGCATTTCATTCCTATCAAGATCACTTATTCCATGGAACGATTAGCGGAACTCTATGTTAAGGAGATTGTACGACTACATGGGATTCCCAAGTCAATTATCTCAGATCGTGATGGTAGGTTCACATCTAAATTTTGGAAAAGTGTCCAGAATGCAATGGGAACTAGGCTTCATTTCAGTACAGCTTTTCATCCTCAGACTGACGGCCAAACAGAGAGGACGGACTTGATTTTAGAAGATATGCTACGGGCATGTTCTCTCGATTTTAAGACCAGCTAGTGTAAAATGTTGCCATTAGCAGAGTTTGCTTACAACAACAGCTTTCAGGCGACAATTGGAATGGCACCATATGAAGCACTGTATGGACGGAAATGCAGGTCACCTATATGTTGGCACGAAGCTGGTGAAAAGAAGTTGATGGAAAGTGTTGATGCTGAAAGAACCGACTTTGTAAATGAAACTTCTGAGATGATAAAGTTGATAAGAAAAAGAATAGAGACTGCTCAAAGCCATCAAAAGAGTTATGCTGACAAAAGAAGAAGACCTTTAGAGTTCGCTGTAGGCGAATATGTGTTCTTAAAAGTTGCACCAATGAAAGGGGTTATGAGGTTTGGGAAGAAAAGCAAGTTAAGCCCAAGATTCATCGGTCCTTATGAAATTGTTAAACAAGTAGGCAAAGTAGCTTATCAGCTGAAGTTGCCATCTGAAATGTCCGCAATACACGATGTATTTCATGTCTCCATGCTGAAGAAGTATGTTCCGGACCCTACGCATGTGATTGAGCCACAAGTAATCGAGATACGAGAAGACCTAAGTTATGAAGAAAAACAATGAAGATACTCGATCGAAAAACTAGGACTTTGAGGAATAAAGAGATTCCATTGGTCAATGTGTTATGGCGAAATCAGCAAGTTGAAGAAGCTACATGGGAACGTGAAGATGACATGAAAGTTTTGTATCCACATTTGTTCTAAGTTTCGAGGACGAAACTTTTATAAGGTGGGGAGAATTGTAACACCCGCCTATTTTTATATAACGAACCACGTTAAGTTAGTAACGCTATTAAGGAATGTTATTAATAAATAACGTTATATGATATGATATGTGATGTGCATGTTACTAATTTTAATTTTTTTTTATGTCAAGATTTATGACAGGTGACGACCGCATGGAATCGTTGTGCTCTAGTGTTCATGTGAAATTATAAATATATGATTATTTATGATGCAATGATGTGTGAATGTTTTATGTTATGGCATTTATTGACAGATCGGCAGGCCGAAGAGGGAAAATCGGCAGGCCGAACAAAGCTGACAAACAGTCAGCAGAAATCTCTCCAGAGTTATGACTGAGTTAATTACGTTAATTGGGTGAATTAATGTGATTAATTGGCATAATAATGGAATGTTTTTATCAGTTAAGGAAATTAAAGGAATAGATTTGTATTATATTAAGAGGTTTCCTATTTTTAGAAGGTAAATTTAAGGTAAGATTGATAATGTTTGACCTTCCTTTTCTTTTTCCTCCTTTCCCACGCCAATCACTCTCTTCTCAGTCAGATTTTTCTGACTTAATGAAGGCCATGAATGCTCATTATGTTTATTACGTTAAAAGAAAATTAATTAACGTTTCTTCTTTTTATTAATTTTTTTTTCTCTCTCTCAAAAGTCTGAGACAGTTTTTCTGACTTTCTAATCTTCCTCTTCTTTTCTTCTTCACGAAATTTCTCTCCCGTGAAAATTTTTGAGTATATTGAAAGAAAAAGTTTTGTTTCGTTGGTGAATTCAAGAATTTCGAGAAGAAACTTCAAGGTATGAATTCAGTTTTTTTTTTGTAAATGTAAAAAGATGTTCTCCTCTTCAACTTCGCCTACAATATCCTCTCTAGGTATTGTGTTTTGTTTTGTGTTTTTATTATGATGCTCATGAGTATTATGTGTGATGTTTCTTCACGTTTTATGTCATTTTAACGTTTTATGAAAAATGAATATTCTGTCTTCTACCCCTCACAGTAAAATGTTACTGTTTAATTTTGAAGGTATGAAAAATGTAATGATTATTCTATAGGTAAAGAATGATGTTTTTGTGAAAAGTTGTTAATTATGCTTATGTATGAGTATGTAAGATGGATGTATTTTATGATTATGAAATGTTTGGTTTTATTTAAAAGATAATTATGTTTAGATGTAGGGTTTTGAATAATATTTAAAATATGAGATGAGTGTATGGATATTTTATGATAAGTATTGATTTTTTTATTGCATCTTAAAATGGATATATGGCATGGACACTTAAGGAAGCGAGCACAACGAGACCGCGGTGTCGTCACCAAGTGCAATATTAAGGTTAAGTAAGCTATCGATAAAGTAAGTACATTCTCACCTGCAACATGACACTTTTTCAAGGTTTAATGATATGTTTACAAGGATTTTCCTGATGATTTTATGATGATTTTTCTTAAAGGATTTCTTATGAAAAGTTTTTCATGATTTAAAGTTATGCATGTATGATGATTATGGTATGTTTCAAAGTATGAAAATTATGTATATATGTATCACCTAATAAGTGTTGCACACCCAATGTTATAAAATGATATGTTATGATGTCATGTTGGTTTGGGATTAGCTACCCTTCTCCTCTCATGACGGCGCGCCAATGATGATGTTTATGGTGCAACACTTAGGCCCTTAAGAATAAAAAAATATATATATGGAATAAGTTTTAAAATGGTCAATATTATGAAAGATATGTTTCTATGAAATTGTGCTTAAGGCACTTTTATGATACGATGATGATGATGATGATGATGATGTTTATGAAATGTTTTAAATTGTGAGAATTTTATGTACTTACTAAGCATTAGCTTATTCATGTTTTATATGTCATGCTGCAGATAAAGGTAAGAGAGTCATGGAATAGGTGGAGGACATGGAACGGCGTGTGAGCAACATGAACGATGAATTGTAACCGGAAGCACGCCAAGAAGAAATGAATTTATGATTTAATAAAATTATATATTTTGAACATATTATATGTTGAGTTTTTTTAAGAATACTTATATTATGGTTTTATAAGTTATTTTATCATTTTTTATGAAATATGATCTTCCGCTATATTTTACGTAAAGTTAGAACGTTTTAAATTTTTTCTTCCATAGTAGATTTGGTCTCGGACGGCCTGCCGAACTCCGTGTCCGGCCTGCCGAAGACTAGAAGATCGGCCGACCGATCTATTTTTCGGCCTGCCAAACTTGGATAAATTTTTGGTCCGAATTACAAAGCTTCTGCCGGCCTGCCGGTGGAAGACGCTCCGGCTTGCCGATGTTGTTCGGCTTGCCGAAGTCCCAAGTTCGGCCTGCCGAACCGTGGGAATAAGTGGATTTCAAAGATGTGATGATCAAAGTGATTTAATGTGAGATTTTAATAAGTCTTGATTTTACTATTGGATTATCGATTATTATTAAATAAGTTCATGAATAATTTAAGTATAAACGAATAAATTATGTTATGGACTAAAATTAAACTATGTTCTTTGTAACAACGTAAGTTTAAAAAAAAAAATTGTATGAATGGATCCTGGTAATGTAAGTTTAAGTACTTTTAAAATCTATAGTACGATTGAGTTGATATTATCTATGAGTTTAATTATTTAAGTATGTATGAATGTAAGTATGTAACGATATCTGTGACGTCCGAATTAAGGGGCGTTACACTTGGTGTGCTAGATGAGTACCGTGTGGAATTTGCTACATATAAGCTCGAGGGTGGTGCTAATACTTGGTGGAAACAAGCTAAGCGTTTAGAACGCGATGGTGATATTAGTTGAGACATATTCGAGGAGCTGTTCTATGATCGGTATTTTTCGTACGGGTATAAAGATCAGAAGGCAGCTAAGTTCTACAGGTTACAGCAGGGTGAATTGTTAGTTCGGGAATATGAGGCAAGATTTAATGAGTTTGCCAGGTTTGCTCCATCAGTAGTGACATCGAAACGTGATAGGTGCATTAAGTTTCAGGAAGGGCTTAAGGCTCCTGTTCGGCGACAGGTGGTTGCTCTACGACTTAGGAATTTTAGAGAGCTTGTGCCGTCAGCAATATCAGTGGAGAATGATTATGCGCAGTATTGTGAAGATCGAGCAAAAGCTTCAGAGGATCGCAGAGGAGCGGTAGGAAGAGCACCAGTAGCCGTCCGACTCTGAGAAAGAGCAAGCAGGGTGGCATGAACAATGGTAGCAGCAGTTCATCTGGTAGCAGGCGCAGCAATCTTTACAGCTTCCATTGTCATTTCTGTTAGCAGCCAGGACACATCAAAAGGAATTGCCCGATCAAGAGTGCCCGTCTTGGATCTCAGATCGGAGAAGATGCCAGTCGTCAGTCTCAGCCTCAGACCCTACCTCCGCCTCAACAATATCTGCAGTTGCAGTATCCTCAGTTCTCTCCTCAGTAATTTTCATATCCGACACAAGGGCAGCAGCCGCAGCATTTCCAACGTAGCGTCCCTCAGTATCGAGCGCCAAGTGCAGCTAGTGTGCAGTCGTCTCCGTCTCAGCAGTATCGACAGAATAATCCAAGACCCAGCAATGTTGGTAGAGGAAAAAGAAAGGCACCAGTGTAGGTTCATGCAATGGCATCTGGAGGTTCAGATTCTCAGACCAGTAACGCGGTTGTCGATGGTACGATCTTAGTTTCTCAATCCTTAGCTCACGTTTTATTTGATACAGGTGCCTCTCATTCTCTCATTTCGAGTTCTTTTATACATGCCTTGGGATTAGAGATAGAAGAGTTTAATAAACCCCTAGTCATAACTTCTCCCTTGGGGCCGGTGTGTGTGAATTGTGTATGTAAATCTTGTAAAATAAAGATTGGGGATGAGATTTTGAAAAGTGATTTGATTATACTCCCCATGAGCTCATATGATGTAATTCTAGGGATGGACTGGTTGTCTAGGTATAATGCAGTTGTAGACTGCCAACTTAAAAAAGTGACCCTAGTGTCTAATAGGGGGATGATGATCACTTACCAGGGTAGTGGTGATCGGTTAATGAGTGAGCGTCTCATGAAATCATGTCTAGGAGAGTGAAGAAATCTGGGTTGTCGTGCTTTTCTTGCGAATCTAGAGTGCGAGCCCTATGCTTTGAGAGGAAGTGTAGCGATTCCATTGGTTGATAAGTACGAGGATGTCTTCCCCGACGAGTTGTCAGGATTACCATCGCATCAGGAAATCGAGTTTGGTATTGAGTTGTTTCCAGGGACAGCACCGATTTCTATAGCACCTTATCGGATGGCGCCGGCAGAAATGAAAGAATTGAGGAAGCAACTTCAGGAGCTTGCTGATAAAGGGTATATTCGAAATAGCATATCTCCGTGGAGAGCACCAGTTTTGTTTGCTAAGAAACATGATGGGACTCTCAGATTGTGTGTAGATTATTGACAGCTGAATCGTGTTACAGTGAAGAATAAGTATCCCTTGCCTAGGATCGACGAGTTGTTTGATTAGTTGGAAGGTTCGCGGTACTTCTCAAAGATTAATTTGCGGTCGGGCTACCATCAATTTAGGATTAAGGAAGAGGATATTCCCAAGACAGCTTTTAGGACCCGGTATGGGCATTTTGAGTTTCTGGTTATGTCGTTTGGGTTGACGAATGCTCCGGTAGCTTTCATGGATTTGATGAACAGGATATTTAGGCCGTATCTGGATCAGTTCATGATTGTGTTCATCGACGACATTCTAGTGTATTCTAAGACTTGGGAGGAGCATGAACAACATTTTTGGATTGTGCTTCAGACTCTGTTGGAGCACCAGTTGTATGCCAAGAGGGAAAAGTGCGAGTTTTGATTGACTGAGGTCAAATTTCTGGGTCATGTCATCTCTGAGCATGGTATTTCTATGGATCCGTCCAAGATTGAAGCCATAGTCGAATGGGAACGACCAAGGAATGTAGCAAAAATTCGCAGCTTCTTGGGTCTTGCTGGTTATTACAGGAAATTTGTAAAGGATTTTTCGAAGATTGCAGCTTCGTTGACGAGATTGATCAAGAAAAATGTCAGGTTTGAGTGGGGTGAAGAATGTGAGCTTGCTTTTCAAGAATTGAAGAACCGGTTGACTTCAGCCCCAGTGTTGGTTATTCCTAGCAGTGACGAGCCGTATGAGGTTTACGCATATGCTTCAGGACGCGGACTTGGATGCGTGTTGATGCAGCATGGACGCATGGTTGCGTATGGATCGAGACAGCTACGATCTCACGAGCGGAATTATCCTACTCACGACTTCAAGCTCGCGGTAGTGATTCACGCGCTGAAGATTTAGAGATGTTATTTGTATGGAGCGACATTTCAAGTCTTCTCTGACATAAGAGTTTGAGGTATCTGTGCACTCAGAGGGATCTTAATTTGAGGCAGCGGAGATGGATAGAGTATATGGAGGATTATGATTTTGCGTCGCAGTATCATCCCGGGAAAGCTAATGTGGTCGCAGATGCACTTAGTAGGAAGTCTTCAGGGATTCTCGCTTGTTTGGCTCTTGAGGACTAGAGCAGGGATGCGACAGTGAGGGTATGGGCTAAGGTATCATGAAGACTATGATCGAGTTTCGGTATATCATGTGGAGGCGACCCCAGCTCTTGTTCAGATGGTGAAGTAGAATTAGTGGTAGGACCAGCGTCTTAGAGGGATTTGGTCACGGATTCAAAGCGGAGAGCGGTTTGAAGAATGGAGAGTGCATACAAATAGATCGTTATATTTCCAGGAGCGTCTTGCAGTTCCAGCCATCGTCGAGGTGACGAAAGCTGTTTTGGACGAAACTCATAGGTCTCAGTTCGCCATTCATCTGGGGAGCACAAAGATGTATCGTGATTTGAAGAGGCAATATTGGTCGAAAGGCATGAAGAAAGGTGTTCGAGAGTACGTGGCCAAGTGTACGACGTGTCTTTAGGTGAAATACGAGCATCAAAAGCCTGTAAGTCAGCTTCAGCCGCTTCCTATTTCAGGGTGGAAATAGGAGCATGTGACGATGGATTTTCTCACAGGTTTGCCGAGGACGGAGCAGCAGCATGATGCAGTTTGGGTCGTGGTCGACAGATTGACGAAATCGACGTATTTCATTTCGTTCAGGTCGACATGTTCGAGGAGGATTCTCGGAAATTGTATCTACAGAACATAGTAAGATTGCATGGAGTTTCTTTGTCCATCACTTCTGATCGAGACACCAGGTTTAATGCTAAGTACTAGAGGAGTTTTCAGGAGGCTTTAGGTATGGATTTGAACTTCAGTACGGCGTTTTATCCTCAGACTGATGGACAGTCTGAGCGGGTTATTCAGATTCTCGAGGATATGTTGCGTGCCTGTACGTTAGACTTCGGCGAGAATTGGAAGAAATATTTGCATCTGGCGGAATTCGCGTACAACAACAGCTATTAAGCGAGTATTGGTATGGCACCATTTGAGGTATTGTATGGGCGACCGTGTTGATCACCGGTGTGTTGGGCAGAACCAAGAGACAGGGTTATTCTTGGGCTAGATGAGATTCGTGATAGCAATGAGAAAGTCGCTGTGATTTGAGATCAATTGAGGGCAGCTCAGAGTCGACAGAAGAGTTATACGGATAGAAGACGTAGACCCTTAGAATTTGCGATAGGAGATTTTGTTCTCTTGAAGGTATCGCCTCGTAAAGGAACTATGCGGTTTGGAGTGAGTGGAAAGCTTGCACCGAAGTATATTGGACCGTTTGGGATCACTTAGCGTGTTGGTATCGGCTCGACCTTCCGCCCGAACTCTCTCATGTTCATGATGTGTTTCATGTGTCGATGCTTAGGAAGTGTCCGCCTGAGCAAGGTAAGATAGTTGCATTTCGCGATGTGCAGGTTCGGGAAGATACGACGTACGAGGAAGTGCTGATTCAGATCATCGATCAAAAAGTGATCAGTTTGCATTGTCATGAGATACTATTGGTAAAGGTCGTGTGGCAGCATCATGGAGTTGATGAAGCCACTTAGGAACTAGAGTCGAGTATGTGGGAGTTGTATCCGCATTTGTTTTGTTTCTAAATTGAGTTATAAATTTCGAGGGCGAAATTTCTTTTAGGGGTGGAGAGTTGTAATGCCCCGAAATTGATTTAATGTTATTGTAATGTAAAATGATGAATTAGTGTGCCATAATTAATGTTTCAACGTTAATTTGATCATTTGGTTAAATTTTAAATTTTAGGTTGTTTTGTTAATTTAATAAATTCTAACGATTTCTTATTATTTTAAAATGTCATTTTGAGTTTTAAAACACAACAGTTTGTTAAATGTTAAAAATATTCCGTTTTACAAAACCATGGGTGGCACTTGGTTTTCGTACAGTAAAACCGCCCACCATTTCTCTCTATTTATTCTCTCTCCTCTCCCTCTCTTTGGCTCACTCTCTCTCTTCCCATGGCCTCTCTCTCATTCTCTCTTGCTCTCTCCTCTTCTCTCTCAATTTAACTCAAATTTTTGAAACAAAATTTGAATCCAAGCTTCGGGTTAGCAAGAAGGAAGCTCGGGAACGTGATTTGGCAACCAAGAACGTGGATTGAAGCTTGAATTCGAGGTTAGTTTTGAAATTTCTAAACTTTTTCAAAATTTTTAATTTTCATGCATTTTTGAAATCTAAGTTTGTTTGAGCTTAGAAAACCCTTGATTTGAGTTAAAGGAACTTAGAACACCTCGAATCTAAGCTTGGATTGAAGAAAAACGGATTAGATTCAAGATTTTTCATTTTTCCTCATTTTCTCCCATTTTTGAATTTTTGAGATTTTTGTGTTTAAATCTTGTTTAAATGAGTTCAAAAGTGTTCTATTATGTTTTTCTATCATCTATGATTGTTTTCTATGTCTGGGATTTGAGAAAAACAAGTTAAAATCAAGATTTGAGTTTTGGGAAACCCAAAACCCGTGGCTGGAAATTCTAGGTTTTTCCAGTTCGACAGGCCAGATTCATCCGTTCGGCAGGCCGAACCTAGAAAGTGTCCTGCCGAACGAACTTGATTTCTGGCAGGCCAAACCACACAGTTCGGCCGGCCGAAGTACGGCTTCGGCAGGCCAGCAGGGCATGGGAAACTTTTGTGATTTTTCACTCGTTTTCACTATTTTGAACCTTGATCAAAATTTCAACCTTATAGAATGATTTTAAAGATACAAATGGCACACTAGGACATCATGAAATGGTTTAGTAACATAGAATGTCTCAAACTAGATATTGATCGACTTAGTGTGTATCTAGGATCGTTCGTGGTTCCGCAGAGCTAACGTATAGCGGACCGGGATTACGGTATAGGGCATTGACACGAGTATCGAGGTAGGACTTCTACCCTATCTTTGGTAACCCAGTTTCAAAATGATTTGGCTTTGAAAAGGGTTTCTATAAAAATGTTTTCAACGGTTGATTAAAAATGAAATTTATCGGTTGTATTTTTGTAAACCATGAACTAAGATGAACTTCATAATGAATGATAATGAAAACATCTGGTAAATGGGTTTTGAATAATGTTAGAAATGAATATAAGGGCATGATGCCATATCAGAGATCAGGTCATGTAGCGATCAACCTTGGGGGCAGGTCCCGAAACCCAATTGGGCCACTTCGGTGGTGATATTTATGTGGTTTGCCTAGGAAAAGAAAATGATGATGTTTTGATCGACCGAATAAACTGTTTTGGGTAAGAACAACTTTATTTAAATTTATTTATTCAAGGTTTCTTTTAAACAATTCCCTGAATAGTGAGACTTTTTTTAAAAATTAAATGATTAATTAAAATATAGTCCTAATGAGCCTTTCGCTCACATTTTCTTTGTTTTTTTTTTTAAATTTCCCCCTTTGAGGTGGATTTTCACTTAGGTTCAGAGAGAACTCAACGAACAGAACTCAGGAGCAGTAGAAGGATTAGTAGATTATATGCATTATTTGATCAAGGCATGTAATGTTTTAACTTTCTTTGTGCTTAGACTGTAGTTGTATTATTATACTGTCAGTACAATGTATGTGCACAAGTTGTGAGTCAGTGGGACCCATACTCGCTATATTTATTATTTATTTTCTGTTCAATGAATTTATCTATTCAAAGATTATGAACTCTTTTACAAAATGGTCTTTTTGAAACTTTCATATTTTTATACATTTGACTTAACCCCTAAAATTCTTGATTTTAACTAAATTCTTCTTTTAATTAATTTAAATAATCTGCCACGTCACCTCTTATACTTCGGGGTGTGACATAACTCTTCATGCTTACAGTGATCACCGAATTCATTAAACACCACTAGACCAAATCCTTGCCTGAATTAAAGTTGGTTTCGCTAGTTTTAAGCCAAAACATGCTCCAAACCACACCATTCTAGCCAGATCAAAGCTCCACGTGGCATAAACAATCAATTCCCAATCTGCGCCACAAAGCTCACACGACATCTCACCCCCAAGGATGCGACTAACTTTTTCCTTGGTTGGCAAAATATCATGAGCAATCCGCCACAGGAATAGCTTAAGTCTTTCATGTAGCTTATAGCCCCACAGCCACTCGCAAAGAACGTTGGGTTCATCAAATCTCCCTTTCTGCACAACCCAATGGGCCCCTTTCATCGGGAACTTTCCACTTGCATTTCCTTTCCACACGAGCATATTGTGTTAGAAACCAAAATCAAACCAGAATACTACCAAGATCGTTCATGTTAAATCATTGAGAGAAATAATTCCAAATTGCGGAAGCGTACCTTGATTCATGATCTTGGATTGTTGTGGGTTATTGCCTTCCAATCCAATACGTACTCCTTGAAGTTTTCTTGAAGATGGGATTTCAGAGAAAACAGGAAAAATAAAAACGTACGTATGAATTGGGGACCATAACCAGAATAAATAACCTTAGTTATTTTAATATATTTCCAGTTTTGCCCATCATAAAATCTAAAAATTACAAATTGATATCTACACATATATTATTAATAATAATGACCCATACATTATTTTAATACCCAAAAGCCTTTCAACTTTATCTTAATTATATCACTTTAATTTAGGCTTTACCTTAAGATAGCATTAAATAACACATTTAAATACATATGTAGGCCCACATGAAAAATTAATTTCCAACAATCTCTCACTTGGGCGACATATGTTTCTTTGCAAAAATGTGTTTACCTTAGTGAGCTCAACTTTTGCTATCACAAATAAGGGTATTCCTGAACAATCTCGTCCATTAATCATACCAATATAGGACCAAAGCGGTCTTTGTCACAAATATAGCGTGACTAGACCCATCTATGATCACACATATCGATATAACCAAATGACATAGATCAAGTATGGATGTGTAGCATGGAAATTACATGCAAAGTGATCTAAACATGTCTATTTCCAACTGGTCCTACCTTATACCTTAATGAGATCAAAACCGTACCAAAATCAGAGTGTAAATAAACTGTATTCTTTATTTCTGCAGAAAACATATACAAACACACAATGTCTATATATAAAGAAAATTAGCATTCAAATACAAACTCCCACTAAAACTGTATATCATCAAATAACTGAACACCCATGTGAGCAGTGTGCTCATGAAAGACCTTGGGTGGAAGCCCTTTTGTAAGCGGATCCGCTATCATGGAGTTTGTACCAATATGCTCTATAGACACCTGACCACTCTGAACTCTTTCTTTAACAACAAGAAACTTAATCTCTATATGTTTTGACTTTGAAGAGCTTCTGTTGTTGTTGGAATATAAGACTGCAGATTTATTGTCACAAAATAACTTAAGTGGTCTTTCTATACTTTTCACAATCCGCAGCCCAGTGACAAAGTTTCGCAGCCATATTCCATGATTGGATGCCTCATAACATGCTATAAATTCTACCTCCATAGTGGAAGAAGCTATGAGTGACTGCTTGGCACTCCTCCAAGAAATAGCTCCTCCAGCAAGCAAAAAAATATAGCCCGAAGTGGATCGACGACTATCTTGACATCCAGCAAAATCTGAATCCGAATAACCAATGATCTCGAGTTGGTCTGACCTTCTATATGTAAGCATGTGATCTTTTGTTCTCTGTAAATATCGCATAACCTGTTTGGCTGCTTTCCAATGATCCATTCCAGGGTTACTCAAATATCTGCCTAACAATCCAACAATGTATGCTATATTTGGACGAGTACAAACTTGAGCATACATTAGACTCCCAACAGCTGATGCATATGGGATCTTTTCCATTTCCTTAACCTCAAGGTCGTTCTTAGGACACTGACTTAAACTGAATTTATCTCCTTTAGCCACAGGGGTATCTCCTGGTTTATAATCCTGCATGCCAAATCTTTTAAGCACCTTTTCGATATAGCTCTTTTGTGATAACCCAAGTATACCCCGAGAGCGATCTCGGTGTATTTTAATTCCTAACACAAAAGAGGCGTCACCAAGATCTTTCATTTCAAATTTCTTTGATAGAAATCTCTTGGTTTCGTGCAATAAGCCTATATCATTGGTGGCAAGCAGTATATCGTCAACATACAATACCAGGAGAATACACTTACTCCCACTGAACTTATGGTATATACAGTCATCTACAGTGTTTATCTCGAAACCGAATGAGACTATCACTTGATGAAATTTGTAATACCATTTACGAGAAGCTTGCTTAAGCCCATAGATGGATTTCTTTAATTTGCAAACCATCTTCTTTGGGTCTCTCGACTCAAAGTTTTCTAGCTGCACCATATAAATCGTTTCATCAATGTCACCATTTAGAAATGTCGTCTTAACATCCATCTGATGTAGCTCAAGATCAAAATGCGCTACAAGTGCCATAATTGTCCTAAAAGAGTCTTTCGTTGAAACCGGAGAGAAAGTCTCTTTATAATCAATGCCTTCCTTTTGAGTAAAGCCCTTAGCAACAAGACGAGCCTTATATCTCTCTACATCACCCTTCGAATCCCTCTTGGTTTTAAATATCCATTTACAACCAATGGGCTTCGCACCTTCAGGCAATGGAACGATATCCCAAACGTCATTGTCCTTCATAGACTTTATCTCATCCTTCATAGCATCCATCCACTTTTGAGAATTAGAACTGTGCATGGCTTGACGGACATTGATCGGATCATCATCCATCAATCCAACACTTTCCTCATGTTCTTGGAGAAATACTATGTAATCATCCGAAATAGCACTTCTCCTTTCTCTAGTGGATCTCCTTAATGACACAAGTTCTTGAGGTTCTGGTTCTTGAGGTTGTTGAGTTTGTACCTGAAGGGGTTGAATGACTATGTCTGGTTGTTCTTGATATGCAATTTGATCAACGTTAGGGATAGAAGCCTGAACATTATCTAAAGCAATTGTAGGAATAGGAACCAATCCCTCTTGTAAGAAAAGGAACATGATCAAATTCATCCTCAAAGACAAAGTCTCTAACCTTGCCATAGTACTTACCACCACGGTCAGATCTAACGCCCTTAATTCTTTTACTGAGTTGAAGCTCAACCTCAGCCTTATATGACTTGAACACGTCCAAAGTCTGTGACTTCTCATGTATGAGATATAGGTAGCCATACCGGGAGTAATCGTCTATGAACGATACAAAATATTGTTGACCATTCCATGAAGCCACAGGAAATGGTCCACAAATATCCATATGTATCAATTCTAAGACATCTGTAGCTCTATTGGCACCCAATCCCCTTATGTTTGTCTGTTTCCCTTTAATACAATTAACACAGGTTTCAAAATTTGTAAAATCAAGGGAATTAAGAATTCCATCTGACACAAGTCTTTCCATCCTTTTTCTTGAAATATGTCCTAATCGCTTATGCCATAATACAACGGAATTCTCATCGGTTAATTTACGTTTTATGCCACGAGAACTAACATGCAAGGTTTCATTATAAGAAGCAACTGTATCAAGCAAATATAGGTTATCTTGAAATGATAAAGAACCGGTACCAACAACATTTGAATTTAAAGAAAGACTAAACTGACTATTTCCAAATGAACAACAGTATCCAGATTTGTCCAAAGCAGAAATAGAAATTAAATTCCGCCTAAACGACGGTACAACAAAAGTGTCTTTCAAATCTAAATAATAACCAGAACTTAACAATAACCTAAAAAGCCCTATTGCTTCAACTTCTATCGATTTGCCATCTCCCACATAGATGAATCTTTCAGCATCAATTGGCTTTCGGTAGCTCAGGCAACCCTGCATAGACACACTTATATGAGTAGTGGCACCTGAATCAATCCACCAAGTGTGTCTTGGCACTGAAGTTAAATTAACCTCAGAACAAACCAAATTGAGAAGCATACCTTTCTTTGCACGCCAAGCATGATACTTGGTGCAGACCTTCTTCATGTGTCCAGGTTTACCACAAAAGAAACAAGCAACATTTCCATCATTTTTATCCTTATCTTGTTTCTTTTGTGCTGGACCTTTAGCAGCTTCATTGCTTTTCTTTCTTTTCTTCTTGTCCTTAGAGGTGCTAGCCAAGTGAGCACTTTCAGTCTTCTCTTGCTTCAGTCTTTCTTCCTCTTGCACACAATAAGAAATTAACTCATTAAGAGTCCATTTCTCTTTCTGGCAGTTGTAACTGATCTTGAATTGGCTGAATTGTGCAGGAAGAGAAATCAAGACAAGATGCACTAGAAGATCCTCAGAAATTTCCAAATCTAGTGTCTTTAATCTTGAAGCAAGATGAGACATTTCTATAATGTACTCCCTTATGTTTCCTTTTGCTTTGTACCTCATTGAAATCAGGCTCGCCAAAAGCGTGCTTGTTTCAGCCTTATAATTCTTTGCAAAGCATTTCTCTATGGCCTCAAGGAAACCCTTGGCAGTAGTGACCTCATCAGGTATAGTGCCCCTGAAGACTTCTAGAATGCCTCTCTTAATGATCATCAGACTCATTATGTTAGAACGATCCCATCTTTCAAGTTTCTTTTTATCCTCAGCGGAATTAGAATCTGTAATAGTGGGACGTTCAACCTTTATGGCTAAGTCCAGATCAAGGCAACCGAGAACGATTAACACATTCACTTTCCAGTCCTTGAAGTTAGTCCCATTCAGCATAGGAATGGAATTAACATTTGCAGATATCGAGAAAGATGATGCTACCGCTGAACAAAGAACAAAATCACATATTCACATAAGAATTCACATAAAACAACCAATAAAATTCAAACAATGATTAATCCCATCACAAGAAACCTGTAACAACATTAATATTTAGTCTTTGGATAGAAATATTAACTTGTAACTGGTATTCTTGGTGTAGTGATCAAATATTAACAATAAATCATATCAAATAATAAGCTAATCTTTGGATCTACTTATTATTTATATGCCAAAAATAACCATATAACTGTTACATATTTATCACCACAGGTATGAATTTAATTCGGCCCAATATTAAGCTTCCTTTGGGCCGATTAATATTCGCAAGAATTAAATTCACACAACCATCTTAATATCACAAATTAATTAACATCCACAAAAGAGGCTACTTTGGCAGCTTATTGGTTCAATTAATTAATTTGATAATATTAATCATCTAAAAACACAATTTGAATTTTAAAGTTGCATCCAAAATTGACCCCAAAAAATAAAAAAAAATTTAAAAAAAAAGTCAACTTGATCGGTCAACGGTCAAAGTCAACATTGATCGTTGACCGTGGAAGGTCAAAGGGGACCGGGTTGGGTTGTGGACCGGGTCAGGTTAACCCAACCCGGGTCCACATTCAGCCCCCCCCCCCCCTGCGGTTCTCTCTCTTTTTTTTTAAAAAAAAAAAACTCGGGTCACTTAGGGGTTGATGCCCTGGGTGTCCAACTGGTCATGGGCCTCTTTGGCCCGTGCAACCAGTTGCCAGTTCTGGGCCGAAGCCCAGAACTCTCCTCACGCCCCAGGGGTCACGACCCCCCTGGGTATCGACGCCAGGCGGTTGGCTCTGCCAACCGCCAAAGTTGCTTCGCCGGGCAGCCGAGGCTCTCCTCGCCGACGGGAAGTCACGGCAACACCAGACGGCACCGTCGCCGGCGGTGGAACAGCAAGCCGCCAGCGAAACCTAAAAAATAGCCGCCTCTCTCCCTTAGGCGAAACTCAGCAAGGCCGGCTGAGCAGCCGCTTTTGGCGGCTGTTTCCACTCCTTCACCGAGGCCAGAGACCGTGCCTCTTCCATTCCGGCGCCGCCTGAGGGTCGCGGCTAGTTTTCCTTCCCGGCGGCAGTGAGATTGCCGCCGGTAATCCCACGGGTTACTTAATGCATTACACACGATTTCATCGAATATGCAATACTGTTTTCATCAATTCTTGTTTTTTTTTTTTTTGTTAAATGAATGCAGCCTTGATTCACGAAAGAAGCAAAAAACAAAGTCAACAATTTTGCACAGCAACCATATTTAATTCCACAATAGTATCCATATTAATGAATCCATATTAAACAAACCAAACCTTATTAATGAATCCACAAACGTACATACAGAATGAACCTTATTCAACTGAAACTTTTTGAGAAAAAATTTCTCAATAATTCAACATGAAATCGCTCTAATGCCACTTGTTAGAAACCAAAATCAAACCAAAATACTACCAAGATCGTTCATGTTAAATCATTGAGAGAAATAATTTCAAATTGCGGAAGCGTACCTTGATTCATGATCTTGGATTGTTGTGGGTTATTGCCTTCCAATCCAATACGTACTCCTTGAAGTTTTCTTGAAGATGGGATTTCAGAGAAAACAGGAAAAATAAAAACGTACGTATGAATTGGGGACCATAACCAGAATAAATAACCTTAGTTATTTTAATGTATTTCCAGTTTTGCCCATCATAAAATCTAAAAATTACAAATTGATATCTACACATATATTATTAATAATAATGACCCATACATTATTTTAATACCCAAAAGCCTTTCAACTTTATCTTAATTATATCACTTTAATTTGGCTTTACCTTAAGATAGCATTAAATAATACATTTAAATACATATGTAGGCCCACATGAAAAATTAATTTCCAACATATTGTCCTTCAGCTCTGGAAGAATAATAGAGGAAATTCTCGTACCCATTTCCTCACCAAAAAGTCTGCATAATTTTTGGACATCCCACATATGCCTCCCCTCCACTAGAAGCTCACAAACCTTTGCAGTGAGCTACCACCCATAGAATCTCCATCAGGACCGAAGGAAGCTCTAGCTGAGAGAGAATCAGCCCAAGGAACCCAAGGGATGTTCCAAATCCCAGACTGCTGTCCATTTCCAATAAGATCACAGCTACCTCGCCGAACAATATCCCGTGTACTCCAAATGCCCCGCCACGCATAAGACACGTTATGCCCCATACTAGCACTCTAAAATTCAAATTTACGACAGTACTTAGTCCTATGAACATCCGCACGCATGGACCTACTATCAGACACCACTTCCCATACCAACTTAGCAAGAAACGCTAGGTTGAAATCATGACACTTGCGGAACCCCAGACCACCACATTTGTTTAGATTGACAGAAGGCATCCCAACCCTTAAGAGCGCAAAATAACACCACTGACCTATCCCTTAGGGCACCCTTTGTGTGAACTGAGAATTGAAGGCTCTAACAAAATCACTCAGTGAATGCAAAAACCGAGATTTTAAAAACTTAGTTTCAAACATACGGTATACAAAACATAAGAATCCGGTAAAGTCAATAACCGGAATTTCACTTCTTTGAAAACCATTTGAAAACATATTTTCAGACCATTTTAAGAATACAATATAACTGCTTAGTGAATACAAGAACCAAGGTTTATATCATCTTTTGAAATCCATTTGAAAACCATTTTTCATATAAAATTTATAATTGAATTACAATTCTTAAAAATAATTTTAAGAATAACTTACATGGACAAAACATGTAGGATAAATGGCTCATAAAAAAAAGGGTAGAAAAACCTACCTTGGTATGCATACTCTAATACCATATGCTCCAAACTTGGTTCTAATCCAACATATGCTCTACAATATTCTAGAACTTTAAATATCATTCTAAAATTAAATACTAATCTAATTTAGAATATAAACATATTTCCAATTATTAATTATGTTTTCTGGTTCCTTAGTGTGCTATTTTTAATTTAAATTAAAAACATGAAATAATTTGTAAAATATCATGATGCATGCTAAAAATAGATTTCAAACAGTTGTCTAGTTTTTTAAACAGTTTAAAATAATTTAAAAATATCACAATTTGAAAAAAGGACAAAAACATGCAAAATTACAAAATCTGTCAAAATTTTTGACCTGTTAGTCTATGGGACTGACTTGCTAGAACATGTGACAGCAAGTACGCTGGTAGTTGATATCAATTAGGACACTTGATGCATAAAATAAATAAAGTAAACTTTATTGATAGAAAATGTCAAAAATATATTACTTCATGATCTTAAATGGGCAAAAAGTTTAGTTAAAAACTTTCAAGAAAATTTAAAACCCCTAATTTGAGAAAAATTCGAAGGAACACCAAAAACATTGTTGAAGGAGAGGCAGGAAGGGAGGGAGGAGAGAAAGAGAGAAAGACAGAGATATGTGTTTTTTTTGATAACCTAAAAATATATCTCCTATCTTTAATCTATCCCAAAGTCATTCCCTAAGTTTTTCAAAAGGCATAGAAAAACCCCTTTAACCTGTTAAATTGTTAAAAATTTTATAAAAACCTTTAATGATTAATAGTTTAACCTTATTTCTAAATTTAATTACTAAAATTTAAAAAGAAAAGGTGAAACTTTTGAGTAACAAATTACATTTTGTTTAAAAGAAATAAAACTTAACATGTTAAATTGATCTAGCCTTACATAGGATCCTACGTTCATGTCATCTATGCATGGCTAGTCAAATTTGGACTTGTCAAACTAATCAAACATGTACTAGATCCTTCTTCTCGGTCGTCAGAACATGCTGCTCTTTTTTATTTCATTTAATTTTATAATTTATTTGTTAAAAATAAAACAAGTAATGACTAGATAATATTTAAACAGTAATTGTTGAGGTTGTTTTTTATTTTTCAAAAACTTTGAGAAGTTAACGGGTTATTTCTTACTCTTTTGAAACATGCAAGGGATAATTTTTTAAAAGTTAGAAAGCATAAGGGATAACTTTTAGATTATCAAAAATAAAGGGCAAATGTGGGATCTAATTAAAACGTAGGGTTAATTTTTATCTTTTTCGTAAAAAAAAGGCTTAACCCACCCACCATGGGTGGTTGTTGGTCTCGTTGGACATGTGCTAGAGTTGCCTATGCCTAAAATTCTTGGCTAGGCAAGGGTCAAACTGCCTCGTCGATTGGATTTTACCTATTTTAAATTTTTTATGCATTTTCTTTTATTCTTTTTAATTTTTCCATTTTTAAGTGTTAAAAGAGAGTTAACGATAATGAGGATATTTTTAATAAAAAATTGTACTATAAGCAAATGAGTTCCCATAAGAAAGAATGATTTTTATGTGAATTGCAAAATACATGGATGCTATTATCTTTTCTAAAATTATTGAAGTCTATTGATTTTTTTGTATTCTATACTAGTTTTAATTTTATTTATTAATGTATCTCTTTGATTAGAAACTATAAGAACATATTTTAAATTAAAAAAATATTTTATATTTATCTCTCTCGTAATTTTGGGACAAAAGGGCAAACAAAAAAGTCCTTAAATAATTTTAGAAAAAAATATTAAGCTTAAAACACTGTAGACTATGGACAAAACTTTTTATCTCAAAAAGTATTCTCTTTTTCCTTTTGAATTTTAGGCTTCGATTGTTTTTAAATAATTAAATTAATTTTAAAATCAATTTAAGGTATTTATGTTTTTATTTTTATTTTTATTTAAAAAATACTAGAGGATGAAATTGAAACATATTTTTGAATTTAAAAGTATCTTTATAATTTTTCGAAAACAAATGTGAAAATTGATTTTAAAAAACTATAAAAACTTCCCAAACACTTTTTTTTTTTTTTTTTTTTTTTGAGGGATTTCCAAAACCCAATTTGCATACACGTCAGATAAGAATTGGAGAGCTCTTAATTCCTTAAAAAAAGATGAAAAAAAAAATCTCTCTTAAACGTGAAATACTCATTTGCATACACGTCAGACAACAATTGGATAGCTTTTGAGGACACATGTGGGCGCGCGCAGCTGATCACAACCAAACCCTAGTCCAACTAGGAACTATAAATACTCCTAAACCCAATTCGTTCAGTCTCATATTCTCACCTTCGGAGCTTTATCGCCAGAACTCAACTCAACGACGGCAAGGAGTAATCGATCAGGTTCGTCTAGGTTTTAACCCCCTATCAGAGTTCTTTGATTCTTTGTTTAGATTTCGTTGTTGTTTCGGCATGTGTTCATTTGTTGCTGATTTGTGTCTCTGTGTTGATTATAGACTTGTTTTTCAGTCGAGAAAACGTAGGAAAATTAGGAATAGAAGACATGGTCATGATTTTGAACGATTAGATTCATACATTGTTTTCTCTATATTGCTTCTGTTTGTTGCAGGAAGGTAAATTTGTTTTCCCAGAATCAGGAGACATTAGGTTACAAATGCATTCAATTTTTTTGGTTTATATTGACTTATTTTGTTCAAATTTAACGCATTTTGTTGCTAGAGCTTAATTCATGCTTTCATAGAATGTAGATTCTGTTATTTTTACCAAAGTTGTTTGGGAATGCATTAATTGCGGTTTCGTTCTTTGCTTTGGGTTCAAAATTATTGGTTTTTAGATTTATTTGGTCATTGATATGTTTTGATGTGTTTCTTGAGATGATATTGGTTTTCAGTTTTGTTTTGTCATTGATATGTTTTTATGTGTTTCTTGAGATGATAAGATATTACCAAAGTTGTAGTAAAAGCTCTAATGAGTGCTTGTCTTTTGGGTCTTTTTCTGTGGCTTTCCAAAGTTAAAAACTGCTTTGAATCATTAGAAACTCTATTTCACAGACAAATTATGACCAAAATTTGAACCTTTGGTAACCTATATTGGCTTTAGAAATAACTGCAAGATTTTTTTTTTAAATTTCTTCTTCTATTTTCATGTGCAGAATGGAATCCCAGGTGAAGCATGCTGTTGTGGTGAAAGTCATGGGCCGTACGGGCTCAAGAGGGCAGGTGACTCAAGTGAGAGTCAAGTTTCTTGATGACCAGAACCGGTTCATCATGAGGAACGTCAAGGGACCAGTGAGGGAGGCCGACATTCTCACCTTGCTCGAGTCCGAGAGAGAAGCTAGGAGGTTGCGTTGATGGGTCTTTCCTTTTGTTGATTGCAACCTTTTTGTTTCTCAGTTTTGTTTACTCGCATACTTAATGTTAGCGAATAGGGCTAGGCCATTATCAGTCCATGTCGTTTTAGTTTTATGTTTGGGAAGATTTAGACTTGAGTTTTGAGACAATATTCATGTGTGGCATGATTTATAATTGTTAATGGTGGAAAAGAACTAAAATTTGGGTTTATATATCAATGGTTCTTGCTTTCTTTCCTCTGCTTTAAGATATCCATATATGGAATCATCTATTCACGGTTGTGAGCCAAGTATCAGGGTATATTTTATGTTTTGTTCTGCTTTCTGGGTGAGATAAGGAAAATTCAGAACTGATTTAATTTCACCTACTGATCCTTTAGCCACGAAGTTTAACATAAATGCTTCTTTATTTTTAATTTTGGTTTGTAGGTTAAGCTGAATCTTAAACTGGTTTCCAAGTTTTTCATTCTTTTTATGTGCTTTACTCGAAGATTGAAAATTTTCTCATAAAGACATAACGACGTTTTGAGTGATTGGTCACTAAAAAGTTGGCTATGTTATTGAGTGATATGGTCACTAAAATGTTGGGTATGTTTTTTTCTTCCTTTTTTTTTTCAACGTTTACAGTTTTTGCTGTTTTAATTTCGATAGGCAGAATTGGTAAGATGTGATATAAGGTGATGGCCAGATGGTGAGACTAGTGAGAATTGATACACTCCCAAAGGTTGTCAATTTTCTCATTGAAGAAAATATAGTTGATGACATTCTTCAAATGGTGGAACTAATTTTAGAAAAATACTTGAAGCAACTATGTCAGGAAGAGTCTAGATTTGCTGTTTAAAAAGGCTGTCTTTTTTACTGTGTTACTGCTAAAACTTTGACACCTCATTACAAATTTACACGTCAGGTTTTTCCCAAACCTTCCCCTCACGTTGCTAGAAAACGCGGTCCGTTTGTTTCGATGTTTTTGTTTTAGTATTTTCTCTCACAAAAATTTAAATATTCATTCAAATATTCTATTTAAATATTCGAACCAAATAAGCCTTTTAAAGTCTCGTGCATAAGAACCAACGGAAGAGGGAGAGGGCTCTGAAGAAACTCATCCCACAAAACCAATGAGAGAGAGAATGAGAAGGAAAATTCAAAACTTGGCTGCAGGCCCAAAAGATGGACAGCGGAGCAGCGAACATTGGTCTTGTTGCGGCGGCGGAGGACCAATCGGCGTCGTCTTCGACGGCAGCACTATCGCAACAGATCTTTACGGTGTCTTGGCGGTACCGGCACCTCCGTGACAAATCGAAGCCAAGGAAGTTGGCAAAACGTGATGGCATGTCAGACATATATGTCATCTTTTTTTTTTTTCGTGGAAGTACCTGTCATATTTTTGTGTAAAAAAGAAAAAAGAGAATTGGATTGTTATACAAGTGACGTTATGGACAGTTGTTCCTTTACTTTTTGTAAGTTAACGTTCCGAGAAGAGGAAGGCTTAACAAGAGTTGATGCGTAAAATAATCGTGAGGTGTTAAAATTTTAGGGGTGAGACGGTCTCAGAGACAACCTTTCTGGGAGAACCGATTTGGTCCCGTGAGTGGCACGGGCAAAATATGAGCAACCATGCAATTGACAATTTTAGATCTTTTTAGAAATAATAATCTAGGCTAGTTGTGGGCCATTTTTTTCTTCAACCCATTAACCAAATCAAAAATATATTTTATTTTTAGGTAGTTTAATTTTTTTTTATAAAAACCAAACTAAATCAAGCCACTCATAAATGGTTTTGATGATTTGTGCTTAAAATTAAAAAAGTTTTCAATTTGACAAAAATTATAAAATTACTATAAATTTGTTTTCAATTTGACAAAAATTATAAAATGACTATAAATTTATCCTTTAAAGTTTAATACAAACCAGAAACCAAAATAAAAAGTCATAATAACACAAATCAACATTCATCAATAATTAAACTAAAAAGTCAAAAGTATAACTAAATAACATAAGATAACACAACTTAATTTTTAAATTAAAGCTTTCTATTTGTGTTGATAAGTTTCTTCTCTTACTAACATCCTTATTCTATGTTTACCATATCAATAAATGGATAACTTAACTTATCTACAAAAAAGTAGAGTTCCACCTAGTATGTTGGCGCAGTGCAAAGAGAAGACATTGATCACTGGGGACATTCTATGAGTTAATCTTAGTCGTATATATATATATATATATATATATATATATATATATATATATATATATATATATATATTGTTGAGGCTTGAGTGGGGGAAGTATGATTATAGAGTGTGAAATGTTGTATCTTATATGTGCAAAGCTTCTTTTGATGACCAATTAAAAGTAATCTATAAAAATAATTAAAATTATTCTATAGAAAAAATTTAAAAATAAAAATTATATAATATAACGGTTTGATAAGCAGTCTGGCAAGTCCAAACTGCTAATTAAATCACCTCAAATTATTTGTATAAAAAACCACCAAAACTGTCCCAAATTAAAAGAAAAACTAGTGTTGGATGGTTTGGGTAGGTTAGCGTATTTTTTGAACTCTTCTAAATATAGATTTTAGGGATAAATATCAGTGGAATGGGAACGGGTATATGCTTTCTCCTACCTCACCCTTGCCTTCTTTTTGCTCCCCATATCCATCGACATACTCACGTATTTAAGCCGGGGGCTTAGAGAATCCCTATTAAATAGATTTTTATTATACCATGCCTATGTACACATTAAGAACTTATATAAAATCTACACTCAAAATAAATCATATCAAATTAAATATAAAGTTCCATAATATAGTATTAGTTCTCATGAAAACAAACTAAAGTCTCAAAAAAGGAGCAAGAGCTCGAGGGATAGGTGCCGTATTTATAGGTTATGCTTAGATTAGGTTAACTAAGTTACTATTTATTATTCATAAGATTGTAGAGTTTCAAATTTTGTTAGTATCTTTTTTTTGAAGTCGTATACATAATATATATTTTTAAAAAATAAAGGAACATATATATTGGGACAAGGCAAGATGGGATGCTACTCCCACGTTCGCCTCACTCTTGACTCGGGGGGATAATATGAGCACTCATACCTGCCTTTGTCCTTATTTAATAGCTCCTATAGCTGCCCTATGAAGGGTAGGTTCTTGGGAATAAAATTCTTATCCCTAGTTAAGTCTTTTATAACATGAAAACAAAGTATTTCTCATGCAGTATCAATTTTTATTTTTAATTAACACTTTCATGTCAATAATTATGACAAATTTACATTATAATATTTAATGGTCTTCATATTATAATTAACAAAGTAACCTACCGTCTTATAAAAAAACCTATAACTCATAAAATAATTTTTTTAAGTGATTTCTTCTTAGGAAAAATAAAAGACAACTTACAAGAATGCCCCTTAAAAAAAAACACCTTTTTAAGATTGCCCTTTTAAAATGCTCTTTTGACAACTACTCTTTTAATAAAAAAATATGATTTATTATGTAATGACCGAGGAAACGTCATCAATAAAACCTAATATTTAATTGGGTTTAATTAATGAATTTATTCTTAAAAATGTGAAATTTTGTAAAAAATGTAATTTATGTGAAAATTACAATAAAATATGAATGAGCGACATTGATTGCAAATTTTATGGCATATGTAATGCAATGGTGGATATTGTAAAATATAAATTTTATGAGTTTGATGACTCAGAGATTTGTGCATAATATCAATAAAATGAATTTCATGTCACAATTAATTGTTAAATTGTGATATAACGAATGGATGATTAGAATGTAAATAGGACATAGAGGTTGTCCTAACCCTAACCGGGGGTAGAAAGGAGGCCAGAGCAGTATAAGGATACTGCTAAATGAAAACGCAGATACGAAAAATGTTATGATTGGCCTCCAAAAGTAAACGAAAAGTAAGTTAAATATTTTTATACAGTCTAAGGATAGAAAGTACACTGATTTGACCACGACAGTATAGGAAAAATACTGTGTGGTGAAAAATTACACAGTATAAATTTTTAATTCCATAAAGTGGACATTTGCTTGAATTCTATTGGGCCAACAAGCCATGCAATGTGGCCCAATAAGATGAGGACACCTAGGGTAGTCTAATGGATGACCATGAGTCATCAAATGTGATAAGGAAGCATTTAAGGCAAAGTTATCACAAAAATTCATTTCTTTTCTTTTGCTCCAAGATCCGGCAGCCATGTCCAAGAGCTCTAAAAAAATTTCTCAGCCCCCAAACTTTGCAAAAATATCCCCAAACAAGTTTTACAAGCAAGTACAAGGATTTCCCACAAGTTTTAAGGTAAAATCCTAAACTTTTTCATGAGTTTTCAAGGGATTTTTCATGGGTAAAGGGCAAAAATTAATCCATGGTATTTTTGCATGAAAATGAAGTCCAAGAAGAAGTTCAAGAAGCCTTGAAGGCTAGAAATCCAAAAAGTACTATTTGGGTAAGTTTTAAAGTTCAAAGTTTTGAATTTTGTTTTAATTTTTATTTCTTGAAACCCATGTGAGTTCTTGAGCACATATTTGATGGAATTTCATGTATATGTGATGAATGACAAGTTTAAGTTGTGAAATTTTGGTTTATAGTACAAAATGATAATTTTTGCAAAAAGTATTATTTTTGCAATTCTGATGTTAGACTTTGCAAAAGTGATGTTTGAGTATGAGAATCTTTTGATTAAGGCATGTAATGGTTTCTTCAAGGGTAGAATTACAATTTTTAAACGGATTTTTGTAAAAATGCCATAGGGACTAAATTGAAAGAAAAAGTTCCTTCTCGACAGATTTGAAAAATAGTCAAAAACGCCCCTGTACAGTGAGATTTTGGGAAAAGTTAAAACACGAAAGTTGTAGATCTCGATGAAACTGTTAGGCCATATAGACGGTTTGTCTAAAAACTCAATCGTTTGTGAGTTTTTGATTTTTCAAGAATATGTTAAAAGTGAAAAAAGTGTTAAATGGCAAAAATGTCGTTTTTCAAAATGATTTAAGGTATGGTACCTTAAGTAAAAATGATCCTTGAAAAAAATAGGAAATTTTTATGCAAAGAAGTAAATTTTAGTCCCGAGGTTAAAATCGTCAAAATTTTCAGTTGAGGGACTAAACCGCAAAGTTTTATGAAAACGGGGCATAATTGAGAAATAAAGAGATTGACCCACTAGGATGTTATTTTGAAATTAGTATGTGGTTATTTTCATAAGAATAACGAAATTGAGCTCGGGTAGGCTAGTGGACCCACGAAGGGCAAAATCGTCATTTTTGTCTAAATAATCCGAACCGTTTTGAAATGTTTCCAATGGAATAAGAAAATGACTAGAAAGGGTTCCTGCCCTTCGTTAGAAACGATAGGGTAAAGTTAGATAGAAATAAGAAAAATCAGTGGTTTTTAGAGTTGTACATAGTTTTACAACTCAATTTGTTAACTAACGGATGTTTCGTATCGAAACATAGTGGAATTTGGCTAATGGCTTTGTAATTGGCCAACAGGATCCTAGGAGTCTAGGAGAAGAGAAATCGAGGTTAAGTTGCCTTACATTCGCATCAAGTAAGTACCTTTCCCACCTACAGTATGAAATGTAGGTTTAGAAAGAAATGTATGTATATGTATACCTGTGCATATAATTAAGTGTAAACTTGTATGTTTGCCATGATATGAATACCTAGGGGTATAGTCATGTATGAATAATTGTGAGCATACGAATGGATACCTGTATGTATAATACGTTATGTACTTGTGTGTACAATAATGAAAATGAGCATGTGTACCATGATTTTGTACCTGTGTGTATAATATGTTATGTACCTGTGTGTACAATAATGAAAATGAGCATGTGTATCATGATTTCGTACCTGTGTGTACAATGATAAATACTTGAGTATGTATAAAGTAGGTATCTGTGTGTATATTTTATGTTAAGTACCTGTGAGTACATTATGCTATATACCTGTGCGTATATTAATGTGTACCAGTGTGTATATAAAGTAAGTACCTGTGTGTACTATGCTATGCAAGAGAATTTATGTTTCATGGATAATATGTGATTATCACTTCATGCATGGTATGTCAACCATAATAAATGGACTGATAAATGTATCACCAGAAATTAAGAAAAGTGTCGTACCTGTCATAACCCGCCTTTTCGGGCTGTGATAAAACTCTTTCTTACTTACTTTAAGGCAAAAATTTAGGAATTTTTTTTTTTAAACGGAAATAAATATTTACTTATATTAACTTTGATAACTCCCAAAATACTTTCACATACTTGTATTTACATAATTAATACTTTTACTTTCATAACATCTTTCTTTTAATCATTTCATATCAAAATAACTTTAAACATGCGTGGCAGAAAACATTACAGCAGCGGACTCCATACCCAATCTGCACACCTCATCCGTCCGCCAGCTCATCATTACGACTCATTCTGACCTTTTCGTCGGAATACCTACAGCATGAAAAACTTAATGAGCTAACGCTTAGTAAGTCCCATAAATCCCACATGGATATTCACATGAATGCATGAATCAATTATGCTTTCTTATAAACTTTCTTTATTCTCATCATTTCTTATCTTTACTAGGGCCCAAGTGTTCGTACCATTGCGCAATTTCATTTAGGTCTACGTAACACCGTGACCGTAACATATCCTTTAAACTCCCCTTGAGTTAGGAGCCGGTACGACACTTTTCTTAATTTCTGGTGATACATTTACCAGTTCATTTATTATGGTTGACATACCATGCATGAAGTGATAATCACATATTATCCATGAAACATAAATTCTCTTGCATAGCATAGTACACACAGGTACTTACTTTTTATACACACTGGTACACATTAATATACGCACAGGTATATAGCATAATGTACTCACAGGTACTTAACATAAAATGTACATACAGATACCTACTTTATACATACTTAAGTATTTATCATTGTACACACAGGTACGAAATCATGATACACATGCTCATTTTCATTATTGTACACACAGATACACAATATATTATACACATAGGTACAAAATCATGGTACACGTGCTCATTTTCATTATTGTACATACAAGTACATAACAGCTTGTACACACTGGTACACATTAATATGCTCACACTTATTCATACATGACTATACCCCTAGGTATTCATATCATGGCAAACATACAAGTTTACACTTAATTATACGCACAGGTATACATATACATACATTTCTTTCTAAACCTACATTTCATACTGTAGGTGGGAAGGGTACTTACTTGATGCGAATGTCGGGCAACTTAACCTCGATTTTCCTTCTCCTAGACTCCTAGGATCCTGTTGGCCAATTACAAAGCCATTAGCCAAATTTCACTATATTTCGATACGAAACATCCGTTAGTTAATAAATTGAGTTGCATTACTATGTACAACTCTAAAAACCACTGGTTTTTTTCTTATTTCTATCTAACTTTACCCTATCGTTTCTAACGAAGGGCGGGAACCTTTCTAGTCGTTTTCTTATTCCATTGGAAACATTTTAAAACGGTTCGGATTATTTGGACAAAAATGACGATTTTGCCCGTCGTGGGTTTACTAACCTAGCTGAGCTCGATTTCGTTATTCTTACGAAAATAACCATATACTAATTTTAAAATAACACCCTAGTGGGTCAAATCTCTTTATTTCTCAATTATGCCCCGTTTTCATAAAACTTTGCGGTTTAGTCCGCCAACTGAAAATTTTGACGGTTTTATCCCCAGGACTAAAATTTACTTCTTTGCATCAAAATTTCTTATTTTTCTCAAGGATCATTTTTACTTAAGGTACCATACCTTAAATCATTTGCAAAAATAACATTTTTGCCATTTAACACTTTTTTCACTTTTAACATATTCTTGAAAAATCAAAAACTCACAAACGATTGATTTTTTAGACAAACTGCTCACATGACCTAACAGTTTCGTCGAGATCTACAACTTTCGTGTTTTAACTTTTCCCAAAATCTCACTGTACAGGGGCCTTTTTGACTATTTTTCAAATCTGCCGAGAAGGAATTTTTCTTTCAATTTAGTCCCTATGGCATTTTTACAAAAATCCGTTTCAAACTTGCAATTCTACCCCTGCAGAAACCATTCCATGCCTTAATCCACACATTCTCATGCTCAAACATCACTTTTACAAAGTCAAACATCAAAATTACAAAAATAACACTTTTTGCAAAAATTGTCATCTCATGCTCAAACATCACTTTTACAAAGTCAAACATCAAAATTACAAAAATAACACTTTTTGCAAAAATTGTGATTTTGCACTATAAACCAAAGTTTCACAACTCAAACTTGCCAATCATCACATATATATAAAATTCCAGCAAATACATGTTCAAAACCCCCTCATGGGTTTGAAAGAATAAAATCAAAACAAAATTCAAAACTTTAAACTTTAAAACTTACCCAAATAACACTTTTTGGATTTCTAACCTTCAAAGGCTTCTTGAACTTCTCTTGGACTTCCTTTTCATGCAAAAATAGCATGGATTAATCTTTGCCCTTTACCCATGAAAAATCCCTTGAAAACTCATGAAAAAGTTTAGGATTTTACCTTAAAACTTGTGGGAAATCCTTGTTCTTGCTTGTAAAACTTGTTTGGGGTTATTTTTGCAAAGTTTGGGGGCTGAGAAATTTTTTTAGAGACCTGGACATGGCTGCCGAATCTTGGAAGGAAAGAAAGGAAGTGAATTTTTGTGATAACTTTGCCTTAAATGTATCCTTATCACATTTGATGACTCATGGTAACCCATGAGTATACCACTAGGTGTCCTCATCTTATTGGGCCACATTGCATGGCTTGTTGGCCCAATAGAATTCAAGCAAATGTCCACTTTGTGGAGTTAAAAATTTATACTGTGTAATTTTTCACCACACAGTATTTTTCCTATACTACCGTGGTCAATTCAGTGTACTTTTTATCCTTAGACTGTATAAAAATATTTAACTTACTTTTCGTTTACTTTTTGAGACCAATCATAACATTTTTCGTATCTGCGTTTTCATTTAGCAGTATTCTTATACTGCTTTGGCCTCCTTTCTACCCCCGGTTAGGGTTAGGACAACCTCTATGTCCTATTTAAATTCTAATCATTCATTCGTTTATATCACAATTTTACAATTAATTGTGACATGAAATTCATTTTATTGATATTATGCACAAATCTATGAGTCATCAAACTCATAAAATTTGTATTTTATAATATCCACCATTGCATTACATATGCCATGAAATTTACAATCAATGCCGCTCATTCATATTTTATTGTAATTTTCACATAAATTACAATTTTTACAAAATTTCACATTTTTAAGAATAAATTCATTAATTAAACCTAATTAAATATTAGGTTTTATTGATGACGTTTTCTCGGTCATTACAGTACCAACTCCTAACTCAAAGAGAGTTTAAAGGATATGTTACGGTCACGGTGTTACGTAGACCTAAATGAAATTGCGCAATGGTACGAACACTTGGGCCCTAGTAAAGATAAGAAATGATGAGGATAAAGAAAGTTTATAAGAAAGCATAATTGATTCATGCATTCATGTGAATATCCATGTGGGATTTATGGGACTTACTGGGCGTTAGCTCATTAAGTATTTCATGCTATAGGTATTCCGACGAGAAGGTCAGAATAAGTTCAAATGGTGAGCTGACGGAGGGGTAGAGGGTGTGCAGATTGGGTATGGAATCCGCTACTGTAATGTTTTCCGCTACGTATGTTTAAAGTTATTTTGAAATGAAATGTTTAAGAGAAAGATGTTGTAAAAGTGAAGTATTAATTATGTAAATACAAGTATGTGAAAGTATTTTGGGAATTACCAAAGTTAATGTAAGCAAATTATTTATTCTTGTTTTAAAAAAAAATATTCCTAAATTTTTGCCCTAAAGTAAGTAAGAAAGAGTTTTATCACAACCCGAAAAGGCGGGTTGTGACATATTAAAATTTCAAGTTACCTTTCCTCTTGAAATGGAACCTGCCAAGTTTCATCCCGGTATCCCTTGGAACCCGTTAGAGCCGGTAATACGGGTTGCGACACGAATCCAACACGTTTTTTTGCGGGTTAGTGTCAGAAAATTTGACCACGGGTCATTTTAGTGTCGACTCGAAACTGACCCGTCAAAAAACGGGTCGTGTTCGGGTCAACCTGTCGACATTAAAATGACCCGTTTCTGACCCGTATTTAATTAATTAACTTTTAAAAAAATAATATTATTTCATATATAATATAAGCTCTTAAAATATCAAACCTTACCTCTCTTATCACTCATCTTCTTGTTGAAGTGGTATGAAACTCTTCTAATTTTATTTTTTTTAATATTATATATATTAATGTGGGCGGGTTAGATACAGGTTGCGGGTCAAAAACGGGTTACGAGTCAAAAACGAGTCACGGGTCATTATTTTTTGACACTGTGCATAAAAAACGGGTTGACACGGGTTGTGTTCGTGTCAACCCGTGTCACGGGTCGGGTTAGTGTCGACCTAATTTTGTAAAAATTAACCCCAACCCGACACGAACCTGATCCGTCAACCCGTTTTGCCATCCCTAGAACCTGTTAGTTCCGCCTTAGAACCCTCCAGGTTTCGCCTCCGAACCCTCCAGGTTTCGCCTCCAGTCGCTATAGCGAGTTGTAAACTTGCAAGGATCGTACTTAAAACATACCAAATTTTAATATTTTTTAAAACAAATAAGCAGCAATTGCTTCTGGTTGCTGGCGCGAGTGCTGGGTTGTAACCTACCAGATTCCAACTTAAAACCCGTCAAATTTTAACATTTTTTTAAAACAAAGAAACGACAACCACCTCCGATCATGGACGCAAGTGCCAAATTATAACCTACCAAGTTTCACTTAGAACCTATCAAATTCTAAAAATTTTTTAACCTGTCAGATGTTGTCACAGAATCTGCCTATTTATGTCCCCAAATTAGCCAAAACCCGTCAAGTTCCAACACGAAACTCGCTAAGTTCCATCTATAAACTTTCTAGAACTTGCCAAAACTCTATAAAAAACCATCACAGCAACAACAAAAAACAAAAACAAAAACACTCCGAAAATTTAATCTTAAAATTCCAAAAAGTCATATTTTAGCAACCAGATTACAACTAAAAATAATAAGGAACAAAATTCAAAAAAAAAACCCACCTGTAGTGTTGAATTCTTAAAAATGGAAACAGCATAAATGGTTACAATAGAGAGAATATCGTATAGTTTCGGCTTACTGAAGGTCAAAACATCCTAAGAACAGGAACGCACGGATAACAAGGGCGAGTATGTGGATGGTCCATCTAGCAACACATTAGCAGAGGCTCGTATCTATGGCTATTTCCACAACCAGTCGCGATATGACATGTCAAATACTAATTATCCAAGCAGTTTCACTAACAAATTCCAAGAGCATAATGAACTGCCCTTAGAAGAAAATTAAAAAGGGTAATTTTGAGAAGCAAAAAGCAAGGGGCAGTTTTAATAACAATGTGTTTGACAGGCCATTTTTTGTAATTTTTTTCAAAAATAAAATACATTTTTAGGGGTGGGTTAAAGGGGAGATCCAATGTTCAAAACTTGGGAAAACAAGCATTGTTGAAAGTAAAAAAAAAAAAATCAATGTTACAATTCAAAATAAAAGGAAATACTAATTTTTTTACATAATCTTAATTAAAAACATGTTTCCCTTCAAAAAAAAATATGAAAATAAAAACTTGTTTTTTGCTAGTTTCGCTCAACAATAGTAACTCAATAATTAAATATATAACTACATGCTCATGAGAGCATCTTTCGGCAAAAATAAAATAAATATATAAGGATTATTTGGTATTATTTTTAAAATAGGTAAAAATAATTTTATTTTAAAAAAAAAGATTTTTTAAAAATTATATTAAGAGTATTTTTAAAATTTTCACCTTAAAAGAATATAAAAATATTTTCAAAAAATCTAAAAACAAAAACAAACGGGCTATAATATTTTTTTGAGGAAGATGGAAGGAAAATAAGTAAAAGAAAATTTATCGGATGATAATTGGGACTGAATCTGGTGAATCGCGCCCACGAAACTACAGCAAGGACTTTAAAAACCCCTTCGAACTAGGGTTTCTTCTCTGCCCGCCTCCGCTTCCTTTCCTTCTTCCAAGTCTCACAGACAAGTGCTTCTGCAGCGGCCCGCATTCTCCTCGACCTTCCAGTAAAACTCTGTCCTCTTCTTTTGATTTTCTTGCCTCCTATTTCTGCATTTCAACTAAGATTCTGCTTATCTTTTCTTCAAATTTCCTTTCTTGCTGAAAATTCAAAACTTTTCTATTTATGATTTTTGTTTCTTTTCTTTTACTGTTTCATATATATTTGTTGTTTAAGGTTGTTTTGACGAGATTTGAGACCTGATTTTTTTTTTTGGCAGGAATGGCTGACGTGGCGGGAATTGTTCAGGACCCTTCTCAGTCTCACTTTGATGTGAAGCTCTTCAACCGCTGGAGCTTTGACGATGTTCAGGTTTCAATCTTTTTTTTCTTCTTCTTTTACAAGCCTTTTTTTTTTTAATTTCAATGTCTTGTTAGTTGTTTACCCATTTGTTGTTTGGATTTGAGTTTTTGTTCTTGTTTGAATTGATGATAATTGGGCATTTATGTTTATTTCGCAAATACATTGCTATAATTAAATTTGTTTATTTGGTTCATGGAGTGATAAATCCTATATGTTATTCTTTTGATGGTTGATGTTGTTGAGATTATGGGAGTTTGCTTGGTATTCTTAAATAGATTGATTATCTGTTTTTCCATTCCAAATTGCGTAAATTGGTTATTCGATTTTCACTGCCATCATATAACTTGTGTTTGCTAATTTCTACTGCTTAGTTGCTCATTCATGCTTTCATAATTGTGGATTTGAGTCGGATAATTTAAAGATTTTGTTACTTTTTCTCTTGTTGCAATATTGAGACTGATGTGGGTCGATCAATTAGTTATTTTTAATTGGTTTTTCTGTCATAGTTGTGTGTGCGTTCTGAGTTGACGTATGATTTTTTTTTCCGTGCCATCTTTGGGGTTTAATATAGGTAAACGATATTAGTCTAGCTGATTACATTGGCGTTGTGCCAGCCAAGCACGCCACTTATGTTCCACACACTGCTGGGAGGTACTCAGTCAAACGTTTCAGGAAGGCCCAGTGCCCAATAGTCGAGCGGCTTACAAACTCGCTCATGATGCACGGCCGTAACAATGGGAAGAAGTTGATGGCTGTGCGAATTGTTAGACATGCTATGGAAATCATCCATTTGCTGACCGATTTGAACCCTATTCAAGTCATTGTCGATGCTGTGGTCAACAGGTAATCAGATGCTTCTTTAAAGGGGAAAAAATCATGCATGTTTTTGCCTTTTGAATTGGGTTATTGATAACGGGAAGAGTGAATTTGCCTACTAATGATTTTTTTTTGGATAATCTTCATTTAATTGGGTAAATTTATTTGGTTTTGACTTCCAACAGCCGGTGAAAGTATTCATGTTTGATATGTTTCTTTTTCTCTCTTTTTAATTGTCTGAAACAATTTGACCAGTGGACCAAGGGAAGATGCAACTCGAATTGGATCAGCTGGTGTTGTTAGGCGTCAGGCTGTGGATATTTCCCCGTTGCGTCGTGTTAACCAGGCCATCTATCTCCTCACCACCGGTGCTCGTGAATCGGCATTCAGAAACATTAAAACTATTGCTGAATGCTTGGCTGATGAATTGATTAATGCTGCCAAGGGTTCATCCAACAGGCAAGAAAAACATTTTTCACCCTTTCACTAACGTTGCTTTGACATATATTTTCATTTTATTGTTTCTTGTTAAATTTACCATTGTAACAGACAACCTTGTTGCTGATGTTGTCTATTTTCTGTAATTGCAGTTATGCCATCAAGAAGAAGGATGAAATTGAGAGGGTGGCTAAAGCCAACCGTTGAGGGGCAAGTTTGTTTGTTTTCTTTTTAGTATCATGTATTTGGTTGGTTATGAAATGGAGGATGATACTTGATTCTTTAGTTATTAGACAGCTTATTCTGTTGATGTTTGAGAGTATATTTGGTGGACTTGAATTTTGCTTTGCTTATGCTTTACTTTGCTTTTGATTGTCGTTTGCACTCATAGAGCACGCTACTTTCGGTTTATTGCCAGAGTTTACTAACTTGTGTCGTCTCTTTTCAACCGAAAAAGCAAAACACTTGTGTCGTCTTTTGTTACTCAAACTTATAGCGATTTTTTTGTTTTGCTTTTGCTTTGCCCCTGGATTAAGGTGTTTGGAAGGGTGATGAGAACCGTTAGTTAGAACCACTTTTATTGTAACATGTGAGAACTTTATACTGTAACAATTTTTTTATTGTTATTGTAGCATGTCAGAGCTTTATACTATTTATAACTGAGTTTGTAGTGAGAACTGTAGTTCCCACCGCTCAGCCAAACAGGGGGTTAGTCTAGGCAAATGATCAAACACATTGAGGACGGTACAGTGTACAAAATGATGCCTCCGACTACAAAACGGATACTTCCGTGCCTTTTACAGTTCATCATAGTAGAAAAGTAAACCAGTTTTTCAACTCAAGAACAAAAAAACAATTAGGCAACCATTTAATCTATGCAGTATGGATCTTCAAACTAGTGAGGTGGGCAGGGTAGGGGGCAGAGACGGATGCAGAATTTGGGCGAGAGCGAGACTCTAAGCAGAGGAGGAACCAAGTGGCAGGGGTTGGGAGGCACCGGTGGTGGTCGGAGTTTGTGTAGTGAGACTACCGTGGGTGATGAAGGAAGCAATGAAGTGTGCGGGTTGAAACATGCGGAGGAAGAAGCAGATGTTTACGTGAACTGGCAGGTTATCGATTTGGATGGGACACCCTAGTTTTACCAATGGGAATTTTGTAATAATGGGAAAATTTTTGTTCGTCACGGTTCTTAGTTCCTCGTGCTTGCGAAAAGAAAGGGAGGATTAAAAAGTAGAAAATCATAGAGGAATGATAAATATTTTATGAATTACCAAGGCAAAGCAAAATTCAGCGCCAAACCCAATTCAATTAAGAACTAGGTATTCAAAATCTGAATGACTGACAATGGTTTAAATGGGTAAAATAGTGATTATAATAGAGTTAAAGTTTACGGGTTTCATTTTAGCAATTAACTTAAATATATTTTAGTTTTTTCAATTAATTATTAACGGGCTTGAGAATACATTATACAATCTTATGTCAACAATAAATTAAGCGTCACCAAACATTTATTATGTCATTTTATGTTTATAGTGTAGTAAAAACTTAACTTAAATAGGTAGCGTTTCAACATAAATTAAGTAAAATAACAACCAAAATAATAAGTTAAGCATTTACCGAGTCATTATCTATCTATGGTTAATCAAGGTCCTCTTAAGCATTATCGGCAATTATGTCGTTGAAAAATCAAAACCACAATTTTGGTAAAATTCTAGCTAAGAAAATATCAAAATCCTAAGTTTTTTAGAAAATATTTTAGCATTATAAGTGCTTAAAAGACTAAGAAAAACTAAAAATATTTAAGATAATTTTGTCAGAATTTCCCCCTCTCACCTTGGCTAAAAAGAAAATTTAAAAGACATATTTAATAAAATATTAAAAAATATTTATTTGGCATAATTTTTACAACATAAACTGTGCATTATTTTACAAAAACTTAAACTAAAAACGAAAAATAAAAACTAAACTATTAATTTAACTAGTATTATTCTGGTTGAAAAGGGGTGCAGAACTAGGGTGTAAAGCTTGGTAATTATAGAACATAAAATTTACTATTTATTATTTTTTGATATTTTTTCTACTATTTACGTTGACACTTTTTCTCGAATTAAGTCAACATTTTTTACCATTTTTTTCCTCTTTTTTCTTCTTCACGGGCCTTCTTCAAAATCTAAGAATTTAGGCATTATCCGATGTGGCGCAGAGCAGCGACGAACGTCTTCAACCCGTAGATCTTGTTGACCTAAGATTGATCCCAAGGCTGGCATTTGTGGAATAATGCAGGACCAGTGGGACTGAATGAGGTCCAAAGACGATCATTAGATTAGTCAGAGTTTGCTGAGATGGTTAGGAAAACAGCTTCACAGGTGCCAGTTGGAATCACGCGCACATGCTCTAACGGCCAAGACAAACATGGAGACTGCTACACGTGTCAACGGTGACACAAGGCTGGTGAGGCGATACCTAGCAACAGATGGAGGGTTTGAATCATTTTGGTAGCGCGAATGATGGCTAGAAACGTGCCACATGTCCTGTTGGATTTAAAATTTGACTTTTTAATTGTTTTTGAAGCATTTGAGGTCCCATTTTGTTCGTTTTAGTGCCATTTTGTTCTGTTTTTTCTTCAGATTTAAAACCTAAAAGTATAAAATTAGAACAAAATTAATTAGTTTACAAACATAATATTTACAATAGGATTAAAAAGATTTATTTTACATTAAAACTCACAAAAATAATTACAAACTTCTAAAATTTCAGTCTCTTTTAATTTGATACGGATATAATTTTTAAGATTTGGAAATATTTTTAGAAATTACTAAAAATATTATAAAACAAATTTACAAACTTAAAACACACACATCAAGATTTAAAATAAAATAACCACTTATTATTTTTATGGTTTTGATTATTTACAAATTAAACATATATTTAACATACCAAAACGACTCTAAAAATTATCAAAAATATTATTAAATATAAAGACATACTAAAACATATTTTTAAACATATTTTCACGCTAAGACACTAATATTGTTTGTTATAGAATTGTTATGATTAAGGAATTTAACGAAAAATATTAATGCAAAATGATTATTTTTAATTTTAAAAAATGTGCATTTTTTAAGAAATGATTGCAAAATGATTGTTTTACAAAAGGATTGTTTTTAGTTTGGTTTGTTTGCAGTTTCTCTATTTGATAATATATATAAGGGAAGCTGATTCTGATCTTTTTATTTGTCTCTCTAGATATCAACGTGGATGTCCAACAAAAGATTCTACCCACTTACGTACCTTGACATTGCGAATCGGCTGGACCCGATTGCGAAAGTTCATGGGACGGATGAAGCCGAGAATTACTTCAACAACGTTCCATTTCGCTTCAGAGTTGCTGAGGTTTATAAAGCTCTGCTCAATTGCTATGGCTATGCAGAACAGGTGGGGTAAGCGGAGGCTGTCATGCAGTAGATGAAGGATATTAGGTTGTCTAGGACGGCATTGGTTTATAATGCTTTACTTAAATTGTATTATCAGAGTGAGAATCATGAAAAATGGGTTTACTGTTGCGAGAAATGGATGAAAAGAGGGGGGAAAGTGAGGAAGAAATAGATGTAGAAAAAACTTCAGAAATGAAAGGGACTAAACAGGAACAAGAGGGATCCATCGTAAAAGATCCTTCTCCTTCCCTTTTTTCGGAAGAAAAGAAGGGTCCGGAAAAAATCTATTTTAAAGAGACACGATATAAAAACAGACCCGTTATGAAACTTTTCGTACCAAATTTACGTATGACATCTGGTTCCGTGCATACTTAGAAAATTCCGATGTGGAGGGAATAGACAACATTCTGGTGAGAATGGAATCTGATCCTGAAGCTGTTTTGGATTGGCTTACCTATTCTATTGCAGCAAAGGGCTATATAGAAGCTGGCCTTGCAGACAAAACATTGGCAGCATTGAAAAAAACAGAGGGATTGATGTCAAGTGTGAAGGAATTGACTCCAGCATTCAAGTGCCTTGTCACGCGACATGCAGCCATAAGAAACAAAGAAGAACTATTAAGAGTATGGAAGCTTTATAAGATGAAACAAGAAGCGTATAAGAAGGGATATGCAATCATGATAACCTCACTGTTGGAGTCTGATGACATTGGAAGTGCTGAGAAGATCTTTGAGGACTGGGAATCAAGGCCAAAGAAGAAGGATAACATTTATTTACCAAACTTTTTAATTGCTGCTTATTGCAGGAAGGGTCTACTTGAGAAGGCTGAAGCCTTGGTTGCTGGGTCAAGACGAAGGGCGGAAAACCTAATGTGTTTAGCATGGAGTCATTCAACGACAGGTTGTTGTGTGCACAAGCAAATTCACAAGCCGGTGGAGTCAATCAAAGAAGAAATTTCTATTGCTGAGCATTGGTAGCTACAAGAGTCAAAGAAAAGACGGGGATTCAAATCTAGATTTATCCGGACATTTACTGTCTGCTCTAATTGATTCAAGACGCTTCCACTGTAGTGGCCAATTAGACACTGTTACTTTCTCTTGAACCATCTGATTCTAACAACTAATTGCAGAGTTGATCATAGATGTGGTTCCCTAATATCCGTTTTCTTTTTAAGACAAAAATTGAGAATTATCTAATCAAATTTTTTTTCCTGTATATATTTCACAAAAACATGAAATCAAAGTGGGTGATAAAGTGGCTGGTTTGTTTGGAATACTTGATAGGAAAAGGGGATGTTACGCAAGGGGAGGAAATTATAAGACTACTTAAGTACATGGATCTTCTGTCCATGGATAGTCGTGAATTACTGTTTGAATAAGATCAAAGAAGGAGAATCAATTTCTCAAGCAGTGCTTGATATGGAAGGTGTTGAGCATAGATGGGAAAAGCGGAGCTCTCGAAGTTCAGAAGCAAGTGAGGATAGCAGCAGCCAAGCTGGATTCAAAGAGTGAAAAGCTATTAGTATTAGGTAAGCCCCAGATTGATCTTAAAACTAGAGTTTTTGAGCCTAATAGAGGAATAAGAAGCTGTAAAAGACCTTTTCTTTTGAGAACGAAGGGATGATGATGATGCCTAAATTAAAGACGGTGCAAGAATCTTGAATGGAAAACTAACCCCAGATCAAATGTAGTTTGTGCTTTGGTGGAAGCAAGAAGATGTGAGATTTGGTGTTTTTACAAACATCAACAATCTTTTGGTAAAACGACACATTTTTGTGCAAGTTTTTGAGTAGTAAATGACATCTTAAGTGATGGTTGCCGTATTCTTCGGCTGGTGAGGCTTTAAAACGCATACGACAGCGGACTTTTGGCAGTGAAGTAAACAACATTTGAGGTGTGTTTGAAAGGAAATCAGTCAACTTAAAGTTAGAACTTTAAGAATTTAAATCAAATTTTACATTATAGTAATTTAAAACTTTGAGTTCTAACTTACTTATTAGACGACAATTGATGTAAAAGCAAACTACATATCATTTAGTAAATTAAACGACAAAAAATTATTAAGCATGACGCTCTTGACTTGAAGACAAATAGGTTGTTTGAAAGAATAGTTAAAACCAACAGTTTTGGTTTGAGAATTGTAGCATTGTGAGAGTTTTACACCAACTTTTTACTATAACATATAAGAGCTTTATACTATTGATAGTTGTAACTGATAATTAAAACTGTCTTTTTAAATTGTCTAAAAGTAAAAAACCACATGTATTTGTGGCTTATATAACGGGCATGCGGTTCTTGATGCAACGAACAAAATATAAAAAAGACTACTGTTCTTTGGCTAGGGGTGACTTGAGTTTTTTTTTTTTTTTAATTTTATTATTTCCTCTGGTTTATGTTGCTTTTAGTTGTTGTCATACATTTTTTTTTACAGTTAATAGTGTCTCTCTATATTGTGGTCGTTTATGCATTCATGCTGAGTGAAAACGACGCTTCGTCTTTTACATAGACAATACCAAAGCTTACATGCAGTTTTGTTCTTAGAGGACGACAAAAGTTTTGGACTAATTACTTAAAAAGACTAAAACGACATCAGACCTTTTTTAAATAAAAACTGTTAGTATTAATCTGAAGGATCGGCTACGGTAACAAAATTCTCAATTGGAGGAGATTTCCTTCAGTCAAATGGCTCCTCATCTATAGTAAGAGCAACAGAAGCCATTAAATGGGTTCCATTATTCGCTTCTTCAAAAGCATGGTTTACCTTCCCCTAAAAAAAAGGAGATAACAAGGTAGGTAAGGTAAATACATCTGACAATAGAACACTAAATGTTGAAGAATTAGGCGTCTCCTAATTCCAATGATCGCAAGAACAAATAATTGTAGAAAAAAATTAGAGAAGAGAAGAAAATAGAGACATCACATTTTTATACAGGTTCGTCCAAATTTGAGACTACATCATGTTTCTGCTGCTGCAGATTCCACTATGATGAATAAGATTACAGATTACAAGAGAAATTTCTCACACACTCAATTTGTGTTTACCAAAACTCTCTTCTTTCTAACACCCTGTGGGAAATTTTTTTTTTCTCAACAATGGAGCTCTCACAAAAATATGCCTCACAAAAATAATGTCACTCACCCTCAATTCTAGTCACCTTATGTCTATTTATATACTAAAGGAGAAAAAAATAACAATTACTGAGAAAACCCTAGTAGTTTTCTCTTTTTGGCTTCAAAAACCCATAAGAAATCGCGCAACATAGCGCCACGGCGCTCACCTTTTAGTGCCTAAGCGCTCTTCAACCGACGCCTAGGCGCTCTTTAGCTAGTGCCTAGGCGTTTTGCCTTGCTGTCTTACAGGCGTTGCGGCGCCTTACCTCGGGGCGCTGAATTTGCCTTTTCTCCCCTTTTTCTTCCTTTTGCTAGGTTGTTGACTTGATTTGGCTCTACACCTACAACAATCTCCCACTTGAAGACTAATCAATCACCACATCTCCCTTGCAACGGCAACAACTTCTCACATCTTATGGAGAAGTCCAACTGAAGTTGCGCACAACTTCAGTTTCTTGATCGGAGCCGTCTTGATGAGCATATCTGCTAGATTCTGACTCCCAAGAATCTTCTCAAGCTTTAGCATTCTATCCCCCAAAGCCGATCTGATGAAGTGATATCGCAACTATATATGCTTCGTCCTAGCATGAAATGCGAGATTTTTTGCCAAGTGAATGGCACTCTGACTGTCACTGTGTAATGCACTCCTTTCCTGCTTGTGACCCAGTTCTTCCAGAAATGACTGCAACCAAATCATCTCATTGCTCGCTTCCGTCATTGCCACATACTCTGCTTCTGTTGTAGAAAGTGCAACTATCTTCTGCAGCTTCGAGACCCAACTAACTATTGTGCCACCCAAAGTGTAGACATAACCGGTGGTACTCTTCCTACCATCAATGTCTCCAGCCATGTTAGCATCTACATAGCCCTGTAGTCTCAAGTCTGACTTCTTGAAGCACAGTGCTAGACCAGCAGTACCTCTCATATATCTGAGAATCCACTTCACTGCCTCCCAATGCTGCTTACTTGGATTACTCATGTACCTACTCACAATTCCCATTGTATGTGCAATGTCCGGTCTGGTACAAACCATGGCGTACATGAGACTGCCTATTGCTGAAGCATAAGGCACCTTGACCATGTGGTCCTGCTCTTGCTCCGTGGTCGGTGATTGCTCCTTTGATAACTTGAAATGACTAGCTAAAGGAGTACTCATAGGCTTCGCATTACCCATGTTGAATCTGCTCAGCACATTTTCAACATATTCTTTCTGTGACATTTTCAGCCCATTACTGTTCCTCGTTATTCTCATCCCAAAGATTTATTTTGTAGTACCCAAATCCTTCATTGCAAACTCCTTAAACAGCTCCTTCTTCAGCTTGTCAATCTGTTATTTACAACCTTCTGCTATCAGCATGTCATCAACTTATAACAACAATATGATGTAGGAGTCACCAAAATTCTTCACATAACAACAGTGATCTCCTTGACACCTCAAGAAACCATTGCTATGCATGAACCCGTCAAACTTTTTGTACCACTGCCTGTGAGCTTGTTTGAGGCCATACAAGCTCTTCTAAAGTTTGCGTACCATGTTCTCTATACCTGGTAAAAACTTTACAAAATCAATGTTGTTCGATAGGGTAGATTTTATATCTTTTATTGGTATAAAGAACAGATGGTACGTTAGAACTTCTACTCTTAATTTATATATGTTACGTTTAGGACTGGTTTTTCATAAAGGACTCAAGCCTTTGCCTATATTTCAGTACTGAGGAGCAAATGTGATGATTTTTAATCACTCCAAGAGGTCCGTAATTCTAAATGTTATAAGCGGGTCAGATTTATTCTTATTGACCAATTTGGTCTTTTTTTGGTTTCTGTAAGAAAACAATTTAATGGGTGTGATATAGTGGCTGCTTTACAAGATATTACCTTTAGTAAGAGTAGAAGCTGATGGTTATGGATTGTGGTTGAGTCACATACTATGCAATAAAACTTATTTTGTTCCAGTACAGTTCATATCTGGGAAACTTCCTTTTTCTTTTCGCCATGCTTTTGGAAGATTATTTTTTCAATTGAGTAATCTGGTTCTGCAATATATAGCTTGATCTATTTGATATGCTAACGATATGAAGTAAATCTCATTTTTTGTGGCGGAGTAAGGAGTGTCTTGAGAAAGTTGCTCAGACAATTTCTTTTCTGGCACAATCTAAGGAGTCTTACGTGCTTCTTCTTACAGGTAGAGATATTTTTTAATCCTCCCCTTGAAAGCCCTTTTTTTTATATGTTAATTTTATACCCCACAAATAAAATGTAGTAGTTTGCCACCTTGAGCGCATTTGGATCTACCAATGCCTTCAAGGTTTGTGACATTGAAAATAAACCTGGATGGGGATGGTTCCTAGTTTGAAGTTTCAGGGGACTGAGTTGAAAAGATATGTTTTTTTGCAGGAGAGGTGCAAGGAGATAGAGCAGCTGAGCTTTTGGGTCTGCACCCTTGTGGGTTTATACCTCGGCATTCGAGCAAGCTAGGAAACGAGTTTCGTCTGTTTACAAACTATGATCCTGAGACAAGATTAGGAGGGTGGGAGCGAGGGAAGTAGCTAAATACTTGCTTGTAAGTTTGCAGCTTGTTTGTTGAAATTCTTGAGTTTACTTTCTCTCCCATTCGCCACAAGAAAAAGGGAACTCTATTGCTATAGTGCAATCTTTCCTTTTCTTGGCTGGGATTATCCAAGTACTTCTAGGTGTTTGTTGCCATGGCGTTAAATTTTACCCTTTTAAATTCATATATCAAACTTTTTACCCTTTTTAATATATACACACACATATATATCTCGTTTCCTCATTGATAAGTAGTTCCATAGTCAAGGTGTTACTCTTATTTACTCTGCTGATGTTCTGATATTATTGCACTGTCAGCTGCAGATTCGTTGGACATTTTTAAGTTGCCAGGAAAATCCTTTGGTTCGTGAAAGATGACGATGTCGACGGCATTTTGCTTTGGCTTTTGCATTTTGCAATACAACTAGAAATCATGCTGGAAAAATGCAGTATCAATGGCTTTCTAGAGTTTCCATCTCTCTGTCCGTGTTGTAATACTTGCGTATTTATGTTTCTGATAGAAAAAGAGTGAAACTGATAGCTAAATTGTATTCCTTTTTTTTTTTTTTCTTTTGATAAGATGATAGATAAATTGTATAAGTATTCATATCTTCACCTCTTTAATGCCTTAGGTTGAGATAATTGCTGAATTCATCTTTATTAGTTTATTCTGTGGCTTTTTTTTTTTTATATACAAATAATGTAACTTGATATCCAAATAGAGATGGTGAATACGAAATGACAATCTCTTCGAATTCTTTAGAAGGGAGATCCTGGAATTCTTCTCAGTTGTTATATGGTTAGATGGAAATACAATGCCATCATAATATTAAACTATGATTTTTTTTTTAATTTTTTTCTCAACAAGGAAAAGATGATTTAGTGAGTATCTCATAGATTTAGGGGTCTTATTGGTTTGAATCATTTTGGTTCAAAATATTATAATATGTAAGAGTTTTATATTACTGTTGTTTTTTTATTTTATATTATAGTTGTTAATAATTTTACGTTATGAATGTTTTAAACAGTTTACCAACTGTTCAATACTTCGTGATATAATTTCATATGGTAATGAACATAGCTGGTAGTTCATCACAACAAAAAATATAAGCAATTAGATCTTATGCCGGTGTGACACATAAATGGTGCAATATTTTAAGAATAATGTTAAATGACATCAATAGTGTTTAATATAACGCATTTATAGAATGAGTCTCATGGCAATACGGTCTCTTAATTGCGGTGTTCAACCTCAGTTGTACACTCAAGCCTTTTCAAATTACAGACTTTTTTTTAGAAAAGGACATAAATTTAAAGTTACTCTAAATAGAAATTTTTTTTACTTGTCTTGCTTTCTTTCGTCCCCGGCTATCTCGACATTAAGGTGTTATTTATTTTTCTTCTCTTTTTAGTTTTTTTTTGAAACTTTGAAACTTTGAAACTTTGAATTGACCATTATAGCTAACCATGAACAAAACGACCGTTTGAAACTTAAAGTTATGATTATAAATAGTATAAAATTTTTAATAATTATAATAAAATTTTAAAAAATATTACAATATATTTTTGCATGTTATAGTGATAAACTTAAAACGTTTACAACTTAAAATCAGAAGCTTAAGTCTCAGATAGTGGGCCAATAATAACTTCAAAGTCAATTTTTCCAAGTAGAAGTCCACGGGCCAAAATCCAACCCAGTCGAACTCATCATATAAACGAGGAATCTGGCTGTTGGATGTATCAGAGAGTTCGAGATTATAGCAGTTGGCGCTCCGATTAGGAATTTTTTTTTTGGCCCTTTTGTCAAAATCTTCCTTGGCCTTGGGTACCACTTCCAACTTCCAAAGCCGAAACCAAAATTTCAATTTCAAACCAAAACGAAAAAGAAAGAAAGAAAGAAAGAAAGAAAATTTCTACGCAACAGAAAGAAAATGAGACCCAACATTGTTTCTGAGGTGAGCTCTCTCTCTGAATCTGATCCCTTCTTTTTTTTCCTTTTTTTTTTTGCCCCTCCGTTTCTTGACCTGTTCCATAAAAACCCTAGTTCCGGTTGTCAAAATTTCTAATTTTGAAGGAAAAGAACATAAATATTGGATAAATGCAAGTCTTGAACATGCTTTTAATTAAAAAAAGTTACTTTCAATTGTTGAATTTATGGGTTTTTTTTTTTGAAATTTTTTTTGTTAAAGTTGGTTATGGTTATGGAATTTTGGTGTGTTTAGGCAGGATTGCAGACGAGGTTGGGGCAATGGTGGGAGAACATTCCGTTCCTTACTTCAGCAGTGGTGGTGGTTTGTGGGATTATTTACTTGGTCTGCCTCTTGGTTGGATATGACTCTTTCTTTCATGTCTGCTTTCTGCCTTCTGCTGTTGTTTCACATTTCCAAGGTAACAACTGATTTGAAGTTAAAAAGTAGCTTGCAAAGCAAAACAACAAGAATGACTTTTTTTTTCTTGATGTGCCTTTTATCATCTTGTAAATGTAAATGTAATTGTTTTTTTAGCTGTTATTTTAAGAGACTAAGGGCGTTGAGTACATGGGTTCATGTGGATTGAACCCATGAGTCTGGTTCAATCTAGCGTTTGGTTGTGTATCTGCTGCAATGGTTTCGAACCTGATGTGATGTTTAATCCCATGCAAAAGAACCCACATACGAAACAGACCCTAATGCTAGGGATCCCATTTTCAATTTACTAACTGAAATGGGATATGATTTGTGGTGGGTGGGACTTTTTATTGCTAATTTACGGGGGAACCTAAATGTACCTATAGAAGGATGTCAACTCATTTGTCATCTCAGTTGGTATTAAAATGTCGTGATTATAATTGAGATTCTTGGCATTATTGTAGTTGAGAAATTAGTGCACTTTTTATACGAATGAATGATGATATTTGAGAAATTAGTGCACTTTTTATACATATTGAAGGCTTCGCCAATGATCCTCTTGCTCAATTGAATAATCGTTTTATTTGGAGAATGTCTTTTAAGTAATGTAAACATTATTATCAATCTGAATTTCATGTTTTACTTCCTTCTTTTATTATATCTTGCAGTTTACAGGATCTATACCTCCATTCTGTTTCATGGTTCTCTGCTTCATGTACTCTTCAACATGATGGCCTTAGTTCCTTTGGGCTCTGACCTAGAGAGGATCATGGGATCCGTACGATTGTTGTACTTGATAATTCTGTTGGCTACTAGCAATGCTCTTTTACATCTTCTAATTGCATTGTTGGTAGCGTATAACCCATTCCACCCTATTGAGTATCTCATGAATGAGTGTGCAATAGGATTCTCAGGAATATTGTTTTCTATGATTGTTATAGAAACAAGTCTCAGTGGAGTCCAATCTAGAAGGTGGGTTTTGTTTATATTCATTTGAAATATGTTTTATCAGTATGATTCTCATTAAAGGAGCTAGTCCTTATAAAGAATGTTGTATCTTCTCTGAACTTATGCACATGCAAATTTGCATGTGTTAAGGAACCTCTTTCCCTAAACAGCCCTATCGTCGTAAAGGTTTCTATATTTTGTGCTACTGTGTTGGGGTACACTAATGATGTTCTTCTCCCCTTCATTTTGCAGCGTGTTTGGACTATTTAATGTGCCTGCTAAATTGTAAGTGAAGCAACATGCACCGAATCCATAAGTGATGTCTAGTTACCTTTTATAAGAAAACCCATCAATTTAATTTCTCTAAAATGCAATGTATCTTGCTGAATTTCACGTTTCAGGTACGCATGGATCTTGTTGATTGTGTTTCAGCTCCTTATGGCAAATGTTTCGTTATTGGGACACCTATGTGGCATATTGTCTGGCTTTGCATGTCGGTTTTCTTTCCTTCTGACAGTTCTTCCTTCTTGGTATTTCATATTTTTTAGAGGAAGTAAATGGGAAATGTTTTGTGGAATCTTCATAATGCAGATACTTATGGCCTATTCAACTTGCTCATGCCTGGAGCATCCTTCTATTCTGCCATCGAGGCTTCATCTTTGTTTGTAAGTATACACCTTTCGTGATGATAATCTAGACAATAGACAGGCAATGGTTGTAATAGTAATATCTTGTTGCATGAAGCTATGCCTAATCTTCAGAGGGGTTCTATTGATATGCCTGCTTTGTGTGGACCAAATACCAATGCTTCCATTTCTGAGCCTTCAATGCTCACTTGTTATATGAAAAAGCTCTAACTTTTAGGTGAACTTAGAGCCTGTTTGGGAACATCCATTCGAACCAAAGTTTTGAACCAAAAACACTATAGCAATTCCAATTTTGTGAGAGAAAACACTTAAGCAATATTGGTTTGAATCAAAACTTTTTGGTTTGGATCTATTTTCCCAAGCGGGTTCTTAGTTTGTTTATTTTATTTTATTTTATTTTATTTTTGTTGTGAGCTCATGTATCACATCTTGTCTACAGGATAAGATTGACTTTTTCAACTGGAATACATACCCTAATGAGCTAACTTTTAATTATATGTCCACTCCAGGCGTCTTGTGTCAGACGGCCCAAATTTATTTTGTGCACTGGCAGTAACCCTTCAGGCTACATTCCGACACATTCAAGCCAAAGTACAACATCCAGGTGAGTTCTGCTTTACATGGTCAAACTTGGCCTTCTATCAGTTTTGTAACTTGATATATTTTTGCTAGCAGTGGATTGTTGTCTGGAAATGTATGGAGGAATTTGTCTTCATGGATGCCACATAGAGAGACTTCTGCTCAGGTAGCAAGCTTTTAGGATTTGTTTTTCACGCGACTCTTTTTTGTCTTTTCTTTTTTTAAGGCTTCTAACACCACGACCATGAATTTTTGCTTTTTTTGACATCAAATATCAGTTATCTGTTGCTGAATTCATGTCTAGCTGATTACTTTATTAAATATTGTGATCATATTCTATGAAAAGTGATACAGATTACGAATTTAATCAACTTCTATAAACGAAAGGTGTTATTGCTTCTATAAGGACTTCTATTAATTTCTGAAAACAACATCACGGAATCTTTTGAATTAAAGCAAATAGATGAGCAAAGTAGATATGAGGTTTCATAAAATCAGAAATTCTTATAGATGGTGGTATAAAAATATGTCAGGATAGTTAAAAGTCCTTTCCTGTCTTTGATTGAAGTAAACTAGCATTTTTTTATGTCTACACTTGTTATCATCCATGTCATTCTTAAATCTCATGGTTTAAAATTGTTCTCGAAGTTGATTAGTCTTTTGACTTGATGAAATCTGTTTTCAATTATACAGCCAACCGGAGACCGGAGGTTTCCTGGGACGGGAAGGACACTTGGTTCAGGTCGAACTCAAACAGCTACTGCTGATGATTCAGATTCAAACTTACAGGTCAGACTTTTGGATGATAGTCGCCCACAGCGGTCATCAGACACAGCAACAACTGGCGCAGGACAACAGCTATCAAATGAAAGGTATTTCAAAAACAACTTTATGGTTTGGTTTTTTAGATGAGTTACAGTTGACCTTTATTTCCTGAAAGAATAATAGCTAAGCTTGTTAATTGGTTTAATGTCTCTTTTGAAATTATACTTTTGAGGGTCAAGGATCATAGTTTGCTATTTTAATCATCTTCAAGTGTTCTTTGTTGACTTTTTTTTTTCCAGACGAGCAGTTGAAAATGCAGCAACAGTAACGTCCGGAGTCCCAGCTCGCCATCAGGTTTTGTTTCTAGGCTGAAGAGTATGATTATTGCAGATTAATCTGGCCTATATTTATAGATCTTTACTCATCCATTGTGTACGTACAGGGTTCAGTTGCTTCTGATGAACAAATCCAGAAACTTGTATCAATGGGATTTGAAAGGGTAAAAAATCGAATCCCATAGTTTTAGGCTTTTTAGCATTCATGTTGTTCTGAAAATTTTCATTTCATGTTTCTTTCTGTTGCTTATCCCATGTCAAACATGTCGGTTTCTTCATTTCCTAATATCATCTTCTGTATAGCTGAAGGATGTGTAAAGTCAGTAATAGAAGAACATGACGCCACGTTTTCTGTAAACAAATATTTGGAGTGTAAACAACTATCTCCCAATGAATCAATCTCAGAATTTTTTTAATACAAACCACCTTCAAAATAATTTCAGACACAAGTAGAAGTTGCACTGGCAGCTGCGGAGGGCGATTTGAACGTGGCGGTGGAAATCCTCATGAGCCAACAGGTTTGTCTTTAGGAGTTACTTACTTCCATATACGGACATTTTTAATTCTTGTCTGACTTATTGGAATTATTGGCTTATGATCTCTGCAGGGATAAGTAGTTTGGCAAGCCCTATCTGTCAGACTTTCCCAGTTCAGTTTTAGCCTGTTTCTCCTCGTATGTCTGTCTGAAAAGTGAAAATGAAGTTTTACATGTGGGTCCTATGTGAAGTTTCTGATTCTTAATCCTGAACAACGTTTGGCAGAGGGGAAAAGTCTTTGAACACAGTAGTAAAAAACCAATATTTTGTACACTAAACGATACTTCTGTATAGATGTTTTGAGACTATACAAGTGAACCGGCAAAATTAGTTCAAATGAATAGCCTTTGTTATTTGCCCCTTTATGGTTCCTATGTTTTTTTCTACGAGTCAAAACCTTGCTATTTATAAAAACAATGGATTATTTATGAAAACAATGGATTTTAGTGCTATTTATAAAAACAATGAATTATTTATAAAAACAATGGATTTCAGTCCAATATACGTTGTTTTATGAGCAGCAGGATTAAACTCCGAAAGATAAGGTTGTATAGAAATAGAAGGGCTCGTTTGTTTACTTTCTCCATCAGACATCTGCTGTCAAATTTCTGACTCTGTGTAGAAATGGATTATTAATAAATATATGCTTTAACCACAGGCCAATAGCACATTCTGCTCAATTGATAGCTCTAGGATCTTCAAAAGCATGCAGGCTCCTCTTTCGTTTTCCCCTTCTCTTTTTTTGCCTTTTTCCAAACGCCAAGGAGGCTCCTTTACCTTTTCTTCTTTATCTTTTGTCTTTCCTTTTTTTTTTTTCTTTCAATTTTTGCCCCTTGTTATATTCACTTTTGAGTCGTCATTGTTGCTTCTTTCTGTTATTTATCAATATCAACCTTGAAATGCGCTGTTGATTCTTTTGGCCAATGTCATTATCAACTTTCCAAATTACAGCAGATTCTATAGTCCCTTAGCGGCCAAGTACTAGACTTTCTTAAGTAGATATTGCACTGTCTGGTAAAGTTATTGCGGTCGAAATAAAAATTAACAAAATTTTGAAAATATTGTAAAAATAGCAAAAATTTGTATAATTATGATTATAATGATGTCAAATTTTGTTCTATATAACTACATAGTAGTTTGTAAAGTTTTGATATTAAAATATTTAAATAAAAACAAAAATTATATTATTATTATTATGATGATGCAAAATTTATACTAGTTTTTAAGTTTTTATATTCTTAAAGTATTCTGAAATTCAAACATGGTTTGAACTCAAAAAAATAAGTTTAAAAAAACATAAGTTTAAAGATCATACCAAAACTTTATATTGCAGTATACTTTAATGGCTTTACATGCTACCTTTTACTCAGAGGTACGTATACTTTAAGTCAGAGGTACGTATACTTTAAGTCTACTGCTCGCATCTTGCAGTACGTCTAGAAAGCCCCTTTATTAATTTATTATAATATGACCAACATGATCACTCATAATATTGCAACAACATGGTATGTTTACAAATTCACCCAAAAAAAAAAAAAAAAAAAAGAGAAACACATATGCTTAAAAATTATACTTGTGGCTGGCATATTGAGAAGTAGAAGTTGCTAGAAGACAGCATTGTTTGATGATGCTTCTGCTACTTGCCAGTTTCCTTTGGCGCCTTCACAATTAGAATTGGACATTTCGCATGGTGTGCACAGTAGTCGCTCACACTCCCAAGAAACGCTCTGCTAACATCAACTCAAATGATTAATCCAGTTCGTGACTGATTATGTTTTCAAACTCATAAATCGTAACCATTCACCATATAAACCTTCGTCTAATCCTTATCGTTCTAACCGTCTTGAATATAAAACCTTCGTTATTAGAGTGTATTCTTTTTGTTAGTGTAATAAAGAATATTGAACTCCTTTTTCGAGTTTGACCGGTTTTGCCACGCACTTTATATACATGTATGACTTGAAGCCATGAACTTTTTTTAAAGAACTTGAAGCCATGAACTTTTTTTAACTTGGTTTAAAAAAATAGATCTAGTATCATTAAATGAATATGTATAACCTGTTTGATAAAGTTAATTCTAACTAATTTTTCAGTTAAGAAAAGTGTAAAACTTTTTTATATTACAGTAAAAAAGTTTTTACATGCTATAGTAAAAGCAAACACCTTAATAGTCATATATTTTTGTTTTTGAATGAGGTACCATAACTTTTTTGTAAAATCCAAGGACATCATCTTTTTTTCAATTTTTCAATGGAAAGATGGAAGAGACATATTTAAAATTTTTGAAAACTTTTGTGGGTGAAAGTTTAAATTTCAAAATTCTAGAAAGCTGGTGTTCCCACTCGGTAATATCTTTCTCCGCAAGCTTACCATCCTTTTAATTTCTTTAATAAAAAATAAAGTGTCACCATACTTTTTATTTCTTTAATAAAAAAAATAAGGGTTTTTTTTTTTTTTTTTACACTTCTTACCACTTGAAACGTGACTAAATTACAATTGTTTCCCGAACTTTGAATTGTAATAAATTATCCTAGACTTTGTAAAATGCTCACAAAATGATGAGACGATAAGAAATTCATTAAAAACTCCTTATATCATAATATGCATGTCAAATACGCTAAAAAAAACACACACAGTGGGCTTAAATTTTGTTTTTCTTAAGAGACTTATTTCTGTGATGGGTTGAAAAACTCAAAATCGGAGCTTAATGATATATATATATATATATATATAATTACAATTGAATCTAAGTTACAAAGTAACAATGCACTATGTAAACCATATGTAAATGATTTTACCTCTTGATGGTTCCAAGGCCACGGCTACCCACGACGAGGAGATCCACATGCATTTGCTCCGTAGCCTGGCAAATCTTGTCCTTTGGATCTCCCTCCAGTAGCAGTGTTTCTGCTTTGATATTCTGCAATATTATGATATATATTATTCATATATACATCATAGCATTCCATTAACGTTACGTGACATAAACATATATATTATTTTTTATAGTATTCTTTAAAGTCACACATTATACACATTGCTGGTAATGCGATTGAAACCATATTTTGTGATTCTTATTAACAGTTAGAACCACAAATTATATTTCCAATCATGTTTTTAAACGGGCTATATATGTGAAATAAGTTGAGTTACCGGCTTCTCTTTGCACAACTGTAATGCACGAGACAGTAAAGCTGCAGTGTTCTCTTCCTGGGCTTTCCCCACTGATTCCACCACCGTAGTTGCGGCATAAATAGCTGCTTTTAACCCAAAAAAAGAAAAAAATCTCAGAGAGAATACTCATCCTCATAAATCATATTTTTTATTTCAAAATAAATATAATTATTCATCCTTATTCAAAAATTCAGTTCAAATCAACACAATTTAATCCAGCGAACCAAACATGACAATAGCATAGCTAGTGCAAAATTTTTAATTTTCAGTTGTACACATAATTAATAGACATAAATATGAATTATTACGGCGTTTGAGAGAGTAGTTTATACTACCATTGATTTAGATTTGGATTTAAGAACTGTAGCATGCGAAAATTTTATATTGTAATTTTTTTACAGTAACATGTAAGACTTTTATAATGTTCAAACTTGAAACCAATGGTTTAAATCATTGTTCCAATCACCTTATATATATTACATATTGAAATTGAATATTAATTTTATTGGACATGCATGTATATGAAAAAGATGATTCGTCCTCCAAGGCGAGCACTGTACAAACCGGTTCCAGTTGGCCCGGCAGGGAAGCCATAGTGCTGGAAGTGCTGCTGAACATGCACCACCAACATGTCCACCTCCTCCGGACTCCCTTCCTCCTTCTTCTCCGCCGCATCCGCCACCACGGGAACCGCCGCGGGTGTCACAATCACGTGGTCGAGGGCCCACTGGAGGGCGTAGAAGCTATTCTCGCTCTCATCCAACGCCACCATCACCTTCATTTTCTTCCTCATCATCAACGTCGTCGTCTCCATATTTTGATAATAACACTAAAGTCGTATGTTAATTAATTTCCTTCTATATATATATATATTTGTGTATACGTGAGGGAGAAAGTTTGGATGAAGGCCTGGTGGAAGTGAAAGGGGTTCCGCGTGGGAGGAAGTATGGTTGATATGTTGAGAAGAGAAGATACGTACGTGGCGAGCATGCACATAGAAGTTTCCAATTCCACATGCCAAAACGAAACTAATATTGAAAAGCTCCAGTGTATATATATATATATATTTTTTTTTTTTTGACACATATTAATTTCTCATAATATTGGTCACAATTACTCTTCTTTTCTCTAACAATCTAAAAAAAAAAGGAGAAAATCAGATATTATTCATATTTTTAGAAAATATATTTATTTATGACACATTTAAAATAATGTGCTCTATCTTTTAAAAAATTTGTCACATTATTACACATATTTTTTTTTTAAAAAAATAACTAATGTGAGTTGTTAAAATGTTTTTTATCCAATTAATTCAAAGAGAAAAATCCTAACTTTCTCATTTTTCTCTCTCTTTCTCTTCTTGCATTAATTAGAATTTTTTTAGTGACATAATACCTTTATGTCTGAAAATGTTAGTTTTGAACTTATGAGTTTAAACTCAAATACTGTAAAGCATTGACATTTACAATTTTTTTTTAAGATTGCTAAACATGCAATAAGTTTCACATGTGTTGTAGGTATATTTTAAAAGATCACACTTAAGAAAATTCGCCACCTTAAAACAACCCCCACAAGCAACACTATAACAAGGGCCCAGATATTTCAAACAAAAAATCACCAATACGTGTACGTGACAAAATTGCTATACATATATATGTTTGAACAGCCAAGTCAGAAAAGTTGTAAAATACAAAAAAATTAGATGTAGTGTTTTATTAAATAAAGAAATAGTTATATTATTTTAAATATAAAGGGGGAGGAGAGTTATAAATTTTCTTATAAGATAAGGGCACAATGATATACCTCGGTTACTTAATAAAGGTACGGTTATATATTTTCTTGTAAAATGAAAATAAATCTATAATTTTTAAAACCTTTTATGTAAAAATTTAAGGTTTAAAAATTGAACAGGGCATGCGCTTTCACTCATTTATACGTGGCTCTACCACAATTAACAGGTTTATGTTGACTTGCTTATCTATGTGTCTCTTGAAAAGGTGTAAATTATCACTTATGAAGTCTAATTATATTTTATTAGTGCTACCTTTAAGTGTAAATTAAACTTAAATTTTTCCTTCACAGTGGTATATGTAACTAGTAAATACTAACTTTACAAGAGTGATGTATTGGGCGTTTTTCTCAAGTGAGTAACTAATTTATCTACATTTTTTTCCCAGATTATAGTTCTCTTGATTAATCACCCCCGAAAGATAAGTTGGTCCCAAAGAAAAAAGATAACTTTAACACTCTATCTTCTCCTCAAACCCCAAACCCACCGCCCCCCCCCCCCCAAAAAAAAAAAAAGTGGTGTAATTGTAATAAAAGATAAAACAATGGTTTATAGTTATTTATTGAGAAATGTGATGACATGTAACAAGATTAGAATATGAAGAATAATAAAAAAGAGTGCTAAAAGAGAACGATTTTAACATTTTTTGTTGGTGCAAATAAACATTGCTTAAATGTTGCATCTAAAAATTTCTAAGAACGGGCTTCAAGAATCCAAGAGAGATCATTATATGTCCATTGCTAAACTTATTAATATTGCCCAAAAAATGTGCCAGATTCATTTATCGGATATAGAAATGTCCACCCTTTAAAAGAAAAAAAAATTATCTCCAAGGACCATACATATACTAAGCAAAATATTTCATTAAGCCAAAGTCCAAAGAGTTTAAATCAAATCCCTTTGGTTATACCAAAGACTGTGTTTAATAACTTAGTTTTAACTTATTAGTTTTAATTGTTATAATATAAAACTTTTATACGTTACAGTTTAACAAAAATATGTTATAATATAAAGTTCTCAAGTACTACAATATTTTAGTTTAAATTTATAGATTTAACTATGTTCTTAAACATACTTTAAAATCACTCCAAAATTGATCGCACTGAGACTTTCCAATTATGAGCTTTACTTACCTTTGTTATCTCTTGAATTTTTGTTGTTCCGTTATATTGGACCAACTTCAATAAAGGGCACTTGGGTATGTGTATGACCACATGCAGGTAACCATTTTTCCGAGAAAGTTAAGGAACTTATGAGTTTAATTAGATTCCTGAGACTATGACTACTCTTTTGCATTCCCTTTAGCGGACAAAAACACCTAATAATGGTATCCATTATCTGCTTAAAACAAGGGACTAAAATGTACTTATATGCTAGTATTTGTGATGCTTAAAAATAAAAAAAAAAAGAAAGGAAAACACAAAACAAAGAGCAAAAAAGAAAGTGTGAGATAGCAATGAGATAAAGTTTTGATTCAAAGGCCCGAGTTTTCCAGTGAAAACTGCAAAAAAAAATAATAATAATAAACAGTTGTTTTTTTTGGACATTTAAATTACAATGGCGCTTAGAGATAGTTATTTTTTATTATTTTTTCCCAGTCAAAAAATGATAATATTTTTTTCGACGTTTAGATTTGACTTTAATTATGGACGTTTTTATTTTTCTCAGGGACTAATAAGGCTAAAACCTATAATAATAATAATATCGCATAAAATCATTTGTAAATAAAAAGTGCACATTTTTTTTCAATCCAAAATAAAAAGTAAAGATAAGCACATCCTTATTGTGATGAAATTCAAAAAATGATTCCTAAATTTAATAAAAATAATCATATTTTTATCACATAATAGTTGAAAATTATAAAATAATAATAATTGCATTGTGTAAAATCCTATTGTTTTTAAGAATTTAAAAAAAAAAAACGAAGATAATATTTTGCTCTTAATATAATTATTGTATAAAATTTTCAGTTCTTACTAAATTTTAGGAACGCTGCATTGCTACCAAACAATTAAACGTCAGGGAGTAGTTTGCAAAAATTAAAAGTGTCACATTGTTCATAATTTAGTGCCTAATCATATTTCCTATTTCAATTATTAAATAATAAAGTCAAATGATAAGGTTTTAATTAGAAAAAAAAGGGATCATATTAGAAGAAAAAAAGAAAAAATGAAGAAAATAACACATTCTGAGAGAGGAAAAAAAATTTTTAGCATACATTTTGAGACGTAAAAAGGAATAACATATTTTACATTTTTCAAAAAAAAAATCTTTAAAACAGCCTCGTCTCTTTTTCTAAACTTTTTTAATAAAATACAAATATTATGTATTACAATTATTTTTTACAGTTAAATACAAATTCAAAGGAAAGAAAACATCGTGATTCAGAGAAAAAAAGAAAAGAAAAAGGAGATTTTGTTAAATTCGATTTTCCATTAAATAATTCAACAATAAATAATGTTTTAAAAATATTCAGAGAATGTTGTAGTAAATAGTAGTAAATAAAAAATTTACTTACTAAAATATTTTTCTTTACTTGTAGTAAGTAAACTTTTTACTTTTAATTTTTCTGTTTACTTAGTTTATGTAATATTTACTACAAATATTTTTTTCTTCTAATAATGTTATTTACTACAATTTTCTTTTGGTTTGATAAATATATGACATAATTATAATTGTAAAATTAGAATATTGTTTTAATTATAATTGTGAATATTCTATACATAGCTCAAAATGATATCATTAAAATAATTACTATATAATTGTAGAGTACGAATTGTGACATTATTACTATAATTACTATGTAATTATAACTTTTTTAAAAATATTCTAAAAAATTTATTAAAAAACACACAAAGAAAAATTTGCCATTGAAGATTTTTTTTTGGAAAATTGCAATAAGTAGACCAATTATTTAATCTTCTAAAAATAAACAGCATATTTATCAAGATTAAAAACAATAGGCCATTTTTGCCTCATTTTTTCATTTTCAATTTTTACTTACCCTCTTCCTCTCCCTATTGTTCTCTCTTTCCTTCCCTTTTCTCTTCCCAACTTCAATATTTCCCTTCCCCCCACAACGACATCTTTGCAATTGTCGTACCCAAAGACCACCATTAGATCAATGCTGGAGACCATGGGACCCATATGTTGACAATCGTCGCCGGATAGTCGGTGGTGAACATGAGCTACACCCTTTAGAGATTTCGCAGTTGTGGGACACAAACAACGATACCTCTGACGACTAGATTCAGCAACCTTCACAGTGGAGCCTTAACTTCCTAAAGTCGGTTTTCTCCTAATTTTGTCGTTGAAGCCACCTCACTGTCATTGGAGGGGGAGTGGGAGAAAAGGAGAGAGGAGTAGGACTATCATAGAGAGAATGAGAGGGAGGGAGACTATGAGATTGGGATTCAAAATTAGGCTTTTTCATAATATTAATTGCTGATATTTAAATAGGGTTTTTTCAAAATTCACTTATTTAATAAATCTGCATTTATATCTTTTTGGCATATTTATTAATTTTCTTTTAAAATAGTACATTAATTTTATTTCTCTTACAAATTTGGTTTATTTTCCTAAAATAATGCTAAAGAACCCGACGATAGTTGCCCCTCTTACTCACAATAGGACGGGCCTCATATGGGTTCCATTAGTGAGAACCACTCTATTATGAGGAACAAAGCAGTTGCGCTGTTGGGTTATATGGTATTTGCTCATTTCCTCATTCTCTTTTTTTTTTAAAAAAAAAGAAAAAAAGAAAAGAAAACAGATCAATTTGAGAAATACAACTTTTATAGTATTGTTTTTCAATCTTATTATTTCTATGAATAAGTTTAAAATATACTACTTTTAAAGTGTATAAAGACATAATTGTTCTAAAATGTTTTGTATTAAGATTAGGTATATAAGTGTTGTTTAAGAATATTTTACCCTTTTTGGCTAGGAAAGTAGTATGAATCAAAAAAAAAAAAAATTATAAGAGGTAGATCATGATAGTGATTATAAAGAAGTGCATACCATCTAATTTACTCAAGAAAACATCACGATTTAGAAGGCAGCCTATCCCTACCTCATCTCGTGGAGCTTTAGATAGCAGAACTTACATTTGCCACAAATAGGAAGCATGCCACAAAAAAAAAAAAAAAAAATGGAAAAAAGGCTACACTGCAACATCAATTTATTTAATGTATTTCCTAGCTTATCCATTCGTTTAAGACATAATTCTATTTCACACATTAGAGAAATTGAAAACAAATTTTAAACTGATTTAAGGTATTTTAATTCATAAATCACTCTTTTTTAACTATTGTAATAAAAATTATAATAATTTTTTAATTGTGGCATAATTCAATCTATGATAAAAAAAAATTAATGACATTCTTCTTAATTATTTCCTTTAAATAACCATCGGCCTAATTCTAAGCCCAACTCCTATCCCATGGCACCGATCAACTCCTTCCATGAAAAAACTCAACTACATAAAAAAATAAAACAAATAATAAAGTCATCGTGTGCCAAAAAAATAAAGTTTTAATTAATAAATTACTTTACAATTAAAAAAATCCCCACAAATTAGAAAGGCAGTACCAGGAAAGAAAATTAAAAACAAGAACTACTTTGGGTCTGTTGGCCGTGCTTAGTCACCAAAAAAAGAAAAAAAAAAGAACTATTTTTACATTAAATACTAATATTTGGTATTATTTTAGAAGTTTTTAAAAATATTTTTGTATTTTTTTTTGAAACAAAATTTAAAAAACACTTTTAATATAGTTTTTAAAAAAATTTTATTTTACAAAATAAAAACATATGTACTTATTTTAAAAACACTATTAAACATCGAACGGTCCTTGGCCCTTGCTTCTTCTAGTTCAAACGCACGTGACCCCGCCACGTCACCCGGTTGCAAATTCAGTCCACCCCTTTCGTCAACGTGGCACTTTCTTAGTGGCCCTCTCCAACCCACGGTATCGCATCGGAAAAATCTTAACTTCCCCTCTTCCCGTTTTACCCTCACACTTTTTCCAATTGCCGAAACTACTCCTACTCGTTTTCTCTCTCTTCCCCTTTCTCCCTCCCTCCCTCCCACGAACCCGAGAAGTAAAATCCCAGGAGCTTTTTTCGGAGCCAGTTTTTTACCCTTTCTGGAGTGTTTCTGCAAAGCCTCTCTCTCTCTCTTTCTCTCTCTCTCTCTCTCTCTCTCTCTCTCTCTTGCTTCTTCAAACACTCATCGCCTTCGCGTCTGGGATTCGTTGATCGGAGGAACCTAATCTCTCCATCAATGACTATGATGACTCCTCCGCCGTTGGATGTACGTACCGATTACTTCTTCTTCTTCTTCATCTTCTTCATCGTTGTATTTCAATTTTGTTTGAGCGACTTTCGTGTTGTTAATTTGTGTGTTTGGTTCCATTTTTTTTTTGGGCCTCGGTTTTGGCGATTTGTGATCGGACCTAGGGGTTTTCCGTTTCGTTCGTCAGAGGTTTTCGAATTGGTCGAGGAATTTGGAGTGGTTCAATCGCTTAGAGTGTTGGATTTTCTAGGGATTTTTGTGATTTTGGTTTGGATGGATATGATTAGGTTTTTGCACGATCACAGCTCTGATTTGCGTGCTTTGTTTGCAGCAACAAGAAGATGAGGAGATGCTCGTGCCACGTTCGGATTTGGTCGAGGGTCCTCAGCCAATGGAAGGTTCAATTCTAATAATTTTTGTTGAATTTATTTTTTCAATATCAAAAAATTCGATGAATTTTGCGAACTCAGCGAGGTTTTGAAGTTTGCAAGTGTTGTCTAATTGATCTGGAAAATTTGTTTGTCTTTTACGAGTTTTATTTTTTGCGGCAACATAGAGTTTTAATGGTGATCGGTTCGATGTTAGGGTTTTGATTTTTGTTGTTTTTGTGAATCAAATCGTTTCTGATTTGGTGGTGGTGGCAGCTCAAGCGGAGCCTGCTAGTATGGTGGAGAATCAAACGGTGGAGAATCAGCAAGTTGAGGATCCTCCGACGATGAAATTCACTTGGACAATTGATAACTTTTCTAGGCTGAATACAAAGAAGCACTATTCAGACGTTTTTGTTGTCGGCGGTTATAAGTGGTATTTTGCAGTTTGTCAATGATAGATAGGAAATGAGTCGCTTAAAAAAAAAAAAAGAAGAAGAAGAAAAAAGAAACTTGTATCTTTTGGTGATCGGACTTTTGATTTTGCCTTGGGGTGTTTTTTCTTCAGGCGAATACTAATTTTTCCCAAGGGAAATAATGTGGACTACTTGTCAATGTATTTGGATGTGGCGGATTCTGGGACTTTGCCGTATGGATGGAGTAGATATGCACAATTCAGCTTGGGCGTTGTTAATCAGATTCATAACAAGTACTCAATCAGAAAGGGTATATTCTCGCTGTCTTTACTACCTTATCATGTTATGCATCGCACCTTTTTTTGTTCTTTGGTAATTTATTATTGGATTTTCCAAATGTTTTTGATGTAGCGGAAGCATTAAATTCATTGATTCAAGAATGAATACTGAACATTAAGCAAGTGTTGATTGAACTCTCAGGGTTTTCATAATAGTAAGCATCAAGACTGAAAGCAAAAATAAGAAGGCAGGCCTTTAAATAGAAAAAAAAAAAAAAAAAAAAAACTAAGAATACTATCTCAATCTCTGTCTGAATTGAAATTTACTAATAATCCTACTTAATCTGAATTTGAAATAAAATAACCTAATAAACTTTACATAAAACATCCTAAAAATAAGGCCCAAATTCAAATGTAATTAAACAAATATCATTTTCAAATTTAAACTACTCAGCTGCATCAGTATCTGTGCGCCTGTATTCTCATGAAGTTGCTCTTGTTTTGATCTGTTTGAAAGCTGTTCGTTAATATCTCTCTGGATTCAGTTTGCACATAATTCCCTAAACTGGAACTTACTTTGTCCACCCCTTTTCTTATCCTTGTTTGTCTCAATTTTGTTCTGACAGAAAAAGGTGAGATGCATGATATAAATTTGTTAAAAAATGTCTCCGTTTTTTTTCCACAACCTGCGTAAGATTCCTTGTTCATAGAATTTTGATCCACCTTGTGCTTGCTTGAGTGTAAAGTTGCAAAGATCATCATGTGATAGAGAAATGGGATTCCTTGCCAATGTTTTTTAGCCAGCATAATTTTAAATAAACTGTTCTGACTTGTGTTGTGTACCTGTTACGTGATTTTGTAGACACACAACACCAGTTTAATGCAAGAGAAAGTGACTGGGGTTTCACATCGTTCATGCCTCTAAGTGAGCTTTATGACCCCACTAGAGGGTATCTAGTGAGTGACACTGTTTTAGTTGAAGCTGAAGTAGCTGTCCGTAAGGTTCTTGATTACTGGTCTTATGACTCAAAGAAGGAAACTGGTTATGTTGGGCTCAAGAATCAGGGAGCTACCTGTTACATGAATTCTCTGCTCCAGACGCTGTACCATATTCCTTACTTCAGAAAGGTCAGCATGTGTTTCCATTTTTTCATCTTAAACTCACAACGAGAATCTCCATTTTTTTTAAGAACTTTGTTTTTAATACATATGAATATCCTAAATTTGATCTGTACTGATCAGGCTGTGTACCATATGCCTACAACTGAAAATGACATGCCTTCCGGAAGTATTCCATTGGCGCTACAGAGTTTGTTTTATAAACTTCAATACAATGATAGCAGTGTTGCAACTAAAGAGTTAACCAAGTCTTTTGGTTGGGATACATATGATTCTTTCATGCAACATGATGTGCAAGAACTCAATAGAGTGCTGTCTGAAAAGCTTGAAGACAAGATGAAGGTAGAGGAGGTTTTCTGTTATGACTTTTAAGTGTATGTCTTGTTCTAATTACTGTTTTAAGGTGACTATTCTAACGTTGGTCCAGGGAACTGTTGTGGAGGGGACAATACAACAGTTATTTGAGGGACATCACATGAATTACATTGAATGCATCAACGTGGACTACAAATCTACAAGAAAGGAATCATTTTATGGTATTATTCTATTGGCGTTTCAGTTGTTAGAGAGGTAAAGATTGATGATTGATACCAGTGCATGATACATTTTATTTATTACTCGTCAGACCTCCAACTTGACGTGAAAGGCTGTCGGGATGTTTATGCCTCTTTTGACAAGTATGTGGAAGTTGAACGCCTTGAAGGTGATAACAAATACCATGCTGAAGAACATGGTTTGCAGGTTAGTTTTGACATTGACCCGACGGAGAGCAAGATTTTTAATCTTTTATTAAATCCCAATTTAAATTTCTTTTGGCATTATAAAGCAAATTATTCGCATATTGAATTGGACCTCTGAAGTTGATATTCCTCTTTGGCTGTTATGCTTTTTAACCCTCCACTGCAATGGTGCTTGATTTGATATTTAAATCTGAACGGCAGCCCAATCTATATCCTAATGGAGCTTGAGTTTCTTTCAAAAATTTCATTTCATCTCGTGTGATGTTGTTTTACTCATGATTTAGATAACCTATCAAAGCCAAGACTCTTGCACAATATTTTGTTACCAGTTAAAGTAATATATTTTAATGTTTTTAAATAAATGCCTGTAACTTTTTCCCTTTATTTATTTATTTTTCTTTTTCGATTTTAGGATGCTAAGAAGGGTGTTTTGTTTATTGACTTCCCACCAGTCCTTCAACTTCAGTTAAAGCGGTTTGAATATGATTTTATGCGGGACACAATGGTCAAGGTTTGTTGGTTGGCAACTTGTCATTTTCTGTATCTTTTTTTTTCTTGTCTGTCTTGACGATGATGCTATGTTTGAATATGACTAGCTTCCTTTTGTTCTGAGGTTCTTCTATACACTCTAAATTTATGGTTGACATGTAGCTCATGTAGCTCGTATGTTTCTGTCTCTTTGCTTGGTGCTTGCTCTCTTTCTTTCCTTCGGTTTATCCTTTTCTCTCCTCTTCCGTCTACATTCAATTGCCCTCTAGCATTCCTTTTATTTTGTTATTTTGTTTTTTTAAACAACTTTTTTCTAAATGTTTTGAGTTATTCAACCCATGTCTTATGCAATATGTTTGATCCTTTTTCCCCCTGATTTTATGCTAAGATCTTGTTAATACATTGACTTCTGAATTTACAATTTCATTTCTGAAGATTTGAAGGAAACTAAAGCTAGCATTTGGTATGTTAAATGTTCATTTATGCATTGTGTTCGGGTCAGAACTCAGAAATTTGCATGACTCAAAGGTCAAATGTATTGGTTCTTTTTTTGTTCAATTTTCTTATGAAGTTTTTAATCTTAATTGAATAGTGCTGTGCAAGGTTTTAAAAGGCGAAAACGGGAACCGAGACGTTTTGTCTAATTGACTCGAGGCGTAAGCCTCAAGGCGGATTGAGGTGTAAGCCTCTAATGCAAAATAAAAAAATTCAGAAAGTTGAATAAAATTCATAAACATGCCATAAAACACACACTTAGTTCATCACAAAACCATAAGACACAATAAAAAAGTGCATAAAACACATACAATATAATGTGTATGCTACTGTTCTTCTAATATGGTTATAATTATATGGTTTTTATAGCACATAAGATAACTTTTTTTTTTTTTGAGAAAATGAAATAACTATAGATCTAAATGAATAAAAATCATTTATTGCACTTTTTATATAACTTTCATTTTATATAACATTATAACTTTTGCATAACACCTACTTCTATAAAATATACATTACTACAGTAGCTATAAGAGGGGTAAAAAGAAAAAAAAAACCCAACCTACGGTAGAAAATAAAAGAAAAAGGGGGGAAAAAAACCTAAGGAGTGAGGGCTGAGGAGGTCAGAATTTGGAGGTGGCTGTTGTCAATGGGCCGTCGTTCTAGTCACTGCTCATAGGGCAGTGGGCTTGGAAGTTGCAGGGGTTGATGATCAAGAAAGGGTTGATGATGAAGAAGGGGGTAGATGATGAAGAAGTGTCGAAGAAGATGGTAGACTTAGGGTTTAAAAATCTATTTGCATATTTTTATCTGATTAAAGCCCGATTTTGATATTGGGTTGACTTTCTTTGAAAGGGAAAAAAAAAGATTGAATTGAAAACCGGCTCAATATAGCCTTCAATTTGAGGCTCACGCCTCATAAGCCTTGAGGCAAAAACGCCTCAAGGCGCACGCCTCAATGAAAAAAGGCGTAAGCCTCGTTCAAGCCATTCAAGGCTTAAGCTTTGAAGCGTTGATCAAGCGCCTCAAACTGAGGCGAGCCTTGAGGCGTAAGCCTCGAACGCCTTTTTAAACCATGGTGCTGTGATTACAATGTTTTTGTGTTATTTTTTTTTCTGCTGTGTTAGTGCTATGGTGAACATTACCTGTCATGCATTCTCTCTCTGGTGTTGGAACTTTTATTTTTCCAAAATTGTGTATTATCAGATGAATGGTCTTTTTTGTTGGCGCTTTCATTTTGAATTATCCATATATTTTTCCCCTTGCAGATAAACGATCGCTATGAGTTTCCTCTTCAGCTTGATCTTGACAGAGAGAATGGAAAGTATTTATCACCTGAAGCAGACAGAAGTGTCCGCAACCTCTATACACTTCATAGGTATATATTTCATACCTTACATGAATCATACAGTTCCTTCATTGTCCTTGGTATATATCTTTTTTCTTCGTGTATTGCACGTTGAACTTTATCCCCTAGCTCAAGTCTCTGAACTTGTACCCTTGCAGTTCTTTTGTTCTAAACTTAGGCGTAATTGCATGTGCTCGGGAAGGAGTGGAGTTTGTGGGAGGATAGTCGATAGTTAGAGTACCCAAAAAATAAGGATATTGTTTGTCACAGGATCTTGAAAATATTCAAAATTATGTTTATTCTAGATATTCAGGGAGCCTATTTATCAAGGCTCTCTTGTGCTATTGATTTTAAGGCATAGTTCGTATTGTATATTGGGGGGGAAATTTTCTTATTTTTCTCATTTGACATGTTATTGCTGGACAGCAATGGAAGAAATAAAAGACGCCTGCTCACATATGCTTTTTGTGTGTATTGGGCATTTAAAGATTTGTCTGCTGTAGCTCAGTAGTGCATATTGTTAAATTTTCCTTGTATCTTTACAACGTTCTTTTTACAGCGTTTTGGTTCATAGTGGTGGCGTCCATGGTGGACATTACTATGCTTTTATCAGGCCGACCCTTTCTGAACAGTGGTATGCATCTACGATATTGATTCTCCTTTGTGCACTTTTATGAAATTTCTCTCAAACACAAACACAAAGATAAACAGAAACTTGTACTTGAGAACATGTTATAGACTTATTTTTTGTTCAATTAGGTACAAATTTGACGACGAACGTGTGACAAAAGAGGATATGAAAAGGGCACTAGAAGAGCAGTATGGTGGTGAGGAGGAGGTAAATACCTTTTTTTTTATTGTTTTGTATTGCTATACTTATTCATAATTTTTATTCTTGAAGTATATGTATTACTAATATTTGCTTTTCACTTTGTTCCACAGTTGCTACAGACCAATCCTGGCTTTAATAATACTCCCTTCAAATTCACAAAATACTCCAATGCGTACATGCTTGTGTATATAAGGGAAAGTGACAAGGACAAGATAATTTGCAACGTTGATGAGAAGGACATAGCTGAGCACTTAAGGGTAAGTGGATGTATTTATTTGTGGTTGATTTTGTTTTGGCTATCAGTTATATCTGTGTCCAAGCATGTTATGGAGTCAAACTGACATGCATTAACATTTCATTTCAGATAAGATTAAAGAAAGAACAAGAAGAGAAGGAGGACAAAAAAAGATACAAAGCACAAGCCCACCTTTTTACTATTATAAAGGTATAGGTTTTGCCTTTTTCTCTAGTTTGTGGTTTTTTGCTTTCAATACCAGTTGCCTACTTGGGACTTACACTATTGATGGTTGAGTCACTTAACTGATGCATTTAGGTCACACGAGATGAGGACCTTGCTCAACAAATTGGAAAGGATGTATATTTTGACCTTGTAGATCATGACAAAGTTTGTAGTTTCCGAATACAGAAACAGACAGCCTTTAATGTTTTCAAGGTACCATTTATATGCTTCTTGTTTCATAGCTGCTGTTTATTGATTTATTTATTTAGATAACATTGCTGATGTTTTTGGACGTTTACCCATAACATTTACTGTCTTGTGCCCTTCGGTATCTAAAGCTGTATGGTTTCTGGTTTTGCGAATTTTACAAATTAATTGAGTCTAAGAAACGCAGTTGCTTGCTCATATTTAATTCACTTGAAATTGCTTTGTTAATCCTGAATATTGGTTTATTATTAATCAGCTCACAACTTTCCTACGTGCTTCCTCTCCTTCCTTGTGTTAAGAATCTAGTTTTAATCTGGTGTTTGTTTTGGGTCACAGGAAGAAGTCGCAAAAGAGTTTGGCATACCCGTGCAATTTCAACGGTTCTGGTTTTGGGCAAAACGGCAAAATCATACATACCGTCCTAATAGGCCTTTGTTACCGCAGGAGGAAACACAATCGGTATTTGCATATTTGCTTCTTCTAGTGCAACTCTGGTGTTTTTAATAAATGCTTTACAGTGTTTTGAATTGCATTAGCAGAGTGCAAACACAGGCCTTATGCAAGCTGATTGCAACTTCATGCCTTTGCCTTTTGTAGGTTGGGCAATTAAGAGAGGTCTCAAATAAGACACATAACGCCGAGCTAAAATTGTTTTTGGAAGTAGAGCTTGGACTGGTAATTTTTGTTCTCTTTGGTGGATTTGAGGCTTCTTTGTCACAGCACATATCTCTGTATAGTTTGGATAAGTGATAATAATAGCTACTGATTCCATCATACTTCAGGATTTACGTCCTATTGCTCCACCTGACAAAACAAAGGAAGATATTCTGCTATTTTTCAAGCTTTATGATCCTGAGAAAAAGGCGCTACGGTACTCGGAACCCCTTCATGCCCTTTTGTATATTTTCTCATTTTCTTTCATGCTTTCTGACAATTTCTTTCATGTTGCAGATATGTTGGCAGGCTTTTTGTGAAGGGTTCTGGTAAGCCGATAGAAATTTTGGAAAAACTTAATCAAATGGCCGGATTTGCTCCTGATGAGGAAATTGAACTTTATGAGGTTTGTTTAACATCAACCTTTTTTAAAAATTGTTGCCATGTCATAGCTTCTGTTGGTTGATGCAGTCACGTCCACTTTTCTTACATTATACAATATAAATTCTTAGTCAAAGTATCATATCTGTGGTTTTGATACGTTCAGGAAATAAAATTTGAGCCTTGTGTCATGTGTGAACACCTTGATAAGAAGGCCTCTTTCCGGATGAGTCAGGTAACGCATGCCATCCTGCATGCTATATATTTCTTCAACTAGTTTAGTTTGACTTAGAGGCTCACCATTTTGGCGCTTTTTGCTTTTCAGATTGAAGATGGGGACATTATTTGCTTCGAGAAAGCTCTTCCACCTGAAACTGATGAAGAATGCAAATACCCAGACGTCCCTTCATTTCTGGAATATGTACACAATCGACAGGTACCGTCTGTTATGAATTTTATTTAAACTGCCAAAGGAGAATCAATTCTCATTTATGCTATTTTGGGTTAAGATTAGGTGAATCATAGTAACTCTTATTAAGGTTTTACATTCGGTCCCATCATGCTCTGTTGACTATTAGTATACCAGTAATTTGGAGCATACATATATTCTTGCATTAGTTAATTAATTAAAAGACTGAAACATGGTATTTCACCTCCTTTTATTTTTTTGGGTCCAGGTTATGCATCCTTTCTTTGTACAACCTCGAGTATAATTATTTTGCATGATTTCATGCTTTGTAGATTGTTCACTTTCGAGCATTGGAGAGACCAAAGGAGGATGATTTTTGTTTAGAGTTGTGAGTTACTTGTCTAAAGAAGTTTTCCTCATTACTTGAGAATTCATTTTGGTCGTCCTCAATGATATTCGCCTTTGCACTTTTATCTTCTAGGTCAAAAATACACAGTTATGATGAAGTGGTGGAGAGAGTGGCTTGCAGAATTGGTTTGGATGATCCATCTAAAATCAGGCTCACCGCTCATAACTGTTATTCTCAGCAACCTAAGCCCCAACCTATTAAATTTCGAGGAGTTGAACATTTATCAGATATGCTAGTCCATTACAACCAAGTATACATATCTTTGATTGAGCTTTTTCTTGCTTAATTTGCTTATTCCTATTACTTACGGGTTAGTAATATTATTTTTTGATCTTTTTGACAGACCTCTGATATTTTATACTATGAAGTTTTGGACATACCCCTGCCAGAATTACAAGGTTTAAAGAACCTCAAAGTTGCTTTTCATCATGCAACAAAGGATGAGGTCTGTACAAAATCTGGTCTTTTTATCGATCATGTTGTGTTTCCAGCTCATCAATAATCTTGTTTAAGTTGTCCCTAGGTGGTGATTCACAATATCAGATTGCCCAAACAGAGCACTGTTGGAGATGTGATCAATGTACTTAAAACGAAGGTAACTTTTCCTTCCTATTTTGCTATTCATTTTGTTGGTATTAGCTGTTGATCTAAAGAATTAGAATTAGATTGTCTGAAGAATTTAAGTGGTATATGATTACTCTGAAACAGGTTGAGTTGTCTCGTCCAGACGCAGAACTCAGACTACTAGAGGTTTTCTATCACAAGATTTACAAGGTAACTGGCATATTGGTGAAATTAGATTCTTAATGATACATGGCTTACATTGTTTTACATATTTCCCGTGGAAAATACACGTATATGACCCTCTTTATCATGCTATAAGGATGTACAAGGATGCTTTTTTACTTTTCTGTCGCAGAGGATTTACGGATGCAGATTTCTTTCATGTAAGAACTTTCTCAAGTTTTGTTACCATAAATTTTCTACTTGATTGTGCAGATCTTTCCACACATTGAAAAGATAGAGAATATAAATGATCAGTACTGGACTTTGCGAGCGGAGGAGGCAAGTCTCTTTCTTTTTTCTACCTTGTTTTTTGTATTGTTCAGGTTGAATAATTTAAGACAAGTCTCCACTTTTTTTTGGCACAACATATGTTTTGTTTCTAGCTTTGTTTCTTTTAAAAGTGTTCTATTTCACTTACTTGAGAATCTCGTCTTTTTCTGTCATTTTGGTCTAAATGATTTCTGAATCACTGACTGTAGTAATGGTTTCCATGTCCCAATTGGCATCTCTAATATAAAATTTAGTTTTGGTGCTTGTTTGCATTTTTATATTAACGCCTTTGATTTGTAGTCTGATTTTTCTTCTCCTCGAGTTTCAGATTCCAGAAGAGGAGAAAAACCTGGGTCCTCATGATCGCTTGATACATGTATACCACTTCACAAAGGAGACTGCACAGAACCAGATGGTATTAAACTCAAAGATCTCAACCAACAATTTTTATTAGATTGTTTGGACTTTTGTCTATTCAATTGTAGCTTTAATTAGACTTTAAAAAAAATGTAGCTTTTAATTGGAGATGGGGAATATTGGCATGCGCACTTTTGTGATTCTTATGTTTTTATCTGTTTACACTTGAACAGCAAGTCCAAAATTTTGGAGAACCCTTCTTTTTGGTGATCCGTGAAGGCGAGACTCTAGCTGAAGTCAAAGTGCGTATACAAAAGAAGTTGCAGGTTCCAGATGACGAGTTTGCTAAGGTACTTCCGTCTTAATTGAATATACTTTCTTTTTTTTTTCACTTTGTTGCCTTTTCTCTCTTCCTCCCTCAACTACTTTTTCTTTTATGCAGTGGAAGTTTGCATTCTTGTCGTTGGGACGTCCAGAGTACCTGCAGGACTCTGACATTGTTTCCAGTCGTTTTCAGGTCTTTATTGCTAACTATAATAGTTAACTAAAATAATCATCAAGAAACCATGATTTGGTTAATAGAAGAGATGTTTTTGCTATTTATCTCTACCTGTTCCTTTTTTTTTTACCCCCTTTTAAATGTTTCACTCCCATATATTTTTACAGAGAAGAGATGTTTATGGTGCATGGGAACAATACCTCGGGTTGGAACACTCTGATAATGCTCCCAAGAGGGCTTATGCAGTAAATCAGGTAATTCTCAACTCCTTATGTTAAGATCCTTTCTGCAATTCGCCATCGGATTTAGATCCAAAGTCAATATAAGGATGAACACACAAAAAGAACAAGAAAAATCTTGGAATGTGCCAATTAGCGTTAGAACTGTGGGGTTATGCTACTCAATACGAAAAGAAACGGAGAACCATTACATCATTTTAATTGCAGAAAAAACTGGAACCTTGAATTTCTCATTACTGTTTTTGCTTCGAACACTGCAGATCCGTCACACATTTGAGAAGCCCGTGAAAATATATAACTAACTGCTGATGACCACCCACCTACTTGGCTTGTGAGCTTGTACTCAGCGGTCGTTGTGGCTATAAAGATAAATTTTAATGTGGAAAATGGGAAATGATAAGGATGAGAACCAAGTAGAGCACTCAAAGGAGATCATGAAGCAGCACTCACTTCTTAGGCTATTTGGCTAGGCATTCAATTATTGGCTTTTAGGTTGATTTTTATTCTCCTTCTCTGCTTTGATGCTTGTGGGGGAAAAGGAAAAAGGAGAGAGCATCTCCTGGATGTGTATCCTATTTTATTATTGTTATACTCCGTGCTTGAGTTCCTGTCTACTTTCTTTACTTTTTTTTATTTTATTTTATTTTGTTTTAAATTTTCCTTCTATGTGAAGGCATCTCCTTGCTTTAAGAGGTTGGCGCCTTTACATATATACAGCTCCATTGTAATTTAGCACAGTACATAAGAAGATTTTGAGGGGATGTATTTCTGGGTATAGTCGGCTACATTTTAGATCAATTCTCTCTTTTAATCCTCAGTTTAAGTTGTAATCTCTCTCTCAAAAAGGCCCAAAAAAAAAAAAAAAAAAATGAAACCTCTTTCTGGGATGTGTAAAATGCTTGATTTTTTGACAACGCTTGTTTTCAGGATCCTGTAGAAAAGAACTACACTGTTTTTTCAATTTTGTTGTGGAGCCAATGTGCTGAAATATTTTAATTTTCGTCTCCTCTAGTAAGAAGGTTTTCTTGCACCTGGTTCCGATCCGTCCTGTGGTCCCCCTCCGCCCTGTTGTTAAGCTTTTCGCGTATGTGACATATTCTTAAATACTTTCTTTCTTTTTATTTTTAAAACCTTGTCACCATGTATTTTAGAGTTATTTAGAAAGTATATGAGGTTATGTTTAATAACTTTTTTGTCAATAATTTTATTTTGACCACTAAAATTCAAAGACAACTCAACGAAAAGAAGGAAAAACAAAACAAATACATGGTAGGGCAATTTTGTTTTATCAAGGCATTTTAATTCTTCAATTAGGATTTTAGCGATTTGATCTATGACTAACAATGTTTAAAATTTATAATTTATGATATAAAATTGTTTTTAGTTGTAGGTTGTTCTGTTAAAAAATTAACTCGACAACTGAAACATTAATTTTTTGTTAATGGAACAAAATTGCGCTCACCGTAAAAAATTGCCTTAAAAGTATAGCTTATGTCATTCCACCGTTAGTCTCTGATTCTCCACCTCATCTATGTATTAAGAGATTGAGAACGAACACATCAAAGTAAAGCAAGAGAAGATGCCTCGTAATGTTGGAATTAAAAGCCCTAATTTCTACAATTAGAGAACAATAAGCGAAAAGCAAGGAAAAAAATGTACAGTATACATGGCATGACCCACTCGTGTCTAAATTTTTGTGTAGAAGACGCATGCCTTAAAGGTTTCTTGTACAATAAGAATTCGGGAAAACTAAAAAACAAATTAAAGAAAAAAAAAAGATTATTCGATGACAGAAATCAAGGGTACACCATAAGGTCCAATTAGGTTGGCACCTCCGTACTCCCCTCATCATCTACCCTGCCCCCAACATATTATTAATGAAGTAATAACTACAAATAACCATCCATTTTAATGATCCATCTAATATTATTGTCACGCCCCGGAGTACGGGAGGTGACGTGGCGGAATATTTAGATTAATTAAAAGAGAATTTAATTAAAAACCGAGAGTTTGAGAATCAAATTAAATAAAAATTAAGAAGATTTTCCACCACATTTGATAAACGAATTTATAAATACTTAGCAAATAATAATAATTGGATAAAAACTGCGAATATGGGTTCCACAACCCACAACTTGTGCACACACATGGATCTGACAATATCACAAATACAATTACAGTCCAAGTACAAATAAAGTTAAGTCTTACATGCCTTGTTTAATAAATACAGAATGTAAATAAACTCTCCTATTGCTCCTGAGTTCGGTCCGAAGAATCTTCTCCAAACCTAAATGGGAAACCACCTAGAGGGGGGGAAATTTAAAACAATAAAACGTGAGCGAAAGGCTCAGTAGGACTAAGTTTTATAAAATAATTTAATGCAAAGAAACATAACATTATCAGGAGTTATACAGAAAGGGAACTTGAATAAATAATTAAATAAATTGAGTAGAACCGTTCTGACACAGAACAGTCTACTCGTCAAATCAAAACACCAGTTTACTTTTACCTAGGCAAACCATGATATCACCACCGTAGTGGCCCAGCTGGGTTTCGGGACCTGCCCCCAAGGTCGATCGCTACACGACCCGATCTCTGATATGGCATCATGCCTTAGTGTTTATTATCATTGTCATTCAAAACCCAATTACCGAGTGTTGTCAGTTACATTTATTATGAAGTTCATTTCATAATCACGGTATATTAAAATATAACCGATAAAACCATTTTCAAACAACCGTTGAAAACATTTTGATAGAAATCATTTTCAAAGCCAAATCATTTTAAAACCAGGCTACCAAAGAAATAGGATAGAAGTCCTACCTCAGTACTCGTGCCGGTACCCCACACCGTAATCCCGATCCGCTATACGTTAGCTCCACGGAACCACGAACAATCCTAGATACAAACTAAGTCGATCAATATCTAGTTCGAAACATTCTATGTTACTAAATCATTTCATGATGTCCTAGTGTGCCATTTGTATCATTAAAATCATCCTCTAAGGTTGGGATTTAAATCAGGGTTCAAAACAGTGAAATCGGGTAAAAATCACAAAATTTTCCATGCCTCGGTCGGCCTGCCGGACACCCTGCTTCGGCCTGCCGAACTGCACAGTTCGGCCTGCCGGAAGCAAAGTTCGGCCTGCCGAACATTTCCCCAGATTCGGCCTGCAGGTCGGAAGAACACCAGCCTGCTGTAACGTCCCGAAATTTATTTAATATTAATGTAATGTAAATGATGAATTAGTGTGCCATAATTAAAGTTTTAACTTTAATTAGATTATTTGGTTGGATTTTTAGTTTTTGGTTGTTTTGTTAAATTGATGTGTTCAAAAGATTCCTTGTTGATTTAAAATGATGTTTTGAGTTTTAAAACACAACAATTTGTAAAATGTTAAAAATACTCTGTTTTACAAAACCGTGGGCGGCACATGGTTTTCGCACAGTAAAACCGCCCACCGATTTTCTCTATTTATTTCTCTCTTCTCTCTCTCTCTCCTCATTCACGAGTTCTCTCTCTCTCTCTTCTCTGGACTCTCTCGGCAGCCCCTCTCTCTCAATCTCTCTCTCAAATTTTTGAAAACCGCATTCGAATCCAAGCTTCGGAACAGCAAGGAGGAAGCTCGGGGACGTGATTCGGCAACCGAGAACGCGGATTGAAGCTTCGATTCGAGGTTAGATTCGAAATTTCTAAACTTTTTCAAAATTTTCGATTTTGTGTGTTTTTGAAATCTAAGTTTGTTTAAGCTTAGAAAACCGTGGATTTGTGTTAAATGAGCTTAGAACAACTAGAATCTAAACCTAGATTGAAGAAAAACGGATTGGATTCAAGATTTTTATTTTTCTCCTCTTTTTCTCATTTTCGGATTTTTGAAGATTTTGAGTTCAAATGTTGTTTAAATGATTCCAAACATGTTTTAGAATGTTTTTCTATCAACTATAGTTGTTTTTCATGCCTGGGATTTGAGAAAAACAGGTTGGAATTCAGATTTGGATTTTGGGGATCGAGAAACCCGTGGCTGGGATTTCTGGATTTTCCCAGTTCGGCAGGCCGAAGTTCATGTTCGGCAGGCCGGAGTGATGATCGGCAGGCCGGTGTTCTTCCGATCGGCAGGCCGAATCTGGGGACATGTTCGGCAGGCCGAACTTTGCTTCCGGCAGGCCGAACTGTACAGTTCGGCAGGCCGAAGCAGGGCGTCCGGCAGGCCGACCGAGGCATGGAAAATTTTGTGATTTTTACCCGTTTTCACTGTTTTGAACCCTGATTTAAATCCCAACCTTATAGGATGATTTTAATGATACAAATGGCACACTAGGACATCATGAAATGATTTAGTAACATAGAATGTTTCGAACTAGATATTGATCGACTTAGTTTGTATCTAGGATTGTTCGTGGTTCCGTGGAGCTAACGTATAGCGGACCGGGATTACGGTGTGGGGTACCGGCACGAGTACTGAGGTAGGACTTCTATCCTATTTCTTTGGTAGCCTGGTTTTGAAATGATTTGGCTTTAAAAAGGATTTCTATCAAAATGTTTTCAACGGTTGTTTGAAAATGATTTTATCGGTTATATTTTTATATATACCGTGACATGAAATGAATTTCATAATGAATGTAATTGACAATACTCGGTAATTGGGTTTTGAATGATAATGATAATAAACACATGGGCATGATGCCATATCAGAGATCGGGTCGTGATCGACCTTGGGGGCAGGTCCCGAAACCCAGCTGGGCCACTACGGTGGTGATATCATGGTTTGCCTAGGTAAAAGTAAACTGGTGTTTTGATTTGACGAGTAGACTGTTCTGTGTCAGAACGGTTCTACTCAATTTATTTATTTATTTATTCAAGTTTCTTCTTGCATAACTCCTGATAATGCTATGTTTCTTTGCATTAAATTATTTTATAAAACTTAGTCCTACTGAGCCTTTCGCTCACGTTTTATCTGTTTTAAATTCCCCCCCTTCTAGGTGGTTTCCCATTTAGGTTTGGAGAAGATTCTTCGGACCGAACTCAGGAGCAATAGGAGAATTTATTTACATTCTGTATTTATTAATCAAGGCATGTAAGACTTAACTTTATTTGTACTTGGACTGTAATTGTATTTGTGATATTGTCAGATCCATGTGTGTGCACAAGTTGTGGGTTGTGGAACCCATATTCGCGGTTTTTATTCAATTATTGTTATTTTTTTTTTTTTTTTTTTGATTTTAAATTATTTATAAAATGTGGTGGAAATTCTTCTTAATTTCTATTTAATTGGGTTCTCAAACTCTCGGTTTTTAATTAAATTCTCTTTTAATTAATCTAAATATTCTGCCACGTCACCTCCCGTACTCCGGGGCGTGACAGAATGGTATCAGAGCTCAAGGTTATGAACCTTGGGAATTGTGCACACATAGGTTTGACAATGAAATACCTCTGACAGTCCAAATTTTGTTTTCAGAAGTGAGAGAATGGCACCTAGACGTCGTTCGACAGCTGACGCCGAGTTCGGAAATGATGAGGGCCTGATGAGGTCTGTGCTTGCGGCTTTCCGACAGATGGCAGCCAGGACTAGACCGGAAGACTCCAGTGTTGGTAGTCGGCATGCTTTCTTTAAGGAATTTCGACGGGCGTCTATTCTGACTTTTGATGGCAATGGGGATCCGCAGTTAGCAGAGTATTGGTTGGATTCGATCTTGAAGCATCTTGATACTCTTGGTGTGCCTGAGGAGTATCGTGTGGAGTTTGCGGTGTATAAGCTCGAGGGTGGCGCCAACACCTGGTGGAAACAAACTAAGCGTCTGGAGCGCGGTGGCGATATCGGTTGGGACAAGTTTGATGATCTGTTCTATGATCGGTATTTTCCGCAGGGATATAGAGATCAGAAGGCAGCTGAGTTTTATAGATTACAGCAGGGTGATCTATCAGTTCGGGAGTATGAGGCGAAGTTTAGCGAGTTGGCTAGGTTTGCTCCATCAGCTGTGGCATCGGAGCGTGAGAAATGCATCAAGTTCTAGGAAGGACTCAAGGCTCCTATTCAGCGGCAGTTGGTTGCTCTACGGCTTAGGAGTTTCGGAGAGCTTGTGTCGTCGGCGATCTCCGTGGAGAATGATTACGTGCAGTATTGTGAGGACCGAGCCAAGGCTTCAGGAGGACCGCAGAGGAGTGGCAGGAAGAGCACCAGTAGTCGTCCAGCTCTGGGGAAAGGCAAGCAAGGCGGTGCGACCAGTGGCAGTAGCAGTTCGTCTGGCAGCGGGCGCAGCAACCCCTACAGCTTTCATTGTCATTTCTGTCAGCAGCCCGGACACATCAAGAGGAATTGCCCGATCAGGAGTGCTCGTCTTGGATCGCAGACCGGGGAGGATGCCAGTCGTTCGTCTCAGCCTCAGCCTCAGACCCTACCTCCGCCTCCGCAGTACCCGCAGTTGCAGTATCCGCAGTTTTCTCCTCAGCAATTCTCATATCCGGCACGGGGACAGCAGCCGCAGTATTTTCAGCGCAGTGTTCCTCAATATAGAGCGCCGAGTACAGGTAGTGTGCAGTCGTCTCCATCTCAGCAGTATCGGCCGAGTAATGCAGGACCCAGCAATGTCGGTAGAGGAAAAGGGAAAGCGCCAGTGCAGGTTCATGCAATGGCATCTGGAGGGTCAGATTCTCAGATTGGTAACGCGGTTGTCGATGGTATGGTTTTGGTTTCCAGATCTCTAGCTCGCGTTTTATTTGATACCGGTGCATCTCATTCTCTCATTTCGAGTTCTTTTGTACATGCCTTGGGATTAGAGATAGAAGAGTTTAATGAACCCCTAGTTATAACTTCTCCCTTGGGGCGGGTGTGTGTAAATTGTATGTGTAAATCATGTAAAATAAAGATTGGGGATGAGATTTTGAAAAGTGATTTGATTGTACTCCCCATGAGTTCCTATGATGTGATTTTAGGGATGGACTGGTTGTCCAGGTATAGTGCAGTTGTGGACTGCCAACTTAGAAAAGTGACCCTAGTGTCTGATAGGGGGACGGTGATCACTTACCAGGGTGGTGGTGATTGGCTAATGAGTGAGCGTCTCATGAAGTCGTGTTTAGGAGGGCGAAGGAATCTAGATTGTTTTGCTTTTCTTGCCAATCTAGATTGCGAGCCCTATGTTTCGAGTAGTAGTGTAGCGATTTCGGTGGTTGGTGAGTTCGAGGATGTTTTCCCCGACGAGTTGCCAGGATTACCACCGCATCGGGAGGTTGAGTTTGGTATCGAGTTGTTTCCAGGAACATCACCGATTTCTATGGCACCTTATCGGATGGCGCCGGCAGAAATGAAGGAATTGAGGAAGCAACTTCAGGAGCTTGCTGATAAAGGATATATTCGGAATAGCACATCTCCGTGGGGAGCACCAGTTTTGTTCGCTAAGAAGCACGATGGGACTCTCAGGTTATGTGTGGATTATCGGCAGCTGAATCGTGTTACGGTGAAGAACAAGTATCCTTTGCCTAGGATTGATGAGCTATTTGATCAGTTGGGAGGTTCGCGATACTTCTCGAAGATTGATTTGCGGTCAGGTTATCATCAACTCAGAATCAAGGAAGAGGATATTCCCAAGACAGCTTTTAGGACTCGGTATGGGCACTTCGAGTTTCTGGTTATGTCTTTCGGGTTGACGAATGCTCCAGCAGCTTTTATGGACTTGATGAACAGGATATTTAGGCCGTATCTGGATCAGTTTGTGATCGTGTTCATCGATGACATTCTTGTGTATTCTAAGACTTGGGAGGAGCATGAGCAACATCTTCGGATCGTGCTTCAGACTCTGCAGGAGCACCAGTTGTATGCTAAGAGAGAAAAATGTGAGTTCTGGTTGACTGAGGTCAAATTTCTGGGTCATGTCATCTCGGAGCATGGTATTTCAGTGGATCCGTCCAAGATTAAAGCTATATTGGAGTGGGAACGACCAAGGAATGTAGCGGAGATTCGCAGCTTCTTAGGTCTTGCTGGATATTACCGGAAATTTATAAAGGACTTTTCGAAGATTGCAGCTCCGTTGACGAGGTTGATCAAGAAAAACGTCAGGTTTGAGTGGGATGAAGACTGTGAGTCTGCTTTTCAGGAATTGAAGAACCGATTGACTTCAGCTCCAGTGTTGATTATTCCTAGCAGTGACGAGCCATATGAGGTTTATGCGGATGCTTCAGGGCGCGGACTTAGATGCGTGTTGATGCAGCATGGACATGTGGTTGCGTACGGATCGAGACAGCTACGACCTCACGAGCGAAATTATCCTACTCACGATTTAGAGCTTGCAGCGGTGATCTACGCGCTGAAGATTTGGAGATGTTACTTGTATGGAGCATCGTTTCAGGTCTTCTCCGATCACAAGAGTTTGAGGCATTTGTTCACTCAGAGGGATCTCAACTTGAGGCAGCGCAGATGGGTGGAGTACATGGAGGATTATGATTTCGCGTTGCAGTATCATCCCGGAAAAGCTAATGTGGTAGCGGACGCGCTTAGCAGAAAGTCTTCAGGGATTCTCGCTTGTTTGATTTTTGAGGACTGGAGCAGGGATGCGACAGTGAGTGAGTATCGGCTACTGTATCGTGAAGATGGTGATCGAGTTTCGTTATATCATGTGGAAGCGACTCCAGCTCTTGTTCGGATGGTGAAGCAAGGTCAGTGGCAGGATCGACATTTGCAGGGGATTTGGTCGCGAATTCAAAACGGGGAGCAGTTCAAGGAATGGAGCGTGCATGCAGATGGATCGTTGTACTTCCAGGAGCGTCTTGCAGTTCCAGTTATCGCCGAGGTGACGAAAGCCGTTCTAGATGAAGCTCATAGGTCTCAGTTCGCTATTCATCCGGGGAGCACCAAGATGTATCGTGATTTGAAGAGGCAATATTGGTGGAGAGGCATGAAGAAAGATGTTCGCGAGTACGTGGCCAAGTGTTCGACGTGTCTTCAGGTGAAAGCCGAGCATCAGAAGCCTGCAGGTCAACTTCAGCCGCTTCCTATTCCAGGGTGGAAATGGGAGCATGTGACGATGGATTTCCTCACAGGCTTGCCCAGGACGGAGCAGCGGCATGATGCAGTTTGGGTTGTAGTCGACAGGTTGACGAAATCGGCGCATTTCATTCCGTTTAGGTCGACGTGTTCGAGGAAGATTCTTGGGGAGTTGTATATGCAGAACATTGTGAGGTTGCATGGAGTTCCTTTGTCCATCACCTCTGATCGAGATACCAGGTTTAATGCTAAGTACTGGAGGAGTTTTCAGGAGGCTTTGGGTACGGATTTGAACTTCAGTACGGCGTTTCATCCTCAGACTGATGGGCAGTCTGAGCGGGTTATTCAGGTTCTCGAGGATATGTTGCGTGCTTGTGCGTTGGACTTCGGCGGGAATTGGAAGCAATGTTTGCATTTGGCGGAGTTCTCGTACAACAACAGTTATCAGGCGAGTATTGGTATGGCACCATTTGAGGCGTTGTATGGGCGACCGTGTCGGTCACCTATGTGTTGGGCCGAGCCGGAAGATAGAGTTATTCTTGGGCCGGATGAGATTCGTGACAGCAACGAGAAAGTCGCGGTGATTCAGGATCGGTTAAGAGCAGCTCAGAGTCGACAGAAGAGCTACGCGGATAGGAGACGTAGACCTTTAGAGTTCGCGGTTGGAGATTTTGTTCTCTTGAGGGTGTCACCTCGTAAGGGAACTATGCGGTTCGGGGTGAGTGGGAAACTCGCGCCGAGGTATATTAGGCCGTTCGAGATCACTCAGCGTGTTGGTGTGGTCGCTTATCGGCTTGATCTTCCGCCCGAACTTTCTCATGTGCACGATGTGTTTCATGTGTCTATGCTTAGGAAGTGTCCACCTGGGCAGGATAAGGTAGTATCGTTTCGCGATGTGCAGGTTCAGGAGGATACGACGTACGAAGAAGTGCCGATTCAGATTATCGACCGGAAAGTGATTAGCTTGCGTCGTCGTGAGATACCGTTGGTAAAGGTCGTGTGGCAGCATCACGGTGTTGATGAAGCCACTTGGGAACTAGAGTCGGGTATGCGGGAGTTATATCCGCATTTGTTTTGCTTTTGAGATGAGTTGTAAATTTCGAGGACGAAATTTCTTTTAGGGGTGGAGAGCTGTAACGTCCCGAAATTTATTTAATATTAATGTAATGTAAATGATGAATTAGTGTGCCATAATTAAAGTTTTAACTTTAATTAGATTATTTGGTTGGATTTTTAGTTTTTGGTTGTTTTGTTAAATTGATGTGTTAAAAAGATTCCTTATTGATTTAAAATGATGTTTTGAGTTTTAAAACACAACAATTTGTAAAATGTTAAAAATACTCTGTTTTACAAAACTGTGGGCGGCACATGGTTTTCGCATAGTAAAACCGCCCACCGATCTTCTCTATTTATTTCTCTCTTCTCTCTCTCTCTCCTCATTCACGAGTTCTCTCTCTCTCTCTTCTCTGGACTCTCTCGGCAGCCCCTCTCTCTCAATCTCTCTCTCTAAATTTTTGAAAACCGCATTCGAATCCAAGCTTCGAAACAGCAAGGAGGAAGCTCGGGGACGTGATTCGGCAACCGAGAACGCGGATTGAAGCTTCGATTCGAGGTTAGATTCGAAATTTCTAAACTTTTTCAAAATTTTCGATTTTGTGTGTTTTTGAAATCTAAGTTTGTTTAAGCTTAGAAAACCGTGGATTTGTGTTAAATGAGCTTAGAACAACTAGAATCTAAACCTAGATTGAAGAAAAACGGATTGGATTCAAGATTTTTATTTTTCTCCTCTTTTTCTCATTTTCGGATTTTTGAAGATTTTGAGTTCAAATGTTGTTTAAATGATTCCAAACATGTTTTAGAATGTTTTTCTATCAACTATAGTTGTTTTTCATGCCTGGGATTTGAGAAAAACAGGTTGGAATTCAGATTTGGATTTTGGGGATCGAGAAACCCGTGGCTGGGATTTCTGGATTTTCCCAGTTCGGCAGGCCGAAGTTCATGTTCGGCAGGCCGGAGTGATGATCGGCAGGCCGGTGTTCTTCCGATCGGCAGGCCGAATCTGGGGACATGTTCGGCAGGCCGAACTTTGCTTCCGGCAGGCCGAACTGTACAGTTCGGCAGGCCGAAGCAGGGCGTCCGGCAGGCCGACCGAGGCATGGAAAATTTTGTGATTTTTACCCGTTTTCACTGTTTTGAACCCTGATTTAAATCCCAACCTTATAGGATGATTTTAATGATACAAATGGCACACTAGGACATCATGAAATGATTTAGTAACATAGAATGTTTCGAACTAGATATTGATCGACTTAGTTTGTATCTAAGATTGTTCGTGGTTCCGTGGAGCTAACGTATAGCGGACCGGGATTACGGTGTGGGGTACCGGCACGAGTACTGAGGTAGGACTTCTATCCTATTTCTTTGGTAGCCTGGTTTTGAAATGATTTGGCTTTAAAAAGGATTTCTATCAAAATGTTTTCAACGGTTGTTTGAAAATGATTTTATCGGTTATATTTTTATATATACCGTGACATGAAATGAATTTCATAATGAATGTAATTGACAATACTCGGTAATTGGGTTTTGAATGATAATGATAATAAACACATGGGCATGATGCCATATCAGAGATCGGGTCGTGATCGACCTTGGGGGCAGGTCCCGAAACCCAGCTGGGCCACTACGGTGGTGATATCATGGTTTGCCTAGGTAAAAGTAAACTGGTGTTTTGATTTGACGAGTAGACTGTTCTGTGTCAGAACGGTTCTACTCAATTTATTTATTTATTTATTCAAGTTTCTTCTTGCATAACTCCTGATAATGCTATGTTTCTTTGCATTAAATTATTTTATAAAACTTAGTCCTACTGAGCCTTTCGCTCACGTTTTATCTGTTTTAAATTCCCCCCCTTCTAGGTGGTTTCCCATTTAGGTTTGGAGAAGATTCTTCGGACCGAACTCAGGAGCAATAGGAGAATTTATTTACATTCTGTATTTATTAATCAAGGCATGTAAGACTCAACTTTATTTGTACTTGGACTGTAATTGTATTTGTGATATTGTCAGATCCATGTGTGTGCACAAGTTGTGGGTTGTGGAACCCATATTCGCGGTTTTTATTCAATTATTGTTATTTTTTTTTTTTTTTTTTTGATTTTAAATTATTTATAAAATGTGGTGGAAATTCTTCTTAATTTCTATTTAATTGGGTTCTCAAACTCTCGGTTTTTAATTAAATTCTCTTTCAATTAATCTAAATATTCCGCCACGTCACCTCCCGTACTCCGGGGCGTGACACCTGCCGATCATCACTCCGGCCTGCCGAACATGAACTTCAGCCTGCCGAACTGGGAAGATCCAGAAATCCCAGCCACGGGTTTCTCGATCCCCAAAATCCAAATCTTGTTTCTAACCTGTTTTTCTCAAATCCCAGGCATGAAAAACAACTATAATTGATAGAAAAACATTCTAGAACATGTTTGGAATCATTTAAACAACATTTAAACTCAAAATCTTCAAAAATCCAAAAATGAGAAAAAGAGGAGAAAAATGAAAATCTTGAATCCAATCTGTTTTTCTTCAATCTAGGCTTAGATTCTAGTTGTTTTAAGTTCATTTAACACAAATCCACGGTTTTCTAAGCTAAAACAAACTTAGATTTCAAAAACACACAAAATTGAAAATTTTGTAAAAAGTTTAGAAATTTCAAATCTAACCTCGAATCGAAGCTTCAATCCGCGTTCTCGGTTGCCGAATCACGTCCCCGAGCTTCCTCCTTGCTGTTCCGAAGCTTGGATTCGAATGGAAATCAAAAATTTTTGAAAGAGATTGAGAGAGAGAGGGAGCTGCCGAGAGAGAGAGAAGAGAGAGAGAGTTGAACGTGAGAGTGAGGAGAGAGAGAGAGAAGAGAGAAATAAATAGAGAAAATCGGTGGGCGGTTTTACTGTGCGAAAACCATGTGCCGCCCACGGTTTTACAAAACAGAGTATTTTTAACATTTTACCAATTGTTGTGTTTTAAAACTCAAAACATCATTTTAAATCCATAAGAAATCATTTAAATGTATCAATTTAACAAAACAACCAAAAACTAAAAATCCAACCAAATAATCTAATTAAAGTTAAAACTTTAATTATGACACACTAATTCATCATTTACATTACATTAATGTTAAATAAATTTCGGGACGTTACAATTATCCCTAAAGCTACAACACATAATATCCGCAACACCAAAATCTTGTGCAAATTGAAGATCACAATGTCGCAAGCAGGTTCTTTTACTTGTGCCTCCTAGGACTGTGGATTGAGGACCAGCGTGAGTAGTAATGTCACAGACAGGTTCTTGTAGTTGTTCCTCCAAGGATTGTGCAAATTGAAGATCATCATAAATCGTAACATCTTGTGCTTGTGGCATCAAGTGTTGTTGATTATGTTGGTCGGCAGCATCGATGGGCTCATCAGTAATATTGGAGTTGTTGTACCGGTTAGTTGGTGCTTGTTTCTGTTCATTCTTTTTCTTGTACACCTTGCACTTAAGGACGGAAGAAAGACAGTAGTTTTGTAATATTTTATATCCAATTACATCTCCCTTGTAATCTGTTGTGGATATGCCTTCCCAGTATCCAGCATTAGGGATGGTACTGTTGACCCTCTTTTTTTTTTTTTTTTGTGATGAAAAACATCTCATTTTCTCTTCGTCGTTGAGCTCCATATTCCACTGTATGTTACAAGTAAGCTATATTAGTACGAAGCCTTTTATATATATATATGTGTGTGTTGACGGACTTTTAGCATACAATACATAATAAACGTAAAACAATTGCAAAAAGTTAAATCAATTACTTTATCTAGTTTATTGCAATATGAAATAAACATGATAGACCAACGATATATATTATTGATCAACGTTACTATATGCATGTTATGAATACTAAACTACACATGAAAAGGCAAAAAAGACAATATGGACGCTCTACTTAATCGTTACTTCTTCCTCTTTCTTTTTTGTTTTGTTTTGTTTGTGTTTGTGTGGGGAAAACCCTACGTGGAAGAAAAGTTAGGGTTTTATAGCCATGACCAGACCGTAAATTGGGATGAGAATTCATGAGTTTCAACGTGACCAGAAAAAGCATGATTTAATTACCATTTAAAAAAGGAAAAAAAAAAAAGAAGCTGATCGGCTATATATTTATGCAATGAGAAATGAATTAAAATCAATTTGTAAAGGCGCTGATCTCAAGTTGTTATAAACGAAAGAAGAGAAAACATAGAAGCATAATCATGTTAATGAATTTTAATTGGTCAAGCAATAATTTGATAAATCCTCGTTAATTTGTACAAAATTCCCATGACTTCCCACGTTAGAGGATAGATGCTTTTCAGTCATAATTTTATAGACAAAGGGAGTAGAAAAGATAATTAAAAAACAAAAATTATATAACAATCAATAAACAACCACAAAAAAAAAAAAAAAAAAAAAATCTTTGAGATGGACAGAAATACCTTCAAGTTCCTCAGGTGTAGGTGATTCTTTATTCTCCTCATCAAATAAAAACTGATTAATGCTTCATCGGTGGGACTAAATTTATATAATACATTCCCTTCTATGAAATCCATTGGCGTGGACAGAAATTTTTAGCGCTTAAAGACCAATGTTCTGGAATAGAGTGAACGAAAAACATTACTTTTATGGGCTGACTATGTATAGGAAATTGGAGTAGAATCCTAGTGAGAATAAAATATGATATAGTTCCAATATTTAAGTTAGAATTTAGTATAATTATGCTTTTACGTGTTTTAATATTGCAAACTTACGCTTACCATCGATTATCTATAATTTATCATACATGTATATATAAATATATATATATATATATGTTGATTCTCTTCTGGTACGTGTTACACGTACCTTATATGCATGCATATATATATATATATATATATATATTATATTTAAAGATTTATGTGTTTTAATTTTCAAATTTATGCTTATCATCAGTTATTCATATCATTCAAATTTTAGTATGATTACTTTAGGACGGATGATAATATTTACGATATATATATATATATATGTTAGATTCTCTTCTAGTACGTGTTACACGTACCTTATATATATTTTAGTTTGGATTCGTGTCAGTGCACATGTTTTGCGAGGTCCATTAATTTCTTTATTCTTAAGTAGTAAAAATTGCATTTGATAAGAGGGTGGTTTTATTCACACCTTCATTCAACTATTTACGCCAGCATTGAAAATAAATTTTCATACTATAGAAAAAACCTTTTAATAAAATGACAAAAAAAGACAATTATAAATGACCTTGTTACATAATTAAATTCTTTTTTAATAAATAGAAACTAATAATATATCTTGTTTCTTTCCACATACACCTATGTGCAACACAAAACCCTAGTTTTTATTATCTAATGACTATTTTAAAAAATCATATAACTTTTATTTTGTCAATTATATACGAATAAATGCTTTTTATATTTCATGCATAGTTTGATTTTTGTTTGGATAAAGAAGCATTTATAATAAGTGCTTGTTTAGTTAAATTAGTAGATCTAATAAATAAATAAATAAATAAGTATTTCTTCAATAAATTGTAGTGAATACATATAATTTTAAATTAAAAATTTCCTTGATGTATGAAAATATTTCATGCCTAAAGCTTCAACAAAAAAAGAAAAAAAATAAAGAAAGATAGAGAAATAAGAATATTAAAATAATAAAAAATAGTGGGTGTGAAAAGAAAAATAAGGTGAAGGAAGTAATAATCTTAAAGGTCGTTTTGAAACTATAGAGGGCAGCAATAAATAAATTTAGTTATTTCAAAATTATAGCAAGATGTATTGAGAATGAGGTGTGAAAAGATGAAAGGGGTGTAAATAGAACAACCCCTTGATAAAATATAGAAACAAAGACAATAAGGGAAAAAACCGATATCTAAGAAAAGATTTTAAAACAATAAAATAGAAATTGTAGTAAATATCACTTTTCAATACTAATTGTAGTAAAAATAAGGTTTTGAAAATATTTGTAGTATATAACAAATTTATGATGTAAATAATTTATTTATCCATTTCTTTACAAGGTAAATAATTCTTATTTATACAAGAGATAAACTATTTACATTATAAATCTGCTACTTACTCTAAATATTTTCAAAACCTGCTATTTACTTTAAAAAGTTTTAAAAATTTGCTATTTCCCTCATTCTCTCTTAAAGCCACATTTTTTGAATACGTCATTCCCTTAGGAAAGAATAAGAGAAATATTAGATTTTGAAACTTTTTGAAGTAAATAGCAGGTTTTAAAAATATTTATAGTAAGTAACAGATTTATGATATAAATAGTTTATTTACTATATAAACAAGAATTATTGACACCATAAACAAGGGGTAAATAAATTATTTGCATCCTAAATCTATTTATTGTGTAAATAAAAATTATTTACACCATAAATAATGGATAAATAAATTATTTATACCATAAAATTACAATTTATTGCAAATATTTAAAACACCTGATATTATTACTATTAGTTTTGGAAAATTAATATTTACTACAATTTCCGTAAATAGAAGCTAGTAAAAAATCAAGGTGTTCGATTATGTTATTCTATGTAAGGCACTTTTTTTCTTATTTTGTTTAATTGTATCCATCAATTTTGTGGTCTAAATGTTATATACGTTTTGTGTTCTCCTATTGAGCGTTTGATTTAATTAATTGTTTTAATCAATGATCAATTTTGTTATGAGAAAGAAACACCATTATCTAGGCTTTTTGCTCGGAAACTAATTAACCACTATTGTCATTGTTAGACAACTTGCAACGATAAGCTTAATTGATTTTCTATAAGAAAAATTAGTAAAAACTAATAAGACTGGTAGAAAAAATAAAAATAAAAAAAAATTAAAGTGACTCTATAGCTATCATTTTGTATTCATTTTCAGTTCTCTTTTCTAAAAAGCATTTATTAGTAAAATGTTCATAACTGTGCCATTCAAGTAGAATTACCATTTAAAAAAAAAAAAAGGATTTCTTATCACACTCCTTATATGCAACTACAAAATAATTTCATCGTATCTTCAAAATGTTTTCTTCTTCCATTTCCTTCTATATTATATTTTTGAAATCTTCCTTATTATAGAAAGTAATAAAATTAGATTTTTTTTTCTATTACATGAAGGTGAAAGAAGAATCCCCTCAAAAAAAAAAAAAATGGTTAAAGAAGAATCATTTTGCCTTCTAAATAATTGTAACCTAACAAACTTCCTGTGTAATAGTTTTTAGGCAAAAACAGAAGGAAAAAAAAAAAAAAAAGAACACTATAAATCTCATTCACAATATAATTTAGTCGCTACAAAAAAACTAAATTTTTAGTCACAACAGTTTTTAGCAAAACTTTTTGTCACAAAATTTAGTTCAATTTTTGTTGCGACTAAAACTTTTAGCCACAAGATTTTTAGTTACGAAAATATTTTGTGACTAAAAATCTCGTAGCTAAAAGTATTAGTGACAATAAAAATTAAACTAAGGTTTATGATTAATTACACATTAGTCACACTATTTTGTTGTGAATAAAAGTTTTATTAAAAATTATTGTAACTAAAAGTCTAATTTTTTGTAACGAGAGCACGACAGATGTTGTAACTGTTTCATGGATGGTTGGTAAATTCGTACAGTTCTCAATAGTGTTGAGGAAGGATGTTTGATGCTTTTCTTTTTTCTTTGTTCTTTTTTTTTAGAACAATTTTGTTTTCATGTTTGTGATCGTGGTGGCAGTTTTTATTTTGACAGGGGACCATTACAGAAAAGTTAGCAACTACTTATGAAAAAAAAAATAACTCAGAAGGGTTAAATTCTCATTTGCCCAATTGCTATAAGATACAACGAAGATAAAGACTGAAAAAGCACAAAAAAAATTGAAATAAACAACAGCTATGAAATGAAAGCAGAGCATGACAAAACTACATTCATGAACAAAAATTTCTCCGATATTTTTTAAATTTTCACCGAAATTTCTGTAATTTTAAGGTCCTAAAGTATCTTTTGAGTGTAAATTAATTTTCTCAATATTTATTGAAATGTTCTAAAGAACTTAAGACAAAGGAATTTTAACAACCAAAGGACGTTTTTGAACTATAAAAATTCTGAAATTTTGGTGAAATTTTCAAAAATATTGGAAAAATATTTGTCCAAAAACTAAACTTATAGAAAAACTTTGGTTAATATATGAATAAATCAATAAGCATGTTGATTTATCAGACTTGTAGTGTATTAAGTTTGAGGAACTTCAGTTTATAATACAACTTCAATTTAAAACAAATAATCATAGTTTCTATAATTTTTTTTTCTAATATTTTCACTGACATCGATATTTTTCTAAAAATTTTTTAAACTTAAAGTATTGATATTTTTATTCTTGTAACCAAAACTTCATCTTTGAGAAAACTTCCTCGATATTTCCACTAAAAAATAATATTTTAGAGAGCCACAACGAAAAAAAATATTAAGTACATTTGAGAAAATTTATTTCAATCACGTTACAAAAATAATATTTTAAGGGCACATTTAAGATATAATACTCAAAAAATTACATCGTGCAAAGCTTCATGTTAGTCCAGTATTCTATACTGATAAGTAGACCTTGTTTGGGAAAGAAAGATCTCAGTGAGGAGGACCAATCAAATAGACATTTAAGAAGGAACATATTTTTTAAAAAAATTAAAAATATGAGTTTAGAAACTAAAGCAATAACAATAATAAAAATGATAATGATAATAATATGGCATAAAAAGAATACAAGAATAGCATGTTTAATAAAACTATAATCAGTCAAGTCAAGTCAAATCAAATAAAAAACTAATTAGATGTGCATATAAGAATGAAAAAGATATTTTAGTAGGAATATATTCAATAAAATTATTGCATCGTCGCAGTTAGTGAAATAATAATATTTACGAAAGATCACTTTGACTCAATATGCAGGAGACGTATTTCACAAAATTTCAATAGGGAAAAAATTTTAGAATATAAAACTTTAAGAAATTTTCATAAACACCGTCTTTTAAATTTACTTTTTATAAATACCGTAAATATTCATGGCATAATTTAACGTATAATATAAATGATAGTGTGACATAATTTTTGTTAAACTATGACATAAATACATTCAAATTTCAAAAGTGTGGCATAACATTTAATTTTCTCAAAAACTTTTTCTAAGTTTAAACTTCAAATTTGATTGTAGACAAAGAAAAGCCTAAATAAAAAGGTTGGACGTTAAAAAAGAAAAGAAAAGAAAAGAAAGAAAGGAAGGAAAGCATCAAAAGATAAAGTTTGCTTCGTAAGGCAAGAAACTAGGACATACAATACGGGTTAGGACACAACAACACGACATAAACGCGACATTTTTTTCACAACTTAATGTCAAGAAAATTAACCCCAAAGTTATTTTAGTATCAATTTAAAACTAATCTGTCAAAAAATAGATCGTATTTGGATTAACCCCTCTAACATTAAATTGACAACTGACCCGTTTCTATTTATTCAAATATTTTTATTCTATTATTCAAATATATCTATTATATTATATCAGATGTAGTACAACCCTCAAAATCAAAACCCTACCGCACTTTGTTTTCTTTTCCCTGAAACTAGCCGCCCCTCAAAATTCCAAATCCCTAACCCTCTTGCTCTCCCTCTCTGATTCTCCTTGCCCTTCTCTCCAACATCCGCCTCACCACCACTCTCACCATCGGCTCTCCACCCCTATCACCATTGGCTCTCCACCTCTCTCACCGTCATTGGTCGATTTCCCCATCTCTCCACCATTTTTCTCCACCATCGCCTCTCCACCCCTCACTATCGCTTCACCGCCTATCAGTCGCCAGCATCTTCCTCTTTCTTTTTGCTTCGTTGGTAACTTTTTTGTTCTTTCTTTCTTTCTTCCTCTTTAATGTCATGGTACTTTTACATTTGGGACTTTGGGGGAAATAATTGGTAATGTATATTCAATTTGGTAAGAGATTTAATTCCTTCATATGCATTTTACAAGCCATTTTTCATATTTTTAATTCAAGACAAAAGAAACGGGGAACCAAATTGTTCAATAACATTGAGAAATTACAGAATTAATGCAACCAAATTGTTCAATATATCCTCGAAGGAAAAAAAAAATTATGTGGTGTTTAATCTGTTTGGTTTAATGATGACAATTAGAATCTATCCTATGAAAATCAATTATGAAATCTACAGTTTTATAAGAAAATAGTTGAAATTACATATACTGATAAACACACTTCAAGATCTCTATTCATTTTGTTTATGCTTTCTACTCATTTTGTTTGTTAAGTTTCTTGGCTTTATCATATGCTAAGTTCTTTCCTTCTTTTTTTTTTTTTTTTAAAGATGATTAATGCAAATATAGAGGTCGAACAAAAATTTTGAACTTGAAGATAAAGATCAAATGCCAGTAGACTTGGAAAGTGATGATGATACTGATTGAGATTGAACACTGACTCTTCACAACAACTGTTGACGAAAAGATTAAAGTCAAAAGTGTGAAAATTCTTCAAAATGCATCCTTTGGGTTTGGCTAGAAAGATTCAAAGTGCTTGTATCAAATATGGTCAACAATATCTTGCTTCAAGTAAGTATGAAACAGGTAATATGAAACGTCATATTAAAGCATGTAAGAAAAGAGATACATGTGATATCAATCAAATGCTTGTTTCTCGTCGTTCTACTGTGTCTCTTGAGTCTTCCAAGTTTGATTCTAAAAAACGGCCTGAGTTGGTAGCTTCTTGTATTATTATGCATGATTTGCCATTCCAATTTGTTGATATAAGGGCTTGAGAGCAATGTTATAGTATTTGCATCCTGATGTAGTATTGATTTCTAGAAACTCAGCTAAAGCTTATTGTTTTAAGATGCGTCAAAGGAAAAAAACAAGAATTAAGAATATGGTAACTTCTTGTCCTGTTAGAATATCATTGATATCTGATTTGTGGGGTTCTTTGACTAGTGATGGAAATTTGTGTCTTACTGGTCACTTTGTTGACAAAAATTGAAGTTACAAAAGAGGATATTAAACTTTTGTAATATGCCTCTACACAATGGTATTGCACTTTCTAAAAAGACTTATTCTTTGTTGCATAATGATTGGAGCACTGAGGGAAAGATTTTTACTATTACTTTGGATAATGCCACTTCTAATGATGTTTCTGTAGATTCATTGCAAACACAATTAAATTTGGATGATTTGTTGCCTTTGAGGGAGAATTCTTTCATTTGAGGTATTGTGCTTATGTGTTGAATCTAGTTGTACAAGATGGTTTGAAAAGGATTGATCACTCGATTGAAAGATCTCGATACCGTTAAATATGTAAAAGCATCACAAATAAGGAGGCACAAGTTTATAGAGTGTGTGAAGTTAGTGCGATTAAATGTGTAGTTAGTGCGATTAAATGTGAAGAAAGGATTGTATCAAGATGTGATGACTAGATGGAATTCAACTTATCTTATGCTTGATAGAGCTCTCTTTTTTCGACGTGCTTTGCAACATTTGGAGTTGAGTGATTCCAACTATAAGCATCACCTTTCTACCACCGATGAATTGGTAAGAGTTGAGAAAACTCACAAATATTTGAAAGTTTTTATGATGCAAAACTTGTATTTTCCGGCAACAAATACACCCCTGCCAACTTGTATTTTCCAAAAACTATAAACTGCTATGTGACATTGAGAGGAGCCTTGGAAAGTAATGATGATTATTTGAGGGACATGGCATTGGAAATGTGGGCCAAGTTAAAAAAAAAAAAAAAAGTTAGATTTTGTCTATAGCAGTGGTCTTTGATCCTCGGTATAAGATGCAATTGATTGAGTTTAGTACAAGAAAGCATTTGGGGATAATTCAACTGAGTTGGCATCGGTGCATGACAAGTTGAAGCTTCTTTTTGAGGAGTATAAAGCTAAGTGTGAGGGAGGCACAAATGTAAGTGTATCACCATCTATTTTTAAGAAAGCAAATAAGTGTAATACATCACCAACTATGGATGTTAACCATAAAGATGAATTATTTAAGGTAATATTTGTTTTATATATTTTCTAATATTGTTCACTTTGCAATCTACATATAAGTTTTTTCTATGGTCTCATTTGTTTTCAATTTTATGTAGGAATTTGATGATCTTGTAGACGATGACTTCTTTGACGCTCCCAAAAATCTTAATTACAACTTTATAAATAGGAGTGCACCTTTGAATATTCTTGCATTTTGAAAAACAAATAAGTTTTGTTATCCTATCCTCGCTATGATGGCTCGTGACATCTTAAGCATTTCGGTTTACATCAGAATCAGCATTTAGTAATAGTGATCGTGTATTGGATCAATTTCAAAGCTTACTTAAGTCTGAAACTGTTGAAGTAATTGTTTGTACCAAAGATTAGTTATTTAAAACTGAAGATAAAGTATTTAGACTTTTATTAATAAATGAGTTTAGTTAATTTTTTTTGTTACAATTGCTTCTAATATTTTTTTTACTGTTGTTAATTGTTAAATTAGGTGATCAAGACAAAGTATTATATGAGGATATGGAGGAAAACACAGAATGTAGTTGATCTAGCTTGAATGAAGATGTTCAAGCTACATACTAGCTTGCTCTTGACTTTGTTTTGGACTTTAAAGTGCTTAGTTTGAAGCTTAACATCCTCATTCAATCTAAAATCAACTACATTCTATGCGACTTCCTTCATATCCTTATATAATGCTTTGTTTTGATTACCTAATTTAACAATTAACATTAAAAAATATAATATTATTAGAAACAATTGTAACAAAAAAATTAACTAAACTCATTAATTAATAAAGTCTAAACACTTTATTTTCATTTTCAAATAACTAATCTTTAGTGCAAACAATTGATTCAACAGTTTCAGACATAAGTGAGCTTCGAAATTGATCCAACACACGACCACTATTACTAAATGCAGATTCTGATACAACTATTGACACCAGAATGGTCAATATGTCATGAGCTATCATAGCAAAAATATGATAACGAAACTTATTTGTCTTTCAAAATATAAGAATATCCAAAGATGCGCTCCTATTTATCCTAGACTCATCTATAAGATCCTCAAATTTCTACATAAGATTAAAAACACATTAGACCCTCGTAAGAACTTCTATGCAGATTTCAAAGTAAACAATATTAGAAAATATATAAAACAAATATTACCTTAAGTAATTCATCTTCGTGGTCAACATCTATTGTTGGTGTTGTATTACATCTAGCCATGCCAAAATTCGAGTTTTAATCAACGATAATGTTATACTTAAGACCTGTAGTAATATTAGAGGTATAGCCATTGGAATTAAAATAAGAAATAATATTAGAGCAAGAACCAAAAGTAACGGTTAGAGCTAAACCAACGGTAATATTGAAGTATAACCAACAGTAACATCGAAAAGAGAAATTGTGCCAATTTTTAAGTGAGTAACAAGAACTAATATCCATAAATTGCGAACCAGACCTAACATTGAAGAAACATGTATTGCTCGTATTCAAGTAAGGGGTTATTGTTTTTCATATAATGAGCTATATGTCTCACCCTCTTTGTTCTGCATATAATTGGCTTGATCATGCGCCAACTTTTTCTTTATACATATCAACAGCTTTAAATTTTTTTCTTCAAAGAATGTTTTAAAATAAACAATAAAGGAAAACAAATAGAGCTTACCCCTCAACAACCTCGAAGAAGGACCTTTCTCCTTCACATTTCCGGAATCGTTCACATTTCCGGAGTTCCATTCATGTTAGTCCTTTTAGACTCCATAACATATAATTTCAGATAAACAACAAAAAGAACCTTTCTCATAAAGTAAATAGGAAGGCAAAAAGTTAATGGTTGTACTGCAAAAAATAAAACCTAGAAAAGCAGCTCCCCCCTCCTAAACTGGCCGCACTCTATGGTCTTCTTAAGAACCAACTTATAATTCAAAAAGAATCCAGAATAGAAGAACCCATAATGAAAACATCCATTAAGTCTCTTTAATACCTTTGTATTTCTTGTTTTTAAAAATTTTCTTTTTTGGTCTTCTTTTTTAAGAAAACTTTTTTTAGTTTTGAAGCACTTGGAATAAAAATAATCAAGATTTATTGTCTTATTTTTATGTCTTTTTAACTGTCACTTAATTAAATTTTAACATTTAAATAAATTGTTTAATTACTTTCAATATATAGGCCCTATTTATATAATTAAACAAAGATAGAACGATACATTGAGGCGGGAATGAAGGATAAGTATTTTTTTTTTTATATTATCCAAGGCTCACTTCTATATATATATATATATTGAATGGACCTCTATATTTCAGAGTACATGTACTAACTACAAATTAGGGTATGTTTGATAGAGCATTCAAATCAAGGTTCAAATTATTTTACTACAGTATTTTCTCTCATAAAAATTTAAATCTTCATTCAAATCTTCGTAAAAATTTAATTTCTGAATTTCAGAAGGAACTACTATAGTATTTTGCATAAAAATCTTTTTTTCCCCTGAAAGACTCCATCTTGGATAAATATACTTCATTTTTCCGTAAGTACTTCCTTTATTTCCCTCAGTAACCAAAACCTTCATCATCCAATTTTTTTGTAGCGAAAGGAAACAAACAGTCGTGGCCAACATGAACAAAACAAAAATAGATTAAAAAAAAAAATGTTTGACCTAATTTTCTCAATCTTTCGAGAGTTCAAACACCTGTACAAGAAACAAAAACAAAACAGAAGGAGCTTTCTCACCCGACAAGAAGCAACTTATAGCAAAATGTATTCATTGATATCATCGATGCGATTCTAGACGGTGAAACAGAGTCACCGTTAGACATTGAAGAAGAACAGCACAAAAACCACCATCTAAAACCCCGAGACATTTCAATAACCCAATCAATTATTTTTCACCTCAGCAAGGAACGAAACCCCTAACACAAGAAATCATCATAATTAAGACATAAGAATTAAGAACAGAAAATATAGAAAATAAAAAAAATTCAAACGAAAACAAATCTTGGCTGAGCAGCGAAATTTTGCCAAAGAAACCCATAGTAGAGAAGCATGGGAGAGAGGAAAGAGAGAAGGAAAATGGAAGTCGATGGGCGAGGGAGCAAGAAGGGCTCCAGGCAAACAAAAAACGCAACTTCATTTCTGATTGCTCTCTAGAACGAAGGAAATTTCCAGAATAGAAGGAAATTCCCAAAACAAAATCTGAGGAAGAGAAGATGGAATTAAAAAAAAAGGGTAGGGAACGAGGAAGAGAAAGAGCAGAAAGAGGGAGAGGAGGCTGCTGGGTGGCGGAAGAAGAAACAGAGCAAGGGATTTTTGTTATTTAGAAAAGAAGGAAAGAAGACCACACTGGTCGACCAAAACGACACCGTTTTGGTTGAAAACAGAAACCTCTTTGCCCTTTCCATATGCAATATGCAAAGAAGCATAACCAATATCTATCAAGCACCTGTCATACAAATATTACAATCAGGAAACACCCCACAACAGTTGCTATAGACGATACATGGTGTACCTCTCATTGTCTAACATTGGTCATTTTGAGTCCTTTTAATTTGAACTCGCTTTTATATGAATTGAGGGATTGCTTTTCATTCAATTTCTTAGCCTGGCAACGGTGCTCCATAACTATAACTAAATAATAGAAGTTGAAGAATGATGCTTAAGTGCAAATGGAAAGATGGGTATCATCAATCTTTTGATGTACTTTGATTTCCAATGATGGATAAAACTATTGGATCTACAAGCAACAAGTAACAATGTGGATTAAAAAAAAAAACTACAAAACCTTCTACACAATCAGAAGGTACAAAGTTCAAGGATCATCATAAGGCAAGCTTCTTTAGCCAATTATATGATTGTCCTTCAAGACAATGATTTTCCCTTTCTTCAGTATCCTTTGTTAGGGCTACAACACTATAGTTTGTAGTAAAAAGTATTTATCCCTAAAACAAACAACAACTTTAAGGCCATGCAAATATTTTACAAAACCAAGCATTGTCATTGGCTTCAATAAACTGAAACCCATGTCTCGTAGGTTTTTCAGATAACTCACTTTATATTTCAAAAAATCCATTTCCTTGCAGAATAATCCAATCTTAATCCTTTGGTCTCTTAATTTTTGACAAGCTCTTGAAATAAAACCTTTCTTGGCTACAGAAATCTGTTTTTTAAGGGCTGATGATTTCTTTTGTTCCCCAGAAAATAAGTGTCACTTTGGGCTTAAGTCGAAGCTTGTAACTTGTAAGCATATGTACCAATAATAGTATTTGCTAAAATTATTGTCATACCTGCAGGTTACAACATGTATGTAGGGCTCGTTTTTTTCGATACTCGAGAAACACGGTTCGAATATTTTTGCTACAGTATTTTCTCTCATAAAAATTTAAATCTTCATTCAAATACTCTATTCTAATACTCGAACCAAACTGACCCGTAGTATGTTCACGAACGATACGAACAATTGATCTGAAAATGAAAAATTTCCTAATCCATACTTATATCGGACATATTCTAACCAAGCAAAGATTGAAACTTCACTTCATTACCTGTTCTCTAGATATTCATACCATTTACCAATAGTTAAAGACAACTGGTGATTTGAGTAAAAAAAAACTCAGGTCATCAAAAGAACAAAAAAAAAATAAAAGACAAACAAACAAACAAGCAAAGGACAGCACCAACTTACCAGTGAAGAATAGGTGGGAAATCCGATCTTTGGGACTATAAAAAGTCATAGCATATTAGCATCCAAATTGTTTAAAGATCAGAATCCCCTAAATTGAAGTAAGCTATTATCATTGGGAAGCATTCAACCGGAAAATTACCTTAACAGACACACCACCACAATCCCCCAGCCAATAATTAAAATCTTCAAATGCACCAATTTTGTTGGACCTTCACTATGATAACAATAAATTCAACACATATTTTATTAGGAGAAATACACCCCCTTGATTCAAAGAAGCATCAAAATGCACGATAGAGGTACCAAATAAATAATTTAAGTGTCACAACAGCTGCCCTAAATTAAAGCACTCGAAATCCGTAATAACAAAAGAGAGGGGGAAAACATAAAAGGTTAATCACATGACTATGCCTAATAGTTTTTATTATTTATTTATTTGTCTATCTGTTTTCTGAAATTACAAAGGTATCTTTAAATTTGAAAACTTATTTTAATTTTATCCCTTATGGGATTTTTTGACTTAAAAACATGAAGATAAGATAAAAATACCCCTAACTAAACCTAATTTGTTTATGAAATATATGTTTTTTTTTAATTTTTAAAAAATATACTTTAAAATTTAAAATTCGTAAAATTTAAAATCTTTTTTTGAAATTTGATATTTGATTTTAGGATTTTTTATGCTTGTAATATATAAAAAATATTTATCGTAATTATTTACTCGTGTTGTTTTGCCTAATTTTTTTTATTCATGGGATGAAATTAAAATAAGCTTTTAAAATTTTAAAGATAATTTTGTAGTTTTAACGAACGGAAAGAACAAATTGAGAAATAGTTAAAAATATAAGATACAATTATGTAATTAACTCAAAAATAAATATAAGAATTGAAGAAAGGAAAACTAAAATACAAGAAACTAATATTCAAGAACCACTACAAACAATCAGAACCAAAACAATTATTTTCATAAAAAGAGAAAGGGGAATTGATGCCCAAATCAAGAAGCTTGAAATACCATATGCACATAATGAACTATTGAAGGAACCCACGAGAAAATGAAACAATCAACAATTTTTGCTTGAAGGAAGAAACTAATGCTTCAGTCTAGCCAAAGAAAGAAAAGAAGAAGAAGAAGAAGATAAGGAAAAAAAAAAATACTTGAATGCAAGTCATTGAAAATATAGGAGGAAAAAAGCTATGAGACCAAGATAATCTTGAGAAAACCCAATAAGACAGCAAAAAAAAAAATTAAAATTCAATGTTTTCAGGGCCAAAACCTTCATTAAACCTCAATTTCTCCGGCCTCATTTTTTAAAAAAATAATAATAGGTAATATAATTTCAAGAAATTAATATTACCCTTATATATAAGAATCTTTTATTAGATTTTTATAAATAGTATATTATTGTGTCTGATTATAATAAAAATTTTATACAATTGACAAAAACAAATTATAGTATTAACATTAAGTGTATCAATATAGTATGTTAGTACTAATATTAAATAATAATAACAATATAAATATAAATAATAAAAAATATTATATATAATTTAACATTAATATTACTATAAACATTACTATTAAATTGTTATTATTGTTAATGTTATTATTATCATTGTTATTAAATAAGAATTATTTTATGTTAATATAATATCTATATTTATATTATATAAAAATTTTAATTTATAATAATCATAGGATTAATATTTAATGATATATTAATATTAAAATATTGTACGTAATATATAATGTATTATTATTTATATTAATATAAACATTAAATAAAAATATTGTTATAAAAATATTATACATAGATAATTATATTTTATATTTATTATAATTATAAGAATATTAATATAATTTAATATTTATATTATTATGAATTTACTACTATACTATTTATATTGATATGGTACTATTATATTTTTATTATTATTGTTAATGTTTTTATTATCCTTATTATTATTTTATATTATATAATAAATAGTATTAAATTATTTTTGTTTTATTTTATTTTATAATATTTATATATATTACATACTAGTATTAATTAATAATAATATATTACTTAAATATTGTATATGTAATATATTATATATATTTTATTACTGTTGTTAAGGTTATTATTATCCTTATTATCAAATTATTATTTTAATAATAATATAATTATACTAAAATATTATATATGTATATAAATTTTTATGGTAAATAATATATAATATATAGATATGAATATAAATACCAATACGAATATAAATAATTATAAAAATATAAATTTTTATAATATATTATTATTTTATATTAATATTAACATTAAATAATAATATTAAGTTCTAATAATATTATAAATATTTAATAGTTTTTATATTATTTTGTATTACTTATTTATCATTATCATAGAAGAAAATATGAGATTTATGTTTTAAGATTTCTAAAAGTATAAACATTACATTGTTGAATAAGATTTAAATTATCTTAAAATAAAATAAAGTAAATTTTATGGGATTGAATTTTTTAAGAATCTAAAAATTATAATTTTTGTATCTAAGAATCTTAAAGATTTTTATTACCACTTTTAATATTACAGCATACGAAAGGCAAGGATATCTGCAAATAGAATAAGAGGAAAAGAAAACTGATGCAGATCAGAGGACAAGACCTCTATCATCACCCGTCAAAAAATTTATAAAAAAAAAAAAAAGCCAAGATGGACAGGACACGACTTGACAAGAACAGAAGCATGCAAAAGCAGACAATAAGGAGAAAGTGGGAAAGGCAAAGTGGCAAGAGAACGCAGGCAAAAAAAAAAAGGGTCCAGCAAAAGGCTTGTTTCAACCAAAAGGATGCCGTTTTGGTGGAAAATAATAAACCTTGTTTGTGCTTTCTGTATACATTTGGGTGGAGGCACGTGTTATTTCTGTTAGATGTATTGAAGATGACATTATTGTTTTTGGTTTTTTTTTTTTGAGGAATAAGATTTTGTGATTTGAGAATTGGAAGTTAAAGATACGTGAACTATAAATTAGAAAAAGACATCCGTGTGTGTCGCCCATGTTAAGCATAAAGGATGAAACATTGTTTGGCATAACTAAAAATGGACAGTACAGGTGATATATTTTTTATCCATAGATTTTTAACATATAAAGCAAAAAGGATATATTTTGTTAATGCTGAAAATTAATCAACAATAATCTCCAGGATAGCTTTCATAATCACTCATGGTCCCCCTGTTTAGTGCAATTAAAATGTAAGGAAGTAAGAATAAATACACAAAAATTTATAGTGGTTCACTCTTAAATGAGTTACGTTCACTATCTTATAGTTTCGTTCTTAATCAAATTCTCGATGAACTCAATACAAGGTTTTCCAAAAATGGAGGAAGAAGAAAGGGATTCAGAGAAGGGAGAGTTGTATGTGTTGTGGATACAATAATCTAGGATTCCGTCATGTTCCATCACGTGAATGCCACAAAAATGGATAGTCGAAACGTTATTATTATTCACCATCACATTGATGCTTACCACGAAGGTGTGTAGGTAAATAAAATACAAATAACAAAATAATAATACAAAAATACTAAAAATCATCATAAATCATTATCCCTAAGATAAATTAAAATACACATTTGACAAAGATGAAAACGACATCAAACCCGGGACAAATCATACAGTATACGTATCATACAATAGTTTCAGAAAAATACAATTTTCAACTCATAGAGCCAGGTTTCAATCCTGAGACTTTCCTTCCTCTTTAAAGTTGGAAGGGTTATTTAAAGGAAAAAAAAAATCGTAAGCAGAAAGCTCAATAGAATAATTAGTTAAAAACAAGTTATTTAAAAACAATAATCACATATAAAAATATCATTCACAAACAAATCTCAAGATCTTGACAAAATCAATAAACACTTGCTTGTAAGAAATTTGATAAAATATCACCGTACGGGTTATAGAAATAAAAAAGAATATCAAAATATAATTCTTCAAAATCAAAGCAGAAATTATTTTGTACAATCATAAAAATCAAGCATTTGGGCAAAATAGCTTAAAAAAGGCTGCCAAAGAAATGGATAGGAATATCCTACCTCATTTAGATCCAATACTGTAAGCTTCAAATAAAATCTAATGTAAGCTCAAATCAACATTCAAGAGCTTAAAAACTATATTTTAAATCAGAAATCACATTCAACAAATATCATTATATTAATTTAATTATTAGTGTGCCTTTTGACCCAAAATAGTCATAACACAAAGTCATAATGCTCTTTGAAACATTTTGGAATCATTAATCATTGAAAACCATAAGTAAAAATACAAATTTCAAAGTGTACAGTCGACTTGTCGAACATCCTAGCTCGGCCTGTCGAACTTGCACAATTCGACCTACCGAACTCCAAAACCGGCCTTTCGAACTGCATTAGTTCGGCCTGCCGAAGATATGAATCTGGCCTGCCAAACTCATGAATCCGGCACGCCAAACTGGAAAAATATGGGGACCTGAGATTTCAAGTTTCGGCATCCCCAAACTTAAAATTCAATTTTAAACCTATTTTTCAATTCCCAGAGCATAGGAATCACACAGAAAATATAGAAAACCATAATAGAACAAATTTAAGCCATTTTCTCTAAATTTAAACTCAATTTCACAATAGATTTAAAAATCAAAGAAAAATATCAAAACTCATTTAAATCAATTTTTGTTTAAATAAAGCTTAGATTCATGGTAAAACAAGTCCTACAAACTCAAATTGAACATTGTTTAAGCTCATCAAAGTTCGGATTCAACATTCAAAGGAAATTTAAAAAATTGAAAATAAAACTTTGAAATTTTAAAGAGAAAGAGGAAGCAAACCTTAATAATGTTTTTGGATTAAAAACTTGATGATTGAACTTCATCTGTTTCCACAAATCCGACGAAAAATTCAAAGAAAAAGAGAGGGAAGAGAGAGTGCAGAGAGAGACAGGAGAGAGAGTGAAAAATGACGAAAGAAAGAAAGAAAGAGAGAGAAAACAAAACAAAAGGCTCAAGGGCATTTTCATAAATATGAAAAAAATGTGGTATAAAAATATAATTTGATATTTTTAAAAACTAAAAATCAAATTTTTAAATGTAACAGATGAAATAAAATATTAAATGACCAAAATTAACATTAAATTTATACTTGGCAAACTTAATAATTAAACTTAACATAATCAATCTCAATTTAAAATTCAAAGGTGTTACAGATTAAAATATTGCTAATGAAGACAGAAATCTTTGTGTTTTGCACCAACCTATAACATTCGCGCATGGTGTTTCTGTGCACTCTAAAAAGGGCATCGAGTTCAACGTTAATGGCCTTGTTTTCGGGAGCATTGTCTCGATTGTCGGCTTTACTCACTCTTCTCTACTTCTAAAAGTGGGGACATACTAAGGGGTGGAGAACACGAAGTTGATTTAACCTCGACTCTCCTCCGTAGTGGTGAGCTCTGAGGATTATCTCGACTTACGTCATGTTTTAGCATGAGCCAAATTGAGCTTTTCTCTTTATTTCGCCCATGGGCCGTCAATGTATTCCTTAACAGATTTGGTGTCTTATAAGAGAGGAAATGAGTTTTGATCGACTGTTGGAGCAAAAAGGCGTACGCATAGTTTATCTCACATAGCCTGGAACAAAAATAAAAATAGAGCGAATTAGAATATTTGAGTTGTTGATCATTGGAGGTTTAAAAATGCCAAGGACTTAAGAAGACAAGGCAGGGTAGCTTATTCCAAAAATAGTTGTGCATTTGTTTATAAAATGATAGCAGATTTATTGGCAATGAATGAGATATATGGCATTCTTGTAGTTAAATGACAATAAATTTTAAAGTTACAAGAATTGAAGTGAATCACCCGTTAAAAGGATTTGTCAATGATTGAAAGTAACAAGTGACAATAAAATCACAATCTGGAAGAAATTATGAGTAAAGGATGAAATTTGAAAAGCCAATATGAGAGGCATGTTCGATTTAGCACAATAACATTTGGACGCTAGGATATGAGCTATACATTAAGGGATTCATAACAAATTGAATTTGAGGTAATTTGAAACAATTAGACAAGACAGGAGGAATAGACGTATGGTGTTGATATGAAGAAAAGGATAATAAAGAAGTTTAGGGGATGAATGCAAAGTAACATGCAACAATAAGGTCTAGAACTTATTGATAGGATTAGTATTATTTTTAGTGAATTAAGGCTTGAGGGGAAAGGAGTTGGGTAGTTCTATAGGACGAGTGGAATCCGACGCTCGTTTTTTTTTTTTTCTTTTCCTTCCTTTTAAATTTTATGTATGCATTTAAATGCGCCACTAAATAAGACTCTCCAATTATAACCATCTCACCTCCAATAAATAAAAAACACTTAGTAATATCCTAACAAAGTTCGACAATGGATGATAAAAGCCTTTATTTTGTCTATAAAAAAATAGTAAACCTTGTCGTGCTCTTAAGTATGTATTAGAAAACATAAGTAATAAAATGAGAGTAAAGTATGGTTTTATTTAAAGATTGATTTTTTAAAAATTAACCAATTATTGTAACTATAATAACTTTAATTTTATCTTTGCAATTCCAAGTAAAAAAAAAAAAAAAAAGCAATTAATTCAACTATAGGCGAGAAAGTAATTAATGTTGCGAATTGGAGAAGAGGATTGGAGGGAAGTCAACGTTATGTAGGCTAGGAAGAAAGCCGAGGACGAATAAGTAAGAAGGGAACAGAGAAAAAAAAAAAGGAAGAAGGAAAGGCCGGTGGCAGGGCTGGGCAAAGGGGTCTAAATAAGGGGAAAACCAAGGGTAAAAAAGTTATTCAAACGTCCTAACAAAAAGATTAACTTTGAGAGGGTGGCAGGGTCAGTTAGTTAGAACCATTTTTATTATAGCATATTGAAGTTTTATAGTAATTTTTTTATTATTACGGTAACATATAAAAGTTTTATATTGTTTATAATTGAGTCTGGTTTAAACGAGAAAGAAATCAAGGATAAAAAAATAAAACAATATGTTTTGACTACCATTTTTGTTGGGGATTTGAAAAAAAACCTTGAAACCCGACGTTCCAAAGTTAATTGGTACAGTGGGATGGCGCAGCAAGTACCTCGGAATGTCTCATCTCTCTAGAGAACATTTATGTGGGACATTTTTAAATAAAGTGGGATTTTGAAAAGTAAGTTCGAGAAAAATTGTTTGAGAAAAATTGATTGAAAAGGCAGTTCGGGGAAAATGTTGAAAAGTCCCGCCGCTTTTTTTTCGCTACCTTGCAGGGGGAGCTTTGAGGAACTTAATTTTCTCTGGCCCTTCCGTCAAAAATCGATATGCGATCACACTCCAGGCAGCCCTCCATCTGCCCCCTATTTATACATCCCCGCAGGTCGCCCGGTGAGCCATCTCTCATCTTTTCGTCAAAATCTTCCCTTTTTAAAGCGATCATACTCCAGGCAGCCAATCAAACATTCAAACTCAGTCTAGGAGATCCCAATGTCATTGCATTCCGTAATTGGGTTTGTTATTTCCTCGTTGGGAAGCCTTGCCCAGTTAAGACCGGACCCAAATGTCTTAAATCATGTTTGTGCCGATTTTTGTCTAAAAAATCTCCGCTTGAAACAGCAAAATGATGTCATGAATTCAAACAAACTAGGATCTAGGAGTTAACTTTGACTGAAATCAGTTCTGGACAGAGTTTGTGCTTAATAACTTTTGATGAAGGGATTGGAATCCTTTGTTGATCGAGCGTAAATTCGTAGATTAGTATGGTGATGATTTATGTTCATTACTATTTCTTTTACATCCAATATATTCTCTTTTTCTTCATCATTTGTGCTATGATATGGGAAAAATGTCCGAAGTGGGACAAAACTTGAGTCCGAAACTGCAATTTTATGAGCAGAAGACTGATGTATTGATGAAGTTTTGATTTATTTTTTGATTTAGTATCTCCTATTACTGATCTTGTTAAGCCGCTCTTCAATCCTTGACTTCTTATTCGTTTTTGTTAATTATTTTCGCATGCAGTGTACAGTGTGTAAGTTGAGCTTTGGAAGAACTTCTTGTTTTTTTTTCCCTCTTCTTGTCAAATGGAATAGCTTGCAAACTGAAGGGCCAAAAAGTATTTAAGGAAAGAGGCAAAATCATGGTGAGTCCTCTTTGCATGATTTTTTTAACTAATCATCTCAGTCATGATCAGAAACATCCTTTTCTATTGTGAATTGAAAATTATATAGCTCATCCATTGTTTCATATGTCTTGGATCTCTTGTGATGTTTCTTATTAAAATCAGAGGAGAAGTTGGTCTACATATTTTAGCTGAAACTACCTTGGTCGCCTTCCTACTTGTAGGCTGTAGCTATTGTCTGACTGTTTATCTATCTGTTCTCATTGGCGTTGTCCTGCTTGCTATTGTGAACTAAAGACCAAAGAGGAGATCAAACGAAGAACTATAGCGATTAAAAAACAGCAAATTTATCATAAAATGATGGTGGAATCGTAAAGGACGTAAAAAAAAGGAATGGAAATGGAAATATTATTAGCCCTGTTTTGTTTGTAGATTGGATTCTAGTGCTCAAGCTATCACGCATGTTAAAATTCTGTTGTTATACTGTTGCAAGCTGTACTTGTTGATATAAATATGTTGCTTCCTGACTCACAAGTGATCAGCTTTATTAATAGTTAGCTCTGATTTGTTGATACAAAGAATGTAGTAATGTCTAAAATCGTGTTTATGTTGACAGGTACAAAAGTTAGAACGTGAATCTGCTACACGATCCATCCGAAACTGTTAATGAAAATTATGAATAGTAAGAAACTGGAAATTGATTCTGTTAAAAAAAAAAAAAAAGGTTTTCAGATGTGTAATAGTCTCTTCTAATTTATCGGCTCTCGGGGTTTAAGGCAAGGTGATCTGTTATCTCCATATCTGTTCATAATAGTGGTAGATGCTTTAAAAAGGCTGCTTCATACAGCTGTGGACCGGCAATGGTTCAAACCACTTCAAATTGGCAGGGAAGAAGTTTGGATTTCTCATTTACAATTTGCGAATGACACATTGTTTTTTGGACCTCCGAGGAAGACAGCCTCTCAAACTTGATGACAATTTTAGAAGTTTTTGGTCTAGTCTCCTGCTTAAAAATTAATTTGGAGAAAAGTGCTATTTTCGGCATCAGCGTTGAGGAGAATAGAATCAATCACTTGGCAAATCTCATGGGGTGTTCAGTTGGTGCTTGGCCTACTAAGTGTTTGGGATTGCCTCTTGGAGGTAATCCTTTGACTCCATCATTTTGGGATCCTGTGATCGCTAAAGTGTCTAAACGATTGGCAGGTTGGAAGAAGGTGTTCTTAGACTTACTTTGATCCAGTCAGTTCTTTCCTCTCTCCCGGTGTACTTTCTGTCTCCTTTCAGAATTCCCAAGCATATAGCAGGAGAGATCGAACAAATGATGAGTGATCTTTTTTGGAAAAGTTTTGACAACGAAGCATCTTCCCATCTTGTGGCTTGGAACAAAGTTTGCATATCAAAATGCCGGTTTGGGTATGAGGAACATTTGGAAGAGGAACAAAGCACTGCTTTGTAAATAACCTCCGCTGGAACAGAATGCCCTTTGGCATAAGGTTGTTAGGAGTAAGTGTGGTTTAAATCTTAATCAGTCGGATTCCAGACCTGCCCCTGGAAGAATGTTCAGTGCTTTGCTAGTTCTTTTTGTTAGTTACTATTACTTGATAAACTGAACACTCATGATTGTTTGCAGAGAAAAAAATCCATTTCTTCATGTTTCTTCTGGTTGATGTGTGCTATGTAAGAACGGAGGAGAATCGAGGGACCATAAATTTTTTTACACTGCCCTTTCACCTATAAAATCTGGAGTTTTCTTTTGAAGAAATTGGACATTTCCTCAGAGTTGCAACGAGCTAGGAGCATATTTTTCTGCTTTCAGTTCCAACAGTAGGAGAAGGCTCTTGGGACAGATTGCTACGATTGCCATATGGTGGGGCCTTTGGATCCAGGGAAACAGAAGAATTTTTGAAGGATTAGAAGAGGATCTTTTAGCGGTGTGGGATAAGATTTAAAGTCAACATAGCCTACTGTATCCATCCTGAAAAAGAATTTTCTGATTTGCTGTTTATTGATCTTATTAGGGATTGGTCTTCATTTTTGTAGGAGAGACTAGGTGGTTTTAAGCGAGTTGTCTTTATTTCTTGCCGTCGAGGTTTTGACAAATCCTATTTCCTCTGTATTTTTTATACTTGATGAGTAAGATATATTTCGTTTCTTTTTTCCAAAAAAAAAAAAGGTATCTTCTAAATGTGTTCTGAAATTGAGGAATTTGCATTGTGAGTGGCTTGTATGACAAATAATTAACTGCACGTTCAGGACTAAAATGTTAGTAGATGATGATGTTGCTTTGTGAATGGTCATTACTATTGCTTCTCTCTCGTATATTTTTCTTCTACTTTTCAAGTTGTGCTCCGATATGGTACAAAACCATCTGAAGTGGGACAAAACTTCACTCTCAAAGTCCAACCTCGACAAGCAATCCTATTCAACCCCTTGGGGTAAAAACCTCTATTTATAAAACAATGACTCTCGGCCTAAAATGTAAGCTACATGCTAGATTAGACTAAGATCTATTATTTTATAAGTAATAAGGTTATAAACTCATGGAAAGGATTTTTTGGTCTTGACTGAAGCAGAAAACTAGGTATATGCGTTATATAAATTCTGATTGGGGTGATATTCTAATGCCCTGTTTTGCAAATTTTTCAAATCCCCTATCCAGTCTTGACTGTATTATTCTTGCACTTTATCTGACTTTTGAATTCCTTCTCTCTTCTTGTCATGAGAAGACATGTAGGCTGAAATGCCATTTCAACCTTATTTTCCTTTCTTGCCAATAGGTTTTTTTATATTTTAGCTTTTTTGACTTATTGTTATTTGTCTAGACGTCATTTAATTTTTTTTGTTATCATTTTGTAAATGAGCTAAAAATAGCCATAGTAGCTACTGTATTACGAAGACTTGAATATTGATATTGATTACAAAGTATGAGTGTTTTTCCTCTAATTTAAGGATTTTTCCCTTGTCGGGCTTCTTCAGGTGAATTTTGAAACCTTCCGTCTGACTTAACCTGGTAAAATCCTTCATTCCCAATTCCATGCATTCAAATGTCTCCCTCTTGGGAACCTTGATTCCACGTCAATAATTGAGGTCCTCAGCCAAAGAAAAAGGACACCTAAATGAACTGAAGACGTACCAAAGGACAAGCCACAGAAATGCAACAACGCTTTTGAAAAAACGACAAAGTACTAACATCTGTAATTCAACAAATCTGAACGAAAAAAAAAAATATAAATAGAAAGTTCCTTATGTAGTTTTTTTAAAACAGAATTATTATAGCTTTTGCTTTTCCAAGATTGCCATATGAATCTCCGTCTCATGGATGTGTATTAAGTGGTTGAGAATGAACACATCAACGCAACGCAAAGCAAGACAAGATGTAGAAGACAGGAAACATCTGTCTTCTTCGTACTACATCTAAACAAATGTTTGGCCTTTCGCCAAAGTAACTTTAGTTTTTATGAAGAAATTCTCCAAGTACTTTGCGTAATGGTCAAATGCTAAGCGTAATGGTCAAATGCTAAGTGTTGTTGTGTCTTATTATCTATAAAACTCGGTAGGATATCAAACCGTCTATAGTATCCACTTTTAACCGATTCATGCGCACGAGCAGCAGCACATATGACCTCTCCTTAGGCCCTACACCAGCAAAACAGCACCAAAGCAACCTCGTTATTGTAATGTTTATGAGACTACACTGTCGGTATAAAATTAGCTACCCATTAACCCTTTTGAGAATATCGTAAAGGCATGGCATGAAATAAGGAAATCAGGGCAGAGACGTACCCAAATCCAGTGACGAAATTTCATCTTGGTGAAAGTAGTTAGTTTTACTTGTTCTCTGTCTCAGGTTCGAATTTATCTTGTCAACAGCCACGAGCAGGTCCTTGGAGATTAAGTACACCAGAATGCAACAGAAATTATGCAATTTTAGACGATGTTGATTGCAAAATCATCCATAGTAAACTTAGGCAAAGAACTAATTACAAAGTACAAAGAAAATAAGATATTTCACTGCTGAAAAAAATAGTCACCAGGCCACCAAAAACTAGATTAGACAATGCAACAAATCATGTATCAATAAAAAAAAGCTCCTCAATGTAACATAGGAGAATCCGAAATTTTCTATCGTACAATCTACCATTGAAAGAGTTTCCACTTTGTTGTCTGTAAAGCAAACTTTTTTTTTTTGGCAGTACAAGGATCTCACTGTACATCTCCAATTATAGCCACACCTTTTTTCCCGGCAAGTAGTTTGGACATTTTTTTCCAAAACGTTGAAAGAAATTCCGAGCTATAAAATAAAACAATTTTCGGGGAAAAAAAATTGATTAAGAATCATTGTCATAAAGTTTAAACAGGTGTACGTCAAGTCACGAGACACATTAAGGAGAACTCCATACCTCCCATGATGCTAGCCCTTTCATAAAGGAAGGAAGACTCTCATACTCGTCCTTCAATAACTTTATAGTTGTTGGAAGAGGTAGGGCAGGCTTTGAATCATCATCAACTTCCCCTACATTCATGAAGAACGACAGCATAAGAATCATTAGATGCTGTTCATGGTCAGAATGACAAATTTCTCCGCTCAATTACAGTACAACCATGCCATTTTCTGGTACCGTGCAGCCCATTTTTCAGGCATTGAATGACGGTCAAATTGATCTAGACTGTTGAAATTTGAGCCGCATTTCGTTAGGTGAGACCCAACAAGAAAATTTTCAACAGTTAAAATCGTTGACCATCATCTAATGCCTGAAAAATCTGTTACACGGTGTGATCGGAATGACCAGTCCTACCATAGTTCAATTATAAAATTTCTTATATAGTTTAAAGCTAGCCTACCAAAATCCAAATGCATTCTTTCCTTAGTTACTCCCAAGGTACGATAATCTGTCTCCCCCAAGTCATCTGGCCTGTCTCTGTATAGTGCAAAAGCTTAACATATTACTTGGGAAAAGACACACAAAAAAAAGACAAAAAAGGGTTCTTTTCAACACAAATTAACTCAAAGATCTTGAAACTAACTTCACTGGTTTGTGCAAATATACAGCTAGGTCATCAATCTTATTATTTGCTGCATCATAGAAAGGGATAAGATTAGCAGAGAACAAAAAATTGGGAAAGCCAAAGCTACTCTTTGCACAATAAAAAAATGTGTCATTTAAGAAATTTTGAGGCAAAGGCTTAATACTAACCTCCAGATGCTAAAGATTCAAGACAAACATTTGAGAGGCCCATATTTTTCAAACTCAACGAATCATCGAATCTATCTAGAAATTAAGAAAGACACAGAAAAAGAAAAAAAAAAAAAAAAAAAGGTCTACATCCATTCTCCGTTGTACAACAATAAATTTGGCTCCAGATTTTTCAACTTCAACATCTTCAACGTTGAACCAAAATTTGAACTGTATTGAACCTTGAAGCATGGCTTTTTAATTATTTTTCTGTAAATTAGTTTCAAAAGGAAATAGAATCTCAATCTGAATCCTACTAAGTCTAACTTCACAGTTAATTTTGCTCGATAACAATCCAACCATGGCTTCAAGAGAGAGATAGAGAGAGAAAGGATACAGATCGTCGTCATCCAAAGAGAGCTGTGTACGGTTTGATCTAGCAATCTTCGAGTCCAAATTAAGCGGCATCAGTGAATCATCATTGAAAAGCTTATCGTCATCATCAATCTCAACTTCTACACCAAAAATCAGAGTCACAATTGGTGTTTGGCAAAGACAGGAAATTGGAGTTTCTCGAGTAACTAAAAGATACTTACCAGGAACGTATCCCAAGGGCTTGAGACGGTCTTCGAGGTCAAGAATGTGGATCTGATTGTTCTGATAGACCTCATTGAAGTGACCTAGGAGTTCCTCAAGCGACACCGTTCCCAACGACATGGATTCAAGAAGATTGAGCTCACTGCTGGCGCTAGAAACCCTCCGGTTCAGGGACTGGATGAAGGTGGACGATGCCGAATCTGCCACCAAAAAAATCGAAAGCATGCCAAGAGGGAAGGAGTTAGAATGAAATTGTTCGGGTCCGATTTTCTGTTTGGTTGCTGAGAAAGTGTAAGAAAAAGAGATGGAGAGAGACAGAGTACCGAGAGGGATGGGACGGCGGTGAACGGATTGCGTGAGGGCGTCGCAGCTGGTGTTGAGGTGGTTGCTGAAGGAAGCTAGGCTTCTGCAAAAGTTCGATATCGATTCCTCCATTTCTCTCTCTCTATCTCTCTCTTTCTCTCTCCTATTCAAACTTACGGTTCAAGATTGCAGAAAATGAGCGGGGAAGGCCTTTTAATTTTTGCAGCTTCATATTTTTGTAGAAGTATATTTTAAAAGAATTATTTCCAATCAACAAGCGCCCGTAGCTCAGTGGATAGAGCGTCTGTTTCCTAAGCAGAAGGTCGTAGGTTCGACCCCTACCTGGCGCGCTTTTTTATTTTCTGAACTCACCTGCATTTTTTTTTCCCTCTTTTGTCAATTGTCAAAATAACTTTTTCTTTCCTTTTTTTAATACTGTACGGGAGCCTGTAGCTCTTACTTTATTAAAAAAATAAAATCATCAAAATAAATTATGTCAGACACAAGTGCACACTCTAACAAGATCACGGGTTTTTTTTTTTTAAAAGAAATCACGGGATTTTTTTTTTTTATAGTCATGCAAAAGTGTTGGTCATGGAAAGTAAAAAAAACCCACTGAATGCTCCCAATCAATTGAGTAGGGTATTTAAATTTTTATAAAAAGAATACTGTAATAAAATAATTTACGACCTCGGCTTCATTTTCTTTTGCCTCTGTTTGTCAAGTGTCAGAATAATCTTTTGCTTTCCCTTTTTTTTTTTTCAAATACTGTACGGGAACCTTTGGCTCTTACTTTATTGAAAAGAAATAAAATCATCCAAATAAATTATCACAGACACAAGTACACACACTCTCGCAAGATCACAAGATCACGGGATTTTTTTGGTCATGTAAAACTGTTCGCCATGCGGTAAATAAAAACAAACAAACCAACCATTTAATGCTTCTCATCAATTGAGACGTATTCATCGTTAAACAATAAAGCTATGCTTAGGACATGAGACAAAAGATTTTGTTTGGTAAGATTGGTTTAGACTATAATCTAGATTATAAATAATATAAAACTCACATATTATAATTAAAAAAACTATAATATAAAACTTACATATTACAAAAAAACAATTTTAATAGTTTTAACTACCATATTAAACACCTTATTAATAGATGTGTGAGAAGTATGGTTTAAACTAATTTTAAATAAAAATATTATAATATATAAAAGTTTTATAGTATAACTAAAAGTTTTGATGGAAGATGTCAAAGACACTAATAACTTCCATTTTCCCTCAAAATCGTTTGTGCGTTGGAGAAGAACCAATTGCTAGCCACAACAAAAATTATCCAACATCTAACACTCGTCATTGATGGGAGTCGGAGTGCTTTTCCCGCGCATTTTTAAATTTAAGGAGGCAAAAGACAGTTTTGTTGTTAAATTCGAATTGCCAAAACACGAGAAATCTAAGAAGCAACAACGAAAAAAAAAAAGAAAGCAGAAGGGAAAAATAAAACAAAAGTGATCATAGGACCACTGCCCATGATTGATTTACAGCCTTGAAAAAGGAGTTGGGGGAAAAAACTGCGCATACAAGTGGGAACAGGAGAGGATAATGGTACTCCACTCATATATACAGGTTCAAGTAAATGTAAAAGCTCTCGCTCTTTCCCAATTTTGAACTCAAGTCACAACTTGTTGAACTCCTTTAGTTTGACACTTTTGATATATATATATATATATATATATATATATATATATATTATATCAAGTAAGATCTCCTCTGAGGGCACTAGCAGCCCTTTGGATGGCTCTAGCAACCCTCCAGATTTCATGCTGAATTATAGCCTTCTTCTGACTCAAACTCATTCTTCTTGTTCTAGATATTGCATCTGCTATTCCAGGAAAGAAGTCTAGTTTGCTTTCTGGGTCACTTGGAGGCCCATATATCTGTAGAAACAGGACAGAAACGACAACGAAAGCTCAATGTTATTTAGCTAAACGCTACTAATATTACTCGTAAAGGAAGAGGAGGAGACGACTTACAAGATGCTTGAACCACGGCCTTCCGTCGAGCCCATCTGCATCGAGGAAGCCTCTTTCAGCAAGCATCAACCGGTCGTTCAGTGCCCGCCTTTTCAACATGACAAGTTCACCTGTAGTTTCTTGCTCTCCTAGTTTCTGCACTTCCAAAAGAACAATAATAATATAAACAACCGTAGGATAGAGTTCCAATAACTTTTTTTTCTCTCTCTTGATTTACCTGTGCTTCAATATCTGCTTCTTTGGCTGCAGAGGCAAATTCTTGAATTGATGTGTTTAGAGGAGACAGAGAAACAAATCCACCCAATAAGTTGCTCAAAACCTCCTTGTGCCTCTGAAACGTGACAAAATGATATAGTTTTATATTTAGCCACAGATATCATAACCGATGGTTTTGACTAGGCATAAGTAAGAGAAGATGTTAGGCAAAAGTATATACGTTTAGCTGCTCTGCATAAGAGACATAATTAAAAGGTAAAATTGAATCATCAGCAAGGTGAAGGGCTAGAAGTCCCCAAACTCCAGCAACTGAAAATAGTTCAAAACAGATAAGTACCAACAAAATGTGAATTTTGATTCTAAACTTCAAATCAACAATACATTTAGGAAAAAAAAAAAAGAAAAAAAGGAAAAAAAAGGGCTTACTAGCCACATGGCGCTTGAACAAAGGATCTCCATAATTCGTCATCCAGTCATAGGAGTCAAAAGCAGTGTGATATGTAGGAAAATCTGTAAAATGAAGACGCATCAGCATCACAGAATCTGTATCAAAAGTATCACTTTTGCATGAATCATGCCAAGTAGTTGCCACAGTTGGAATTCACGAGGGAAGTCAAACCAATCACGAATGAAATATTTGTTCTAGTTACATTTAAGTGTCTTAGGTACGCTGGGAAATTGGGCCAAGTGGTTAATCATTCTAAGTGCCAAAGACCGAAAAGGGGGAAACAAAAAGGTAAGAAGAGAGCAAAATAGATCATCGAATGTAAGGCATCTACGACAGCAAAACATTCATGAATTTGTAATTTATACTCATTCCAAATGCAATAGGCACAAAATGGACCCAACCAAACTCGGAAAACACAAGACATATAATAAAATTGAAGGCAGTTCTTAATCCTCTAAACAAAACTATTAACAGCTTGAGCAAAACACTATGCCGAAACTTTCTGTTCTGCATGAGCGTTTTTGCAGGCATATACAACAAAAGCATCCGTCTACAAACCCAATTTACACGCACAAACATGTACATTAAAAATTACCATTGAGCTCGATTAAGATTGACAGAACAATACTCATCTGCTAAAACATTTTTGTCCTGAATTTCATCGGCCCCAGTATAAGTAACTTACCTCTTCCATAATACATATCTACAGATGGAATTCCCGCATGTTGCACAAATGCAGCAAAATCAGAATCCGTTCTTCCGAGTCTTTCGATCTGCATCACAGAGGGAGATTCACAAGACTTGAGTATAGCAGATAATATGCATACACAGCAAGAAAGGAAAATTACTCGAAAAGCAAGAAAAGTAATTTCAAGTTAACGGAAGTCTCTAGTCACTGTCGATAAATACTTGAATCAAAGTTGGATTTGTTTTAAAACTAACATCAAATGGTAAGGAAAGAACAAGTGAGTTCACAACGTAGATTATACCATATAGGTACCATGCATTATGCTTGTATAATATAAATTGACTTGTTCACCTAAAACAACTTCATATACTGTTTTTTTTTTTTTCCAAATAATAATAATAACAACAACAACAAAAACTTTCTATGGTTAACTTACAGTGTTCTCACTATTTCTAGCTGCCCACTTCTGATATATGGTCATACCCTCAAAATCAGGATCTTCAACCTGTAATCATTTTAATAGCAGTCAATACTTACTACTCAAATACAAGGCCTCCACAGGACCAATCTTAGAATTCACTGCTTTTTTGTTTTACCTTCTTTATGACTTCAAGAATAAGATTATCTAGTTGAGGAGTTGCACCAGCAAAGAACCCTGGTCCTTGAACCGCACAATCAACATTAAGGTACGCAATGGCTTTGGATCCCAGATTTACAAAGTTTTGTTCGACCCACTCCGTTGATCCAATCTATAGACATGATAATTGGATTACATGTCAATGAATAAAAGAATTGCACGAAACAATTGTTTATCTATGACAAGATTACTTCCCCATAACTTTTTTCTTCAACTGCATCACTGGCTTCGACATCTACTAGGCAACAAAGGATCACATTGCTAGTTGCTAGTCTACTATTATTATCAAACGCGGTAGAATGGAATATCAATTGCAAGTCCATATACAAGAAGAAACAACGGTTGAGCTTCAGACCCTCCATTTTGGATCATCTGAGGCACGATAATTGCCGCCGTGACTCGCTTGTATCACCAGCCAGTAAGGCACAAATTCATATTTCTGTAGTTTACTCGTTATTTTTCACGGGTTTGGACTTTGGTGGGATTAACTACCTCCATGAACATGGATCAGGATCAATGAAGGAAAACACTTCAACTCTAAAGGATTTGTCTGTTTTAGACACTCTTTTCTTTCTTTACTACGCACGACAAACCACATGTGACCATTTTTACATGCAAAGGCATTTACACAACCTTCGTTTTTACATTATTTATGCTTAAAGAACAAGCCTTCACAAGGACAACCGCATTGCCTTTCCAAAAACTGCATGAACATAAACAGAATAGCGACACACATGTTACCAATTTAGATGCTGAATTAATTACCTACCATCCCAAACTCTTCAGCATCCCAGCTGCAGAGGACAATGGTCCTTCGAGGCCTCCATCCCGAACGCATCATGAGAGAGAACCGACGAGCGATGTCAAGTAAGGCTGCAGTTCCGCTATTGGGGTCAACAGTCCCATAGGTCCATGCATCTCTGTGGTTCCCAAGTAACACATACCGGTCAGGCTCTTCTGACCCTCTTATGACAGCAAACACATTGTGAATTTTCGCCACCTTTTTCTCTCCCTAGATTCAAAAAGATCAAAAACGTTTTCACAAAAAAAAAAAAAAAAGGCGAGGAATAACATCATAAACATTCCCAAATCCAATTAAGCAAATTCCCCATGTTCCCCTAAAGTTCATTAGACACCATTCCCATAACTAGTCACCACACGCATATTTCTAAAATTGCACACAACATTCAGATAGAAAGCTTGTCAAAATTACTCTTTCTATAACTCAACCAAGCAAAATCACATTCATAGTTGTGACCACAACTTCATTAACCAAAATAAACACCACCCGAAAAGAGGGGGGAAAAGAATAAAACATATACATATATATATATATATATATATATATATATATATTATATGTGTATGTATGTATGTTTTTCCTATAAAAGCGTCAATATTGCAACTTAAATAACTACCATCACTGGAAGAACCCACTTCCCAACTGCCATATAATCCTATTCGCAAGAAACAACCAAAGTCCAATATTATAAAAAGTCAAAGTCCTAGAGGACCCAATTTGACCAAAATCCCCAACCATGAAAACCTCATAACAACACCAACCTGGTAATCAAAGTCAACGACTGTCGGACCCGGTCCGATACGGTCAACCCTATAACCGAGCGCGTCCCTCCACTCGCCCGGCGCCGGCACGCCGCCAAGCGACCCGAGAATGACCTGCGCATCCTCGAACGACAACGGTAACGACGGAATCTTCGGGAACCTTCTAGAAACTTCGTCATCATCAATCCCCAACCTCTCTCCACCCTCGACAGCAGCCCATCCCGGGCTGAGTGGGTCCCCCAGCCCTCTCATCACCGTCCCTCTCTCGAACCCCTTCCCAAACCCCTCCTCCTCCCCCCTCTCGGAGTACAACAGTGCCGCGGCGGCACCGTTCATCGCCGCCGTCTCCACCACCGCCGATCTCGGCATCCCGCCGCCTTTCCTCGCGATCGCGACGCAGCCGGTGACGTTCACCCCGAGCCTCCCCAGCGCACGATAGTCCTCCTCCCTCCCGAAGTTGACGAACACCGCCTTAGCTGCCGTCGCAGATCCCGACGGCGAGTAGGCGTGGTACGGCCTGACCACAACGGCGTCGTTTTCCGTCAAGGTGAAGGAGAAGTTGGTGCCGTTGCTAAAGTGCGCGGCGAGGGAGGAGTGCGTAGGATAGGAGAGGAGGACGTCGTAGGAGACGGAGTGGGCGCGGAGGCCGGAGGAGGTGAAATAGTTGAGGACGTAGTTGGTGGTGCGGAGGGAGGGTTCTGTTCCGGCGAGGTGGGGGTGCAGGGTGAGGTCGCGGAGGTAGGAGGAGAGGGTGGAGTTTGTGGCGGCGGAGAGGAAGAAGCGGCGGCGGAGGAGGTGGAGGGCATTTTGGGAAGTTGACAGTGGGGGTGCAGGGCGGACGTAATGCAGAGTATAAAAACCCAGAATGCAGAGGATCACGACGAAGAGGAACGTGTATAGAGGCCGCGGTGGCTTTGGAGAAACCGTCGACGTCGTTGTCGGTGGTTTCGACCAGAGTTGAGCCATGGAAGCGAGAGAAAGTAGTGAGAAACTAAAGAGAGAGAAAACTTCTTGTTTAGTAGAGGGGGAAGAGATAAGGTTTTTCTTGGAGTTGGAGACCGAGCGAGTGAGTGAGTGGAGAATTATTTTTTGTTGTGTTCTTTGAGAATTGTTTACGTTTCGTTTGTTGTTTCTCGTTTGTTGTTTTTTATTTTCTTCCCCTTTTTTTCCATAATAAAGAATGAGAAATTATTGCATCAATTGGCGAATAACAAAATGGAAAATCAACTGAATGCCTTTCAATTTAAAAAAAAAAAATGAAAATCAATATCATATAGGAGATGGCGGTAGTGCTAAGCTTTTGATGGTACATTTTTTATTGGTAAAAAAATTAAAAGTAATATTGTATTCATGTGATGTTATGTGCAGGAGTACTTAAGTGACACACATTGTAAATACAATGTGACCATAAGTCACATAATGCTCGTTTGATAAGTGAAGTTGTGAACCGTGTAAAACTTTTATATGTTATATTATTTAAGTTTTAACTTATTTTTTAAACTAATTGTATATATGACAGTAGATGAAATTTAAAATGCGTTTGAAAAGTCGGCTCCAACCAAAGGTTTTAATGCTATAATAATTCAAATGTTTTTTAAAAAAATGATTTTCATGATGAGGTATGAAAAATACCCTGGCAATAGTATTCACTTTCAAAACCACGTATCTTAGTTAGGTTTTATCTTTTCTCAATATATTCATTTTAGTGTGACAATGAGGCTAATTGAAGTAGTAACAAAGGATTTTTATTTTTGTTTCATGTGGTGTGTGATAAAATTAGTTCTAACTAAAACTTTTAGTTGCTAAAATATAAAGCTTTCACATGCTATGATATTAGAAAAAATAAGTAGTAACCAAGGATTTTATTTTTGTTTTATGTGTTGTTTGATAAAATCAGTTCTAACTAAAATTTTTGGCTGTTACAACATAAAACTCTTACATGCTTTGATGGTCAGAAAAAAATAAAATATAATATAAAAATCTTATATATTATAATTTTTAGTTAAAAATTTTACTTTTAAATATACTTCTTAAACACCTTTGCAAATCCTAATATTTCAAGGTTTTTTTCTATAAAAATAAATTCACAAAGAAAGGAGAAATGAGAAAGGTTACAATCCTTACAACTTTAAGCAGCAAAATCTATATGAACTTTGTGATCAAATATCTTATGGTCCTAATGTCCCATGGATGTGATTTAAAGAAACCTTTTGAGTTTTGGCTCTTATGGAAGAGGAAAGGAATAAAGAGTGTAACAACAAAAAAAAAAACAAAAGCATGGGGTTGTGTAATGATGTCCAGATCAAGCATTGAATGAAAGAACCTGAAAACGTGACAGACTGACTGACAGTTTCTCTGTGTTAGGAGCATTGTATCCTATCTATTGCAAATGTCCTTCCAAATTTTGGGCCCACATAACACAACCATGAACTATGATAGGGTCCATTCTGTTTCCAAAAAGAATATATTGATATGCAGCACATGAATGCCCTTGGCGGTTTTGCTTTGCCATGCTTTCCAAAGTGGTGAAAAAGACGTTAAAAGAGATCAGTCTTGGAGCAGTGTACCGCTTGTGAAAAAGGATTTTTCTTTCTCAAATTTTGTTGGGTGTTTAGTAAACGAGCTTTAACTAAAGTTTTTAATTATTACGGTATAAAATTTTTATATATTATAATAATTAAAAAAATTAATTATGATATAAAATTTATATATGTTATAATTTTTAATTTTAAAATTTTAATTTTAACTATATTTTTTAAACATCTTGTAAATTCTTATTTTATTGTTTCTTTGTAAAGAATTAAAAAAAATATTTTCATTCTTAAAGATTATAATTCTATTATTCATAAAATTATAGATTTTAATTTAATATATAACATATTTTTTAAATTAAATTTTATTATTTTATTAATAGTAGGTTATAATCTACGAAGGTAAATAAAATTGCTTTTTATTTGGAGGGGTGAAACGTGATTACACCAACTTTACCTGGGAAAAAAATGATTGAGCTAGGAAAATGTAAAGTAGTTGTTAATTGTGAATGTGGGGTTACCTTTGTAGGAGCTTTTCTGACCCTTCATCATTGCTCCATGTGTTGTCAAGTTCTATTTGGTACAAAATAATTTTGAAGGTACAACATTTTAAAGAGGGAATATCAAATTAATCATAGTAAGACGCAAAGCTAAGCCCTGCATGCATTGCTAAACTCGAGTTATTTTGTCCTCACAACCAAACCTTTTTAGACAATGCATATCGTCTTACTTATGCCAATCATTATCAAACCATACTAATTTACTTGTAAAACTCACCTTAACTTTTGGCTAAATTAATTGGACTAATAAACATCAAAACAATTATTAATGTAGCCTTTGTTTGGTATTTTAGCTTGAACTTAACAAACAGTGCAAAATTCTCAATGGGTATAGTAAAAAGTAAAAGCTGTTACAGTGTTAAAACGTTTATATACTACAACTTTCAAATCAATATTTTTAATTTCAACCGCTCTCTCAAACTCCCTTATAACGTTTTATAAGGTGTTTGAGAAGTGTGATTAGAATTGAAAACTGTAATATGTGAAAATTTTATATTGTAGCTCGTTTTTTATGATCACCTTATATTAAAGCAACTAAAAGTTTTGATTGAAACTGATTTTGTCAAATACTCTTTTAGAAAGCAATTAAAACTACAAATGTAGTTTCAATCAAAATTACTACAATGTTTTTTTTCATGAAATTTAAATAAAATATTGGATGAAATTATGTCTTATAGTTCTAACTACATTCTCAAACACCACATAAATTATCTCTTTGAGAACAATGCCCTTTTAACTTACTATCTGACTTTGTTTTTGGGTAAACTTGACTATCACCCTTGTATAGTAGAAGGAAAAAAAAAAAGAGTTAATGTTGTCTTCCTCTAGCACATTAGGAAGCTAATTGTGTGTTTAGTTGGAGCAAGAAAGGTGGAGGGAATTGACCAATCGATTGTAGGTAAATGAGAGTAGAAGAGAAAAGGAAAGATAAAGGGGGGCCTCTCTTTCTAAATTTGCTAAATTAAAATTTTTCTATTATTGAAATGATTAAAAAACCCATCACATTCAAATTTAAAAAGACCATTTTATCTAGACAAAAATACCAACAAATAATAAAATAAACAATCAAAATAATCTATTCAATTTCTCTTTTCTCTGCCAAACAATTCAAAGGTTACTATAATTCTCTCAATCTCTCCAAGAAAATACCAAGCCTTATAATTATTATTGTTATTATTATTATTATTATTATTATTAATAAAAAGTGCCCTTTAAACAACAATCACTTGTGCACAATAAAGACATATACACATAGATAGACACAAAACCAGCCGGCTGATTCAACTGAATCACTTGAGTTTTGTAACTTATGTACATAGATAGATACACCCATATATGTACATGCCAAAAACATACAGAATTTCCACAAGGACAGCTAGAAATGCATTATCTTAATAATTGGGATAAAGTAAAAGATACGAAGGGACCACAATTCTCATGTGTTTCACCACCTAATAAGTCAAATTTTCACTTCACATTAAACTGTCCAAAAGAAAAAGGCCATTCTAGTCTGCAAAGCACTAAAACACACGAGTATCTCCGTTTACTCAAGTGGCATATCTTTAATCAGATATTAAGACAAACAATTTTTATGTGGCTGTAATTTTACACAAAAGAAGCCGGCATGAAAGTGACATGATTTGGAACTTGTTGCCTTTCAACCTCGTTGCTTTGCTTTTAATATGGGTTCCTTTTCTACTATGCTTTTTTTTACTCATAGATAATGCATCTTTTTAAATCACTAAAGATTTTTTCAAAATTGATTTTTTTTTTTTTGTAAATTTAATAACTAAAAATAAGTATTTTTCAATAGGTTATTTTTTCAAGACCCGTTAAAGAAATCTCTTATACATATGTATATTTTAAAAATATACATTGTTGGTAAGATTATCAAAGTCATATATTTAGAGTCTGTTTGAAATGGCTTTTTTAAAGTTGTTTTTGGCTTTTAAGCCTTTTTGACTCTATTTAGATAGTATTTTGCAATTAGCTTGTAATTATTATAAGCACTTACAAGACAAATAAAGGTAAAGATTTTTATGAAAAAAGACTTATGAAAAGCTTTTTTTATTTTCATTTTGTTTTTGTTATTTAATAATAACAAATTTTGGAATTTTATTTATATTATTAAATGACATTATTCTTTATATCAACGAGAGCTTTTGATTTTTTTAACTAAAAATATCTAAAAGCTCTTTTTAAATTAAAAGACACTTTTTTTTTTTTATCATGCAAACAACAATTAAAAATCGTTATCTTTTATTTTTTTTACTGCTTAAAAGTAAAAGCACAAATTACTCCAAACGGTCCTTATTATATAGGCTTGTTTGTGACTAAAGAACGAGGAACTTGTCCTTCTTTGCCCACTTAACTTTCCATTCCACTTTGTAATCTAAACAAAAGGCAAAGTGTTTTGTGCGTGTGTATGTGTACATGTTCAGCCCCAAAAGTGAGTGGGAAGAGCATTAGCTTCGGAGCATCCAAATGTGTCCATGTCCTGAAAAGCTACATATGCCAACAAATAATGTAATCATTTTTTAGAATCCCTTTCTATCAAAAGAATAATGTAATCATTTTTTTAGATCCTTTTGTTGGTAGAGATGGAGAAATGTTGGGATGACGGCTCTGTGACCATATCATTTATGAATGTCTAATGTCAATCCGCCATGTAAGAAAACTCCCATGTCGTGGGGATCAATGTTTGCGCAAATAGCATATTCCTATTAATATTATGCATTGTAGAAAGAGTAGAAGAAAGTTAGACATAAAGAAAGTTAAGACAAAATCGGTTCTAACTAAAATTTATGATTGCTATAAAGTAAAGTATTTATACGCTATAGTGATAAAAAAAAATAAGCTATAATATAACACTTTTATATACTATAGTTTTTACTTCAAAAATTTCAATTTTAACTATACTTTACAGACATTCTATTAGATTATCGTTACAAATTTTCCATCCGCTCTTGGCATTCTAATTAATGACAGTATCTAGCATTGGATGGTTTATGATGGGAGAAAAAGTTACAATCTTAAGATTTTGAGTTTAAAATTTCTCCTACCACGAAATTAAGGGATGAAAAAGAGTTACAACATGATTTGATAAGCAAATCATTCTTATCTTAGATTATATTGTTTTATATTTAAGACAAGTGCACTCCACACAACTTCTTAGTACACAAAACATGACACTGGCAGATAATGAAATCATCGGCCCGAATGGTATGTTTCGCTTCACATAATTTACATAATTACAATATTTTCAGTTCAAACTCACATTTTAAACATTATATTTATCTCTCTACCGCTACTCTCCCGCCTCATCCCCTCGAACTGAATAACAAATTACACATCTCCTTCCATCTCTCTCTCTCTCTCTCCTGCCAGTTTACGACACTCTTTTTAACTCTCCAACTCTCTCGGAAAATAGATTTTGTCGCTCTCTCTCTCTCTCATCTTAAAAAATTGAACGAAATATATAGAAGTTAACTTTGTATTTGATTAAAACATTCAACCTTACTAAGGACATTTGTACTCTTCTTAATGAACCTGGTTCTTGTATTTTAGCCTCTGCTTTGTTAACGGGGTAGCTCCTAGTATGGCCCTTTTGGCCTGTCAATGGGTGTTTTCGTCTCTTGACTGGATTCTCTCCCTGCTGGTTAGTTATCGTGATTTGTTTTATAATTAATGCAATATTCCAATTTCATTTCAATATATATATATATATATATATTCAATCGTACGGCCTTTTAAAATGACTTCTAATTTTTTATGGGTTTTTTACTTGAACATCTTACCACGACTAGAATGAGTCTGCTCTCTTGCTTGTGCTAGCCCGTACTTGTTACCATGACTATAGTCATTGCAGGGTGGAGCTAGAAAGTTTTTTAAAAAAGAATACCAATTAAACCAAAAATTTTTAACTAAAACAACAACACAATAATTCTTATTTAAGTTTAATTCACTTTTTTAAAGTTTACAGTTTACAAAATCCTGAAATTATGTAACCATTTAGTTGATTTTTTTATTCGATTGTTATTTAGAATGTGAAATGTAAGTTCATCAAAAGTTAAAATTTGGAGTATGGCTAACTTTTCTAAAAATTTCATTATAAATATTACAAATTGAAAAATTCAAGATGACAAAATAAAGGAAAAAGAGAGAGAGAGAGAGAGGGGGGAACTTATGCTGAAATAAAAAGACTATTTAAAATTAATAAGTCAAATTTTATTGAATTTTGACAAATAAACCAATTAAGTTTGATAGGGTGTTTGCGAGTGCAGTTTAAACCATAAATTTGAGTTCAAAAACTGTAACATATGAGAGCTTTACATGATTCACAGTTCAAACCAATAGTTTGAACCATTCTTACAAACACCCTATAAACACATATTTAAAGTTGTAAGATTTTAAATAAAACAATTCTTAGCCTAAAGGGTAGGCCCCATCAAGTGGGAGACACGTGGGGCCCACCGGTCATGCCCACCTCACGTGGGAGGGCCGGGTTCCAATCCACCCAGACTAAAAAGAGTTTTTTTTTTTTTTTTTTTTTTTTATTTTTTTTTTTTAAATATACCCCTATCTTCCTCGTATGCTCTCGCCCATTGCTGTAGTTGCATCTCCCTGACTTCGTCTTCTTGTGGGCGCTTACTATGAAGGTTAAAAATGAAACACCAAATAATTAAAACCAAATCTGGCCTGTTGATATCCACTTATTGAAGGGGTGCTATTTACTTCCAAATGGTTCCATATTTGGACCATTCGTCGTAATTTCTAAAAAAAAAAATTGTTGAAATCTAGTGGTTGGGATTGAAAGTAGAGTCCCTTGGGCAAGGGGCAGCTGCCCTTGGGCCCAATGTGGCTCCTCCATTGCTTCATGATTATTTGTCGATGATCTTTTCCTAATTCTCTTTCACCTTTCGAAAATGTAAATTGTAGAATTGACAATTCTTATCTGTTATTTTCTTCAAATCTCCTCATTTTCATCCCCTTAAAAGGTCATATGCTATCTCCTTTGGAAATAGTGAATGGACTACATGGTAGCACGCGTGAAGCCACCAAAACACATACAACTAAGGTTAGCCTAATGGGGGTTCATATCCCACTTAGTTTTGTGCATATGCTTAGCAATTTCTTTTTTCAGTAAAAACATTTTTATTATAAAAAATTTGTAATTACAAATTTCAAATTCAAAATATTAAGAGTGACATAACATATACTTCATTATAATAGACAGATAATTAAATCGCTAATCTATACTATACATAAAAGCCTCTAAAGCCCTGTTATTGAGGTTATGACACGTGAAAGAACGTTCCCCTTTTAAAAAAAAGGCTTTAAGCTTTTTATTTTTTATTTTTTCTACTTTTTGGTTTTTCTTTTTTTTCTTTTTCACTCTTTTTGTTATTTTTATTTTTTCATCCTTTTTATATATTAGTTTGGAGATTTTCAAACCAAACTAAACCATTCATTCCCAAGTATCAAAATCAATTCAAATCGAACGATTATAATCGTTTGGTTTGGTTTTTTTAATCGGTTTAAACTAATATTTATAAATATTTTCTTAACAATTATTAAAATCAAAATTTTAGTATGATAAACAATTCTTTATTTTTAATTATAAATATTAATAGCGGAAGAATTAAGTTTTCAATTCATAAATAAGTAAAACACCCAAAGCTTAGAATTATAGCATCATAATGAAACTAAAATATTCAAATCCACAAGACATAAAATATTAAATTTTAGAGTCTTAAACTCTTTAGATTCCTAAGAAAAGCTTTCTCAAATACTTCCAAACTTCTTCCATAGTTAATAAAAGCCCGAAAATAAAACAAAAAAGTTTTTGTTAGTTTAGATAATATTAAATAATTTGAAGAACTGAATAAGATATCACTTACCGTAGCACATAGAATATATTACATCAATCAAGTTTCAATAATTTTTATAATTCTTAAAAATTCTTATTTTGAATTGGTTTGGTTTGGTTTTTTTAGGGGTAAAACCACAAACCAAACCAACTTAATCGATTTTTTCAAATTTGACACCAAACTGAACCAATTACAAATTGGTTTAGTTTGGTTTTATTTTGGTTTGATTTAGTTTGGTCGGTTTGATTGGTTTGAACGGTTTGGTGCCCACCCCTACTTACAAGTTTCACTTTGGGCCACTTTTCCTCTTTAATATGCTTCTTTTTTTTTTATTTAAAGATGGAGGATTTGAACTTTTCATCTTATGGTAGAGTCAGGTGTGAATTTAGCACTAGGCATTGCCTACAACCACCTCCCTAATCTACTTTTATTAAAATGATTTTTCTCAAATGTATAATTACTTTTTTCTTTTTTGTTTTTAGCAAATTCTTTTATCACCTGTGACTCTTATGAATGTTTATCCCTAACTAATTGTTTCCCATAAATGATTTCAACATAGACGTGTTCTTACCTAAACAATTCTGTCATATAACCATCTCAAATACTTTTTTATGTGTAATTTACTACATAATTTTCCCCATATATAATTTACTACATAATTTTCCCCATCAAAATAATTTTTCACTAAATTTTTAGGGAAAACTTTTTTCTTACTAAATTATTAAAAGAATAATAAATGAATATAGTTAATATATATTTTTTTAAAAAATAGGTCTTCGTATGACTAGAATATACGTGCAAAATGTCAACTTACCGCTAGTTATACTTGAAAAAAATTATTGTTCAATTTGATACACTACTATATGTTTGAAAAGATATGATATCTATTCTTTTCAAACACAATATTTATATGTTATCATAAAAATCACTCAAAATTTTTATCGTAAGACTGTTAAATGGAAATTCAATAGTTCAAAAGTTAAAGTCTCACAAAAAACAAAAAACCCTTACCTGATCTTTTTTTTTTAAAAAAAAAAAATTTGCCCATTATTTTTAAAATAAAATTAAAAATCTAAAATACAAAAAGTTCATCTTCCTCGGCGACAATAGTCACTAGAGATGGCCGAGACAGAGCCGGCACTATACCCGTGCCCCTTCCAGATCACCGTCGCCCGTGACCCTCCTCTCCCTCAGATCGCCATTAACTCCCCTAAGTCACTGCCACCCGTGGGATCTCACGATGGGTTGTGACCCATTGAATCTTGCGAGCTCAACCCACAGTGAGCTCAAATAGCAAAGTCTTGCGGCGATTTTGACCCCATTGTGACCTGCGGCGAGATCCACCAAAGCTGATGGGTGGAGGAGCGGCAAATCGACTTGCGGGTGGAGGAGTAGCAATGGCCGAGGAAACGTCGACCTCCACCTCCCCTCGCGAAGCCTGATCCAGTGCAACCTCCGCTGTTCCATCATCCTGTCGATTGCGTCTCTGGTGCGGTGGAGGAGAGCTTTAGGGGGCGTTTGGTATGCAGTAATCCTGAGATAGGAATGAGAATCTGTAAGATTCCTATGTTTGGTATACAGTAATCTAAGTTTTGGATTCCTGGGAAACTAATTCCCGTGGGATTCAGATTACCTCATTTTGGGGTAATATGAAGCCCACCCACAAGGTGATATTCATATTCCTGGGAATCTCAAAACTATAGAAATCTCATCTTTGTTTCCATGATGATGATGATAATAATTATATTATTATTAAATTATTATAATAACTTAATATTTCTATACAATATAAATATAAAAATTATATTCATATAAAATAATAATTTGATAATAATGATAATAATAACATTAACAATAATAATAAACATATATAATATATTACATATACAATATCTAAATATAATATATATAAATACTATAATAATAAAATAAAATAATGTTGTACTATTATTATAAATTAATATTAATATATGATATACATATAAATATTATATCAATATAAAATTATAATTTAATAATAAGAATAATAATAAAAACATAATAATATAACATCAATATGAATAGTATAATATTAATATTAATATGCATAGCAATATCAATATTAAACTATATAAATACTATTATAATAATTATAAATATAAAATATAGCTAAATATGTTTAATATTTTCTATAACAATATGTTTATTTAATGTTAACATTAATATAAATATTAATATATTATTAAGAATTGTATTTTTATTATTATTTATGTTCATATCAATATATTTTATATTATATACAACATTTTAATATTAATATATTGTTAAATAATAATTCTATGATTATTATAAGTTAATATTTTTATATAAGATAAAGAAAGTATTATATTAATATAAAATAATAATTATTTAATAATAATGATAATAATAACATTAATATTCATAGTAATATTAATGTTAAATTATATATAATAGTATTTTATTATTTATATTTATATTATTATTATTATTTAATATTAGTTCTAATATATTATATTGATACATTTAATGGTAATACAATAAATTATTTTGTCAATTATACAAGATTCCTATGTATAACCAAACACAGTAATATATTATTCCTAGAAATCTAATAGAAGATTCCCATGTGCAACCAAACGTAATAATCTTAGTTCCTAGGAATCATATTCCCTACAATCATTTTCCCGAGAATATGATTCCTACTAATTACTGCAAACCAAACGCGTGACTCCTCTAGAGGTGGAGGAGAAAGTTTTTTGATATTGCACTTTTTTTTTTAAAAAAAAAATTGGTTTATTGATGAATTTGCTGTGTATGGATTTATTATAGTTGTGGTGAGCTTGTTTATTTTTATCTATTGGATTTAAATGTGATGGAGAAAAAACGGATCTTATTGTAGTTTTTTTTTTTCCATTTTTATAATTTGATAACATAACAAATAATTCACTAAAATTAAAAGTTGATTCCACTAAAAAAATTAGGAATTTGAGGGTAAATGGCCTTTTTATGCTTTTTTTTTAATAAATAGTCAAAATTTTAAAGTATATAAATGATGTATTGATGTTAATCAATATACTGCAGTATATAAATGATATATTGATTTGTAATTATCATTAATTAACTTAGCATTCTATTCACTCAATAATTTACTCGTTTCTCATGATAAATCATTATCGGATCAACAATAAACTAATTTATTAATGATGCTAATCAATATACTCCTAATATACTGCAGTACATGAATGATATATTGATTTGTAATTATCATTAATTAAGTTAACATTCTATTCACTCAATAATTTACTCATTCTCATGATAAATCATTGTCGGATCAACAATGAACTAATATATAAATGATAAACAAAATTAATAAATGATGTACTAGTTGAGGGAACATATTTATGTTTAAATAACGAAGATTGGATAAAATATAGATACTTTTATAAAAACTCGAGGCACCAATCTTTGAAAAAAAAAAAGAAAGCGCATTTGTCTTTCTAAATGAAGGATTATTTATTGCTTAAAAAATGTAGAAGGTAACATTGTTGGATTCTGTAATTGAAAGGACGACGATATTTTCAAGTTAATAGTTTAGGAAAGAAACGTCAGAGTTCAAGATACACTGAACTTTTCTTTCAACCCAATGGACAGGAATGAAGAGGGTAACGATGATAAACTTTCCTAATCCAACCGTCTTAATCATTTTGCATATGCCCTTTTCATGGTATTTATTAAGGTTAACAAAGGGTAGAACAGAGATGTCAAGGGATGACTATTCAAAAGAACGAAAGCAGCCTTTCCATCTAGCATTTGTAAAAATGCAGATTGAAAATGACTATAACAGCTCCTTGGAAAAGTTGCACATATTACAAGCACTCACCACCATCATATATAGCCCCTTTCTGACCAAAATCCTAAATTTCACAAACCTCAACCAGAGATTTTTATTTTTATTTTCGTGTTATGTTTTTATTTTTATTTTTCCTTTCCTTTTTGTTTCTGAAACAGGTAAATGAAAGGGGAAAGTAAATAGAATTCAAAGGAAGGGGCAAACTCCAAAGACAAAGACAAAAACAAAAAAACAAAAACTACAATACTATGATGCTTACGCTAGCAACTATTTCTACCATAAAACCCTTAGAAAACTGCGAGAACCTGAGTTTAGAGTCCCCCTCTGGAACCTGAAAGACGACGGAGGTACTATAATCACAACTGTTGTTAACACAACTCGGCAAACATGTCGGAACATTGTTCTCCTTGTGCCTGTAGGCTGTGGTCAACCATGTGTCTTCCTCATAAAGAACTAACTTTTCTGTTTTATAAGCTTGACTTCAGTGAAACATGTTTTAGGTCAAAATTGGGCTCTTCACCAATCAGACACCAACTATGGCGTTATAAGTACCATAAACAGCGAACAGCACGCCGCATGACAAGATAACGAAATCCAAAACCTTTTGCCAGAGATTTAGAGAAAACCCCACTATTTTTAGATGAAATATGGCTGGCAAAACAAATGAGATTAGTGCACATAATGTACTGCCAACAAGCGAGGCGAAGACACCAAACGCCGGCACGCACGAGGCCACTGTCCGTAACCCGATTACCAAAACAGAACGGGACAGGTATATTCCAAACTTTCCTGTTCTTGTTGTTGAATAACCATCGTTATTTTCAGCATTCTGAAACCACGTGATCTTCCTTAACTTCCCCTCAATGATCTCGTTAATGGGGTGTACCATGATTGGAAATGTGAATATAAGCCCCAAGCACATGCCAATCTGTCACCGCTCAACAAGAACATAAATAAGATCAAGATTCTGCCCTTAAAAAAGAGAGATCAAGAAAAAGGTAGACTATTATATATAATTATAAAAGCCACGCAATGCTCGATTAACGTTGTAGGTGTTAAAAAAATGGCAATTGGATGAATGAGAAATTGATGCTCATTGGTGGAGATTAATGGAGGTCATAAACCCCATGTTGTAACACCCAAAGGTATGGATTAATAGGTGATTATTAGCTTCATAATCATGGAAAATAGAGGGTTACAACCAATGATTTAATGGGAGATAATGAGCACCATTATCATGAAAAATGGAGGGTTACAACCAATGGTTTAATGGGAGATAATGAGCACCATTATCATGGAAAATGGAAGGTTGCAACCAATGTCATTATGCACATAAATTCTGAATAATGCTCATTATAATGTGGATTGTAACATCTATTTTCTAAGCCTATATAATGAACTCTCCTCCACATGTTTGAAATACACACAATTGCATAGAATTTGCACTCACCAAGTCATAGAGTTTTTCCTTGTTTTTCAAGTTCCACCAAGTTGTTGTTGTAGTCATTTTTTGATGATAGAGAAAAACAGTTTCAAGTTCGCCGGAAACGGTATCCAATAGTGCTTAAGATTCCGTTAGTAGTCGTTGTATCCTGGGAGACAGACGTCCGTAGAATCCTCGTGCACAACCGGAGGGGACGAATCTGTTTTAAGGAAAGCGTGACCTACACGTGCTTCGACCATTTTTCGTCTAATTTCCACATTGCGTTGCTTCCATTGAAGTTAAAGGTTTTGTTGTATCTGTTTTCTTTAATTCTATTTTCAATTTCCAATTTTACAATTGTAACCTGTTTATTTTATCCATCCAATATATTGCTAACAGTAGGTATCTCGGTTAGGCCATACCCGGTCAAATCTAACCTCAAATCATAGTTTTCATCTAATAATGTCACTCATTCAGCTATATTAACATATGTAATCTCACTCCAAATGGATTAAAAAAAAAAATGATAGTGGTCGAATGTTATTTGACTAAAGTAAACAGATTTGAAAAAGTATAGGACGGCTTTTATACAATTTTTTTTTAAAGGGAAATCACATTCCACCACACGGTGGCGCACACTTTCTTAAGTAAACAGATTTGAAAAAGTACTAGACACTTGCGTCCATGATGTATCTAACATTAAAATAAACAAACCTAAGAATAACAGCAATTGTATGAAGACGTAATGACCAACCTCGCAAGGACAAAAAGACAGCCTGGTAGAAAAAAAAAAAAACTAATTACACGTTTTCTAAGACAAGTCAAAATAAAAGTTCATCAAATCCACTAGGGTATTTGATACTGTTACCTCCTAAAATTATAGCATATTTACAATTTACCCCCAGAACTTTTAATTTTGATAAGTTACTTATTGAACTTAAAAATGTGTAACAATTCACGCCATTAATAGCAATTTTAGTTTTTTGACCAAAATTGACATGTACTTTATACATGCATAGTTGATTATTGACATAAATAGACATTTTTCTATATTTAGACCCAAATTTATTGTGTTTAATATATGTAATTAAGTTTTCATCAAAATATAAAATTTTAAATTAACTTTAGTTTGAATATAAATTTGGATTAACATTTATATGAAAACAAAACTTTCATACTCTTAATTAATTACGATGTGGAAATCATATATCAATTTTTGTCAAAAACTCAAAATTACTATCAACAAAGGTGATTTATTATAAATTTATAAGTTTAGGGAGCAACTTGTCAAAATAAAAAGCTACGGGGGTAAATTATAAATGTACGACAAGTTCAAGGACAACAGTGTCAATTACCCAATCCATTAAGTTTGTACTATAAGATTAAAAAAAACAAAAAGAGGACCATTTTCACCGTATAGAAAACATGAATGTGCAAAATAAGCTGCAAAATTAATCCCATTCATTGCAGCATCTCCCATAAGTGCAGCCACTTGCAAAAAAACTACACGCAATTTTATGTGGCGTTTGAAAAAGTGGTTTTAATTATATAGTTTAAACAGTAACGGTATAAAACTCTCATATGTTATAATGTAAAGCTAAAATTTGCTACAGTGTAAAGCTGTCACATGCTACAATGTGTGCTTTCAACTACTTAGTTTCAACCACTATTCCAAGCACCCTATAAAATGTTTGTTCTCTCCCTTACACGTATAATGTAAGACCATTACCAATGCAAATGTCAATGTCAATGTTACATTTCCTACCAAAAAGTGTAAAAATAGCATATTTTGTGTGTTATACTCCACGACATAATACTATTTAAAATATCATATTTGCTCCTTGTCATAATTATTGAACCTTGAAAACTTGTAAAAGTAAATTTTTAATATTAAAATAATTAAAAAGTAAGAATGTTGTAATTATTAAAGCAAAAAAATTAATCTACCAATCAATAGGAATCAAATGCCAAATTTACTATATGCTAAACTTTATGAAAAATTTGCTACAAAATTAGCACATAGCAAATTTGGCATTAAAAATTGCACCGCATTTGATTTTTTTTTCTACACTCAAATGCTAAATTTGCCATTGATGCATCACTTAACGTTACATTATATTGGAGATGCTCTAATATAAATGTTCAAAACTAGGAAAGTTGGTTTGTTAATTTTCCCAAGTTCATTTTAATTTGTTGAAATAATGTGAAATGAACACACCACCAAATATAGACTTGCAATAGATCTAACTATTAAAGGTTGTAACAGTAGTACCTGAACAGCCAGTGCCCACCAATCCCTTGGGAGATTGAGAGTGACTATATCTCTTGTTTCATCACCAAAGGCCATGTAGCCAAAGAACCCAAACAGAACATATAAAAGGGTGATCCCAGTAAAAGCCTGAGCAAGCAACTTGGGAAACCCTCTCTTGTCTCTCATCGAGCCCTCCAATGCCAATGTCATCCCAAACCCCTCAAAGCAAAACACCGCCATGCCTCCGGCGAACGGCAAGCCCCCAATATTCGACGTTATTGCCGTCCTGTCCTTGAAAGAAAACTCACCCCCTAAAGCTTGTTGTATGTCTTCCTTGACCACAATCCCCATAGCCAACAGATTGCATATATCAGCAAATATGCTAAAGGGTGCTAAAGCAGACAAGCTTCCAATCCATGACAAACCAATTTCAATTGGGACAAGCAAGAGTATGAAGGAAGAGAAGCTCCAATGCCCTTTGAAAACTGATAATAGATTCTGTCCTATAAACACAAGATAGGCTACAGAGCCTCCACATTGTGACAAGAAAATGAGAGACTCAGCTAGAAAACGACCTGTCGTTCCCAAGCTTTCATAACCCAAGTCGCCATATGTCTTACTCTTTGTTGGACCTTCCTCTTCTTCAGATGCCAACTTGTCCCTACACTTGACCTGTCCATCACCAAAACCATAAGTTTTTCACGACTCTTTTGATTCAAATTTAGTCCAAAAGAAAAACAATTTCTCATTTTTAAGAATAAAATGTATGTGTATGTATTAAACAATTCTGAATCCAATGTTTTTTCCCAAGAAAACACAAATCAATCTTCATGGAAAAAAAAAAAAAAATCCCAAATTGTGAATCCATAGCGAGAAAAAAGTTGAAAATTTTATAGATATTTAATCGGGAGTGAGAATATATGTACGAAAGAGATTAATTTTCGCGGGAAACAGACAGAGCAAAGCCTAAATTCTCAAACCTAAAAGTTGCGAAAATTCAGAGAAATTGAAGGTTTTGAGAACAAAAACTGACGAGAAGAAGCATGCAGTAGTAGGTGGCGAGGCCGGCGACGACGACGCCGAGGGAGCCTGCGAGCCAACCGGCGATTCGGAAGGCGAAAGGGAGGCCCAAAACGCCGGTCCCGACGACCGAAACGACGATGTTTGCTAGGGTTTGAACCGTCGAAGCTGTTCCCGAAGCTTTTCCAGGCTCCAGCAATGGAATTCCCGCGGCTTTGCCTCCGTCTTCCATTTTCCTCAGCCTCCACAAAGCTTCAACGTTGAGCTTCAGATCTCTCTTGCTCTTCTCTCTCTATATATGCATACATATGTTTCTCTCTAGAAGTTTTGTGAATAATATAAGCTGTCAAACAGCAGTGGATTTGAGGTTGACTGCTAACACATGGTGCATCCGATCTCGTTGAATTTTCTTGGACGTATTATCAGTATATAAATACAGTTACATGAAAACTTAATAACAACAAATTCTAACACGTTATAAACTGCATGCATAACAAGAATTAAAACAAAAAGATGAAAGATTTTATACCTATTATTATACTGCATTGTGTAATACAATTTTAAATTGGTGCAGTTATATATTAGACTACTGGTTTGGGTGCTTCTTGTTAGAATAAAATTGTGATGAAAACCATCATCATCTAAGATTGTTCATGTCAAATCATCAAGAATATCAATAAGATGCGGAAGCTAACCTGAATCCATTGATTGAATGTGATTCTTGAGTCTTTTGGTTGAGGATCTTCCAAGTCTGATACGTAAATCCTCCTTATCAGAATGCTCTGTAATCTCTCTGTAGATTGGTAACAAAAAAATAATATACGTACTGACTTGGGGACCACAACCCATTTATATAATTGCTAAATCCTAGCAATTATCCTTAATTACCAATTTAGCCCATCATAAAATTAGTAATTATAATTTTGGTCTCTACACATATGAGGCCCACACTTAATTATGCATTAAAAGCCCAAAACCTAAATTGATCACTTTTAATTAGGCAACCTTATTTGATAGCATTTAATTCACATTTATTTAATATATTAGCCCATATATATTGGATTTTGATCCAACAATCTCCCACTTGGGCTATATATGAAACTTTATACATGTGAATTATACCTTATGAGCTCATGAATTTTGCTATCAAAACCTTATGCACCTCAACAATCTTGTCCATTAACCATAACAATATAGGACCAAAGCGACCTTCGTTACATATGTCGTAACTAGACCCATCAATGATCACATATACCAATACAACTAATAACAAGATCAAGCATGGATGTGTAGCATGAAAATTTCATGCAATGTGATCTTAACATGCCTATTTTCAACTGGTCCACCTTAATACCTTAGTGAGATCAAACCATACCAAAATTAGAGTGTGAATAAACTGAAAACTTTATTTCTGCAGAAAATAACCTTAAAATATCCATAAACTGAAATAACTAAAAAATGTCTATATCATAAGAGCATTTAAAATTACAAACTCCCACTAAAACTAAATATCCTTAAATAATATGACAACCATACGAGCAGCGTGCTCATGAAACATTTTGGGTGACAATCCCTTAGTAAGCGGATCCGCAATCATGGAGTTTGTGCCAATGTGCTCTATAGACAACTATCCACTTTGAACTCTTTCTTTCACAACTAGGAACTTGATCTCTATATGCTTTGACTTCGTCGAGCTCCTGTTGTTGTTGGAATACAAAACTGTTGACTTATTGTCACAAAATATCTTGAGTGGTCTTTGAATACTATCCACTATACGCAGCCCTGTGACAAAATTTCGCAGCCATATTCCATGATTGGACTCCTCATAACACGCTATGAACTCTGCCGCCATTGTAGAAGATGCTATAAGAGACTGTTTAGCACTCTTCCAATAGAAAACACCTCCAGCCATAAGGTAGACATAGCCCGATGTAGATTTCATACTATCTTGGCATCCAGCAAAATCAGAGTCAGTATACCCAATGATCTCAAGCTGTTCTGACATCCGATACGTGAGCATGTAATCCTTTGTTCTCTGAAAACACCTCAAGACTCGTTTGGCTGCTACCCAGTGATCCTTTCCAGGATTGCTTAAGTACCTGCCCAACATCCCAGTAACGTATGCAATATCCGGACGCATACAAACCTGAGCATACATTAGACTCCCTACTACTGACGCATAAGGAATCTTCTGCATTTCCTTAACCTCAAAATCATTCTTAGGGCACTGATTGAGACTAAACTTGTCTCCCTTAGCCACAGGGGTATCACCTGGTTTACAATCCTGCATGCCATATCTCTAAAGAATCTTTTCGATATAGCCCTTTTGTGATAATCTTAAAATACCCCGAGAGCGATCCCGGTGTATCTGTATACCCAACACAAAAGAGGCGTCACCAAGATCCTTCATCTTAAATTTCTTTGATAGAAATCTCTTGGTTTCGTGCAACAAGCCTATATCGTTGCTGGCAAGCAAAATGTCATCGACATATAAAATCAGAAAAATATACTTACTCCCACTGATCTTGTGGTATATACAATCATCGACCAAATTCATCTCAAAACCGAATGAGATGATAACCTGATAAAATTTGTAATACCATTGATGAGAAGCTTGCTTAAGCCCATAGATAGATTTCTTTAATTTACAAACCATCTTCTTTGCATCTCCTGACACAAAGTTTTCCGGTTGCACCATATAGATTGTTTCATCAATGTCACCATTGAGGAACGCAGTCTTAACATCCATCTGATAAAGCTCAAGATCAAAATGTGCCACTAATGCCATTATAATCATAAAAGAGTCTTTCGAAGAAACTGGAGAGAAAGTCTCTTTATAATCAATGCCTTCTTTCTGTGTAAAGCCTTTAGCGACAAGACGAGCCTTATACCTCTCCACATTGCCTTTCGAATCCCTTTTGGTCTTAAATATCCATTTGCAACCAATGGGTTTCGCACCTTCAGGCAATGGGACAAGATCCCAAACGTCGTTGTCTTTCATAGACTTTCTCTCTTCATTCATGGCATCAATCCACTCTTGAGATCTAAAACTTTCCATGGCTTAACGGAAGTTGATTAGATCATCTTCCACCATACCAATGTCATACTCATGTTCTTGGAGAAATACAATGTAATTATCTGGCACCGCACTTCTCCTTTCTCTAGTGGATCTCCTTAATGGCATAGGTTCTTGAGGTGGTTGAGTTTGTTCTTATGAAACAATTTCTGGAATGGGAGGTTCTCCGACATTGTCTTGATTTGGGTCTGCTTCTTGAACGATCTCAGGAGTAGGAACCTGATCAATGTCAATAACAGCTATGGGAATATCAACATATTCCTCTTCAAAGACAAAGTCTCTAACCATATCTCCCCCCGCAAACTCGACATCCTCAAAGAACCTGGCATTTCCCATCTCAAATATCGATTTGGTCGTGGGATCATAAAACTTGTACCCCTTGGATCTTTCAGAGTATCCAATAAAATAACAACTAACCGTCCTTGAGTCCAGTTTCTTTTCATTAGGCCTATAAGGTCTTGCCTCAGCTGGACATCCCCAAACATGCAAATGCTTTATACTAGGCTTCTTGCCTGTCCAAAGTTTGTAAGGGGTTTTGGCAGTTGCTTTAGTTGGAACCCTGTTAAAGATATACGCTGCAGTCTTAAGTGCTTCTCCCCAGAGTGATTCTGGTAAGGCAGAATGAGAAATCATACTCCTCACCATGTCCTTAAGCGTTCTATTTTGTCTTTTAGCAACACCATTCATAGTGGGCGAACCCAGCATAGTGTATTGTGGGACGATACCGCTTTCCTCTAGGAACTTAGCAAACGGTCCTGGACGTTGTTCACCTGAACCGTCATATCTATCATAGTATTCACCACCACGGTCAGATCTGACGCTTTTAATTCTTTTGCTGAGTTGATTTTCAACTTCAGCCTTCTAATTTTTGAACACATCCAGCGACTGTGACTTTTCATGAATGAGATATATGTAGTCATATCTGAAAAAATCGTCTATGAACGTTATAAAATATTGTTGACCATTCTAAGAAGCCGTAGGGAATGGCCCACAAATATCTGTATGTATAAGTTCTAAGACGTCCAAAGTCCTGTTGGCTTCAAATCTCCTTTTATTGGTTTGTTTCCCCTTAATACAGTTTACACAAATATCAAAATCTGTAAAGTCTAAGGGGTCGAGAATTTCGTCTGACACAAGTCTCTCTATTCTACTTCTGGAGATGTGACCTAATCTTTTGTGCCATAACGCAGCTGAATTCTCATTGGTTAATTTTCTCTTTATACCTCGTGTACTTAATTGCAAGAATTCATTAAATGAAGCAAGTGTATCAAGTAAATAAAGATTATCGTAACCTGATAAAGAACCAGAACCAACTAATTTTGAATCATGAAACAAACTAAATTTTTCATTTCCAAATGAACAAGAATAACCAGATTTGTCCAAAGCTGAAATAGAAATCAAATTTCGTCTAAAAGACGGTACAATAAATGTTTCATCAAGATCCAAATAAAATCCAGTCTTTAACAATAATCTAAATTTTCCTATTGCTTCAACTTCAACTTTCTTGCCATCGTCCACGTAGATGTATCTTTCACCATGTAACGCCCCGGAATTTATTTAATGTTATTGTAATATGAATGATAAATTAGTGTGCCATAATTAATGTTTCAACATTAATTTGATTACTTGGTTGGATTTTTGAATTTTTAGTTGTTTTGTTAATTTGATGAATTCAAATGATTTCTTATTGTTTTAAAATGATGTTTTGAGTTTTAAAACACAACAATTTGTAAAATGTTAAAAATATTCTGTTTTACAAAACCGTGGGTGGCATTTGGTTTTCACACAGTAAAACCGCCCACCGTTTCTCTTTATTTATTCTCTCTCTTCCTCCTCTCCCGTCACTCTCCCTGATTTCACTCACTCTCTCTCTCTTTCTCTCTTTCACTCGAGACCCAATCTTCTCTCTCAAATTCTCTCTCAAAATTTTTAAATCAAATTCGAATCCAAGCTTCGGGTTAGCGAGGAGGAAGCTCGGGAACGTGATTTGGCAACCGAGTACGCGGATTGAAGCTTCAATTCGAGGTTAGTTTTGAAATTTCTAAACTTTTTTTCAAATTTTCAATTTTGTACATTTGTCAAATCTAGGTTTGTTTAAGCCTAGAAAACCCTTGATTTGAGCTAAATGAACTTAAAACAACTAGAATTTAAGCTTAGATTGAAGAACAACAGATTGGATTCAAGATTTTTCATTTTTTTCCCTATTTTCTCATTTTTGAATTTTTGAGATTTTTGAGCTTAAATCTTGTTTGAATGAGTCCAAATGTGTTCTAGCATGTTTTTCTATCAACTATGATTGTTTTCCATGCTTGGAATTTGAGAAAAACAGGTTAGAATCAAAATTTAAATTTTGGGGATCGAAAAACCCGTGGCTGGATTTCTAGGTTTTCCCAGTTCGGCAGGCCGGACCACGAGTTCGGCAGGCCGGAATAGGGATCGGTAGGCTGGTGTTCTTTCGCCCGGTAGGCCGAACCTAGGGAATGACAGGCCGACCGGACTTGGCTTCCGGCAGGCCCAACTGCACAGTTCGGTCGGCCGAAGCAGGGAGTCCGACAGGCCGACCGAAGCATGGAAAATTTTGAGACTTTTCACCCGTTTTCACTGTTTTGAACCCCGATTTAAATTCCAACCTCATAGAATAATTTTAAAGATACAAATGACACACTAGGACATCATGAAATGATTTAGTAACATAGAATGTCTTGAACTAGATATTGATCGACTTAGTTGGTATCTAGGATCGTTCGTGGTTCCGCGGAGCTAACGTATAGCGGACTGGGATTACGGTGTAGGGTACCGGCACAAGTATTGAGGTAGGACTTCTACCCCATTTTCTTGGTAGCCTAGTTTCAAAATGATTTGGCTTTGAAAAGGATTTCTATTAAAATGTTTTCAACGGTTGTTTGAAAGTGAATTTATCGGTTATATTTTATTATACCGTAAACTGAAATGAACTTCATAATGAATGTAAATGACAACACTTGGTAACTGGGTTTTGAATGATGATGATAATAAACATATAGGCATGATGTCATATCAGAGATCGGGTCGTGTAGCGATCGACCTTGGGGGCAGGTCCCGAAACCCAGTTGGGCCACTACGGTGGTGATATTATTATGGTTTGCCTAGGAAAGGAAAATGATATTACTGGTTGTACGAGTAAACTGTTCTAGGTAGGAATGGTTTTACTCAAATTTATTTATTTATTTATTCATTTAAGATTTCTTTTAAATAATTCCTGAATAATGAAATGTTTCTTTAAATTAAATTATTTTATAAAACACAGTCCTATTGAGCCTTTCGCTCACGTTTTGTTTGTTTTAAATTTTTCCCCCTCTAGGTGGTTTTCCATTTAGGTTTGGAGAGGACTCATCGGACAGGACCTAGGAGCAATAGATGGACTAGTAAATTTATTTGTACTATTTAAATCAAGGCATGTAAGAACTTAACTTTATCTATACTTGGACTATGATTGTATTTATGATATTGTCAGTACCATCTATGTGCACAAGTTGTGGGTTTGTGGAACCCATACTCGCTATGTTTATTCTTTTATATTAATTATCCATGCAATGGTTTTCTTTAAATTTTCACATTTTATATTTACTTCAAACCCCTTAACTCTTGATTTTTAATTAAATACCCTTTTAATTAATTTAAATAATCCACCACGTCACCTCCTGTACTCTGAGGCGTGACAAAATGGTATCGGAGCTCAAGGTTATGAACCTTGGGAATTGTGCACACATAGGTTTGACAATAAAATACCTCTGACAGTCCAAATTTTGTTTTCAAAAGTGAGAGAATGGCACCTAGATGTCGTTCGACAGCTGACGTCGAGTTCGGAAATGATGAGGGCATGATAAGGTCTATGTTTGAGGCTTTTCGGCAGATGGCAGCCAGAGCTAGACCAGAAGATTCTAATGTTTGTAGTCGGCATGCGTATTTTAAGGAATTCTGGTGGGCGTCTATTTCGACTTTTGATGGTAATGGAGATCCGCAGTTAGCAGAGTATTGGCTGAATTCGGTTTTGAAATATTTGGATACCCTTGGTGTGCCTGAGGAGTATCATGTGGAGTTTGTTGCGTATAAGCTCGAGGGTGGCGCTAACACTTGGTGGAAACAAGCTAAGTGTTTGGAGCGCGGTGGTGATATCAGTTGAGACAGGTTCGAGGAGCTGTTCTATGATCGATATTTTTCGCAGGGGTATAGAGATCAGAAGGCAGCTGAGTTCTATAGATTGCATCAGGGTGATATGTCAGTTCGGGAGTATGAGGCAAGGTTTAATGAGTTTGCTAGGTTTGCTCCATCAGCGGTGGCATCGGAGCGTGAGAAGTGTATTAAGTTTCAGGAAGGGCTCAAGGCTCCTATTCGGTGACAGTTGGTTGCTCTGCGGCTTAGGAGTTTTGAAGAGCTTGTGTCGTCGGTGATATCCATGGAGAATGATTATGTGCAGTATTGTGAGGACCGAGCCAAGGCTTCAGGAGGACCACAGAGGAGCGATAGGAAGAGCACCAGTAGCCGTCCAACTCTGGGGAAGAGCAAGCAGGGTGGCGCGACCAGTGGTAGCAGCAGTTCGTCTGGCAGCAGGCGCAGCAATCCCTACAGCTTTCATTGTCATTTCTGTCAGCAGCCCGGACACATCAAGAGGAATTGCCCGATCAGGAGTGCCCGTCTTGGATCTCAGACCTGGGAGGATGCCAGTCGTCAGTCTCAGCCTCAGACCCTACCTCCACATCAGCAGTACCCGCAGTTGCAGTATCCCCAGTTCTCTCCTCAGCAGTTCTCATATCCGGCACGGGGGCAGCAACCGCAGCATTTCCAGCGCAGTGTCCCTCAGTATCGAGCGTCGAGTATAGGTAGCGTGCAGTCGTCTCCTTCTCAGCAGCAGCGGCAGAATAATCCTGGACCTAGTAATGTTGGTAGAGGAAAAGGAAAGGCACTAGTGCAGGTTCATGCAATGGCATCTGGAGGTTCAGATTCCCACGTTGGTAACGCGGTTGTCGACGGTACGATCTTGGTTTCTAGATCTTTAGCTCGTGTTTTATTTGATACTGGTGCCTCTCATTTTGAGTTCTTTTGTACATGCCTTGGGATTAGAGATAAAAGAGTTCGATGAACCCTTAGTTATAACTTCTCCCTTGGGGCGGGTGTGTGTAAATTGTATGTGTAAATCTTGTAAAATAAAGATTGATGATGAGATTTTGAAAAGTGATTTGATTATACTCCCCATGAGCTCCTATGATGTGATTCTAAGAATGGATTGGTTGTCCCGGTATAAGGCAGTAGTGGACTGCCAACTTAGAAAAGTGACCCTAGTATTTGATAGGGGGACGATGATCACTTACCAGGGTGGTGGTGATTGGTTAATGAGTGAGCGTCTCATGAAGTCGTGTCTAAGAGGGCGAAGGAATCTAGGTTGTTGTGCTTTTCTTGCCAATCTAGATTGCGAGCCCTATGCTTCGAGTGGCAGTGTAGCGATTTCGGTGATTGATGAGTTCAAGGATGTCTTCCCCGACGAGTTGCCAGGATTACCACCGCATCGAAAAATTGAGTTTGGTATCGAGTTGTTTCCAGGGACAGCAGTGATTTCTATGGCACCTTATCGGATGGCGCCGACAGAAATGAAGGAATTGAGGAAGCAACTTCAGGAGCTTACTGATAAAGGGTATATTCGAAATAGCACATCTCCATGGGGAGCACCAATTTTGTTTGCTAAGAAGCATGATGGGAGTCTCAGGTTGTGTGTGGATTATCGGTAGCTGAATCGTGTTACGGTGAAGAACAAGTATCCCTTGCCTAGGATTGATGAGTTGTTTGATCAGTTGGGAGGTTCGCGGTACTTCTCAAAGATTGATTTGTGGTCGGGTTATCATCAGCTCAGGATTAAGGAAGAGGATATTCCCAAGACAGCTTTTAGGACTCGGTATGGGCACTTTGAGTTTCTGGTTATGTCGTTTGGGTTAACGAATGCTCCGACAGCTTTCATGGATTTGATGAACAGGATATTTAGGCCGTATCTGTATCATTTCATGATCGTGTTCATCGATGATATTCTTGTGTATTCTAAGACTTGGGAGGAGCATGAGCAGCATCTCCAGATCGTGCTTCAGACTCTGCGTGAGCACTAGTTGTATGCTAATAGGGAAAAGTGCGAGTTTTGGTTGACTGAGATCAAGTTTCTGGGTCATGTCATCTCGGAGCATGGTATTTCTGTGGATCCGTCCAAGATTGAGGCAATAGTGGAGTGGGAACGGCCAAGGAATGTAGCAGAGATTCGCAGCTTCTTAGGTCTTGCAGGTTATTACAGGAAATTTGTAAAGGATTTTTCGAAGATTGCAGCTCCGTTGATGAGATTGATCAAGAAAAATATCAGGTTTGAGTGGAATGAAGATTGTGAGCTTGCTTTTCAGGAATTGAAGAACCGGTTGACTTCAGCTCCAATGTTAGTTATTCCTAGCAGTGACAAGCCGTATGAGGTTTATACGGATGCTTCAGGGCACGGACTTGGGTGCGTGTTGATGCAGCATAGACGTGTAGTTGCATACGGATCGAGACAGCTACGACCTCACGAGCGAAATTATCCTACTCATGATTTAGAGCTCGCAGCGGTGATTCACGCGCTGAAGATTTGGAGGTGTTATTTGTATGGAGCGTCGTTTCAGGTCTTCTCCGATCACAAGAGTTTGAGGTATTTGTTCACTTAGAGGGATCTTAATTTGAGGCAGCGTAGGTGGGTAGAGTATATGGAGGATTATGATTTTGTGTTGCAATATCATCCTGGGAAAGCTAATGTGGTCGCGGATGCGCTTAGTAGGAAGTCTTCAGGGATTCTCGCTTGTTTGGCTTTTGAGGACTGGAGCAGGGATGCGACGGTGAGCGAGTTTAGGCTACGATATCATGAAGACTATGATCGAGTTTCGGTATATCATGTGGAAGCAACCCCAGCTCTTGTTCGGATGGTGAAGCAAAGTCAGTGGCAGCATCGGCATTTGCAGGGGATTTGGTCGCGGATTTAGAACGGGGAGCAGTTTGAAGAATGGAGCGTGCATGCAGATGGATAGTTGTATTTCTGGGAGCGTCTTGCAGTTCCAGCTATTGCCGAGGTGACGCAAGCCGTTTTGGATGAAGCTCATAGGTCTCAGTTCGCTATTCATCCAGGGAGCACAAAGATGTATCGCGATTTGAAGAGGCAGTATTGGTGGAGAGGCATGAAGAAAGATGTTCGAGAGTACGTGGCCAAGTGTTCGACATGTCTTCAGGTGAAAGCCGAGCATCAGAAGCCTGCAGTTCAGCTTCAGCCGCTTCCTATTCCAGGGTGGAAATGGGAGCATGTGACGATGGATTTTCTCATAGGGTTGCCGAGGACGGAGCAACGGCATGATGCAGTTTGGGTCGCGGTCGACAGGTTGACGAAATCGACGCATTTCGTTCCATTTAGGTCGACGTGTTCAAGGAAGATTCTCGGGGATTTGTATCTGTAGAACATTGTGAGGTTGCATGGAGTTCCTTTGTTCATCACCTCTGATCGAGACACCAGGTTTAATGCTAAGTACTGGAGGAGTTTTCAAGAGGCTTTAGGTACAGATTTGAACTTCAGTACGGCGTTTCTTCCTCAGACTGATGGGCAGTCTGAGCGAGTTATTCAGATTCTCGAGGATATGTTGCGTGCATGTGCGTTGGACTTCGGCGAGAACTGGAAGCAATGTTTGCATCTAGCGGAGTTCGTATATAACAATAGCTATTAGGCGAGTATCGGTATGGCACCGTTTGAGGCGTTGTATGGGCAACCGTGTCGGTCACCTGTGTGTTGGGCCGAGCCGGAAGATAGGGTTATTCTTGGGCCAGATGAGACCCATGATAGCAATGAGAAAGTCGTCGTGATTCGAGATCGGTTGAGGGCAGCTCAGAGTCGACAGAAGAGTTACGCGGATAGGAGACGTAGACCCTTAGAGTTCGCGGTTGGAGATTTTGTTCTCTTAAGGGTATTGCCTCGTAAGGGAACTATGCGATTTGGGGTGAGTGGGAAGCTCACGCCGAGGTATATTGGGCCGTTCGAGATCACTCAGCGTGTTGGTGTGATTGCTTATCAGCTTGATCTTTCGCCTGAACTTTCTCATGTTCACGAGGTGTTTCATGTATCGATGCTTAGGAAGTGTCCGCTTGAGCAGGGTAAGATAGTTTCATTTCACGATATTCAGGTTCGGGAAGATACGACGTACGAGGAGGTGCCGATTCAAATCATCGAACGAAAAGTAATTAGTTTGCGCCGTCGTGAGATACCGTTGGTAAAGATCGTGTGGTAACATCACGGGGTTGATGAAGCCACTTGGGAACTAGAATCGAGTATGCGGGAATTGTATCTGCATTTGTTTTGTTTCTGAAAATGAGATGTACATTTCGAGGGTGAAATTTCTTTTAGGGGTGGAGAGTTGTAACGCCCCGGAATTTATTTAATGTTATTATAATATGAATGATAAATTAGTGTGCCATAATTAATGTTTCAACATTAATTTGATTACTTGGTTGGATTTTTGAATTTTTAGTTGTTTTGTTAATTTGATGAATTCAAATGATTTCTTATTGTTTTAAAATGATGTTTTGAGTTTTAAAACACAACAATTTGTAAAATGTTAAAAATATTCCGTTTTACAAAACCGTGGGTGGCATTTGGTTTTTGCACAGTAAAACTGCCCACCGTTTCTCTCTATTTATTCTCTCTCTTCCTCCTCTCTCCTCACTCTCCCTGATTTCACTCTCTCTCTCTCTTTCTCTCTTTCACCCGAGACCCTCTCTTCTCTCTCAAATTCTCTCTCAAAATTTTTGAATCAAATTCGAATCCAAGCTTCGGGTTAGCGAGGAGGAAGCTCGGGAATGTGATTTGGCAACCGAGAACGCGGATTGAAGCTTCGATTCGAGGTTAGTTTTGAAATTTCTAAACTTTTTTTCAAATTTTCAGTTTTGTGCATTTTTGAAATCTAGGTTTGTTTAAGCCTAGAAAACCCTTGATTTGAGCTAAATGAACTTAGAACAACTAGAATTTAAGCTTAGATTGAAGAAAAAATGATTGGATTCAAGATTTTTCATTTTTCTCCCTATTTTCTCATTTTTGAATTTTTGAGATTTTTGAGCTTAAATCTTGTTTGAATGAGTCCAAATGTGTTCTAGCATGTTTTTCTATCAACTATGATTGTTTTCCATGCCCGGGATTTGAGAAAAATAGGTTAGAATCAAAATTTGAATTTTGGGGATCGAAAAACCCGTGGCTGGATTTCTAGGTTTTCCCAGTTTGATAGGCCGGACCACGTGTTCGGTAGGCCGGAATAGGGATCGGCAAGCCGGTGTTCTTTTGCCCGGCAGGCCGAACCTGGGGAATGATCGGCCGATCGGACTTGGCTTCCGGCAGGCCGAACTACACAGTTCGGCCGACCAAAGCAGGGAGTCCGGCAGACCGACCGAAGCATGGAAAATTTTGTGACTTTTCACCCGTTTTCACTGTTTTGAACCTCGATTTAAATTCCAACCTTATAGAATAATTTTAAAGATACAAATGGCACACTAGGACATCATGAAATGATTTAGTAACATAGAATGTCTTGAACTAGATATTGATCGACTTAGTTGGTATCTAGGATCGTTCGTGGTTCCGTGGAGCTAACGTATAGCGGACCGGGATTACGGTGTGGGGTACCGGCACGAGTATTGAGGTAGGACTTCTACCCTATTTTCTTGGTAGCCTAGTTTCGAAATGATTTGGCTTTGAAAAGGATTTCTATTAAAATGTTTTCAACGGTTGTTTGAAAATGAATTTATCGGTTATATTTTATTATACCGTAAACTGAAATGAACTTCATAATGAATGTAAATGACAACACTCGGTAACTGGGTTTTGAATGATGATGATAATAAACATATAGGCATGATGCCATATCAGAGATCGGGTCGTGTAGCGATCGACCTTGGGGGCAGGTCCCGAAACCTAGCTGGGCCACTATGGTGGTGATATTATTATGGTTTGCCTAGGAAAGGAAAATGATATTACTGGTTGTACGAGTAAACTGTTCTAGGTAGGAATGGTTTTACTCAAATTTATTTATTTAAGATTTCTTTTAAATAATTCCTGAATAATGAAATGTTTTTTTAAATTAAATTATTTTATAAAACACAGTCCTACTGAGCCTTTCGCTCACGTTTTGTTTGTTTTAAATTTTTCCCCCTCTAGGTGGTTTTCCATTTAGGTTTGGAGAGGACTCATCGGACAGGACCTAGGAGCAATAGATGGACTAGTAAATTTATTTGTATTATTTAAATCAAGGCTTGTAAGAACTTAACTTTATCTGTACTTGGACTGTGATTGTATTTATGATATTGTCAGTACCATATGTGTGCACAAGTTGTGGGTTTGTGGAACCCATACTCGCTATGTTTATTCTTTTATATTAATTATCCATGTAATGGTTTTCTTTAAATTTTCACGTTTTATATTTACTTCAAACCCCTTAACTCTTGATTTTTAATTAAATACCCTTTTAATTAATTTAAATAATCCGCCACGTCACCTCCCGTACTCTAGGTCGTGACACACCATCAGTTGGCTTTCGGCATCTCAACCATCCCTGCATAGACACACTGATGTGAGTGGTTGCACCAGAATCCATCTGTCAAGTGTGTTCAGGTATCGAAGTTAAATTAACCTCAGAACAAACCAAATTAAGAAGCATATCTTTTCTAGCACGCCAAGCGTGATAATTGGTGCAATGCTTCTTCTTAAGTCCTGCAGCTCCACAGAAGAAACAACCCGTACCTTCCGGATCAACCGGTCTCTTTTGTTGCTTCTTTTGAGGTGCCGTAACTGCAGCTTCCTTATCCTTCTTCCTTTTCTTCCCTTTGTCCTTGGAAGTATTAGCCAAGTGAGCACTTTTGGTCTTTTCTTGCTTCAACCTTTCCTCTTCTTGCACACAATGTGAGATGAGCTCATTAAGAGATCAAGTCTCCTTTTGGCAGTTATAGCTCACCTTAAACTGACTGAAATGTGCAGGAAGAGATATAAGAACCAAATGCATTAGCAAATCCTCAAAAAGGTCAAGCTTAAGTGCTCTTAATTTTGAAGCAAGATGAGACATCTCCATGATGTACTCCCTAATGTTCCCCTTACCTTTGTATCTCATTGAGATGAGGTTTGCCAAAAGTGTACTTGTTTCAGCCTTTTCATTTTTGGCAAATCTCTTCTCAATGTCCTCAAGGAACTCTTTGGTTGTCTTTATCGTTTCCGATATAGTGCCCCTGAATGCTTCTGGAATGGCCTTCTTCATGATCATCATACACATGCGATTTGACTTTTCCCACCTTTCCATGTCCTTCTTTTGATCAGAGGAACTGTTATCTGTAAGAGGTGCGGGAAAAGGAACCCTTAACGCAAGGTCGAGATCAATGACTCCGAGAACTATTAGGAGGTTCTCTTGCCATGATTTGAAGTTTCTACCATTCAGCATAGGAATTGAATTGATGTTGGCAGTAATATTAGAGGCAGAACTAGTAGCTGAAACAGAGAACAAAATAAACAAAACCAAAACAAGCTCACATAAGAATCCTTAATAACAATAATAAATCCAAATAAAGGTAACCCCATCTCAAGATATCGGGCACTCCATTAATATTTAGTATTTGGACAGAAATATTAACTTGTAAGTGATATCTTGGTGTAGTAATCAAACATTGACAATAAGAACATGTCAAACAATAAATCTTCCTTTGGGCTGATCTATTGCTTACATGTAAAACCGAATAATCATCACGTGTTTATCACCACATGTGTACATGTAATTCTGTCAAATATTGCCTTCCTTTGGGCCGGTCAATATTCACATAAATTACATGAACACAACCGTTTATATTTCAAAACAAATTAATTTCCACAAGAGAGGCCACTTTGGTGACATGTTGCTTTAATTAATTCATCTCAAAATATATATAAAATACCAATATTTGAATTTAAAATTGCACCAAAAAATGACCAAAATTAAAAAATAAAAAAAATGAAAATAAAAAATTTTTGGTCAAGGTCAATATTGACAAGGTCGGGGCTGGACCGGGTCCGGAGAACCCTACCCTGATCCTAACCCAGCCCCCCCTTTATTTCCTTCTTCTTCTTTTTTTTTTTTTTGGTCACCCAGGGGTCAACCCCTGGGGACTGACCGGTCACGGGCCCAGCCCGTGTATGAATTGCTTTGTCCAGTCACGGGCCCGACCTGTGTATTTCCTTCTTTTTTTTTTTGGCGGTAACCCAGGGGTTTGAATCCCTAGGTTGGGACTGATCGCGGGCCCAATCGGGCCCGTGTAAAGAGCCTCAGGTCTGGGTCGAAGCCCAGACCTTCCCTAAGCAACCCTAGGGGTCTTTCGACCCCTGGGTGAAGGCCGCCGCCCCAGTGCTGCGGCCAAGCGGCCGCAGCTGCTCTACTCCGGCGTGACCTCCAGACACGGTCGACGCCGGCTGTCGTAGGTCCAGCCGCTGACAAAAATAACCACTTTTTTTTTTTATGCAGTGGCCTCTGTGGCTATCGCTTTCTTGCTCCGCCGTGGCCAGAGTCTTTCCGGCGTAGCCTCATGGTCGTCACCGGAGTCCCTTCGCCGGCGGCAGTAAGGATGCTACCAGTCTTCCCTTATTCCCGAACCAAAAAAGCCAGAAACGTAAATCACGATTTTTGAGCTCCGTGCGATACACATAAACCAAGGGAAGAATACAGTGAAACGTTAATAACGTTATTTTATTTTATATTATATTATTTTTCCCTTTTCTTTTTTGTTCTCTCGGCAACAAAGTCGTGAAAGCAATCAAAACACAAAAACAGAAAATTGATGTTCTCTCGGCAACATTACATAATTGATGTTACTTTTCTTTTCAGCAAACGTGCCGTATAAAGGAGTTCAAACAATCAAAACAGAAAATTTCTTCAACCAATTGTTCTCAAATTTAACAATTTAAAAAAATTATAGATCGTTAAATTTGAGAATTTTTATGAGAATCACATCTATAAAAAAAAATTTTGATTCCCAATGATTTAACATGAAGAGGCTCTAGATACCACTTGTTAGAATAAAATTGTGATGAAAACCATCATCACCCAGGATCGTTCATGTCAAATCATCAAGAATATTAATAAGATACGGAAGCTAACCTGAATCCATTGATGGAATGTGATTCTTGACTCTTTTGGTTAAGGATCTTTCAAGTCTGGTACGTAAATCCTCCTTATCAGAATGCTCTGTAATCTCTCTGTAGATGGGTAATAGAAAAATAATGTACGTACTGACTTGGGGACCATAACCCCTTTATATAATTGCTAAACCCTAGCAATTATACTTAATTACTAATTTAGCCCATCATAAAATTAGTAATTATAATTTTGGTCTCTACACATAGGAGGCCCACACTTAGTGATACATTAAAAGCCCAAAACCCAAATTGATCACTTTTAATTGGGTAACCTTATTTGATAGTCTTTAATTCACATTTATTTAATATATTAGCCCATATATATTGGATTTTGATCTAACACTTCTATCACCCAAGCACTCAATACGATAGTGTATAAAACTGGATGAGAGAAAGGTGATAGGGACCAAACTTGTGTTCAACAAGAACGTGAAAAATTTTTGTTTTCTCTGCTACCTTTCATTTCCTTCCATCAAGGAAATATATAGCACCCAAAAAAAATCAGTTACTAGTGCTCTAATTGATGTTTTAATGAAAACATAAATAGGAGACTATTAGAATTCAAAACCGTTAAAAAATTGATTGGTTTCAATTGGAAACCTTTAGAATTACAATCGGTTACATTACATACAAACTATATATATATATATATATATACACATACAAAAACAAAATGTATATATTATCATTCAAAGTTGATCGAGATTTGGATGACACAGCTTTCCCTTCCAATTCGAGTGTTCCTTCACACGACTACGCAGAACAAATCTCTACTTTTCGCAGTCGATGTTACTTTATTTTATTACTAGTTGGAAAGCAGCATTAAAATGTCAACAAAATCATGAGAATTTTTATAAATATTGCATCTAAGATGTTACAGAAGTTAAGTTTGTGCCATAATTTAACATATAATATAAATAATAATATGGTATATATATTTTTAAATATGACATTAATAAATATAACTTTTAAAAGTATGGTATAATATGTAATTCTTTCTCAAAAAAAGTAAAAAAAATTTAAGAGTAAAAAATAAATATATAAAAAAATAAGCCAAGAATGAGCAAAAACAAATATGTATGGCAAAAACAAAAAGTAAAAGAATATGAAAGAAAATGGGAGAAAAGAGAAAGAGGAAAAAAAAAGAAAATAAAAAATTTTTGTGTTTTAAGCGCTTCGAGAGCATCAGCTAAAACCTATTTTTTATGTTATCGGTAAATATATCTCAGCCGAAACCTATTTTTTTATATTATCGGTAAATATATTAAAGATATTTATAGGGTCTATATAAAAAAAGGCATTTGAGAGGATTTTAGAACAAAGATTAAATAGAGACATCTATAGAAAAAGAAAAATTATTTAAGAAAGGCAGTTTTGAAAAATAAATATGTTTATGAGAGTTATTTTTTATCAATTTGTAAGAGTGATTTTATTAATTACAAATTTATTTTCCATCCCCATCAAAAAAATTATTTTCCATTAGGATATATATATATAGGCTAGAATTTTGGCATGCATGCAAAAAAAAAATGCCAAATTATAAAAGAACTAATAAAATATTTAAAGGGTTTTAAATTTAAAAAATTGCATAAAACACAATGAACTATGACGAATAGCGCATGCACCTAACGTATGAAATCAAGACGCGTCATCTCATAGATCTCAAAATAAAGAAACAAATAAAATAAATGTTCTAATATTCCACACAACATAATTTCACCTCACTAAATCAAGAGCCTAGGAGTTTATTAAGTTAATTTGACCATTCAAGATTATAAGAATAATTTTTTAATGACAATCTCTTGGTAGAAGAGAAACTTTTTGATTCTGATAAATAAATGATAGTTATGAAATAGAATAAAATGATAAAACAATTTAATTTTAGGAAAAATTTTAGAAGATTGTGGCTGAGCTCTCCCTTTATATATATATATATATTATGGAGTTATCAACGTACCCTGTTAAGTGATTTAAATTTTGAAATTTCTCAGTATTTGTCACAAATTTTGCGAACAGATTCAATTATTGAGAATCAGAGAAGAGTTTTCATTTTTGTTTTGGTAATAAACGTCATTGAAGAGTTTCTATTTTTAGTTTTGTTTGTTTTATTTATTTGAATTTGAATTCTTGGACATATAAGATTACATCTGGATAAGATTATATTCGTACAACTAAATCGGAATTAAATTATATTTATATTTGGAACAAGATTAGTGGAGTATTGCCTATATATATATATATATATATATATGGTGTGTTTGTTCGGGTTTTCAAATCATGGTTCGAATCATTTTACTACAGTAATTTTTTTCACAAAAATTTAAATTTTTATTTAAATATTTTACTCAAATATTCATACCAAACGTACCCATAAACTGTATGCTGTCACTTTTGTGAACATGATTTTTTTTGTTTTCTCTCCCTCTTTTTCTCTTTGTTTCGGTGAGAACAATTTCTCATTTTATCATTTTTTTTTATTTTCTTTGCATTGTTAGATGCATCACATCAAGCTCTGTCTCTCTTTTTTTTTACCTTAATTGGCACCCTCTTCTTTCTTTTGCTGATGCATTTGCATGATGAGATTGTTAAAGCAAAGTTAAGTAAAAAGATTCCTTTTACTCCCTGACATCCATATTTGCAGGCATTTGAAAAAAAATTGGTTATTATTTGTTTAACTAGCTCGGGTCCCACTTGCTTAACGACCCAGCGCCTGGTCAATCAATAGCATGCAAGCGTGAGAAGCACACGCCTTGAACTGCAGCATGGGTTATTCCTGTGGGTCCCGCCATGGTTTTTTGTTCATTCTCTGGTAGAATTCCATGCTGCCCAACCCATAAGAGCCTGTTTCTTTGACAAATCGTCTAAAGACAGATGGGTAATTGGAAGAAGACAACCAATAAACCTGTGACATGTGGCAGTGAGAAGTGAAAAAAACGTTTCGCTGTTTGAACTGTGAGGAAGCAGCATCCGAAACACATCTCGCTTTATATATCTGTCTCAAAAATTGTGATCCACTTGATGGAATCAATTGTTTCCCGAGATGATTCCTAAAATACCAAATGCATATATTTTTTCTTATATTTATTGTAAAATAGAGTAAATTACTTTAATAGTCTTTAATCTTTCACAAAAATAAATATTTAAACTTTAAGTTTTTATTTTAGATTTATCAGTCTTTTATTTTTTATTTTAGTCACTAAAAGACTAATTTGACGATTAAACAGTTAATTTTAGACTAAAAAATATGACAAAATGGTCCTTAAAGTTATTATAAAGTGACAAAGAGGTCTCAGAGTTATAAAAAATGTGACAAATTGGTCTCTAAAATTAACGGTTTAACCATTAAATTGGTCATTCAACAAATAAAATAAAAATTTGGAGACTGTTAAATCAAAAATAAAAAAATTATGACTAAAATTACAATTTCGTAAAAGATTAGAAACTACCGTGACAAATTACTCTACTAAAATATTTTAACTGTTTGCAAATTATAATGTTTTCACTTGTTTCTCTGCTGAATCTTGTTGTGTTCAGATAGGCACTAGGAATTTTTACTCAGATAAGCCTCCGGGCAGAACAAGTAGTCATGGGTAAAATTGGAACTTAATTTCTACCCCTCTGAAAGGCAGATTTTGGTTACCGCTCAAAATCCCACGCAACCTGTTATGAGCCAAATTGTTTGCCTAGTCATGCACATGATGATGACAAGAATTGCAGTGGCTTCAGGCCAAAAAAAAAAAAAAAAAATATATATCTTATCCCTTAGAAAAGGAGATTTTGTTACCAATATGATGCTATTAAGGCTTCTAGGGACAGCCATGTGTTGTTTCATTGGGAGTTTGGTGGTGGGTTTCATCAAAGAATAGGATGTTCCATTACCAAATTTAAAGTGTGTTAGGCAACCTAATTAGAACTCATAGTTTAATTATCTATAATGTAAAACAAAAGTATATTATAGTATAAAAATATGTTTAAAAGGTTCGTTTGGTTTATTGGATATAATAGTATTGGATAGGATAGTCTTAGAGGATTGAATTAAAATAGATTGGATTGTATTAGAATAGATATGATAAAATTTTAACTAATCCAATCACATTTTTAGTGTTGTGTTATTAAGATAGGGGGCTTTTTTGTAAATTTCTTTAGATTTTGGGTCAAATTACAATTTTTTAAAATTAAAAGGGTAAAAATATAATTATTAAAATATTTCTATCACATAAAAATTATATTTTGACCCCTTATTTTTGAAAAAAAGTATAAAATAACCCTAAATTTTTATAAATTTTTGCAAATAGTCATTTAAAATTTTCACTATGTACAAAAGTTATGTTTAATCCGATGCTTTAGCAAGGGATTACCTAATCTTCTTCTAAGGGGATTCAAGTTCCTTTAAAGTTTTTCACCAAACAAAATATTAAGAATTAATCCAATTCAATCCTCCCTAATTATGACCACCAAACATGCCCAAAAGGTTAGTTAGAACTAATTGGTCCTAACTATAATGTAAAGCTTTTAGTAACTACAATAAAAAGTAAAAAGATGCTACAATATAAAACTTTCATATGTTACGCTTTATAAACCAAAAACATTAGTTTTCACTAACTTACTAAACACCCCTTAAAGTACTCACGCGCTAAAATACTAAAGTTCTAAATGTCAGTTATACATTCCCAAAAAGTCTCTTGGCATTGTAGCCTAAAGACTTTTGATGCCTCAACAGTAGGCGAAAAACGACACCTGAAATAAGATAGAAACGACACTTAAGAGAAGCAGGCAACGAACAGAGGACATCTTGGTTCTTGACTATGGAGATGCGAGGCTCTCTCTTCGAACAGAGTACAAGCAATTTCTCCAACGTCAAAATTGTCCCAAAGAGAGCATGATAATGGGAAAGGAAACCGTGTCATTTTTCGTTGAATTTTTAACGGTCTAATGCACGAGATGACTAATTCAAGACAAGTTGATAAATTTGAACACGTTCTAAAAGACAAAAATGACATTTTATAGACGACCTATAATCAGGGTAAAAAAATGACTCAGCAATTTAGACAACAATTCCTTGAACAAAGTCTCACACAAAAATCGTCCTTTTGGTTAATTCCGGTGCTTAAACTTCTTCAAGAGGATCTTAGCTTAGACGATATAAAAGGAACACGGTTTAAATGAATCCATTGAAACCTACCAATGTCCCTCATTCCACTAATATGTACAACTTAAAAAAAATATATCTACAGCAAAATCTAGTTCATTTGTACCATTTGCTTCCTCACCTTGTTGATGATTACATACATAGCTCCTAAATCCCACAAAGCATTTCACAAAGCCTGAAAACAGTAAGGCTGGCAAATGCAGTCTATTGCATGCATGAGTTTCCTCCTAGGCCCCACTGCGTTTGCACCCATGTCCTTGAGCTTCTTCATAGTCAGATTCACCAACTGAAACTTGCTAAGACCCTTCCCTTGAAAGAGCCTCACAAACTGTTCCAGACCCAGAGAAGCTAGCCACCTGCTCAACCCGCCGGCTTTCTGGAGCTTCCTCTCGAGATTCAGTGCCCTCAGTCTTTGATTTAATAGCTTTCCACCATCACGGAAATCAGTGTGGCCATGGAGAAAAGGTCTTGGCCGGAAAGTGGTTCTCGAGGTTTTAGATACTCCGAGTACCCTATAAGACTTGGAGGTGTGACGCCGGTTCAGGTTTATTGATACTGTTCTTGGATCTTGCTGCAAAGGTCTGGTTAAGGCTGGAATGTTTGAAGCAGAAGGTTTCTTAACAAGCTGGTGATCCGTTTTAGGAACTGCAGGCATTGACCTTTTCCACTCATCAACCAATGGCATCCCGGCACACGTCTCGGTTGGAACCGCTGATCTGTTATCTACCCTTTTTCTAGCCAAGGCTTGCGACTGACTTGGTTCCGGATTTAGCTGCAGGAATCTATCAGCAACAGGTAGTGCAGGCACCAGAATGATCACCTTCTGCTTCTTCACAATCACCCAACTATTTTCTCTGCAGAGATCCTGATCGGGATCAGAATTTGGAAAGCCAACAAGACTGCTTGAATTGTCATTCTCCTTTGCAGGGATAGCCACAAGCTCCCTTTGCTTTGCTTTTCCCATCAAGCTGAACCTCCTTGTCTAGTGATAAGTAAAACAATACAATTTCTTAATTATTGCATAAGCTAAAAAGCCAAATTATGAAACATACAGCTTCCACACAACAAACAGATGCCCAAACAATAATATAATAGAAATACTGGTATTATCACTATTTTTATTTTTGCGAGGCACAGAATCTATACTAATCAGTTTGAAAATTTACCTCAATTCCAAACAATGTAAAGCTTTCACATGCTACAATGTAAACCCCTTACATACTACGGTACTTTTAGTTCCACCTCTCAGTTTCAACTCACTTCTCAAACACCCTATTAAGCAGTCTCCTAAATCTAAATCTCATGCAATATAATCAAGACATAAGGCAGAAATGCCAGTCTTTCTTCACTTAATTAATTCTACTTCTCTTTATAAGAATTTTTCATAACATTTTCACCTTGTCTTGTAAAGTTGTTGAACATAACTAGAATCCATTTATTACTAGGAGACTAGAATTAGAAACCTTCCAAGATATCTTCTCATTAACTTATATCTAGGCAATCCAAAAATGAGATTGATGTGCTTCAGTTTTAGTTCAAACATAAACTCCATAGATAAAATTCAGTTCAAAAACTGTAACCCAATTTTTTTTTTTTTCCTATTTCTCATGAAAATTACACCTTGTACACAACCGCATAAGTGTTTATTGTTCATCAAATGCATGATTGAATATCATGCTCAAACGGGTACTTTAATGATATTCATTAGCAAAACACTCTGTAATTAAACGTAGCCAAAACATTAGGATTAATAAGCATACATAATCGTTGAAAAAAAATTAATCTCCAGTAAAACAGGCCTAAATTCGTACACAATACGGAACAAATCAAGAAATTATTTATAAACCTACTGTTCAATTTTTTTTTTTTTTTTTTTTTATGTATTTTCGAAGTTTTGGCCTTTAGAATTATTACTGGGATTTCGGAACAATTCTTCTTCCATTTTTGTCCATGAGATCTCAGTCACTGTTGTTTTGTTTAAAAACAGGGAAAAAAGAAAAATTTTTCGATCATGTTCCTCTTCTTGTTAGATTGATCGTCGGAAAACAGTAATAGAGATAATAATGATCCAAAGAAACTCACCTTCAAAATAAAATCGAGGGACAGTGGTTGAATTAAAACGAAGTTTCTTGGATCCCAAATTTGGGGGTGGCGGATTAAGGCGGTGCTTGGTGCGAAAGGGGGTGGGCGTTTAAAGAGACTGCGCTGGGTCTTATGTTGCGGGAGGCGGCGCAAGCGAAATTGGTAGTGGAAGTTGCCGGCGGGGCGGGACCGTGGGTGCTGGTGGCGCGCCGGTCAGGTCGACAGGCTGGCTTTGCGAGAGGCGATGTGTTTGCATGGGTTTTTGCTGGTAACTTGGGGAAATTTATCAAGATTAATAAATGCTATTAAAAAAAAGTTATTAACACTGGTCACTCTCTAACCTCTAGGGTCTTACTCGCTCTGTTTTTAAAGTTTAGGAGGTTGTTTGGTTAACGATGGTTCATACCATAAACTTAATTATAAATAATATAAAATTTTTATATATTATAATAAAAAAAATTATTACAGTATAAAGTTCTCATATGTTACAATAAAAATGGTTCCCATCATATGCTACGGTAAAATTTTATGCTTTGAACTATATGTTTTAAATAGTGATTTTAAACTGATGTTTGAAATTTAAATATTTAAAACAAGATAAAACATCACATTAAATTTAAAACGAAAACTGGTGTTTAAAAAACTATGGTTTATGAAAAGAAAATAAAAATGAGAATTGTTTTTATTGTAAAAAATGGTTTAAACCGTGTGAACTAAAAGGGAGCAAAGTGTGAATTTTGGGTATTTTGGAGGTTTAAAAACGCCTCTATGGTTTAAACTAACCTTAATTATTATTATATCAAACGTTAATTTAAACCGACTCCATGGTTTGAACTAGCTTATTGAATCTACATATCAAACAAGCTATAAATCATATTGTATATCATTATGTTCTACTATTTTTTCTCCATTTGATCTATACTATTTTTCTGGGTCAATTAGAAAAAAAAATAACTTTTGTGGTTTTTTTTAAATCTTATCATTTGTATAAAAAGGTTTGAAATATACCGCTTTTAAAGAGTATAAAGATATAATTAATCATAAGTATTTTAAGTGAGGACGAGACAAATAAGTATGGTCTAAAGATATTTTGGCTTTTTTGGCTAATAGAAGTATAAATCAAAGAAATAAAAAAAATGGTAAAATACAATTGTGATAGTAAAAAAGTAACATACTACCTAATTTATTCCATTTCTCCTAGTTAAAAAAGCCAAGATATCTTAAGATAATACATATTTGCCTAAACCTTAACCCGAAATACTTAGAAAGTGTCTTTCTTTTCAGTAAAAGTTGTATGATTTAAACTTTCGCATAAAAGTTGTAAAATTGAAAAAAATAGCACAAAAGTAGTATTTCTTAAATTGACCCCATATCCCACTTAAGAAAAACCTAAATAAACCTATAATCAAGGGCTATTTTTGAGTTTATAAAAAATCCTATATTTTAGCTTTTCTCAAGAGCATACTTTTTAATTTCAAATTATACTAATTTTGTACATGTTACAAGCCAACAGTTAATTAATTTTGACAATTCAATTGTTAAATTTAACCTTTTTAGTGTATAGATGGTTTTGTAACAAAAAAAAATGAAAGATGTAATGTTTAAAGAACACGAAGAAAAAATTCTAATGGATAATTGTTAATCGGTGTTTCATAATAAATTTATTTATAAACTAAAAAGAATAATTCCTCAATTTAGATCTCAAAATTGGTTTTGACCTAAAAGGCATAAACTTTATATTGATTTACAATTGGGAGATTTAGGTTTAAGAACATCAAAAATAGATAATTACTTTTTTTTTTGCAAACTCAAAAATACAACATACATTATACAAGTCATAAGTACCACAAGATAAATTGTTGAGATTGTTTAAATAATTTATATTGATTTTTCAAAACTATTTCTATACTGAATATTTTGATAGATTTGTATAGTTATTTTTTAATTGTATGTTAAAGGTGGGTCATGTGTGATGCAAGTGATATTTTCTGTCTAAATTCAAATGGAAGTTTAATGCAAGAATTTTTTGTCTATAAAATTAGACCAGAAACCAAAATATCAACCCACTTAGGTCATGTTTTGTAGCTTGTATTATCTTGTATTATATAAAGTGTATTGCATTATGTTGCATTAACATAACACAATATAGTGTTTGGTGTTATGATATGTTAATAAAATTAATAGCCTAATGCAACATTAGGTGCATTTTTATAATATATAGTTTAATTCTAAACCTCACTCTTAACCGCAAGCCCGGAACATGACTTTTATTGTAATGTATTTAAAAAAATCAAGCCAAAATATAAAATCTTCAAAGAAAAGGGGTCAAAACGTGAATTTGTTTGAAATTAAGGGATCATATGTTTTTTTTTTTAATGATTGAGGTGCCAAAGATAATTTTATAATAACAAAAGGTCAAAATGTATTTTTTTTTTTTCAAATGATGGGATCAAAATATAAATTTTAAAATTTGAAAGATCAAAATACAAGTTTTAAAAATATAAATTTTCATTGTGACCCTTCAATTTTTAAAAAATTTATATTTTGGCCCGACTCTTATGTCGCCCTTATACCAACCCTACACTGGACCCAATCCTGACCATAGACCCTATATAAAATAATACAATACAGTTCAACCGAAAATAAAGTATATTTCATTATATAACATGATTGATACTAGTTCACCGTCTGTACTAATTTATGCAATACAATGGTTATTCCAAATATTATATAATATACTAAACATGCATTTGAAGTTTAGGAACCTGCACAACTATTATCTTGAGAGATTTGGACCGCTGCAAATTTGTGTAGGATTTCAAGATAATGATACCATTTTATTGGCAAAGTGATAGAAAATGAGTTAAGATAACAAAAAATTACTCAATGGTTACGTTGTTAATCTTTTTGTATTATCTTTTCGTGTTTAACGAAATCATTTTGAAATCATCATTTTGACCTAGAAATATTGGCCGACGTATAAAACTTACAAGAAAATTATCAAAACGTCTCATGGTCCATTTGATTCATAGGTTTAAACAGAAAGCTTGAACATAAATTTAAATTTTTGTGAAATAAATACTATAAAAAAAGAGTTCAAAATATATTTCGAACCTATCAAATAAATATGCCTTTAATATTCAAGCTAAAAATTCTTAAAACCTAACTTTAATTTTTTTTTTTCAAGGCAAGTAAATACGTAAAGAAACAAGGGAGCAACACAATGCTTTATCGCAACTCACTGCGTGCAGGTGGTCAATACTAGCAACGGTGGAGCTAAAAATTTCATAAAGTAGAGGTACAATATAAAATCTAGAGGACTTATGTGTGGTGTAATTACTTAAAACATCTATTATTGTGTGGGGCACATATATACTTTTTGTTACGTTGGAACACAAGTATAATTTTGTTAATTTATCAGGGGAGCTGGGCCCAATTAAAACTACTTAAAAACTTGATAGGGTGTTTTGCAAAGAGAATATTATATCTTATGTAACACTTTTAAAAGTTGTGTTTTATTTTTGCCACATTTAAAAAAGTTTATGCTATACTATCATTCATATGACATATTAAGTTATATCATAAATAAATATATAAGGCATTTAGAAAAAAAAAAAATCCTAAAAGATGACATTTATGAAATACTCTTTTGAAAAACTTAGTTTTAACTTAAACAATAAAAAAGCTCTTACATGTTACAGTGTAAAGCAAAAGTATGCTATAGTATAAAGCTCTCATATGCTACAGTACTTTCAGATACTTTTAGTTCCAAAACATTTTCCAAATGCCTGTTTAGTATTTTTTAATTTATTTTTTGATAATCCTGATTTTTATAAAATTAATAGAGTGTTTTGGTATGGTGGTGAAAATCATTGGTTAGAACTGTTTTTGCTGTAACATGTGAGAGCTTTACATTATAGTAACTTTTTTTTTTACTTTAGTATTTGAGAACTTTACTTTATTTATAATTAAAATATTAGTTAAAATCATTCTTAATACATAAAATTTAAGGTGTAAACGCGGTGAAAGAATTATAAATAATAAAAAAAAATCAACCACGATGGACAAATTAAAAGCAAACAATAGTCAAAAGTCAGCCATCAATCAATAGATTAACGGTTACGAAACTTCCTAGAGTAGGATACTTTACGGGTTAAAATAGAATCCAGTCAAGTATTATTCTTTAACGCAGAATTCTATCAAAATATCATGGTTATGAACTAAAATATTTCAGTCGAAATTATTAGTTATTTTATAAATATGGAAAAATATATATGTATGTGTAGAGGTGATAATAAACGTGTTCGTATCGACACGTTTACAACACGACACGTATAGCCCGAATACAAACATAACACGATTAATAAACATGTCAGAAATGCAAATACGAACACGAACGTCTATGGCATGCGTAACATGACACGACATGATTAACACGATTATTAAACTTGTTGTGACGGGTTAACACGATAACATCACGCATATAATGCGTATAGCCCGAACACGAACATAACACGATTAATAAACATGTCAGAAATACAAATACGAACACGAACGCCTATGGCATGCGTAACATGGCACGACACGATTAACACGATTATTAAACTTGCTGTGACGGGTTAACACGATAACATCATGCATATAACACGTTTACGACCTAGTTAACTAAAAATAAAAAATAAAAAAAATTTTAAAAAAGCCAATAAAAAATTAACAAAAACATAATATTTAATTAATACTAACCTACTACAAATATTTCAAATATTTTTATTTTTAAGTTTAAATGTGTTATAAATAGGCGGGTCGTGTTGTGCCGTGTCAACACGTTTACGGCCTGTTTAATTAGTCTGTTAAGGCGTGTTAGCACGAATCCAGCTCGTTTATTTTTGTGTTATTCGTGCCAACCCATTTATGGCCCAAGTAATAAACGTGCGGTCCAAACCTGTTTATTTCGTATCGTTTTCGTATCGTGTCATTGTGTCGTATCTGAAATTGCCGACCCTATGTATGTATACCTGCATACCCGCACATATACAGTAACTGAGACACATTAGATTCAATAAGGGGCAGCTGCTCTATAAAATTAAGAGGAATATCATTAGTTTTTAGCGTGGAATGAATTAAGTTACAACTAAAAAAACTATTATAATTTTTGTCACAATGATTAAAAAATAATGATTGTATAGATTAAAATATTGCAAATTAGTTTAGGGTTTATTTTCAATTTTTCTATCTAACGCATGGAATGGAACCGTCTTAGGAGAAGGGGTCAATTGAAAAGTATAATAAATAAATTGATGTGGTAGTGTGATGTTTTTTCAAATAGTTTTTTTGTTGCGGCACATTTCAATCTAAGTGTCCTATTTGTAGCAAATGTCTAAAATTTTCCAGTTGGCGGACCCAAATGGCTCCTTTATGATATATGCTCAATATTAGTTCTTTTTGTACTTTTCTTCTTATTTTACCCCACTAACACTTCTTCTTTACATATATATTTATATTAAACTTTTCAAAAAGTTTTAATTGTGCATTTGAATTTTATCTTTTAAATTTTTAAGGAGTTTGACAACCTTGTTTTACACCGACTCAATTATAATATTTTATGAATTCATAATTTTGTAGATTGTAAATTTCAAAATTTGAATTAACATTGTTAAAATAATAATAGTGTGTTTTAGTTAAAAATTTTAGTTTAATTCACTCTCCTATTGGAAGATTTTCGTAGCTCCACCACTATATATATATATATATATATATATATATATATATATATTAAACTTAAAGATAACGGTTTGAATTATACATTTTAAGGTAGAGTCAGTTGTAAAATTAAAGTTATTCTAGTAACCATGAATATTGCATATTTTTAAGAGAGTTAACAACTCCGAAGGTCCTAAACTTTTAGGTATGACGTTTGGTCCCAAATATAATTTTTAGAAAAATATTTCTAAATTAATTTTTATGCAACAATGGTGGTTTAAATCATTAAAGATGTTAATATTTTGACAACAAAAATGAAAAAAAATAATGTTATTTTTTTATCATTTCTAAATTTAAACATGCCCAAATATAACAAAATCCTTGAAAATAACGAAGGATTCAATAATATAAGATGACTAGTTACATGATGGTCAGATTTCATGCCAATTTAAACCAAAATACAAAAATAATTTAAGTTCCATGAAATAATATTTATAGAACGAACTGGCGAGCCAGACATCACATTATTATTATTGTTATTATCTTTAGTTTTTGACTTATTTCTCTAGCGTAATGTGTACCCCACGTCAGGCACGTGCACTAATGTTGCCACACGTGCCGTATTTTTTCAGCATAAAAGAAAGATGACGCTGGTATGGAAATTTTTAACGCTCAAGCGTCTCCGATATATGCGCGGGTTCGACGAGCTCTTTCAACCATTCATCATTCTTCTTTCCTAGCTCCGCTCCGCTTTCTTGGATTTCATTCCCTTGTTTGGTTTCCGAGAAAATTCCAGAAACTATTGAATACCTTTTCTGTCGTACGATAAAAAAAGAAAAAACACAAAAAAGCCTCTCAATCAAGAAAATAAAGAACCACCGCACCCCTCGAGAATAACACTCCGTGTTACTCGTAATTCAGATTTTTTTTTGTTCTCTCATTCTTCTCCGAAATTCTATCGATTTCAGGATTCTAGGGTTTTGTGAATTCAAAATCAGATTGTTGAGAGAGTGATCCCACTCTTAATTCCCATTTTATGTTATTACGCGTGATTCAGAATTTTTCTCTCTTCTTCGTCTTGTCGAAATTCTGTCGATTTTGGGATTCTAGGGTTTTCAAAATTCCGAGTTGGATTGTTGAATAGTTAGAGGCGATATGAAATTCGGGGAAACGTTCAGAGAATACCAGCTGAAAGAGAAGGAGGTTTTGAAGGATAAATGCTCTTATGTGGAGTACAAGCGATTGAAGAAGGTTTTGAAGAGCTGTCGGAGTTGCAAACGTTTGGAAGATGTTTGCGACGATGAACGTGAAGATTCTCATCAACATTTATGTCAATGTCAAACTCAATCCTGTCCATGTAAATTTCTCTGCTTTTTTTTTTTTTTTAAATTTTTAATTTTCCTTTATTTTATACTCCTTGGAAAAAATAAAATAAAATAAATTTTGACACTTTGTTTCAATTTTGAATATACGAATAAAGAAATTACCGCTTTCTGTCTCTGTTTTTTAATGTATATATTTAATTTTATTGTAGATGAATCAAGCAGCTTGAGTCTGCAATTTAAAATTTTTTGACCATGTTCTATAGATTAATTTAGATTGAAGGATGGCTTTTAGTGTGAGGTGACGAAGAGAATTAATGTAAGAGTAAGAAAATTGTTTCCTTCTTTGTTCAATCTCTGTATCTATACTAGGGTATAGGTTGAAAAATTGCACATGTTTTCTTCCATTTTTCATTTAAACATATGTAATGTTTATTTTTGTCTCACAATTGTTAAGATGAATGTTGAAGGGTATTAAAACAAAGGAAGAATTTTTAACTCAAATTCTTATGATTTATGAGGATTTCTTTAAAGAAAATGTTATTAACATTGTTATAAATGTGAGTTTATTAGGCTACAAGTTATAGGGTTTATTTGGGAAATCAGTTAGAACTTGAAGTTGAAACTTAAACATTGTAGCATATGAGAGCTTTACACTGTAGCAAACTACTGTAGCATGTGAGAGCTTCACATTGCAGCAAACTGAGCTTGTTTTTCCAAGGTGTTTCCCAAACGAAGCAATAGACTTATAGAGTTACTTAGTTTTGCACTTTACGAGTTTGTAATTTTCTTAGTCCAAATTTTGACTATAAAATGCCTTGTCTCAAACAAGATTATTTATTCATTCAAAAAAGGAGGTTATCTATTCGTAACTGTAAATGGTTTGTGTGCAATTTTTTAGTGTGCGACGAAGCATTCTTCTCAGAGTTGATGAAGGAAGCCTCAGATATTGTTGGATGTTTCAGTTCAAGAGTCAGACATCTCCTTCATCTTCATATCTCGACTGGAATGCAGAGATACTTATCGCAATTGCGTAAATGTTTCAGGAATGACCAACAAGCTGTGGTTGAAGAAGGAAAGATGCTTATTGAATATGCTACAATGAATGCTACTGCAATCAGAAAAATTCTTAAGAAGTACGATAAGGTACGGACTACGGATTCATCTAATCTTAGTCTAGAATATTCTTTTTTTTTTTTTGGAAAAGAAACTGTATAGTCTAGAATATTCTCCAAGTGGGTTGTTATTGTTCTTTACATATTGATGGCATTCTTTTTTCCTATCTGCTCTACTGCAGGTACATAGCTCCGAAAATGGCAAGAACTTTAGATCTAAGTTGCAGTCTGAACACATTGAACTTTTACATTCACCTTGGCTTATAGAATTAGGTGCTCTTTGTCTCAACCTTGATGGAGCAGAAGCAGTAGAACTTCAGGAAATTTCTGGTCAATTTTCATGTGATCTCAATGCATCGCCACCTGTGATGACTGTGCTACTTCCGGATTCTGGAAAGCTGGTCTATGATCTAACTTGTGCCATTTGCTTGGTAAAATCTTACTTTCTGGTTGTCTATAAATAAAACAAACAAAACAACATTTTTCATGCTAGTTCCTGATACATGTTTGGGTTATTGTGCAGGACACCGTTTTCAATACGTATGCCTTGAGCTGTGGTCATCTTTTTTGCAAGTCATGTGCTTGCTCAGCAGCTTCTGTAATGATCTTCCAAGGATTAAAAGCTGCAAGCCAAGGGGCAAAATGTCCAGTTTGCAGAGAGGTTTGTATCGAATTTAATAAAGCTTGTTACTAGGTTAATTAAATTGAGACGCTTTATTGAATAAAAATTTCATTCGTTTACCTCCAACTAATCATGACCCACTAGACTGACATTCCTTGCTAGCCTCTGTATCTCATAGTCATATTTTAAGCTCTATTTTAAACTAAAAAGAAAACAATTTTTTTCCACCGATTTCAGTCTCACAAGGCTTTATTTTTTCTCCCCATTCTTTTTTGACGCAGGTCGGAGTATATGCTAATGCGGTGCACATGTTAGAACTAGATTTGCTCTTGAAAAGAAGGTACAACAATTATATTCTACTGAATTTTTTTTTATTTATTTTCTAAGTAAATAAATCCACTATGTATTAATTAATTCTTAAAAAAAATCCCAGGTGCAAAGACTATTGGAAGGAGAGGATGGCTGCAGAAAGAGCGGAGGTCCTACAACAAACCAAGGAGTTTTGGGACCTGCAGACCAAATACATGATTGGATATTGGTAATTGCTTTGTTATTCTTTTATTTTAGCCCATAAAGCACCAAATGGGACTCGGTAAAATACAGAAGATGGTATTGCAGCCTGAAGCAAATATCGGCATGCTCGGTAAAGCTGGTTGATCTCCATAGATTGAATTGCATAAAGCTATCTAATTGAAGCTTAAATTGAAACAGTTCGTTGCTGTTTGTAGAATTTTGATCTCCTGTTTAATTCTTTATGCTCAGCGTATTTGTTTTACCCATTTTTGCTTTAAGTTCGTTCTTTGTTTTGGTGGCTGAGGATATGGAGGGAAAAATAAAAACGTGAATGAGATTTCAAGTTGACATTTTCCAGAGTTTAATATTTCTTTCCCATTCTGTTGGTAAATGAGCTCTAGCTAATTAGTTAATATTGTTTTCCTACATTCTACGCCCTCAATCTTAAGATTAATATCGACTAAGATTTCAACTCTCAATCTTAGTTGATTTTGTTTTTCTTCACCCTCTTCTCCTCCTGTCTCTCTGCCTTACATCCTCCGCTTCAGTCTTCAGCCCACAGCAGGCACGCCATGACGACGCTTATGAGAACACGTTGAGTTAGATCACAGTCGGCTTTGGCTACAAGTGTGAAGGCAGCCAAAACTTGATTTCATTTACAATGTATAGACCAAATTCTCCTTTGACTTTAATATACAGAATCATAAAAGTTCCAAAACATATGAAAAAAAGAACAAGCTGTCTCAATCTCAATCTCTAATCAGAGCATAAAGTGTAACTTTATTATGCAAAATCTGTCGCAACGCGAAGCCCTCAGTTTGAGAGCAGATACAAGATGTATTTTACATCTCCAAAGCCGATTCCAATCAAGTCAACTCCCAATTTGTTTAGAATTCATTAATTTCGCGTCTCTTTAGCATCTCGGTTAGTACTGTATGTTCAAGCCAAAAAATAGTGTAAATTATGTTCAAGCCAAAAAATAGTGTAAAATCTACGTAGCTACAATAAAAAGTAAAAAGTTGCTAATAGTATAAAGCTTTCACATATTACAGTTTTTAAACTAATCTTTTATTGTTCTAATTGCTTTTCCAAGCATCCCGTTTATTTGACAGTTTGTTGAAACCATTTTGGTGTTTTGGGCTGTGTGGTTTTTCTGCTTATCCCAAATAACTTTGTAAAAAAAAAAATAATAATAATTGCACAAACATGATTAGGACACTAAATCCTGTCCAGAAACAAATCAAGGCTAATGTATGAGCTCAACTAAAACGCCACTTCGGAATTCTAGTTATGATCTTCGTTGCGATCGAATTGGCCATGTATCTGCTTCATTCAGTTTGTCAACAAGTTCATCTTTTGTCAGACCATATAAAATATTTAGGAATTTAAAGAGTGAAAAAAAGGGAGAAACCCAGATTGACTAACCCAAAAACTTTTTTCCCCTAAAACGCACCTTTGGAGCCACAATATCAAACCGAAGCAAAACCAAACCAAACCAGTTAGTAATCGATTTGGTTTTGGTATATGAATTTACAAAAGGCTGATTAGGTTGGTTTGGTCTGTGATTTTATTTAAAAAAAAAAAAACCTAATCTAAACCGAACCCTTTTTTGTTGATATATATTTTACTCCTAGAAAGGCTAGATCTATGTCCTTTTGAAGTTTTAATACTTCAGTATTTATCAAGTATTTAGATTGATCTCAACAGTTTAAATTGGAGGAATAGTAATAATGTGACATGTTACTTGTGTCAGTGGAAAACAGGTTATCAATTTGGCAATAATGTGTAGTTGGGAGGCAGTAACACATCCTTTTTGACTTAGTAGCACGTAATTAGAATACTTTTTTTTCTTTCTCTTCTACCTTTTTAACAACTAAAGATTTAAAATATCACAACTTCTTCCTTTTAACTTGGATTGGGATGAATCTTCTTCTTATGCATTCGAAAACAAAGAGAGGAACAAATCCCAATCCATATATCCCATGAAAGTCAGTCATAAATATTGACATTGTTTAAGATCCTAATAACCCGTATTCGGTTGTTTTATATTTTTTTTGTCTCTTATACCCTGTAAAAACTCAATTTTTTAAAAGTTGTAGGTCTTTTATTTCAATTCCGATTGAGACGATTCTTCTTTCAGTGCATTAGGAGTGAATAGATGAACAAATGCCCATATAGTTAATGAGAATCTCTTATGCACATTGACGTTTGCAAGGTTTGTTAAAAAACAATATTAGTTTTTCAAATGACTGTTTGCAACACTCTATCAAAACATATATTTTATTCTTAGCTTGAATTATAATTTATCTGCATATCTAAATGATGGTTCAGAACGTTGTTCAAATCACTTCATTATGAAGTTTTGGTTTAAAGCAAGGTCTCATTTTGTTGGAAGGTTTGAATTGTGGTTATTTGAACTCCAATTGAGAATCCATAAAAATCCTCATCTAGTTTGTTCTTCTCTTTGCTCTACGTATCTTGATGACTTTCAATGTCCATATCCACGGCAGATTTCAAATCAAGGACTCATTTTGTTTGGAGGTCTTGTTCATGACAAAATTAGTCCTTTTTTTGTTCTTTTAAATAAAAAGAACAAGGTGGCGTAGTTTTCAATTTGTTAAACAAACGAATTCAAAATTTATGGCCGCAACTACTATTATTATTTTTCAAACAAAAAATTAAGGAGATGTCGCTTTTAGTTTGTCAAACAATAAAACAAAAACTTATTGCTATTTACAAAACCATACTTTACGTAGTATTTGTAAACAAAAAAAAAAAAAAGGAACGAATACAAAAACTTATGGTTATTTACAAAACCATACTTTACGTAGTATTTGTAAAAAAAAAAAAAAAAAAAAAAAAAAACACAAACAAACAAGGAACGAATACTGTCCAAACAATTTAGTCATGCTACTGTTACTCATCTATCTGGTTACATTGTTGTTCGTCTCCTTCAGATTTGGTGGAGAAACTATTATTTCACATTCAAAAATAGACTGAAGGGACTATTTAGTCCCTGGTTCTTAAGTATAACCCTTACTACAATTTAATGATCACTGAACATTGATGCACCTTGTCCCATCGTATATGGCAAGGCAACCTTAATGTACCTTATAAAAAGCTATATATATATATATATATATAGCTTTTTATAAATTCAAAACATGATTACTCATGTGATGATAGAAAATGGATAACAATTTGAGTAGAATTTCCTTTGTGAATAAATATACCTAAAAAGATTGCTTTTATACACGAGAGACAAGATAATGTGATCATAGCATAATATTCCATCACGATTGAAATTTTGCAGATACGAAGCAGATTATCCCATATATAGTGAAAGACATATCTTTGAAGCTAAGAACAAATTGATAGAAAAAGAAAATTAAAAGAATTTTTGTAAAATGTTTTGACGGTTCTCGTTGTTGAAAGGGATTTCTCCGGTAGTTTGACACGTATCGCCTTGCCAAGACGTTCCAAGTCAGGATGTCATCTTCATGAGGAGCTCGGGGGCTTCACAGGGAGATGGCATAGGAGGTGGTGGATTAAGGGTTAGGTTAGGTTTAATTTTAGTGTCAGATTTGAAGATTTAGGGTTAAGGTTAATTGAGTGTCAGATTTAGGGATTTAAGGTTAGGGTTGATTTTGGGTTAGATTTGACAAAGTAGGGTATCAATTTGGGGATTAGAGTCAGGGTATCAATTTGAGGCTATTGCTTTTTTGACAGGTGATTTAAGGGTTTCATGGGGACTGGACTGAAGGTCTTTTTTTTGGTAAATAAAAAAAATTTAAATATTTATTAAATTAATTGCAGAAAAGAAAGAGCAATTGGAAAAAGACAATATAGCAACAAAATGATTTGTGTCTTGACCACAAAACAACTGAGGCACAAAAGTGAAAGATATGCAAAAAACGAAAGTCAGTCCCTGAGTAATAAATAATAAATAAATAATGTGCAATGTATAACGTATGTATATAGAAATATTTAACTTTTCGAAAAACTGATAATAAAATATGTAACAAAATATTAACATAATATATAGTAATCGGTGATATATTTATTTATGGTCAGACTAAGAATGAATATTATCCTTTCACACAAAAAAAAGAAAGTTTTTTACACCCTTCATTCTACTTTTCACACACCATTTTTTTAATAAGATTTATTTATTACTATATTATCTATAATAATTTTTGAAAATATTATTTATCAATAAAAATACTGTTAAGAACAAAAGTATTTTAAATAAATGCTCATTATACACTCTATCTTAAATATATATATATATATGCACACATATATTCCCTTTTAAAAATTAGTGTATTTTTTTTCAAAGAATACAGATAGATTTCAACAAGAAAGAGTCTCTCATAAAAAAGAAATATATATATATATGTGGTTTATTTCATTTTCAAAATTCTTATTTTATTATTGTTTTGTATACACTAATTATAATTATATATATATCTTTGTAAATTGTTTGATTCATAAATAATTACAAATTATATGCTCTAATAAACTGGTTGAATCTACCGTTGGGTATGACTCTTTATTAGGGTTACACAGGAGTCATCGTGGTTATAGAGCTGACAGGTTGGACTTAGCCTTGGTTTGTTGGACTTAGCCGACGCTGGTTGTTGGTTCAATCCCAGTCCCATCCTTAGCCCTTTAGTCTGATTTAGGCCTCAACTTTGACCCCAGCCCGTCTATCCAATCTTATTCTTGACCTTGACTCTACTATCCAATCCCAGCTTCTTGATCTAATCCCGAATAGGCCTTTGGCTCCTCAGCCTAAGTCAACGATATTTTTATTATTATTTAAAAAAATGTGTAACAAAATTGTTGTTACCAAACATTTTTCTTATTTTGTTTCAAAAAAAATTAAAAAGCGTTACTAAAAAAAATAAAAAATGAAAATAAGAGAAGTTTTTCTGTTAAAAATGTAATAATGAAAATGAGTTTTTATACTTTTATAAAAAATTTGAGGGTGAACTACATTTTTATGTTTTGACGTTTTCTAGTGTGTTTTTTTTGGCCTTTAGTTTGCACTCTATTTAATAAATTCGATGATAAGAAGAGGGAAATTTACGTTTTTATACTGTGTTTTTTATTGTGTTTTTTTTTTTCTCTTATTTTTGAAACTTTTAGTTGACTTAAGGGTAACTAATCAAAGATAAGGCATATATTTTTATATTAAATCTAATTGAAAGGTATATATTTATGATTTTTGAATAAAAGTAAGATAAGATAATATAAAAAAGGCACTGTATAACTACTACATTGTCCTATTATATTTTGAGATGGGATTTAAACTGTTATTGTTGCCTTGGCCATGCATAAGTATTTAAGCAAGAAAAAAAGCGGCGATTATGAAATAATCCGCGTCAAAAGATGACAAAATAACTTTTTGATTGATATTCCACTTGAGAATCTAAGAAAAGAAAAAGAGACTTGAAACCTCCCAATGTAAAATTATCTAGTAGTCTCTTTATATAAAAATTAATTTGAATTAAAAAAGACATGGGAATCGTGGATTTGATATATCTGCGACATTGAATCCCCCACTAGGAGAGTTTTGTAACAAGTTTTATCAACACTCTACTAATCAGGAAAATGGATGATGATCATTTTAAAATTTAAAAAGATTTACAGAAGATTTAAAAAAAAAAATTTATTGAGATCTTAATCACACTAGGAGCATTTAACTTTCTACATAAGCACCCTTCTCCCTTACCTTCGTTCCACATCATTATCTAAACCCTAAAAATAGAGAAAGCATTATAAACTCGAAAAACTTACCATGGAGATCAGTTTACCAGTGGGGTATAGATTCTGCACCACTGACGAGGAGCTTCTTACCATTTTTTTGAGAAGGAAAGTCTTGAATCAGTCTCTGCCTCCGAACAACTTCAAAGAAGTCGAGCTGTATGAGCACACCCCTGTGCAACTTAAAGGTATGTGTTTTCGTTGTGTTTTTTCTCCAATTTAGTTTGCTTTCAGGAAAGGAAAAATTGCATTGGATTCAAATTACAGTTTTTTTGATACAAAATATGTTTGACATGTGTGGAAAGAAAGTAATATATGACCATGATCAAAGTACCATACGGCAATTTCTTTTTTCACCATAATGATATATAATATTTGATCATTAATCACATCCAAAACAAAAAAAAGTTTGCCCATTTACCTTATGAAGAACAATTCCATGATTTACATGGTTCTGTAGTTTTAATTTATTAACATAATTTAGTTGCTTTAAATTAGGGTTTTAATGAAGGGAGAAAATTGTTATTATCTGTTCTCAATCACGATTAGGGAAAAACCAAACAGAATGAAAAAAAATTGTTACTTTCAATTATCAACTTAATTTTAGATGTGTTTGCAATTATCATGAAAGACTTGGACTTAATGAGCAAGTATTGCATGTACTTGCATGCCCAAGAGATTAGGGCTTGTGTAGGAGAAGGTGTCTTTTAAATATCATCCTTGATCGATCTAAACCGTGCGATTAGTTGAACACCGATTTAGTTTTGTTTTTCATCATAGCCGTTAACTCCTAAATCCTAATTTGTTAGCTGTTAAACATAATTTTGGATATCATCATTTTCTTTTTGGTTGCATAGTTTTGTACTACTTTATACATGTATATGGTGATTTATGCTGTTGATCAATTAGTCAATCAATCATGTGGTACTTATTAATTTATCTCTATGAAACATCGATCTGCACTTGTTTCACGCTTATCATGTATTGTACGCTAAAAGTCTATCATCTTTTGTGATAATTGAAAAGACTATTGAATATTACATTGCATTAAAAGAAAAAAAGATTAAAAGGCTAGTACTAACTAAGTTCACTTGTGTTATACCTACAGAGCAATATGGAGCACGTAAAGAAAGTGAGATGTTATACCAAAAGGAAGCTCAGCAGTGCTACGAAAACTCAAGCTAGTCGTACTGTAGCCAATGTTGGATTTTGGAAAGCTAGTACCAAAAAGATATCCATAAAAGAGATGTGATAAGATAGAAGATGCATTTGAACTATTTTCTTTCTAAAGACTGCATGACGAATTGGCTCATGTATGAATATACCACCCTTACCGGCTCAAAGAAGGCAAGTATTTTTTTGTTTATTTATTCTTCCAAACTAAACAAGTTTACATGAAATTTTTTTTGAGTTTTGTCCTTGACTAAATTACTTTGATTTATAGTAATGAACTTTTTATTTTTTTCTCCGTCGATGGATGAATTGGTTTTGTGAAAGGTCTACAATAAAAAGAAGGAACAAAAGCACCAGATTAGTGCACAACAAGAAGGGCCTCGCCAAAACATGGAGCCACAAGCGTTAATTACTTATCAAATTGACGGTGTCGTACTTGAGGAACAAAATGTTCAGTCACAAGCAGCACAGCCTACTTATCAAGTCACTGATCATGTTGGGCTTCCTAACCAAAGCTTGCAACCTTCTGCCAATGAACTGTTCACAGTGGAAGAATTATGTGGAATGGACGGTATGCAATTCACAGAGGAGTCTAATGTATATGATTATCAAGCTTCAGTGGTACAAGCACCAACTCACCAGTACTACGACTCCGATACCACGGATGAGGGGTTGCTATTCCATATAATCAAAAATACTTGATGCCTCAAGCACATGAGATTCCGATTGATGTTGATCTTGAATTTGCAAAAGACAAGGCACAACTTCAAGAACCTGCCGGCGACATTCCAACTCTTCATTTGCACGGATCAATGGAGGCACAGCTACAGCAGTTGGAGGCATTTCTTCAAGGACCCTGATAGCGATATTTAGTTTTTCAAAATTGTTTTAGATATATTATAGGACCAATTGTCTTGTAATTTGTTAGACTTCATTTGCACTTTATTTTTCCGTAATAATATATACGTTGGAGGCAGGTAAATGATGATGATGCTACGGAGGTGCCCAGATGTACTATCTGATTGCTGTCACCCAACAATCTTTTTTTAGTTTTATTTGCATACCGGTTGTTTGTCTCTTTTTTTGAGAGATTAATTTTTTACTGTCTCTCTAGTAGGCAACTACTTTGCTCTTAGAATTTATACTTTGCCTTTCTTGAAGTTGCTTGATCAATTGCTGCTCTCTTTTGAATTGTCATGTTTTTTTTTTTTTTTTGGCTCGAGGCTTACATAGATTAAACTTCGAAATGCATTTAAGGTAAACGTTTTAAGATTATACTTCTTCTCGCTTACTCGTTTTGTGTTAAGCAATAATTTTTGTGGGGACAAATAAAGAAGAGGCGGCCCTTTGAATATTGAGTTGCTGATCATAATGACTGAAGTTTAATTTTTGTGGGGACAAATAAAGAACAGGCGGCCCTTTGAATACTGAGTTGCTGATCATAATGACTGAAGCGATAAATTTCTAATTCCATATAAGCCTCGTTTGTTATCTTGTGCCTTGATCATGAGTTGCTATTGGAATTTTTTGAAGTGACAAATTTAAGTTGAAACATGCTTTTCTTACATTTCAATTTAGATTGCTCTTTATTTATGTGTTGTGGCTGTTTTATATGGTTTGTCCAAATATTCGAATTATTTTATGCTGCTGTTTGATGCCTGTAACGTCCCGAAATTTATTTAATATTAATGTAATGTAAATGATGAATTAGTGTGCCATAATTAAAGTTTTAACTTTAATTAGATTATTTGGTTGGATTTTTAGTTTTTGGTTGTTTTGTTAAATTGATGTGTTCAAAAGATTCCTTGTTGATTTAAAATGATGTTTTGAGTTTTAAAACACAACAATTTGTAAAATGTTAAAAATACTCTGTTTTACAGAACCGTGGGCGGCACATGGTTTTCGCACAGTAAAACCGCCCACCGATTTTCTCTATTTATTTCTCTCCTCTCTCTCTCTCTCTCTTCACTCTCACGGGCTCTCTCTCTCTTCCCTCTCTCTCACTCGGCAGCCCCTCTCTCTCTCTCAATCTCTCTCAAATTTTTGATTTCCATTCGAATCCAAGCTTCGGAACAGCAAGGAGGAAGCTCGGGGACGTGATTCGGCGACCGAGAACGCGGATTGAAGCTTCGATTCGAGGTTAGATTCGAAATTTCTAAACTTTTTCAAAATTTTCGATTTTGTGTGTTTTTGAAATCTAAGTTTGTTTAAGCTTAGAAAACCGTGGATTTGTGTTAAATGAGCTTAGAACAACTAGAATCTAAACCTAGATTGAAGAAAAACGGATTGGATTCAAGATTTTTATTTTTCTCCTCTTTTTCTCATTTTCGGATTTTTGAAGATTTTGAGTTCAAATGTTGTTTAAATGATTCCAAACATGTTTTAGAATGTTTTTCTATCAACTATAGTTGTTTTTCATGCCTGGGAATTGAGAAAAACAGGTTGGAATTCAGATTTGGATTTTGGGGATCGAGAAACCCGTGGCTGGGATTTCTGGATTTTCCCAGTTCGGCAGGCCGAAGTTCATGTTCGGCAGGCCGGAGTGATGATCGGCAGGCCGGTGTTCTTCCGATCGGCAGGCCGAATCTGGGGACATGTTCGGCAGGCCGAACTTTGCTTCCGGCAGGCCGAACTGTACAGTTCGGCAGGCCGAAGCAGGGCGTCCGGCAGGCCGACCGAGGCATGGAAAATTTTGTGATTTTTACCCGATTTCACTGTTTTGAACCCTAATTCAAATCCCAACCTTATAGGATGATTTTAATGATACAAATGGCACACTAGGACATCATGAAATGATTTGGTAACATAGAATGTCTCGAACTAGATATTAATTGATTTAGTTGGTGTCTAGGATTGTTCGTGGTTCCGTGGAGCTAACGTATAGCGGACCGGGATTACGGTGTGGGGTACCGGCACGAGTACTGAGGTAGGACTTCTATCCTATTTCTTTGGTAGCCTGGTTTTGAAATGATTTGGCTTTGAAAATGATTTCTGTCAAAATGTTTTCAACGGTTGTTTGAAAATGATTTTATCGGTTATATTTTTATATACCGTGACATGAAATGAATTTCATAATGAATGTAATTGACAACACTCGGTAATTGGGTTTTGAATGATAATGATAATAACCACATGGGCATGATGCCATATCAGAGATCGGGTCGTGATCGACCTTGGGGGCAGGTCCCGAAACCCAGCTGGGCCACTACGGTGGTGATATCATGGTTTGCCTAGGTAAAAGTAAACTGGTGTTTTGATTTGACGAGTAGACTGTTCTGTGTCAGAACGGTTCTACTCAATTTATTTATTTATTTATTCAAGTTTCTTTCTGTATAACTCCTGATAATGTTATGTTTCTTTGCATTAAATTATTTTAATAAAACTTAGTCCTACTGAGCCTTTCGCTCACGTTTTATCTGTTTTAAATTCCCCCCCCTCTAGGTGGTTTCCCATTTAGGTTTGGAGAAGATTCTTCGGACCGAACTCAGGAGCAATAGGAGAATTTATTTACATTCTGTATTTATTAATCAAGGCATGTAAGACTTAACTTTATTTGTACTTGGACTGTAATTGTATTTGTGATATTGTCAGATCCATGTGTGTGCACAAGTTGTGGGTTGTGGAACCCATATTCGCGGTTTTTATTCAATTATTGTTATTTGTTTAATGATTTTAAATTCTTTATAAAATGTGGTGGAAATTCTTCTTAATTTTTATTTAATTGGATTCTTAAACTCTCGGTTTTTAATTAAATTCTCCTTTAATTAATCTAAATATTTCACCACGTCACCTCCCGTACTCCGGGGCGTGACAGAATGGTATCAGAGCTCAAGGTTATGAACCTTGGGAATTGTGCACACATAGGTTTGACAATGAAATACCTCTGACAGTCCAAATTTTGTTTTCAGAAGTGAGAGAATGGCACCTAGACGTCGTTCGACAGCTGACGCCGAGTTCGGAAATGATGAGGGCCTGATGAGGTCTATGATTGCGGCTTTCCGGCAGATGGCAGCCAGGACTAGACCGGAAGACTCCAGTGTTGGTAGTCGGCATGCTTTCTTTAAGGAATTTCGGCGGGCGTCTATTCCGACTTTTGATGGCAACGGGGATCCGCAGTTAGCAGAGTATTGGTTGGATTCGATCTTGAAGCATCTTGATACTCTTGGTGTGCCTGAGGAGTATCGTGTGGAGTTCGCGGCGTATAAGCTCGAGGGTGGCGCTAACACCTGGTGGAAACAAACTAAGCGTCTGGAGCGCGGTGGCGATATCGGTTGGGACAAGTTCGAGGATCTGTTCTATGATCGGTATTTTCCGCAGGGATATAGAGACCAGAAGGCAGCTGAGTTTTATAGATTGCAGCAGGATGATCTATCAGTTCGAGAGTATGAGGCGAAGTTTAGCGAGTTGGCCAGGTTTGCTCCATCAGCTGTGGCATCGGAGCGCGAGAAATGCATCAAGTTTCAGGAAGGACTCAAGGCTCCTATTCGACGGCAGTTGGTTGCTCTACGGCTTAGGAGTTTCGGAGAGCTTGTGTCGTCGGCGATCTCCGTGGAGAATGATTACGTGCAGTATTGTGAGGACCGAGCCAAGGCTTCAGGAGGACCGCAGAGGAGTGGCAGGAAGAGCATCAGTAGTCGTCCAGCTCCGGGGAAAGGCAAGCAAGGCGGCGCGACCAGTGGCAGTAGCAGTTCGTCTGGCAGCGGGCGCAGCAATCCCTACAGCTTTCATTGTCATTTCTGTCAGCAGCCCGGACACATCAAGAGGAATTGCCCGATCAGGAGTGCTCGTCTTGGATCGCAGACCGGGGAGGATGCCAGTCGTTCATCTCAGCCTCAGCCTCAGACCCTACCTCCGCCTCCGCAGTACCCGCAGTTGCAGTATCCGCAGTTTTCTCCTCAGCAATTCTCATATCCGGCACGGGGACAGCAGCAGCAGTATTTTCAGCGCAGTGTTCCTCAGTATAGAGCTCCGAGTACAGGTAGTGTGCAGTCGTCTCCATCTCAGCAGCATCGGCCGAGTAATGCAGGACCCAGCAATGTCGGTAGAGGAAAAGGGAAGGCGCCAGTGCAGGTTCATGCAATGGCATCTGGAGGGTCAGATTCTCAGATTGGTAACGCGGTTGTCGATGGTATGGTTTTGGTTTCTAGATCTCTAGCTCGCGTTTTATTTGATACCGGTGCCTCTCATTCTCTCATTTCGAGTTCTTTTGTACATGCCTTGGGATTAGAAGTAGAAGAGTTTAAGGAACCCCTAGTTATAACTTCTCCTTTGGGGCGGGTGTGTGTGAATTGTATGTGTAAATCTTGTAAAATAAAGATTGGGGATGAGATTTTGAAAAGTGATTTGATTGTACTCCCCATGAGTTCCTATGATGTGATTTTAGGGATGGACTGGTTGTCCAGGTATAGTGCAGTTGTGGACTGCCAACTTAGAAAGGTGACCCTAGTGTCTGATACGGGGAGGGTGATCACTTACCAGGGTGGTGGTGATTGGCTAATGAGTGAGCGTCTCATGAAGTCATGTTTAGGAGGGCGAAGGAATCTAGATTGTTTTGCTTTTCTTGCCAATCTAGATTGCGAGCCCTATGTTTCGAGTAGTAGTGTAGCGATTCCGGTGGTTGGTGAGTTCGAGGATGTCTTCCCCGACGAGTTATCAGGATTACCACCGCATCGGGAGATTGAGTTTGGTATCGAGTTGTTTCCAGGGACATCACCGATTTCTATGGCACCTTATCGGATGGCGCCGGCAGAAATGAAGGAATTGAGGAAGCAACTTCAGGAGCTTGCTGATAAAGGATATATTCGGAATAGCACATCTCCGTGGGGAGCACCAGTTTTGTTCGCTAAGAAGCACGATGGGACTCTCAGGTTATGTGTGGATTATCGGCAGCTGAATCGTGTTACGGTAAAGAACAAGTATCCTTTGCCTAGGATTGATGAGCTATTTGATCAGTTGGGAGGTTCGCGATACTTCTCGAAGATTGATTTGCGGTCAGGTTATCATCAGCTCAGAATCAAGGAAGAGGATATTCCCAAGACAGCTTTTAGGACTCGGTATGGGCACTTCGAGTTTCTGGTTATGTCTTTCGGGTTGACGAATGCTCCAGCAGCTTTTATGGACTTGATGAACAGGATATTTCGGCCGTATCTGGATCAGTTTGTGATCGTGTTCATCGATGATATTCTTGTGTATTCTAAGACATGGGAGGAGCATGAGCAGCATCTTCGGATCGTGCTTCAGACTCTGCGGGAGCACCAGTTGTATGCTAAGAGGGAAAAGTGTGAGTTCTGGTTGACTGAGGTCAAATTTCTGGGTCATGTCATTTCGGAGCATGGTATTTCAGTGGATCCGTCCAAGATTGAAGCTATATTGGAGTGGGAACGACCAAGGAATGTAGCGGAGATTCGCAGCTTCTTAGGTCTTGCTGGATATTACAGGAAATTTGTAAAGGACTTTTCGAAGATTGCAGCTCCGTTGACGAGGTTGATCAGGAAAAACGTCAGGTTTGAGTGGGATGAAGACTGTGAGTCTGCTTTTCAGGAATTGAAGAACCGGTTGACTTCAGCTCCAGTATTAGTTATTCCTAGTAGTGACGAGCCGTATGAGGTTTATGCGGATGCTTCAGGGCGCGGACTTGGATGCGTGTTGATGCAGCATGGACGTGTGGTTGCGTACGGATCGAGACAGCTACGACCTCACGAGCGGAATTATCCTACTCACGATTTAGAGCTTGCAGCGGTGATCTACGCGCTGAAGATTTGGAGATGTTACTTGTATGGAGCATCGTTTCAGGTCTTCTCCGATCATAAGAGTTTGAGGCATTTGTTCACTCAGAGGGATCTCAACTTGAGGCAGCGCAGATGGGTGGAGTACATGGAGGATTATGATTTCGCGTTGCAGTATCATCCCGGAAAAGCTAATGTGGTCGCGGACGCGCTTAGCAGGAAGTCTTCAGGGATTCTCGCTTGTTTGATTTTTGAGGACTGGAGCAGGGATGCGACAGTGAGTGAGTATCGGCTACAGTATCATGAAGACGGTGATCGAGTTTTGTTATATCATGTGGAAGCAACTCCAGCTCTTGTTCGGATGGTGAAGCAAGGTCAGTGGCAGGATCGACATTTGCAGGGGATTTGGTCGCGGATTCAGAACGGGGAGCAGTTTGAAGAATGGAGCGTGCATGCAGATGGATCGTTGTACTTCCGGGAGCGTCTTGCAGTTCCAGTTATCGCCGAGGTGACGAAAACCGTTCTAGATGAAGCTCATAGGTCTCAGTTCGCTATTCATCCGGGGAGCACCAAGATGTATCGTGATTTGAAGAGGCACTATTGGTGGAGAGGCATGAAGAAAGATGTTCGCGAGTACGTGGCCAAGTGTTCGACGTGTCTTCAGGTGAAAGCTGAGCACCAGAAGCCTGCAGGTCAGCTTCAGCCGCTTCCTATTCCAGGGTGGAAATGGGAGCATGTGACGATGGATTTCCTCACAGGTTTGCCGAGGACAGAGCAGCGGCATGATGCAGTTTGGGTTGTGGTCGACAGGTTGACGAAATCGGCGCATTTCATTCCGTTTAGGTCGACGTGTTCTAGGAAGATTCTCGGGGAGTTGTATATGCAGAACATTGTGAGGTTGCATGGAGTTCCTTTGTCCATCACCTCTGATCGAGATACCAGGTTTAATGCTAAGTACTGGAGGAGTTTTCAGGAGGCTTTGGGTACAGATTTGAACTTCAGTACGGCGTTTCATCCTCAGACTGATGGGCAGTCTGAGCGGGTTATTCAGGTTCTCGAGGATATGTTGCGTGCTTGTGCGTTGGACTTCGGCGGGAATTGGAAGCAATGTTTGCATTTGGCGGAGTTCGCGTACAACAACAGTTATCAGGCGAGTATCGGTATGGCACCATTTGAGGCGTTGTATGGGCGACCGTGTCGGTCACCTGTGTGTTGGGCCGAGCCGGAGGATAGAGTTATTCTTGGGCCAGATGAGATTCGTGACAGCAATGAGAAAGTCGCGGTGATTCGGGATCGGTTGAGAGCAGCTCAGAGTCGGCAGAAGAGCTACGCGGATAGGAGACGTAGACCTTTAGAATTCGCGGTTGGAGATTTTGTTCTCTTGAGGGTGTCACCTCGTAAGGGAACTATGCGGTTCGGGGTGAGTGGGAAACTCGCGCCGAGGTATATTGGGCCGTTCGAGATCACTCAGCGTGTTGGTGTGGTCGCTTATCGGCTTGATCTTCCGCCCGAACTTTCTCATGTGCACGATGTGTTTCATGTGTCTATGCTTAGGAAGTGTCCACCTGAGCAGGGTAAGATAGTATCGTTTCGCGATGTGCAGGTTCAGGAGGATACGACGTACGAAGAAGTGCCGATTCAGATCATCGACCGGAAAGTGATTAGCTTGCGTCGTCGTGAGATACCGTTGGTAAAGGTCGTGTGGCAGCATCACGGTGTTGATGAAGCCACTTGGGAATTAGAGTCGAGTATGCGGGAATTGTATCCGCATTTGTTTTGTTTTTGAGATGAGTTGTAAATTTCGAGGACGAAATTTCTTTTAGGGGTGGAGAGCTGTAACGTCCCGAAATTTATTTAATATTAATGTAATGTAAATGATGAATTAGTGTGCCATAATTAAAGTTTTAACTTTAATTAGATTATTTGGTTGGATTTTTAGTTTTTGGTTGTTTTGTTAAATTGATGTGTTCAAAAGATTCCTTGTTGATTTAAAATGATGTTTTGAGTTTTAAAACACAACAATTTGTAAAATGTTAAAAATACTCTGTTTTACAGAACCGTGGGCGGCACATGGTTTTCGCACAGTAAAACCGCCCACCGATTTTCTCTATTTATTTCTCTCCTCTCTCTCTCTCTCTTCACTCTCACGGGCTCTCTCTCTCTTCCCTCTCTCTCACTCGGCAGCCCCTCTCTCTCTCTCAATCTCTCTCAAATTTTTGATTTCCATTCGAATCCAAGCTTCGGAACAGCAAGGAGGAAGCTCAGGGACGTGATTCGGCGACCGAGAACGCGGATTGAAGCTTCGATTCGAGGTTAGATTCGAAATTTCTAAACTTTTTCAAAATTTTCGATTTTGTGTGTTTTTGAAATCTAAGTTTGTTTAAGCTTAGAAAACCGTGGATTTGTGTTAAATGAGCTTAGAACAACTAGAATCTAAACCTAGATTGAAGAAAAACGGATTGGATTCAAGATTTTTATTTTTCTCCTCTTTTTCTCATTTTCGGATTTTTGAAGATTTTGAGTTCAAATGTTGTTTAAATGATTCCAAACATGTTTTAGAATGTTTTTCTATCAACTATAGTTGTTTTTCATGCCTGGGAATTGAGAAAAACAGGTTGGAATTCAGATTTGGATTTTGGGGATCGAGAAACCCGTGGCTGGGATTTCTGGATTTTCCCAGTTCGGCAGGCCGAAGTTCATGTTCGGCAGGCCGGAGTGATGATCGGCAGGCCGGTGTTCTTCCGATCGGCAGGCCGAATCTGGGGACATGTTCGGCAGGCCGAACTTTGCTTCCGGCAGGCCGAACTGTACAGTTCGGCAGGCCGAAGCAGGGCGTCCGGCAGGCCGACCGAGGCATGGAAAATTTTGTGATTTTTACCCGATTTCACTGTTTTGAACCCTAATTCAAATCCCAACCTTATAGGATGATTTTAATGATACAAATGGCACACTAGGACATCATGAAATGATTTGGTAACATAGAATGTCTCGAACTAGATATTAATTGATTTAGTTGGTGTCTAGGATTGTTCGTGGTTCCGTGGAGCTAACGTATAGCGGACCGGGATTACGGTGTGGGGTACCGGCACGAGTACTGAGGTAGGACTTCTATCCTATTTCTTTGGTAGCCTGGTTTTGAAATGATTTGGCTTTGAAAATGATTTCTGTCAAAATGTTTTCAACGGTTGTTTGAAAATGATTTTATCGGTTATATTTTTATATATCGTGACATGAAATGAATTTCATAATGAATGTAATTGACAACACTCGGTAATTGGGTTTTGAATGATAATGATAATAACCACATGGGCATGATGCCATATCAGAGATCGGGTCGTGATCGACCTTGGGGGCAGGTCCCGAAACCCAGCTGGGCCACTACGGTGGTGATATCATGGTTTGCCTAGGTAAAAGTAAACTGGTGTTTTGATTTGACGAGTAGACTGTTCTGTGTCAGAACGGTTCTACTCAATTTATTTATTTATTTATTCAAGTTTCTTTCTGTATAACTCCTGATAATGTTATGTTTCTTTGCATTAAATTATTTTAATAAAACTTAGTCCTACTGAGCCTTTCGCTCACGTTTTATCTGTTTTAAATTCCCCCCCCTCTAGGTGGTTTCCCATTTAGGTTTGGAGAAGATTCTTCGGACCGAACTCAGGAGCAATAGGAGAATTTATTTACATTCTGTATTTATTAATCAAGGCATGTAAGACTTAACTTTATTTGTACTTGGACTGTAATTGTATTTGTGATATTGTCAGATCCATGTGTGTGCACAAGTTGTGGGTTGTGGAACCCATATTCGCGGTTTTTATTCAATTATTGTTATTTGTTTAATGATTTTAAATTCTTTATAAAATGTGGTGGAAATTCTTCTTAATTTTTATTTAATTGGATTCTTAAACTCTCGGTTTTTAATTAAATTCTCCTTTAATTAATCTAAATATTCCACCACGTCACCTCCCGTACTCCGGGGCGTGACAATGCCTTTTTTTATCGGGCATATATTAAAACTTTCTTGTTTCTTTAAGGCTTTGTTTGGAACCCGGATTTTTGGGTGGAAAAGAAAAAAAAATATAGGAGAAAATATGTTCCCTTGTTTGGAACCCAAAAGAGGGTAGAAAAAAAATATACAAAGAAAAATAGGTTTAAAATTTATAAAGGAATGGTAGGAATATTATACCCTTGTTTTGAGAGATGAGGACATTACATACGTTTGCATGTGAGAGATTAGTACATTACACCTTCCCTAGATGTTGTTTATGAAATTTTGAGAACAAAGGAAAATCCCATCTATGGTGGCTTTGATGAGAACATAGGAGCTTGCTAATTAAATTGATATTGATCATGTTGCAGGAGCTTTCTAATTGAATTTAACTTTTGTATATTGTTTGTAATGTTTGGAATCTTTACTACCTTATTGCATAATTAACATAAGTGTCTTATGTACTAATTTGTTGAAAGGAATAGTATTCTAATGGGTCGTAGTTACTTTCAAACGAGTTATTTTCAAACCATGTTAGTTAAGTATTTCTCCTCCTTAGCTCATATTAATATTGGTAAGTAACCTTTTCTTAATTGGCAAAGTGAGGGACTTATTTGAAGTTGGATATGAGAGTAAGGATAATTAAATCGTGTTTGGTTTGGAAGGATAGATGATATTGATTACTCGAAAACTTAAGTAATTATCCTTATTTAGATTAAAAACTAAACTTTCTTAGATAGTTTCTGACTTAGCTATTTAAAGAACCGTAAAATATACTTCTTACCATCTCAGTCAGACACTCGTAGCCTAAGTTATGTGATTTCGAAGTTTAAGCAAAAACACAGTCATCAAATCTGTGTTTTTCAAAGATCGGTAAAACTAATAATTGAAAATGCCCCTTTTTGATATATGATTCCTACACCAAAACTGACCCAACAACCTCTTATAATATGTTAAAAGTGACATGTAGCTCTTAGAACTACCTCTTTTAGAATTTTGTAGCCCGAATTGTGCGCATGTAAATTTTACTTAAAAACTTTCCAATTGCATGTTTTTAAACATTATGCATATGGTCTTACTTGACATAATTACACCATAAGTGGCTTTTAATTATTTTTTCTTGAACCAACATAGATTTCCCCTCTTGTATTATATTTCCTTTTTTGGACTTGTTTAGATATTTCATGATTTGGTTTAGAAATTGGTTTTCACTGACACTGAGATTTTGGCATAAAGTTTTGGAGTATGCATATGTGTGTGTGTATATATATATATGGAGAGAGAGATTATATATATATATATATATACACATATATAAACCTTCTAAAAATATGAGTTCATGAATCATGGTTTTTATATAAGTTTTGGAAGTGGATAGTAAAATGATATTTAGACCTGGAATGAGAAATTCTGAGCACAAACTATCAAAGAATAAGAGCCTCTAAACTGTTGGTTTTGAAAAGATAGCCACAAGGATCGGTTTATAAGATATATTCTTAAAGGCATACCCCTAAATCTCGATTGGGACACTTCATAGCATGGGTGATTAGCTAAGAGCACAATGTATATATATATATATATATGTGTGTGTGTTTGATATAAGATATATCAATTAATTTAAATGTGTATCTTTCAGAGAATTGGTGGTTGAATAATGATCTCCATGAATTTCAATGTTCGTTTAAAACCTGATTTGCATAAATTGTATTTTGTTCAGATTTTCACTTATTTTTGTGAGTTGTGCTTGAAATGATGTTGTATTTTGCAAAGATTTTCAAAATACTTGATTATTGATTTCACTTTGAATTGGATCATATTCGTTGAGGTTTGATAGCTTTCGTATATTTCGAACATTTAGGCACTGTGATTTAATTGCAGTTAGAATCTTTGTTTTCAATATGCTTTTACTATTCTATCATTGTTATCTCTTTTTCCCCTGCTGGGCATTTGGCTAATTCCTGTTTTAAATTTTTTCCTCCCTCCAGAGCTAACAGTTAGTAGTGCAATGCAATTTGCTAGTGGTAGCAATTTGAAGGCTCGGGATTCGAGACAGCTAGTCTGTTCTTTAATTTTCAGTTATGACTTGCCTTATGTGTCGGTTGTATATTTCAACATTGTCTCATGTAGTACTTTTGAGAAAAACTTTATTTACAGTATACTTTTGAGACTTCGGGGCATATACATGCATATAATTATTTTCTATAAGTTCACGTTTTATGGTTTAAATTAAGAATTGATTATAAAAATTTCCCTTGAATTATAGTATTTTTAACACTTTGTCCTTCGAATTTCAAAACATAACATCTGTTTCTTTTGAAATATAAACTGTTTACAAAAATGGTCTTCTATTGCAGTTTTAATAGAAAATGGACAAATGATGATAAAATTAGGGCTATTTTGGTCATTTTGCTTATAAAAATAAGCATAAAAATTAAAATTATAATAAAAATAGTCTTTATTGATGATCAAAAAATCAATTAAAACTATTATATCATTAGAATCCTTTTTTTTTGATATACTAAAATTTTCTTCACAAAATTTTTTTCCACACCCAAAAAGTATTTTGAAAATTTAAAGTTAAATTTATTAATGAAATGAAAAAGAATATAACATAAATATATTTAATATACAAAAAATAAAAAAAATTCAAAGAGAAAAACCGTGACAACATCAATAATTTTTGTTTGAGGTTTTTATTGATATTTGTATCTTTTAAAATTTCAATATACTTTTTAAGTGAAAAAAATTAATAAAATTTTCTAAAAAATTTCAATATATTGAAAAAAGGCAAATCTGGATAGTAGTATGTTTTCAATCGTTTTTTTTTTTGTTGAATCATCAATAAAGACCATTTTTATTATAGTTTATTTTTTTTGTTTTTATAATTAGGATTGCTGAAATACCCATAATTTTAAAATCATTTGTTAATTTGCCATCAAAATTCTTATAGAAGGACAATTTTTGTTAACAGTTTATAGTTCAGAGAAAACAGATACTACATTTTGAAGTTTGGGCAAAATATTGTTACAAAGACTATAGTTTAGGCAAAATTTTTGTAATTAATTCTTAAATTGATTATTCCACTTTATTCATTTTTTATTACATTTAATTACTAACACTTTTCGGAGCATTACACTTGTAATAAGAGGTAAAATAATGGTTTATAATTATGCTTTATTTTTGTTAGGAAGTGTGATGACATGTGACAAGAGAAGAATTAAGAGAGTAAGAAAGAAAGTGACCAAAAAGTAACCTTAGCATTTCTCATATATATATATATATATGGGGAAAATTTTATTTTAATATCCTGTGTTATATCGAAATATAGGATTAGTACTTTCTGTTTTGGAAAATTTCATGCCGGTACCTCAATTTTTTAAAAAATATTTTTTTGATACCTCGGAGCATTTTTTGGGATATAAAAAATACAAAATTACCTTTTTATAAAATATTAATTAGTTGACCAAAAACTTTTAATAAAAAAAATTTAAAATTGCTATTCATGCAACCAAACACCCAAAAACTCAATATGAGCAAATAGTGATCTTCCTTTTCTCTCTATCGTTTTACTTTGCTAGGGTTCTTGTGCTCGTTCTAGCGTCACCCCTTCCTTGGGACTAAGGTCCAGTGCCTGTCTTTGGTTGGCTGCCATCGATTGGGTCCTGGGGGAGAGGATGAAACTATGGAATTATAAGGGGTTGGACCAAAGGGGGCTGATGGGAATGCGACGGTGGATTGATGAAGTAGGGAGTCTTGCGGTAGAGCTTTGCGACATAAGTATGGAGAGAAGGGTAGGGGAAGACAGTGGGCAGTGTTTGCCACTACGTGTATTGAAGACTGGGCTACCAGGTCTTTACGCTCTTTGGGAGCCCAAATTTAGGAGATTTGGGGGGGGGGGGGGGGGGGGTGTGGTTTCCAGTGCAGTAGGAGGGTTTTGATGGAGGTCAACGAAGTATGGCGGTGGAGGAGGATGGAGGTCAGTGGCATAGCGGGATGGGGTTTGGTGTTGTGAACTGCCCTCCCACACCCTGCCAACCTCTTCACTTTCCAGATGACGGATGGCGGCTGGAGATAGCGATAGCGTGCAGATAATGGAAGGTCAAGAGAGGGAGGGAGAGGGTGGTCTTGGAGGTTAGGGGCGTCACAAGCTCGCTTGGAAGTAGAGGGAGGGACGTCAAGAGATCAGAGGGCAATCGGGAGGGTGGGGGTGTCAGGAGTGGGCGGGGTTGGTCTTTAGGTCGGGGCCTGTCTCTAGGTGGGGGCGATCTCAGGGGATGGTGGTGTCTTTGGCGACCAGTGTGTAGAGGGACGTTTGGAGAGTGAGAAGGTTGAGAGGGGGTGGGAGGAAATGAGGTGTTTGGGCTTTCTTGGTTTGTTTTGTTTTTAATTCGTTTTTAAAGGTTTTTGGGTGTTTGGTTGCTAGAATAGCAATTTTAAATATTTTTTTGATTAAAAATTTTTAGTCAACTAATTAATATTTTATAAAAAAGATAACGTTGTCTTTTTGTGTCTCAAAAAAAAGACTCTAAAGTATTAAAAGAAGATTTTTTAAAAAATCAAGATATATGCATAAAATTTTTTAAAACAGAGATATTAAATTTATATTTTGATATAATATAGGATATCTGCATAAAATTTTCCCATGTATATATGAAATCTAGTTAGAGTTAGGACGCTTAGGTGAGAAAATGGTGGAAGTAGAGCCGATAATAGTGCACGTTTAGAGTCTAGGGTATGAAAAAGTAAGGTTTTGACTCGTTCTTTACGTTGTTCCGTTTAGAGACCTTGTATAGTATCAAATAACATTTACATGATGAAAAAAGAGGAAAAAAAAAGAAAGAAAGAAAAGAAAACAGCGCCGTCACAAACAAAAACGAATCTCTTCTGATTTTGTCACTCGCTCACTCACTGTTGTCGCCGTCCTTTGCTTTCCGAGCTCACACGAAAAGGACAACGACAACGACAACGACAACAATATTAATAAAAACTCACCGAGTGTAGCTTGCTTGCGTGCTCCTTCCCTCCTTCCCAATTCAGAGGGTTCTTGAGGTTTTCATTTATTTTTTTTTAGTCGCTTTGTATTTTGTTGCTGCTTATATGTTTTACTTTTTGTTCTTAAGCTTATCAGAAAATGGGAAAAAAATTATGTTATCTCCTCTTTTATGGGTTTCGGTCTTCAATTTCATGAGTTATTATTTTTCTTGGAAATCCAACTACTGATAAAAAGTGACATAAATATTCCTATGCATTATTTGCTTTGAATACTTTGGTTTGGTGGGTTACGTCTTAAGGACAAGTTTTTATTTTAGTTTTTTTTGGCCTTTGTGGTCTGTACTTTCGGTGTACATTTGTTGTTGCTGTTGTTGTTGTTTTTGTTTTCTCTGACTTAAAAACATTGGTTCAAAAATATAGCATAGCTAGTTCGTCAAACAGGAGTGTTATTCTTATAATAGGAAAAATTTATAAAATATCTACATTTTTCCCAAAAAGTACAACTAATAATTAAAAGAAGATACCCTTTTAATATATTTGTAATTTAGAATTCTCAGTTTTTCCTGAATTCATTTTCTCAGACTCTCTCACATCAATGTTGCACTTTGTACTTTGTAGTGAATCCAGAGAGATTGAAGGAGACATTTTGTGGGGACAAAATACAAATGGGAACTAAAACAATGAAAACATGCCCCACAGGTGGGCATTGTGCAAAGTGGGCAATTCAGTACTTGCACTGCTGCCTTTGCAGTGCAAAAGATGGATTTTCCTTGAGTTTGGGTGTAATAAGTGTTTTCACTTGGACTGTTGCTGAGGTGCCCCAAATCATCACAAACTACAGGCAGAAATCCAGTGAGGGCCTCTCTATTGTTTTCTTGGCCACTTGGATACTTGGGTACTCTTATTTCTTCCCTCTTTTTGCCTCCTTTGAGTACTTTCACAGAGCATTTTATAGTACTCTATTGGTGTTGCGTGTTTCTAAACGTTAAATTTGTTCAAAGTCGCATTAAAATAAATGTAATTTTAATAATGGAGAAGACATTTTGCTTCATTAGTAGAGTATGAGTGTTTTAGCCGTCGGATTAACATATCAATGGTCTGATTTGCAACTAGAAACAGTGATTGACCTGGCCTGCCACTTAAAAGCAATTTAGTTTTCTAATTCACTACTTCGCCTATGAATGTTTCTAATGCTCTTGGTGGGAGATGGAGCTAAAAGGCTAAATCATTAATTACTTGTTTCTATTACATCATGTCGTAGCATTTTCCTTAAACACTTTATTCATGCTTTGGGTTCTAATGGAAAATTCTCTTTTTTTTTACTTGTTTTCTCCCCAAGTTTATTTTGTTTCCTCACATTTTGCAGAGACATTTTTAATCTTGTTGGATGTATAATGGAACCAGCTACAGTAAGTTGTTCTCCTTAATCAAGGATATCTGTTGGCTTTCAAAGAAAAGATAGAGATAGATGTGTTTTCTTTTCTTTTTTCGTTATTTTTACCGTAGAAAAAAGTTAACAAATTATTAATTGTAACGTTATCTTCTTGCTCATGCAGCTTCCAACACAATACTTTACTGCATTGGTAAGAATTTCAACTGAAGCCAAAATTATTTGCAGTCCGCATTTATTTAATATTGTTTCTAATTAGTTGATCATTCAATTTTTTTCCCTTATTTGGGATGCAGTTGTATACTCTTACTACCATGGTTCTTGTTGTACAAGCCCTATACTACGGTTACATCTATCCGCAGTCGAAATGGAGTAAATGTCAGCAAAAGGTACATTTTCTTCCTTAATTTTACGAAATTTACTCCTAGACTATGCATGTTAGGATCATAATTTTAGTCTGACAAAAATTAGAGTAACTAATCTCTTCAAGTCAAAGGACTAATAAATTAAAACATCGAACCTGGCTTTTTAAAGTATCTTGCTTATCGAACTCGTGTTTGATTCTGGATTAAGTTTTGTAACATAGCAGTGTCATTAGAAGAAGAAAGTGGGTTGTGTTACTTTGTTAAGTTGGAAAGAAGAACCAATTTCAATGCTGGGAAATTGTTAATGCGAAGGATCTTCTGTATTCAATGCAGGATCCTAGGTCTAAGCCAAGGCAAAGCAGACATGGTGTCGATGTGATACAGGACTACTACAGTGACATCAGTAATAAAAATGACACAATCATCACATCAGATGTCTTGAATGCACCTCCTCGACTTACAGATTATGCTTCGAATACGTCGTCCGGAAGAGATTTATACTACATGTAGGATTCTGTCCCTTAATAGTTCTCATCTTTTGCCGCATAATGTCAATTTCCCATCTGCAAAGATTAGATAATTTCATGTCTAGTTATATATGTTTTATCCGCTTCCTCTAACCATCTGTGATAATTTTTCTCTGTCCCTTTAACATATAGTTTTTCTCTCCATACATGTCAAAACAGCATATTTGTTATTCTCCTTAAATCTGATGCAGAAGTCCAGTGTAGCAAGAGAAATGTATTTTCGGCACATCATTGCGTCTGTAGATTAAAACAAGATTAATTAACACATTATTTTTTTTATGTTTTAAATTCTTCAGCTCAGCAAGATCTCTATTTAAAAGTAGTACTCCACCTCTAGGATCTTACCTAGCACAAAGAATGGCTTCTTCTACATCCTCTCAGACTCGATCTTCACTTCAAGATTCCTTGCTTGCTCCACAAGAATCAACAGAACCCGAATCAGCAGAAACTGAATCCGCTTCACGTGTCCAGCCCATGCTCTCTGTGGTAAGCTTTTTCTCTAGCTGATTCTGTCAGTGTGTCTTTTTTTAAATGTCCAAATCAACCAACATGTTTATTTCTGTTATATTTCAGGTCTCAGCAATGACCTTCCTTGGTGCTATGAATATCCACTTTTCAGCACCTAACAAAAATCGAAATCCTGGATTTGTGATCCAAGTAGGAAGAAAGCTATTGCAGGTAGGCAAAGTGGTTTTTTTAAATCTTTATTTAAAGTACACATAATTATTTTGAATTTTTCATGCACTAAGATTTTTGGTGAATTGATACTAAACTAATATTCTCAGGCAAATGGTGGAAATTTAGAGCACGGCATTGGAGGCGGCACTGGAATCGCAACTTTTCTTGGTTGGGGAATGGCAGCTATTTACATGGGTGGACGCCTTCCGCAAATATTTTTAAATGTGAGATTGACCTTTCCAAATATCACAGATTAGTCCTCACATTTTTTGCTCTTATTCTGTAACGGATTTCTAACTCTTGTTCCCTTAAATTTCCTTACCCCAAGTAAAACCTTGCAATGTAAGATGAGCACCTTTACACTTCGTGACATGCATATCAAAACCATGAAAAGCTCATGAGTTGTTGTATACTAGTAAGCTGTATGAGTTTTTCATGCGTACTTTGCGAACCCCCGTTCTCCATTGCAACGCTTTCTTGCTTCCTTTGCTTTGATGTGTATGAGAACATTGGAAATTTCTGGTTTCTCTTATTTCAATTATTAGAACAATACTGACTTCTTGTGTTTGATCAAATTTTGCAGATGAGAAAGGGAAATGTTGAGGTGAGTCTTTAAAGTTTTCCTAATATTCGGAGTCGTATTGTTCTCTAAAACAAATAATATAACGCAGTATCGAAGAAACTTCTGTTTCTTTCTTGCGAATATTTTATGAAGTGGCAATAAGCAAATTAGTTTTCAACATTTTTCTTCTATGATATGCAGGGGCTTAATCCTTCTATGTTTTTCTTAGCTTTGGTTGGGAATTCCACTTATGTAGCAAGGTAAATATTTTTGAAATACACCTTGATCTTGCTGTTTGGTCCGTTTAACTTGTTTTCATCAAGATTTATTATTGACTAGGAAAATGTTAGATGTGACCTTCCCTGAAAAAGATTCTTCTCGCTTTGTGCAGCATACTTGTGAACAGCTTGGATTGGTCCGAAATCCGACCAAACTTGCCGTGGTTAGTGGATGCTGGAGGATGCGTGCTGCTCGATTTTTTTGTATCCTTGTTAAAACTCCATTATGGCTCTATGTTCTTCTTCTCAGTTAACCAATAGCTTTTTTACACTGTTTGGACCTTAATTCTACTATTAGATATTGCTCCAATTTTTCTACTTCCGCTATCCTGAACCTAAGGCTGAGGAGGACAATAATAGATACTCAGACACAATTTAGATGACAGAAGTCAAGAGGATTCCAAGGTCAGTCTCTCTCCTTCCTCTCTCTTTGATGTGTGTGTCTTTTTTCCTTTTTTAGATCTCTGTAGCATTACAACATATCCAATATTTCCATGTTTACTTTTTTGAGAATCCAAAAAGTCCGACGTTGGCTAGAACTGGGGTTGATTATGGTTTTATACGGACTACGGCTACTCCTCTCAGATAGGTTGACCTTTTAAGATGGAATCCATGTCCTTGTAAGTACTATCAGGGCGAAGCTCCGAAGGAGGACCTCCAAACTATAGCTGGATATTTCCATGGAAAAGATCTCTCTGGTGGCTAAAATAGCCTGTAGAATTAGGATATTTTCAATGTTACTAAAGATTTGTTGATTTCCATGTTATCAGAATTTGCTCCAGCTACAACTGAAGAGTTTGTTGTAGATGCCTCAGTAACCCTCAAAACTTGGTTTTCAGGATCTTAAAAAAGAATGACGTGGTCAAATGTGGGGGAGCAACTTGAAACAACTTATTAAGAGTAACTGTTGTTGGAGTCACAAGTCTTTCTCATTTTTGTTTTTTGAATTCTTTTGCCAATTGGAAAGAAAATCATTACTCCAAAATTTGATGTCTTCAATTTGGTGTTTCCATTTTTTGTAAGACTTGATTTGGTCTATTCGTCTTTCGTATGCTCAAAACATTATTCAAGTTATGCTTTTTAAGGGAAAAAAAGTTTTGAAAAAGTGTGAGTTATTACAATTTCTCTTTTGGTAAATATTATTGTTATGTCATTAGGCCATAATCTAATCAACATCTCTTTATTCTTCAAGAGAAACTGTAAGCTTCTTGGCTTCTTAAACTTGCCATTTTTTTTTTGTTCCTCCCATTTCTTACTTTCCACCTTCATCTGCAGCAAAAATGAAGACAGGTTATCAAGTATTAAAGTAAAGAGTACAAAAATACAAGAGAAAAAAGCATAAGAAAATCTTTTTGAAATGTTGTGAATAAATTAAAAAAAAAAACCGGCCGATGGCATCTAAGGTTTGCCATCGGTCTCATTTAAGTTCTTAATGTTTAAAAGGTTATATTTTAGACTCTAATATATTATTTTATTTTAGTCTCTATCCCTCGTTAGTCAGGTGTTAAATACTTTAATGGAAAACTTTAAATGTTCTACTGTAGTCCTTAACCTATGTTATTGTTTCACTTTTTGGTTTCTCCATTTGCTAATATATAGCTAAGTCATGACAACTTCTGTAGAAATTTTTAAATGATTTGTGACAGAACCATATAAAAGTGAGTGGAGACACATGCCTCCTCTCAATTTTTAAAACTTACTTTTACCCGCTAATATAAAAATTACAGATTTTTCCCCAATCGGTAAGAAACAATACAACGGTATCAGTATTAAACATTTGAGGTCTATTGGTGTGTTGTTGTGCCCTTATTTTAAAAGAAAAATTACGACTCTTTCCCTCCATATTTTACATTTATAACTATATTTTTATTTAATAAAATTCTATATCTAAATTTTTTGTATTGTATCACTGGAAAACTATTCTAGCTCAGTCACCACACATGATGTCCCTATGATGTCCTTTTCTGAGTATTTAATATCTTTTTCTCTTAGTGTCATGTTCATATGTCGTCGTTTCATAGTCATTGCCGTTTTCCTCGTCCCTCATTCAATGTCGTTAGCTTGTTCCATTAATAAAAAATATCAACTAAATTCTCATAGGCTATGTTTACCGCAAAGGAATGTAATGGAAAAGTTAATGAGATTGGAAAAAAAAGTAAAGTAACAAGAGTGAGTATTATTTATTTTCTTCTAGCGTTGATTTACTTATTTGATGGTATAATGAGAAACAATCTTTTTTTTTTTTGGTGTTAATTACTTAGTAATGAGATTTTATTTAATATAAATACTAAAATATCCTTTTTATGTGACTAATAGCTATTAAATAGTAACATTTGAGTTGAAGATCTAAATAAATATGATATTTATTCTTTTTGATGGGAAATTAATACTAAACGTTATGAGAATATTGTTATTCTCTTTTCTTATTTTTTATATTATGTAGGATCTACTAAATTCTATTACTGATTTTGTAAGCAAACATATTATTTAAAATGAAAGGGAAGCACTCCTTACCTTTTATTTTCCTTTGATGCAAAATAAACACGCCTTAAATGTAATAAAAAAGTATCACATAGCAATCTCGTAGTTCTTGGACTGTGAAGATACATTGTTAAATGCTGTGTTTTATTTTCTCATTGAGACTGAAGCTAAACATGTGCTCAGCTATCTATATACTAATGAGGGATGTATGGATTCACAAGAAAGAGAGGAGCCGCGGTGGTCCCTCCCAAACCGTCTACATCCCACAAATGAATAGAAAGTGGGATCTATATTGCATTCTTCTTATAGGTAGATCCAACCTCTTTGGCCCCTGCAGAAAGGAAAAAGAATTTCACTTCCTTTCCTCATAGCATATGGAAAGAAAAGGGAAAGGCAGCTATGCTTTTCATCTAACTGGCAAGAAGAAAAGAAGAAGAAAAAAAATGCTGCTTGCTTGAGATTTCCTTGCTTCTTCGGTTTGCAAGCAGTTAATGCCATGACAACAAGAGAGATGGAGGAAGAGAGAGAGAGAGAAACAGAAAGAGAGAGAGAGAGAGAGTATTCCAAAGTTCATCTTACACAACATAAGAACACAAAGGGGATAAGAAGTCAAGAATTAAAATGGAGTTAACAAGAGCGGTAATATAAGATATCCAAACAAATTAACAAGAAATCAAAATTTCTACAATACATGAGTCCCCTGCTTCTAAAATTGCAAATTCAGAGTCAAGTTTTGTCCCACTTCACATAATTTTGTACCATATCATAGTCCAATTGTTTTTTTTTTCTTTTTTTTTTTTGAAAGTATCATGGTCCAATTGTTGAAGGAAATAAAAAAGAGTATAACAGGTGTAAATAACATAGCAAGGGGCATAAACCGACACCGTAATGTTAGACCATGGTGTTACTGAACAAACTGTCTCATTCTCAGTCTCAATTTCCAATCAGAACACGGGGTTAATATTTTGTGCAAAATCCAGTTATATTGGTCATAATTATCTAGTCAAAGGGACAACCTTTTTTCTTTATTCTTTTTTTTTCTTTTAAAGAAAAGAAGGCTACCTTTTTACTAATGACAACAAATATATGAAAGATGTTCCTCTTTCAACCGACTATGTGATATTGTTGTTGTTGTTAGGAGGTTTTTAGCATATTTTCCCCCCTAAATTTTAGGGTTTTTTACAATATGGTTCTGAAACTTCTTTTCGCAGTAATTGGGTCTCTAAATTTAGTTTAGTGTAACAATTAAGTCCCTAATCACAAAATTTTATCAAAATTAACATAGAAAAAGATCATATGAGACATATATGACCCATTTAGAATAGAAGAAGCGGAATTTTAAGCACTACAATGATTAAAAAATATATATAAGTGAACAAAATTGTTAAAAAAATCATTAATAATGATATAATTTATTTTGCATTCTCTTATTTTTTGGCCATAAAATTGAACAATTTAACTCTCATTAGAAGCAAATAAGGTGCATAGATATTCTAAATAGATCAAGTACTTCTCATGTATTTATTTTCCATCCTAATTTTGAAGGAAGTTTGTAATTATAACTTAATTGTCATACTTTGTTAAGTTTAGGGACTCAATTGCCACAAAAATATTTAAGGACCATCTTGCAAAAATTCAAAAAATTTAAGGGGTAGATGTGTCAAAAATTCTTATTATTTTGATAAACCATGCGTTGCAACTAAACAACTATATACGTGTGAGTAGATAAAGTTCCATTTTTTTTTTTTGGGGGGAACAAAGATAACCTAAAAAGAGTGCCTTTGAACACGCGAGGAACGGTCGCGTTGGGCAAGGATGTCGCACCATCATTATTGGAAACGAAAAGCCGTCTCGAGGAACTCTGAGGCCCAAGCCTCTCCATCGGTGGAGATAGGGAGACAAAGTAAGCGGTGCCAAATTTGGCCTTTTTTTAGGGATTGGCGTTAGGTTATCAATTTATTTTTGGTTGAGGAAAATTTGGAGTTTATTTTGGTGTGTTTGACTGTTTATTTTGCAAAACGTGGAAAATTCAGGGGGTAAAGCACCTAGCAAGTAAAATTTAAGGGTGTTCTTTTCTTTTTCCCACTCTGTTATTATAACTAGGTTAAATGTCATTTAAAAAAACATAGGTTAAATGTCGATAAAAGATTATTCAAGGTGTTTAATGTCTAAAAAAATAATTAAGGGGTAATACTTTTTTCCTCTGATTTTTTTTGAGAGGCCTCTGGATTTTGAATGCCCTTTATAGTTAAATAAGTTTCAGTACTTTTGTTTTGTTTTGTTTTGTTTTTTTAATTTGCTAAGCAAGTTAAATTTCTTGTTAATATCTTAGAAAGGTCTCTGTTTTGCATACCTATGGGCTTAGATTTTGTCTCGAAATTTAAAATTGAGGTGGCTAACTAAGGGCGCATGAGCATTTTGGGTTTGATTTTTTTTTTTTTTAAATAAAACTTCATTCAACTAAAAATAGTAGATTCAAAGTTCTATATGACCGCCCACAATAGGTACAAATGATCTTTAATAAAAACCAAATCCACAGCAAAACACAAATAAAGCACATGGACAAAAGAAGGCATCAAGATCTAAAGACGAAAAGCATACTCGACACCAAGAATAGAGCTCATCTGGAACAACAAGACTGTTCAATTCAGAGCGCTCAACCAGCGACAACTCTGGCTCTCTGCTACCTCCTGCTTCCGTCTCCGGCTAGATCCGAGGCTCTACTAGCTTCCCCATTATTCTACCTTGCCAAAGATCACCCCTGCCTCATCACCCTCAATTCCCACCCAAACTAACCATCCACGTCATTAGACACGTCAGTCTTTAGATCCGCTACAGTCGGTTGCGGTTCTCTCACCCTGACCTTGCCGATGCTGATCTCTGCTAGCCTCCTAGCCACTTGATCCACATAGTGCAACGTGTCCCTAATGCCCAAGATAACCTCCCTTCCCAACCATAGACTACTCATCCGCCCCCTCTCATAGGTTAGAGGCTAGCAGCACCGGCTTTTGGTGACAAAAGAAGAGGGGTGGTGCACCCAACAAATTAGCAAATCCTAGTAAAGCGCTAATAGGAAGAAAAAGAAGAAAAAAATAAAGGAAAAATAAAAAGAAAAAACCTTTTTGGTTTGATTTGAAATGGAAACCTTCTTTTTGGGGGGACAATTACCAGAAGTCTGTTGTTATTATTATTATTATTATTATAAATCTATGTAACATTACAATATATCCAATATTTCCATGATCACTATTATAATTGTTTATTGAGCTCCATTGTTATCAGGATTAAAATAGCCTCATGTAGAATTTTCAAAAAAAAAAAAAAACCTTATAGAAGTAGGATATTTCCAATATTTATTACAAGATTTGTTGATTTCCATATATCAGCATTTTCTCCAGCTCCAACTGAAGAGTTTCTTAGGGCCCGTTTAGTTCGAGTATTTGAATGAAGATTTAAATTTTTGTGAGAGAAAATACTATAGCAAAATGATTCGAATCGTGATTCGAGTATCGAAACAAACGGGCCCTTGTAGATGCCTCAATGGGAGCCAGCTTCTATGTCCCCTCTTTAGTGTCCCCATTTATGTCCCCATAATAACAGTTTAAGACAATTAAAATGTCATATCAATTAAGAAATTACGATCGATCGTTTAAAAAGGCACATCAATTAAAATACAACACCATTAAAAGGTCAAGTATTAATAAACTTTTTTTTTTCTGTGTCTATCGCTCGTCAAACGAAAAGAAAACTATTTACGGTAACGTGTTTTTTTAGATTCCAAAAGTCAATTGCTATGTCGTTTTCTTAATCTTTTAATTATCACATTCATGTCTCATGCTTAATGCAATCTCTTTTGTGTCTTTGTTTTTTTTTTTTTTTTTTGAGTAGTTATTCTCTGATGATGACGGGTAAATTTAGTCCTAATGATGTTGCATTCTGGAATGTATGAACTCGAATGTTATATGAAAAACATATATTCTTGTCCCAACTAACCACTCACTCCAGATTATGATGGACTTGTAGTAAGTTATGCTTATAGAGTATTTAATTCATGCTTTAATCGATTTATTACCCTATGGGAGAGATTCTCTATTTTTTTTTTCCCATTCTTCTATTTCACTCAAGAAGATGTTACTGTGGTGGCTGCAAGACCTTCAAGAGAAGAGATTGTTGGTGATGGTGGGGGAAAATAAAAAATAAAAAATAAAAAATAAAAAATAAAAATAAAGTCCTAAATACTTTTTTTTTTTGAAGTGGACCCTAAATATTTTCTTTGTTTGATTTAAGTGACAAAAAAAGGTTTGTCTACAATTAACTTTTTAATTGACAAAATTTTAAATTACATGTATTATTTAGTTGACATGGCAATGTATTTTAGTTGATGTGACATCTTACATGATGCGCATGATATTTTTATTGTCATGACTTTTTTTAATTGATGTGGTAAACTATTATTAAGGAACACGAAAAAGGAGACATAGAAGCCAATCCACCTCGATGGCCCTTAAAACTTGGTTTTTGCAATCTTATGGAAGAATGATGTCACAAGTCTCGGTGAGAAATTAGAAACAATGTATTTAGAGTACAGCACTCCTATTTAATCCTACGACATTAAACTGCTACTCATAAAATAGTTGATCTTAGTCTAAAAAGTACACTATAAATGAGATTAGGTCCCACTGCATTGTGAGTAGTAGTGTTTTAATCTCACGAAGATGAAAAAGGTTTTTCTTAAAAGTAACTGTTTTTCATGTCACAAGTCTTTTCTCATTTTTTTAATATTCTTTTGCTGATTGGAAAAAAGTTCTTTACCTGATCCAAAATTTTATGTCTTCAATGTGTCTCCATTTTTTTTTCTTTTAAAACTTGATTTGTTCTGTTCCCATTTGGTATGCTCAAAAGACTATTCAAGTAATGCATTTTCTTAAAGCAGTTCTTAGATCTGTATGCTTTGATGCTTTCTTTTGTTTATTTTCTTTCAGAACAAAAAAGAAAAGAAAACGAATTGATTTTTATTCAATTGTTTGTGAAAAATAAAAAATATATAAAAAGGCTTTTCTGCATTGTTGTATGCAAAATTCATTAATATTTAGTAAATGGGATACCAAATTTAAAATTCCGCAACAGTAATAATCCAATACTTCAAACAATGAATTGTAATTTCCCAAAGAACTAAGTCTGTGTTTATGTTTTATGTGGTTCAAGGAATAATTAAGATTACTTATCTAAGTTAAGGATTAACAACTTTACGATTTTTATGTTTGCTCAATTATTTCGATAATCACGTTATGAAATTAGAGTAAAATATATACTGTCGCATTTTGAACTATTCACTTTTTACATAGCACATCCCAAACTTTTAGTCATGACATAATGTACCATAAACTTTAAAATCGTTGGTAATTGATATCTAATAGCTACTTTTAATTTTCATTAAATATTCTTTTTCAAGGTGTTGAGCTTCAATTTTTTTTTTAAATAATGAGCTCTACCCTTAAAAAATTTATATGCAAATTTCTTAACCAAAATTGTCTATACTTTTTAATGCTTGTTAGATATTGGACCTCAATTTTTAATGATTCAAAATTTATAGTGCATTTGTCCTAGATTTAAAGTTTGAGGTGTATTACGTAAAAAATAAATAGTTTAAAATGTAACAACGTAATTTACTCTTTATATATTCTACAACGTGCTAAAATATGGAATAATTATGTTTTGAGCCTTTAGAAATTAAAGAAATTGGGAGTAACTTAATGTGGGTGCGACTTATCGAGCCACTAATTAACTTAAATATGTTTTATTTATATAATATCTAAATCTAATTAAACATAATTAGTATCCTAAATTGGAAAATTAGTGTACCTAATTAAGATTTAATCTCTAATTAATTATGTTTGTGATATTTCATATTCAATTTCATTTTTTTACCTTGATTGTTCTAATTAATTTTTACCAATTATTCAAGTGTTTTAAAAATAAATTTATGGTATTTTATTTTATTTTCAAAATCAAATTTTTATTAAAAAAAGAAAGAAATCAGATTAACAATTTGCAAAAGCTTAGCATGTCCCCTCCAGCGCACTCGACCAAAGCCACGTGAAATTGAGCCTTGAAACTTAAACACTCAGAGCTTACCAGAAACCATGTACTAATGCAAGGTATTGCCTTAAAACCACCTCTAGTTCTCTGATTCAGAAATTCACTCAGACATTACCACTCATTCTCTCCCTTCATTCATGTCTCTCCTCACTCTCTCATTCTCACTTCCATATCTGCTTTAAGAACACAGACATAAGAAGCTCTATTTCCATCCAAAACAGAGGCCAAGAAGCTCAGCCTTGAAGCTATTAATGTTAGACATGCATGCCCTAATGAGTAAAAATATAATAAGTTTTTGGAGACATTTTTATTAATAAAGAATTTATTCATTGTTTATATACCAAATCTTGTCCTTTTTACGTTTATATTTATTGAATGTATGTTAAGCAAGCAAGAGTCTAAGACTGTCGGTCTAAACCTTTAAGAATTGAGCATATGATGGACAAATTATACAAAAGACACAATTCTTAAGGTGATGGTCTAAAACATAAGATCCGCAATTGAGGGAATAAAGTTGAGCGCTTTATTCATGCAAAGATTGTTATGTTGTCTATATCCCTTTTGGAAGATGGTTTGTCTTGACCATTGGAGGTGGACTCTGTGAATAGAAACATTGGCACGTTGTCATAGGTGACGATGTGTTGGATCGGGACATAAAGTGAATTGATTTGGATTAATAATTCTGTCTTAGCAAATTGATTCATTTTAGACAATTATTTGTGTTGTATCTTAATTCTGAGATGAATAATGGGCCCTTTGTCTTGGCTTGTGTCTTTTGATGTACCAAAGGGTGACACCCACATCTTAATAGTGGTATGCATGCCGATACGTTGGAGGCATGACTCTTGATAGCGTAGACTTGTTATTCATAGATATGGAATCCATAGCTCCTCTTTAGGAGTAATAATATCCTCTTATATGCATTATCCTGTAATTAGAAAACTAGAGCGCTCAACCATTTGGATACATAGGTATAACCAAATGGTATACTATCTTTAGATAGTAAGTTTTTCGATGGTGAGATAATGAAACGTAAGATAAAAATAATCAGAAAGGTAAGACAGAACTTGTTCTTAAGCTGATTATGGATTATCATATGGGGATACGATACACTATCATATGTCATGGAGACTTAGCTATACGAGCTTTGTAATTCTATGTAGTTCGAGAGTGCAGCTCCAAGCTTTTAGTGGAGTAGTGTTGGAGTTGATAATTATGAAATGTATATCTAGGATATTGGGTTTCATAATTATTGGGAGCTTGAACTATATAGGTCCATATGGTCCCCTTTACTAGCTCACAACATCCTGTAACGACATGGCATGCTTTTCCAATAATTGGTGACTTATGTCGAATTTATCAGATTGGTTGAAATTTGAAAGAATCAAATAATTCATGTCTGTTTATCGGTTGAATTAATTTTGTGATAAAATTAAATTTAAGATAAACTTGTTGAATTATTGAGATTGGATAATTCTTGTCTGTTTATCGGTTGATTTAATTTTGAATAAATTAGATCAAGATAAACTTATAGAATTATTGGGAATTGATTTATCTTCCTAGAGATAATCTAGATAAAGTTGTTTTAATCAGATAACTTCTCTATTAGGTTATTTGAATTAAAACTGAGACTTTATCCTATAGATTCTAGGGTGAAAAATAAAAGATTCGTGGAGATTTTTATCGGTAGTTCGGCCTGCCAATTGGGCTGTTTGGCCTGCCGATGAGCGAAGGATAAGATTATGCGTTTTCACACGGATCTTATCAGATATTGATCCGAACTTGATTTTGTTTTGAGTTTTTGAGACCTAATCTGATAAGGACTTACCCTAGGCCCAACCTCCATATAAAGGGAGTAAGTCTAAAGAGTTACTCAGATCAATTGAGAGATTAAGAGTGATACTCTGCTGGTGAGAATCTAAAAACTCCCTAAGAGCTTTTGTTCACAAATCACGACACTTGCTTTGGGTTCTCTCGATTGGTTGGAAGGAGAGTCACCTGGTACAAGAGCTGTACGTGTGAGCCCACACTCACTCTGATCGTGGATAGAGAATAGCAAACAAGACTAGTTGGTTGAGGCTCTTTTGCAACGTTACTTCTCTTCAAGTTTTGTAAGGGTTCTTCGGCATACAAAGGTTAGTAAGATCTGGCTAATTTATGCATATAGCATGTCAAACTTGTGTTTTAGAAAATACTCTGATGTAAATTTTTTTAAAAAATTCCCGCTGTGCACACTTTTTCCAACAATTAAATCATTACAAAAACGATCAATCCAAAGTTAAGAATGTTTCTCATGAATTAAACTCACATTTTGAAGTTTCATCTCTGGTTTTGGCATTCAAATTCGTATTTAAAAGTCTGAGCAATATTTTCATTTGGACAGTTTTATTTTGAACGTTTATTATGAGAATTTAAGTTTGCATGTCATGATTTGAACTTAAATGAACACAAAGTATGTTTCATCTGAGATTGTAGGATGATTTTAAACACAAATCCAAGTTTTGTTCGAACTAAAATCGGATTAAAAGTTGTTTTTACATTTATTTGTTCATTCTCAGAATTAATGTGAAATATGCATGAATAATGATGAAACCGAGTTACATGTGTATGAAAATGAGTATATATGATTTGTACGATATTTATGAACCATTAGAATATATTTTGAGTTTATTAGAATTGGTTTAAGAAGATCTGAACTCAGTTTGAGTTGGAAGCTCGAAACAGAGCCCCTTGGTTGCAACAGCTCGGTTGACTGTGGTCGGTGTAACATGGTTGAGCCCGCCACCATGAGACACATGGTCAACCGAGGGTAGTGTACCCCGGTTGACCGAGCTGTACCAAGGAGCCCATCTTTGGGGCACTCAAACCCCTCTTGTTTCAAATTAAATTCTAAGTGTATTTTCACCTGTTTCACTGATCAAAAATCATTATTGATGTGCTTTAAAGTATGTTTAGTTATTATGTAATGAATGAAATGTTATAATTAGGAAAGGCACACTAAGGAACAATGAAATAGAAGACTAACGTATTATGCCTAAATTTTGATATTAATGAATTGAGTCTACACCTAAGATTGCTTGCTGTCCCTTGAGGCTAACATTTAACGAGACGAGATTTGCGTAATGGACGTGTTTGGTATTAGAGGTCGAGGTAGGACTCTAAAACCCTTCCTTAATAGCTGATTTTAAATAGTATTTTAGCCTCATTATATATTCTAATTTTTAAGAATTGAATGATGCATAAATATTTCTAAATGTTTTGGATATGAGCATAATAAATAAATGATAATAAATGCATGATGAAATATCGATAATAGTGTACCAAGTGAAATAAAATGATTAATTGGATTTTAAAACACCAAATGGTCTAAGAATCCCTGTTTGGTTGAGTTTTAAGTGCATGGTGCCATACAGAGATCAGGTCGTACAGAGAGCGACCTTGAGGACAGGTCATGAAACTCGATCTGGGCCACTATAGTGGTGATTTTATATTAAGCTTTACATACAGTAAATAGACATATATGATTTAAGATAAATCACATGACATGAATGGTAAGTATGAGACTTATTTAAATATTTCAATTATTTAATTGCTATTCCTTCAATTTTTTTAGAATTACTCATTATTTTATGAATGATGTTTTAGAGTTCAAGTCTTACTGAGCCTTTCACTTGTGATTTCTACTATTTTTACCTTTTCCCCTTAAGGTGGTTCGCAGTACGTAGCTGAATAGCCCTGCTATTTTACTTACAGAATCTGTGACTTGTTTATTTAACCATTTTTGTCAAGGCATATAATAATGAGACTTTAATCATGCTCTTTGATTTTATTTTGTTGGACTATGGTTTGGTAATATTTCTTTTATGTATGAAGGAATGGGTAATTCTATAAAGCATCCAATAACCCAAAACGGCTTAGCTTAAAACATAGGTCTTAACTCTTAAGTTTGGTTTCAGTATAAAATGCTTCACGCATAGTCATAACTAATATTAGCGACAAATTTAACAAGCATAGTGGTATCTAGCGTCCCTCGTCTCCATGCCCGCGCAACCAATCCATCAATCAATGCTAAGGTGTTGATGACTCACGGTGTTGGACAAACCAGGGTCTCGCATCTTTTTTGATATGTCCTTTGGGCCGGTCGAACTAAGTCTATACGATGAACATCAATGTGAAGCAGCAAAGGGAGGGAAAAAAAAAGAGAGTAAATTACTCGGCTGGTCTTTAAACTGTTTAAAATTTTAGTCGTTGGTTTCTATTCTTTTTTTTTTTAGCTCAGTCGCCCTCAAACTCAAAAAAAGAGTGCCAAAGGATTGAGTTCACTATCATCCATCAATTTTATCTTATTTTTTGATCACATGTCAAACACATGACCCTAATTTATTATAAAATGTCCAAAATACCCTCTAATAAATCAACCACCTATTTTTTAGAAATAAAATAAAAAATAAAATATCTTTCTTCCCATCTCCTTCTAGACAAATGGTGACGAGCGACAGGGACTCCTTTGTCCTCTACAGTGCTGATATGTCCACCGCCACCACCACTACCTTCCCCCGACCAAACCCGCCGAACTCCCTTGCCCTCTCATGCAACCTTCCCCTAAGCAAACCCATATCCATCGAACACAAATCGACCCAACCTATTCCTGTTGAACCTAAAATGATGGTGGGAGAGAAAAAAGGGGGCCTAACTTCAATTAAAAACATAAAGAAAAAAGAAAGAAAAAAAATGCAACCGTGTAATGTAGAAAGATAGTGTATAGAAAGATGGTCAATGTGGGAGTGGCACCCTTATAAATAAGTTTTAAAAAGCTGATTTATTATTAAGTGATAACAATGGTTTATAATCATGCTCTATTGTTATTAGAAATGAGATGATATGTGACAAAATGAGAATTAAGAGAATGAGAAAGAGAGTAATCAAGAGCATAACCTTACCATTTTTCATAACTATTTGGTGCGTAGGTAAATCGTTTTCTTAAGGCCAACTATTGGATATACATAGGTGCATGGCATGGAAAAAATTAACGTAAACATAGGATATATTTTGACGTAGCTCATGGCTCCAAAATTGGCAAGGGCAGTTCGTGCGGACGACAACGCATCAAGGTTGTGTCACGTCTCGAAGTACGGGTGATGACGTAGTGGTTGATTAAATTAATTTAATTAAGTTTTTGTTAAAATTTTTCATTTTAAGGAATTAATTAGTATTATTAAAATGTGTTACAATTTAAAAGTTTTGATCAATTATTAAGAATAGTGAAAACGGACAAGACGGAAATAAAAAGAAATAAAATAATGGAGAAGGCAAAGAGGGTACATGTTGGGTCCCACTAGGTCCACAACGTATGTAAACATATAGTATTGACAATAAGTTATTACAGTCATAGTCCAACATGAAAATAAAATTTAAATAATACATTTCTTGATTTACTACAACTACTAACCTACTTAAGATCCTCTCTTGCTCGCTGGTCCGGGCAGTGGACTCTCTGCAGGTCCTAAGTTAGATTCCACATAGAGGGAAAACGTTTAAAAACAAGTAAAAAGTAAACGAAAGGCTTGGTAGGACTATGTTTTAAAACAGATAAACAATTTAGACATGAAATTTACCTTTCAAAGAAATTATTAGAAGAACAGAGTTAAATAAATAAATAAATTTATTTAAATTAGTCTTATCAAAAACAGTTCGTCTAAAAAGTACATTTTTATATTTTTTGGACAAACCATATGTATATATATTAAAACCGTAGTGGCTCAGTTGGGTTTCGGAGAAAAATGGAAAATCTTGATTTGAATTTGTTTCTCATCAAACTAAGCTTAGATTCTTGTTATTCTAAGTTTCTCTAACTTAGATTAAAGGTTTTTCAAGCTTAAACAAGCTTAGATTTCAAAATACATAGAAAATTAAAAAATTGAAAAAGTTTTGAAATTTTGAAAACTAACCATGATTAAATCCTTGAATCGTGTTTGTGGTTGTTAAATCACATTCTTGAGCCTTCAATCCACTAAAACCCGAAGCTTGGCTTGATTTTTGATTCAAAATTTAAGAAAAGAAGAGAGAGAAAGGAAGAGAATGAGAGAGAGTGAGAAAGGGAGAGAGAAAGTGAGCGTGAGTGAGTTAGGGAGAGAGGAAGAGAGAGAGAGTAAATAGAGAGAAAAAGTAGGTGGTATCACCGTGTGAAAACCGTATGCCACCCATAGCTTTGAAAAAGAAGTGTATTTGGCAAATTGTTTTGTTTCCAAAATTCAAAATAACAAAGAAAAATAATTAAGAATAATTTAAAAATCGTCAAGATAATAAAAAATAACATTAATTTAGAAATACTATAAAATAATTAAATTAAGTTTAAAAATACATCATGACATACTAATTTTATCATTTTACTTATTAATATCACTTAATTAAATTTCGAGGCGTTACATGCTGTCCCTCTGAAAGCCCCTCTGAAAGTAAGAGAGGAGCTGCGATTCCAAGACCATTCAAAGCAAATAATTTATATTGGGTTCTATAAGGATCGCTATAAAACCCGGTCAAACGCCATTTGGGACTAGAGTCCTTTGATACCACCGTATCAACATGAAACTTATTGTAACTTTTAATATCCACCTCCAACTCATCGCTCCATAACACAGCCAGTCCTTCGCACTTCCCAATACTATAGACAATGAAACCATTTGGAAAGCCCAAATTTAGCCTTAGTTTACTTGCTTTCTTCTCCCATAATCTTGTTTCAGAAGGGAAAATCAGCATAGGGTTGAATCTGCGGATTAATTTTCGCAGATTGAAGCTTTTATTGTTGTCGGCGGGCCTGCATAGCAGGACATCCCAGTAAAGAATTAGACCCCATATGGAGAACTTTCCTTAACTTACCTCCACAATGCTCTTCAGCTCCATTCACTAATTTTCTTTGTTGCCACCGCCTTGTCTACTTTGGTTTCGCTTCCACTTGATTTCTTCCCCGATTTGACACGCTTGGCTTGTCTGTTTCAGTTTCGCAAGCTCTCTGAGCTCAGGCACCGAATTCCTCCACCAGGTGCTTCAGGATTTCTAGTGACAGAGGTGAAGGTGCGAGGGATAAGATTTTCCCTTCAGATAAGCCCGCTTCAAACGCACTATTATTCTCGTTTGTAAAGGCTCTACACACAGCACTGTCGTTCTCACTAGTGCTATTTTGGGCCTTAAAAAATCCTCACTGAGTAGGTTCTGGCTCAAATTTAGTCTTTTCAATTTCCACTTGGGATTTCTTTTGCCGCCTCACCCCCCAATCATTTAATTTCCCAAATGACAAAGGCCTATTGCCGTTTTCAAATATAGAGTTAGAACTTCGAGGCCTCTCGACTTCTTCCCTCCTTATAATGCCAAAGCTACTATCGGTTGGACCAACTCCCTATCACCACGTGTTATAGCAGGATAGTCAGCCGCCTATTATCCTGGAAAACGTCTTCCCCATGAGTGCACCCCCATGTAATGATTGCGAACCGAGTCAGCTTACGTAGCATCTTTCTCCACACCAATCGGAGTCCGGGTCCTTCGGTCCCGCTACATCTTTTCCAATCTTCCTACCACCCCAAACATCCCATTGAATCTGCTAGGAGTGGCCCCCCAGAGTTTAGGCCCATAGCCGAAACCTTCCTCGGGTGGTACCTTCGGGGCATACTTTGCCAAACATTTTTTCCACCTGTGCCCAATGCAGCCGTAAAAAAACCAAAAATTTGGTGGCTTCTTATATTTGATGGCAAGCCACACAATCTTCCTAGATGATCCAAGGCAGATCTTCACAATCGATGCAGGGGTTTAGAGATACCCAATAGCACACAAACCATTGGAAAGCTACTAGCACGCCTCCCATGTCGATCCCTGTCAACTTTCAAGCCTGTACTGATCTCCTCACCGATATACATTCTGAGCTTCGGCGAAACGTTCATAAAGTGGAGCCCATGAATCTGTACCCAGAACTTAGTACTCGTGAGACACTCCCTATCTAAAGACACCATATCTTCAATATCTTTCAACACCACAAGGGCTTTGTCGAAAACCCAGGGTTCACCTTCTAATACTTCATTCTTGTCATCTTCATTTCCGAAGTAAAAGATAAACAAATTGTCATTCACCTCCTTTATCACCAGGTCCTTATCCACATTCCTGGCATGAGCCATAGTGGTTTTGAAAGCTCTTTCGTTAAAACCTTTGTCGGACAAAAGCTTCCCGACAACGCCCACTTTGAAGCTTCTTTGCCCTTCTCGATCATATGGTTGTCAATACCTACCACTGTCTTCTCCTCAAAGGTTATTAATAGGATCTATCACAAATATACACCATAATCAGAGGAGAAGCTGCTGAGAAAAGTTACTGAGAAAAGGAATCAAATCACTGCCACCAGATAGTGGAAGAGGAGACAAGCTCCGAAGCTCTCATTTCATAGAGAGATAAATTTGATGTAATGTCATAGGGAAACATCTTATTGGTACACTATTTTGGGGTCTTTAATTAGGCTAAGCTTCTTTTTCTTTTTAAGCATATAAACTTTACACACAATCTTATAGATGTACAAGTCTATATGTTTATTAAAAAACATACATTTACATATACAATTTACATAGGATTTTTTTCAATTGTTATGTTTCTAATGGTTGCATTTCCAATAAGGTACATTTTAATAACAATTGATTATGGCGTGATAAGAATTTAATTTTATTAATTATCATTAAATTTTTTTAGTCAACTATTCAATTTATTACAACTGTTAGATCTTTATCAAACGGCTGATAATAGCAGTATTTATTGAAAACGTAGCAATTGAAACTACACCCAATTTACATAATATATATCATCGAATTCACAGATTGTACAGATTCAAGGATGCTCAATCCGTAATGTAATTAGTATATCTGATATTAGAAAAATTCCAATCCAAAACTAATCCATATTTTTTAAAATCTAATCCAATCAACGAATTGGATTGAATGGATTCAATGGATTGATGGATTCCATGAACACCCCTGCTCCATATCATGCAAGACAAAAGAATCACAAAAATCTACATGTTGTCCACCAAAAGTTGGAACCCAAATGGAAACTTGTAGTAGCGAGTGTGTCAAGTACTTAGTTCCCTTCTTTGTGAATACACGAAACTTGGAAATAAATGGAATTGAGGTAATTAAGGCGCAATGGACTAGCTAGCTTTGTTTCTCCTAGGCACCCATTTGCCATGAAGCCGAAATTTTAAGACCATGTATATTTTTGAGTAATTCAGATAAAATTGCAGGATGGCAGTCCCACTTATGGGGTCAAATCAATATGTTTTAAGAGGAAATATATAAATATCAATTTTATTGATTTCATAAGTAGCATACCAAATCTTATCAATCAAATCACTTTTTTCAAAAATACGAGATATCTAAGTCATACTAGTAAAGAGACTTATTTATTGATAAGAAAAAGAAAAAAAGGTGAATGGTGATTAGATTGATAATAAAATAGAATAGGCAACACACATGCTACAAGGGCTGGGACAAAGGGTCGCAATCCCGCGAGGGTGAGCTAACTCTAAAGACCTCGTGAGCTAACTCTAAAGACCTTTTATGAACATTTATTTTCTTACTTTATTATTTTTTTTTATCGTCATCAACATCAATAGGTTTGAATATTGTTCATATATGGTTATGAATGCATGAAGTAATTTTAATGTTTACGGAAATTACAGCAATATTGTTGTACGAAATGGAAGTATTTGTACAAAGAAGTGTACTATTTAGTATGATGAATGATAATCTATTAGTGAAGCGTAGTTAAAAAAATGTGGAATGAGAATTTTTTACAGGACTCTAATGATTTTCAACATGTATTTACAGAAATTCACTGAGGATTATAAACAAGCGAAAAAATAAACTTTAATTCATACTCTAAATAAAATCAGAACTTATGAATAGATTTGGTTATGTATTATGATCGAAAGAGATTTTTTTGCATATAGTAATGGATGCAAATGGGCAGCCGTGTAAGAAAAAATTGGTAAACACATATTGTGGATTAAAAACCAATTTGGTTAGGAAGTTTGTCTTTAAAGATATATATGCACAAGTGAAGCACCTATATATTTATGCATAGATAAAGGTTGGTCTATGTGGAGGGCTTATTCACGGCAATACAAGTATAAAGAGCAGGGTGGAGCCGAAAAAATTAGTCATGACGGGTAGAAAAAGTCATGTGATTGATGGAATAAGCTAACAGTAAATGGAGAGTGTTTATACTTAGACAACAGCTGGACTAACAAAATCACCATTGCCGCAGACGGAATGTTGTTTAAAATGAGAAATTCTTCGGATAAACAGATATATCTGTAGACTTATAAAGAAGAAATAATAATATATATCATAAGAAAATAGGAAAATCAATGAATTAACATTTGAGGACAGGAGTCTAAGCAGTGGCTTAGCAGTTTATTTAGGGAAATAGATTACCTACATATAAAGAAAGATGTTAATTTGGTAGAGTGGTTCAGCTTGCATGTGTATGCATGCGTGGTTTTTCTCTTACCTCTCTACCTAGAGAACCATATCAGAGGAGAGAAGAACAATAAAGAGTCAAGACTTAACCCTGAGCATAAGGAGTTTGTGTGCAAAAAATCAGTTTGAACTAAGAATTTAAAACCAAAACGTTGTAACAAGCCGAAAGTTTTACCCTACAACATATAAGAGCTTTATACTATGATAGTTGAAACTTTTGTGTTCGAATGGATTCTCTAAACAAAGCCAAAATGTCAAACAATCAGTATTAAGAAATCCCCATCCCAATAAATACTAAGAAATGCCTTCCCTATACACAAAAATAATAAGGTGTAACATTATAAGATCTAAGAATCCAATGAAGAGAAATAAATGGAATACATGATGTCTATGGCTGGCTTAATAATGGACTAAAGGATATTCATATAAATATATTAATAGTATTAATAACATTAGCACAAAGTAGTAAACAATCCTACTGAAGCCATTTTGCTGAAGTTGAAAGAGGGAAAGATTATCGGCTGCAAGAAGGTTTCAACGAACAGGGAAGGGTTAAGAATAGAAAGAGCTTTCTTATACATTACAGTAATAAGAGCTCAAAAGGAAATTTATAATAACTGTACAAGTATTTTCGATGCACGTGTTAAGTTGTACTTGAAAATTTTTATGACATAGAATATGAATAAACAATAAAAGAAAAGTTTTAGTTGAAGATTCGAAAAGTAAAGTTGTGCAAATAATTGAACATGTATATAGTTACGAATCGTTTTTTCGAAACGCTATATAACTTGCTTAAATATCATTTCGTAATCCTTAATCTTACTTTCTAGTAAAAGAATACTTAGTATATTACTTTTTTTTTTCCATCTAAATATATACTTGAAAATTGATGTGACTTTTGTTACATATAAATTGAAACATAGTCTCAAAACTTAACTTTAAAATCATCGAAAACATTTCTTAAAACTCGTCGTGTAAACTTTTTTCAAAACAGCTGAAAATTTTTCTTAAATAGCAGAATCAATTATAGTGGTATCCACACTCAACCATCGTATTTGTCACTATGACACTGACCTATTCAACTAGTCTTATTGGTCTTTTGTAGAACTACTTTACAACATGAAGGAAGTTGTACTGGGCTTATGCTCAGAAAGTTCAAATATATCTCACAAAACATTGAAACATTATTTATAAAACTTTCCTTTTTAAACCTTTCTCGTATAACATTTTTCATAAACATTTCTCATAAAACGTCTTTTAAAATGTTTTTCATAAAAACATTTCTTGTAAAATGTTTTCAAAAACATTATTTGTAAAAATACTTCCTAAAAAGAATGTAAGTAATGTCATAATGCATGATTCTATTTATGATTATTTATGAACTTTTTATTATGATTCTTAACTTTCTTGAATTATAGGCCTAAGTGTACGTATCTAACACGCTTAACCTTCGAACACCAAGACCATAACTTAATTAGCATGACGCTTCCATTGGGTTTGAATGCTGATACGACACTTTCTTATCTTAAATTGAGGGTTAGATTACTAATCTTGTATATAATCTTAGTGAATATTATGCATGACATAACTTAATGTCTAAATCACTAAACATAACAATTGCAAACATATTGCAAATCATATCTTGAACTTTTAAAACATTATGCATAACATATGCAAATATACTTCAAACATATTCAAAGCATTTGAAAAATCATTTACTTCATATCATAGGTGAAGATTGAGACTTATATCTATTAATTGCTCTTGCCTTTCCAATTTATCATTTTCCTTCTATTAGTTGGTTTTATGTCTTGTTCAAATGACACTCGACTATTGGCTAACTTTTCTTATTACAATCTACTTGATTGATAACACAATTTAAATGTTAATATTTCATTCCTTTTCCTTAGCCTAATTCATATGGGTCTAACTCTTTTTTGCTAACATGTTCGTTCTTTAGTCAAATTTCCTATTTTAACGATTTCATTACTTAACGTGATACATAACATTTTCATCTAAGGATGTTTCGCTAATTCGAAGGACTCGGGGTCCGTTTTAATGGTCTTATCAAAATGATGATTTTACCTTTAATGGGTTTTTCGTAAGTCATTTAGCTTTACTAAATTTCTCATTTGACTTTACCATCTCGACACTATTGGGTTGTGGAGAAGTTCTTGCTAAAGCTAAGGACTTGATTGCAAATAAGAAAAGATGGCCCCTCCATACATATCACAACCGGTTTCCAAGGGAGAGATGTGTCACTTTCTCCTCCTTTGGAGCGTCAAAAAAATATCTTATTTTCAAATGCACCCCTAAACATTTATAGTTGTCACATTAGGGACCATTTCGCAATTAAAATTACTTCCACATGTTTGGCCAAAACCGGTTCCACCTAGAGGGAAATGTGGCCAATTTTCCATCTCGTGGGTGTCACTTTAGTGGTTCCACAAACTTTTACATAGTCCAAATTTATATTGGCAATATTTTTCTTATATTGTCGGTATATTTTCATAAACTGGTAGTATACTTTTTTATATTGTTTATATGGTTCTACATCATTCCATACCTATTCATATCCTCCACACAAAGTAATTCCTATTTTGCTTAACTTTATACAGTATAATTTCTTACACTACATTTAACTTTGCAGTATAATTTTCATACTTGCATAACTTTATCAGTGTAATTTCTTACACTGTATTACTTTATCAATATAATCATTACACTATATAATTTTTATGTTGTATAATTTTTATATTTTTATATAGTGTTTTTCTTATATAGCACTTCCATTTCAAAATCTGTTATAACACATTCTACAACAATTAAGCTTTCTAGCTTATTTTCCTCTTGTTAAACAATTAGCTCACCATTTTATATAATTCACGCTTTACTTAGGATTTATGGCATGATATTGAACCTTAAATCCCATATTTATTCTTATTAAATTTGTCACAAAAATTAGATTTTAAACAATAATCCTTGTGATACTAAAATTACTAAATTACTTAATAAATTTTTGAGCATAAACTTTGGTTCATAAAATTTGTACTTAAATTACTTAATATAATCTTTAACTATTGCGTGTATAATGCACTAGAAATTTTTAGATGTCATATATATTTCTTTTATTTTGGTCTATGACATTCACTTTTTATGTCTAACTATCTAGAGATTTATGAAAGATATAGCTTTGATCCCCCCTCAATAATTTTTTTTTTATTTTAAAAACAATATGGCATGAGTATAAAAGGTAATCTACAAGGAGCAAGCTAGTAAGAAAAATATATAGATCCAAAAATATATTTTTTAAAAAAAAAGAGCAAAAAAAAAAAAAAAAAGATTTGGACTGGCGACATTTTTTTCTTCAAATACGTATTTCTTAAGTTTTTTTGTTTAAAACTATTTTTCCTATTAGTTTATCTTTTACTTGTGTGTTATTATTATGTTAGATTCTCTTTAATTGTAATATAAGCAAGAATTGACCACAATCAAAGAGATTATTTTGGTGAAAAAGTTGATATTGGAGTACAAGAGATGTCGATAAAATTGAAATGGAAAGAAAATGAAAGAGGAACTAAAAAAGAAAATATATGAGAACATTTGGGTTAAGATTACAGTAGAAAAAATCGAGTCAAAAAAAAGGAAGAAAAAGAAATAAAACAAAAGAAAGAAAGAGAGAGAGAGAGAGAGAGAGAGAGAAAGAGAAGATATAAAATATCAAAAAAGTAAAAAAAATAAAAAGATAAAAATAAAACACTAAATGCAAAAGATAATGGTAGATAAATAGAGTTTAAACCAAAAAAAAATTGTAAAAAGGAGACTATGGTAAAACATCAAAATAGTAAAAACAAAAAAAAAAACCAAAAAATGAAAAAGAAATAAATACCAAAAAAATTTAGAAGTGAGAAAAATAAAACACACTTTTATCGGAGATAATAGAAGACAAATGTTTTTTTTTTTTTTTTTGTAAAAAGAAAAGAAAAAGAAAGATAAATATCACAATGATGAAGTTAAAAAGAAAGAAAGATACAAATAAGAAACTATGATCGAAAATTAAATAGAGGGGAAAAAGGTTAAAAAAAGATTAATTAAAAAAAGAAAAGAAAAAAAAATAATTAAGGACGAAAACTCTAATTTTTGGACGAGCAAAAAAGGAATAGCGCTTCATAGGCAAACTAAAACCACAAATTTCGCGAGAATTTCTCTCAGGTTTTCATATTTTTAGTGTTCTTATTTTTTATTAGTCGTATTTATAGTATGTTGGTGGTGTATAAATAGAAAGCAAATACGTACAGATTGTACATACGTACCGAAAGCTAATCTAATTACTTTGAAAGTAAACATAGGATATATTTTGACGTAGCAAAGAAAAATCATGGCTCCAAAAACGAGGGCAGTTCTCCTCCTCCTGCTGGCCCTCGTCGCCACCAACGTCAACGCAGACGACAACGCGCAAATACCAGCCCAGAAGGGGCAGCTAAACAGCTGGTTTAAAGCCAACGTTAAACCTGTTTCCGCGAGCAAAGGGCTGGACCCTGCTTTGGTGGCGGCCGAGACTGACCCTCCGAAAGTCATCAAGGTAACGAAAGACGGGAGAGGCGATTTCAAGACCATTCAAGAAGCCGTTAACAGCGTTCCCTCAGGCAACTCCAAGCGTGTAATAATCTACATTGGAGGAGGAGAGTACCAAGAGAAAGTAACAATCGATCGAAGCAAGCCATTTATTACTTTCTATGGCTCGCCTAATAGCATGCCAACAATTTCTTATGCCGGCACTGCGGCAAAATACGGCACGGTTGATAGCGCCACCGTGATCGTCGGTTCCGACTACTTTGTGGCAGCTAATATTATATTTAAGGTATTTAATTATATATATATATATATATATTGATTTTATCCTAAGAGGGAACTTATCTGGCATTTTTCATTTAAGAAATTAACTCTATGTTTACAATATAAATGCACTTAGAATGCTTCCCCAAGGCCCGACGGAGTAAGAAAGGGAGCGCAAGCAGTTGCATTGAGGGTATCCGGAACCAAGGCAGCATTTTACAATTGCAAAATGATAGGATTTCAGGACACACTTTGTGACGACAGAGGCTTCCATTTCTTCAAGGATTGCTACATTGAGGGAACCGTGGATTTCATCTTCGGAAGCGGGACGTCTCTCTATCTCAACACGGAGTTGCACGTCATCAACGATCCCACGTTGGGGTCCGTAATCACGGCACAGGCAAGGCAATCCGGCGATGGGACCGGATTCTCTTTCGTGCATTGCACCATAAGTGGCAATGCCAAAGATGCCGTTTTGGGTAGGGCTTGGATGCCAGCTCCCAGAGTTATTTTTGCATACACCAACCTTGGTGGTGTCATAAGCCCTGAGGGATGGTCCGACAATGCGCACCCTGAACGTGACCAGTAAGTCCTCCTCATTCCTATAATGCTTCTCGGAACAACACTATTTGCACGTCTGGAAATGCAGTTATAACTAATAGAATATAAAATATAGTTCTAACCAATTTTTGTTTAACAATGTTGTAAATCTTATATATACGCGCAGAACTACTTACTTCGCGGAGTACCAAAACACGGGTCCGGGTGCGGGCGGTGATGGCCGTGTGGATTACACTAAGCAGCTGGACGCTATACAAGCGAAGACCTACCTCAGCCTTGGCTTCATTCAGGGTTCCAAGTGGCTGCTGCCTCCACCAAACCCTCAAGTTTAAATATATGTCTTCATTCCTCAATTATATATGCTTATCAAAGAAATAAAAAAAAAGCATATATATGAATCTATGCATACACAATACATATATGAGAGGAACGGGGTTGCCCGTCAGCTAGGAAGTGAGGGGATTTTTCCCAAGTTTTATATGTTATGTACACGTAAAGTAAAATGAAATTTATATATTAGTGGGAACACAATAATTTTGAGCTACTCAAAGTTTTCTTTGGTTTAACTGTACACTAAATTGAAGTGTATTAGGGTGACTCAGATTAAAATTCTGGAATTGTCTCCGGTCAGACATCTAAACCAACAGACATTTGTAACATTTTTATTCATCAATATAACATTATTTTTATGTTTGCGTAACACTCAACCTTTTTTAAATGCAATACTTAACAAATATAGTCCACTTGTAACATCAAGGATTACCCTGCTACAAGAACATTCGTATGAATAATGTTACATTCGTGAACAAAAGATGTTACAAGTCTCAGTTTTGTTAGTGTGTCGGATTTGAGACTTTATCAAGATTTATCCTTAATTTTTTTTTAACAAAACAAAGAAAGCAACTAGTATCAAGGCCAACTAAGGCATACCAACTAGGTTGACAACCTCTAAAAGATCCTCTCTTTTATTAAGCCCCCAACTCAAAATTTATTAAAAATTAAATTTAAAGGAAATTACAATAATGTGTCTGATTTCAACCTTTGCGAACAAAAACAAAGACTGAAAAAGCAGAAAACTATTATGGAAACAACCGTCAAAAAGCAATTGAAAAACCCATCGCCTACCCGAAGATCCACCAAGCAAAAGCTTGATCTACTTCTGATGGAAAAATTCAAAGGATTCCTCATTAAAACCTTATGCCAGTAAAACCCAAAGAAAATAAACCAAACAAAAGGAAAAAAAAAATGCATCATCGAAGCTATGCTTGAAAAATTATGGCATATGATGGTTTTACCAAGGTATAAAACAGGAAGCTCCTTCATATTAAGGGGTGTTTACGTATTAAAAGTCAATCTATAATTGAAAAACCTCAATCCTAAACCAATCTAGCAACGCCTCCAATCCAATCTTTCCAATTTGAAAACAACAGATTTTGCATATTAAATTCTGTAGATCCATGAATTGAGCCTTTAAATTTATTAAAAAAATAGATATGACATAATATAGTTCCATATAATATAACAACATAATACTACAACAAATAAACTTTAAATATAAGTAAATATTTTTGGGGGTTTTTTTAATGAAAATGTAATCTTAGATTATAGAGAAACGACATCAGTACAGATAGGGCTGGATAGCCAGCTAGGCAGGAACTCAGTCCAAGACTTAGACTCAACAACAGACAAGCCAAATCTAGCCAACGAATAAGCAACTCCATTCGCAAAACGAGAAACATAATGACACAAACTGTTACAATCTTTTAGTGGAGAAGAAATGTCGTTAATTAAGTTGTCATGTAGGCCAAGTACACACACTATTCGCCTCGACACAGGACACAACTTTGAGGGCATCCATTTTAGCTGTAAAATCCCTCCAACCATACTGGAGAGCAAAGAGCAAACCTTTCCTCAAAGCAAAGCATTTCGCAATGAAGGGGGTGAGCTTCCCAAGGATTACCCCCTTTGAGTCTCTAACAACACCTCCTGCTAAAATAAAACCAACATCTAAATCTAGTGCGACGTCGACGTTCAACTTGACCTTTCTCGAAGGAGGCGTTTTCCGTGTCTGTATAGCATGGACGCTTGGTGAGCTTGGTGAATAATTCGGCATTTTTGGAATTCGCTTAGCATCAGGCTAGCATTATTGATGATATCATTCACCGGTAAGGAGGAATCTTTAAACACCAAATTATTCCTCTCATTTGTACACAGAAAAACTCAAGGTCCTTTGGATTAAGCTACTCCATCATCTTTAAGCACACACCACCAAAAGAAAAGCAGAAAAACTCAAAGCTTCTTATATTTGAAGGCAAGCCACACAAGGTAGATGATCCAAGGCAGATCTTCACCAACCGATGCAGAGTTTTAGAGATATTCAATAGCACACAAACCCTTGGAAAGCTCCTAGCACACCTCTCATGTCGATCCCTGTCAACTTCCAATCTTGTATTGATCTCCTCACCGATATGCATTCTGAGATCCGGCGAAACGTTCGTAAAGTGAAGCCCATGAATCTGTACCCAGAACTTAGTGCTCGTGAGACACTCCCCATCCAAAGACACCATATCTTCAATATCTTTCAACACCACAAGGGCTTTGTCGAAAACCCAAGGTACACCTTCTAATACTGTATTCTTGTCATCTTTATTTCCGAAGTAAAAGATAAATAAATTGTCATTCACCTCCTTTATCACCAGGTCCTTATCCACATTCCTGGCGTGAGCCATAGTGGTTTTGAAAGCTCTTTCGTTAAAAGTTTTGTCAGACAAAAGCTTCCCAACAACGCCCCACTTCGAAGCTTCTTTGTCTTCTCCATCATATGGTTGCAATACCTACCACTGTCTTCTCCTCTCAGGTTATTGATAGGATCTTCCACTTATCAAAAATATTATCCATAATCAGAGAAGAAGTTGCTGAGAAAAGTTACTGAGAAAAGGAATCAAATCACTGCCACCAGGTAGTGGAAGAGGAGACAAGCTCCGAAGCACTCATTTCATAGAAAGATAAATTTGCTGTAATATCATAGAGAAACATCCTATGGTACACTATTTCGGGGTTTTTAATTAGGCTAAACTTCTCTTTCTTTTTAAGCATATAAAATTTACACACAATCTCATAAATGTATAAGTTTATATATTTGTTAAAAAATTATACATTTACATATATAATTTACATAGGACTCTTTTCAATAGTTATGTTTTCAATAAGGTATATTTTAATAAGAATTGAATATATAGCCTGATAAGAATTTAATTTCAATAATTATCACTAATTTTTTTAGTCTAACTATTCATTTTATTACAACCGTTAGATTTCCATCAAATAGTTGAAAATAACAGTACTTATTAAAAACGTAACTATTGAAATCACACCTAGTTTACATAATATATATCCTTGAATTCATAGATTGTACAGATTGTGATATGCTTAATCCATAATATAATGAGTATATATGAGATTGGAAAAATTTTAATCCAAAATTAATCCATATTTTTCATAATCTAATCCAATCAAAAGATTGGATTGAATGGATTAATGGATTCCATGAACTTTTGATTGGATTGAATGGATTCAATGAATTAATGGATTCCATGAACACCCCTACTTCATATCATATAGGACTAAAGAATCACAAAAATCTAGAGTGCTGTCCACCAAAAGTTGGAACCCAAATGGACACTTTTGGTAGCGAGCTTGTCAAGTACTTCGTTCCCTTCTTTGTGAATAAACGAAACTTGTAAATTAATGGAATTGAGGTAATGAAGACGCAGTGGACTAGCTAGCTTTGTATCTCCTAGGCACACTTTTGCTATGAAGCCGAAGTTGTAAAACCATGTATATTTTTGAGAAATTTAAACATTTAAATGTCTTTGTTCACACAGTAATTCATAGAAAATGGCGGGGTAAAAGTGTGTTTATGAACATTTATTTTCTTATCCTCATCACCAGGTTTTGAATATTATTTATATATGGGTACGATTGCATGAAGTAATTTTAATGTTTACAATAATTACAGCAATATTGTTGTATGAAATGGAAGTATTTGTACAAAGAAGTGTACTATTTAGTATGATGAATGATAGTCTATTAGTGAAGCGCAGTTAAAAAAAAAATGTCGAATGAGAATTTTTTACACATGAAGGACTCTAACGACTTTCAACATGTCTTTACAGAAATTCACTGAGGATTATAAACAAGCGAAAAAATAAACTTTAATTTATACTCTAAATAAAATCAGAACTTATGAATAGCTTTGGTTATGTATTATGATCGAAAGAGATTTTTTTCCATGTAGTAATGGATGCAAATGGCCAGCTGTGCAAGGAAAAATTGGCAAACACATATTATAGATTAAAAACCAAATGGTTAGGAAGTTTGTTGTTAAAGATATACATGCACAAGTGAAGCACCTATATATTTATACATAGATAAAGGTTGGTCTATATGGAGGGCCTATTCACGGCAATACAAGTATAAGAGCAGGGTGAAGCCGGAAAAATTAGTCATAAGGGGGCGGAAAAAGTCATGTAATTGATGGAATAAGCTAACAGTAAATGGAGATTGTTTATAAACAAACAACATCTGGACTAACAAAATCACCATTGCGGCAGACCGAATATTGTTTAAAATGAGAAATACTTCGGAGAAACAGATATAACTGATAGACTCATAAAGAAGAAATAATAATATATATCATAAGAAAATAAGAAAATCAATGAATTAACATTTGAGGACAGGAGTCTAAGCAGTGGCTTAGCAGTTTATTTAGGGAAAAAGATTACATACATGTAAAGAAAGATGTTAATTTGGTAGAGTGGTTCAGCTTGCATGTGTATGCGTGCGTGGTTTTTCTTTTACCTCTCTCCCTAGAGAACCATATCAGAGGAGAAAAGAACAATAAAGAGTAAAGACTTACCATGAGCATAAAGCATTTGTTTGAAAAATAAGTTGGAACTGAGAATTTAGAACCAAAATACTGTAACACACTGAAAATTTTATTCTGTAATATATAAGAGTTTTATACTGTGGTAGTTGAAACTTTTGTGTTCGAATGGATTCTCTAAACAAAGCCAAAATATCAAACAATCAGTATTAAGAAATCTCTATCCCAATAAGTACTAAGAATGCCTACCCCACAAACAAAAATAATAAGGTGTAACATTATAAGATCTAAGAATCCAATGAAGAAAAATAAATGGAAAACATGATGTCTATGGCTGGCTTAATAATGTACTAAAGGATGTTGATCATATCAATATATTAATAGTATTAATAACATTAACACAAAGTACTAAAAAATCTTACTGAAGCCAGTTTGTTGAAGTTGAAAGAGGGAAAGACTATCGGCTGCAAGAAGGTTTCAACGAACAGGGAAGGGCTAAGAATAGAAAGAGTTTTCTTATATATAACAGTATTAAGAACTCAAAAGGACATTTATAATAACCAGTACAAGTATGTGCTATGCACAAATTGAGTTGTATTTAAAATTTTTATAATATAGAATATGAATAAAAGAATCAATAAAAGAAAAATTTTGCTTAAAGATTCGAAAAGTAAAGTTGTACAAATAATTGAACATGTATATTGTTACGATCTGCCTTTTCAAGATGTTATATAACTTGCTTAATTGTCATCTTTTAAGCTTTAATCTTACTTTCTAGTAAAAAATACTAAGGAGATTCTTCTTTTTCATTTGAAATATATACTTGAAAACTGTTGCGACTTTCAATACAATATAAATACAAACATAGTTTCAAAACTTGACTTTAAAATCATCTAAAATATTTTTTAAAACTCGTTGTGTAAAAAATTACTTTCTTAAAACTTTTCAAATATTTTTTTTCAAAACAGCTAAAAATTTTTTCTTGAACAATGGAAATCAACTGTAGTGGTATCCATATTCAAGCATCGTATTGTCACCGCAACACTGAGCTCTTCAACCAGTCTTACTAGTCTTTTATAGAATTATCTGCAACATGAAGGAACTTATAATGGGCTTGTGCTTAGTAAGTTCAAACATATCTCATAAAACATTAAAACATTATTCATAAAACTTTCCTCTTTAAACCTTTCTTGCATAACATTTCCCATAAGATCTCTTTTCCAAAATGTTTTTCATAAAAACATTTCTTGTAAAATGTTTTTCAGAAACATTATTCATAAAAACACTTCTTAAAAAGAATGCAAGTAATGTCATAATGCATGATTCCATTTATTCTCATTTATGAACTTTTTATTATCATTCTTAACTTTCTTGAATCGTGGGCCTAAGTATACGTACCAAACACGCTTGACCTTTGATACCAAGGCCATAACTTAATTTAGCATGACACCTCTTTAGGTCTGGAGACTGGTATGACACTTTCTTATCTTAACTTGAGGGTTAGATTACAGATCTTGTATGTAATCTTAGTAAACATTATGCATGACATAACTTAATGTCTAAATTATTAAACATAACAATTGCAAACATATTGCAAATCATATCTTCAACTTTTAAAACATTATGTATAACAGATACAAACATACTTGATACATATTCAAAGCATTTGAAAGATCATTTTCTTCATGCCAAAGATGAGGTTTGAGACTTATGCTTGTTAATTGCTCCTGCCTTCCTACTTTATCATTTTCCTTCTATTAGTCGGCTTTGCGTCATGTTCAAACGACACTCAACTATTAATTGACTTTTCTTATTACAACCTACTTGATTAATAACACAACTTAAATGTTAACATTTCATTCCTTTTACTTAGCCTTATTTCATATGGGTCTAACTCTTTATTGCTTAACCTGTTCGTTCTTTAGTCAAATTTCGCATATTACTTGACGATTTTGTTACTTAACGTGACACAGAACATTTTTCATCTAAGGATTTTTTTTTAATTTGGAGGCCTCGGAGTTCTTTTTAGTGGTTTTATCAAAATGATAATTTTACCCTTAATGGGTTTTTTGTAAGTCATTCAGCCTTACTAAACTTTTCATTTGACTTTACTATCCTAACACTACCAGGTTACGGAGAAGTTCTTGCGAAAGCTAGGGAATTGATTGCAAATAGAAAAAGATGGCCCCTCCACACATAGCACAACCGGTTTCCAAGGGAGAGATGCGGCACTTTTTCCTCCTTTGGAGTGTCACAAAATTGTCTTATTTCTAAATACACCCCTAAACATTTAAGGTTATCACATTAGGGACTATTTTGCAATTAAAATTGCTTCCTAATGTTTGGCCAAAACCAATTCCACCTAGAGGGAAATGTAGCCAAATTTCCATCTCATGAGGTGTCACTTTGGTGCTTCCACAAATTTTTACATAGTCTAAATTTATACCGACAACATTTTTCTTACACTGCTAGTATATTTTTTCAAACTACTAGTACACTTTCCTATGCTGTTAATATGATTCCACATCATTCTATACCTATTCATATACTGCTTAACTTTGTATGATCTAATTTCTTACACTACATTTTTTTTGCAATATAATTTTCATACTTGCATAACTTTATCAGTGTAATTCCTTTCACTGCATTACTTTATTAGTATAGTTCTTATACTGTATAATTTTTATATTGTATAATTTTCATGTTTTTATACAGTTTTTTCTTATATAGCATTTCCTTTTCAAAATCTATTATAACATATTCTGTAACAATTAAGCTTCTCAGTTTCTTTTTCCTCTTGTTAAACAATTAGCTCAATTTTTATATAATTCACACTTTACTTAGGACTTATGGCATGATATTGAATCTTAAAAAAATCTCACATTTACCCTTATTAAATTTGTCACAAAAATTAGATTTTAAACAATAATTCTTGTGATACAAATTATTCTTAAATTACTTAATAAATTTTTGAGCATAAATTTTAGCTCATAAAATTTGTACTTAAATTACTTAACATAATCCTTAATTATTGCATATCTAAGGCACTAGAAATTCTCGGATGTCACATATATTTCTTTTATTTTGGGCTATGACATTTATTTTTTGGGTCTAACTACCTAGAGATTTATGAAAGATAGTCTCAATCCCCTAGTTAACAATTTTTTTTTTAAGACAAAGTATAACACGAGTATAAAAGGTAATTTACAAGGAGCAAGGTAGTGAGAGAAACATACACATCCAAAAATATTTATTTTTTAAAAGAAACAAAAAAAGATTTGTACTAGTGACACAATTTTTTTCTTCAAATATGTATTTTTTAATTTGTTTGTTTAAAACTTTTTTTTTTCTATTACTTTATATTTTACTCATGTGTCATTATTATGTTAGATTCTCTTTAATTGTAATATAAGCAAGAGTTGGCCACAAACAAAGAAATTGTTCTAATAAGAAAGTTGATATTAGAGTACGAGAGAGGTCAATAAAATTGAGATGGAAAGAAAATGAAAGAGGAACTAAAAAAGAGCATATATAAGAACACTTGGGTTAAGATTACAGTAGAAAAATGGAGTCAAAAAAAAGAAGAAAAAGAAATAAAACAAAAAGAAAGAGAGAAAGAAAGAAAGAAAGAAAGAAAGAAAGAGAAAGAAAAGATATCAAATATCAAAAAAAGTAAAAAAAAAATAAAAAGATAAAAATAAAACATTGAATGCAAGAGATAATGGTAGACAAATAAAGTTTAAATGAAAACAAGAAAAATTGTAAAAAAAGACAATGGTAAAACATTGAAATAGGAAAAAAGAGAAACAAAACCCCAAAAAAAAATGAAAAAGTAAATACCAAAAAAATTAAGAAAGGAGAAAAATAAAACACGTTTTTGTAGGAGTTAATAGAAAACAAATATTTTTTGTAAAAAAAAAAGAAAAAGAAAGATAAACATGACAATGATGAAATTAAAAAGAAAGAAAGATTCAAATAAGAAACCATGATGGAAAATTAAATAGAGAGAAAAAAGGTAAAAAAAAAAGATTAATTAAAAAAAGAAAAAAAATAATTAAGGATCAAAACTCTAATTTTTGGACGAGCAAAAAAAGAACAGTGCTTCATATGCAAACTAAAGCCACAAATTGCGCGAGATTTCCTCTCAGGTTTTCATATTTTTAGTATTCTTATTTTTTATTAGTCGTATTTATAGTATGGTGGTGGTGTATAAATAGAAAGCAAATACATGCAGATTGTACATACGTACCGAAAACTAATCTGATTACTTTGAACATAAACATAGGACACATTTAGACGTAGCAAAGAAAAATCATGGCTCCAAAATTAACAAGGGCAGTTCTCCTCGTCTTCGTCGCCCTCGTCGCCAACAACGTCAATGCAGACGACAACGCGCAAATACCAGCCCAGAAGGGGCAGCTAAACAGCTGGTTTAACGCCAACGTTAAACCTGTTTCCGCCAGCAAAGGGCTGGACCCTGCTTTGGTGGCCGCCGAGACTGACCCTCCAAAAGTCATCAAGGTAACGAAAGACGGGAGCGGTGATTTCAAGACCATTCAAGAAGCCGTTAATAGCGTTCCCTCGGGCAACGCCAAGCGCGTGATCATCTACATTGGAGGAGGAGAGTACCAAGAGAAAGTAACAATCGATCGAAGCAAGCCATTTATCACTTTCTATGGCTCGCGTAAAAGCATGCCAACAATTTCTTATGCCGGCACTGCGGCACAATACGGCACGGTTGATAGCGCCACCGTGATCGTCGGCTCCGACTACTTTGTGGCAGCTAATATTATATTTAAGGTATTTAATTATATATATATATATATATTGATTTTATCCTAAGAGGGAACTTATCTGGCATTTTCATTTAAGAAATTAACTCTATTTTTACAACATAAATGCACTTAGAATGCTTCCCCAAGGCCCGACGGAGTAAGAAAGGGAGCGCAAGCAGTTGCATTGAGGGTATCCGGAACCAAGGCAGCATTTTACAATTGCAAAATGATAGGATTTCAGGACACACTTTGCGACGACAGAGGCTTCCATTTCTTCAAGGATTGCTACATTGAGGGAACCGTGGATTTCATCTTCGGAAGCGGGACGTCTCTCTATCTCAACACAGAGTTGCACGTCATCGACGATCCCACGTTGGGGTCCGTAATCACGGCACAGGCAAGGCAATCCGGCGATGGGACCGGATTCTCATTCGTGCATTGTACCATAAGTGGCAATGCCAAAGATGCCGTTTTGGGTAGGGCTTGGATGCCAGCTCCCAGAGTTATTTTTGCCTACACCAACCTTGGTGATGTCATAAGCCCTGAGGGATGGTCCGACAATGCGCACCCTGAACGTGACCGGTAAGTCCTTATTCCTATAGTGCTAATCTAACGTATTTTTTAACGCAACAACGCTACTAGCACGTCTAATAAAATATAGTTTCAACTAACTTTTAGCTTAAATTTGTGATTTCTTTTAACAATAATATTGCAAATATTGCATATACGTGCAGAACTACTTACTTCGCGGAGTACCAAAACACGGGTCCGGGTGCGGGCGGTGATGGCCGTGTGGATTACACTAAGCAGCTGGACGCTGCACAAGCGAGGACCTACCTCAGCCTTGGCTTCATTCAGGGTTCCAAGTGGCTGCTGCCTCCACCAAACCCTCAAGTTTAATATATGTCTTCATTCCTCAATTATATATGCTTATCAAAGAAATAAAAAAAAGCATATATATGAATCTATACATACACAATACATATATGTGAGGAACGGGGTTGCCCGTCAGCTAGGAAGTGAGGGGATTTTTCCCAAGTTTTATATGTTATGTAGACGTAAAGTAAGTTTGAATTTATTGTTATTGGGAATACAACAATTTTGAGCTACTCAAAGTTTTCTTTGTTTTAAATGTACACTAAATTGAAGTCTATTCGTGACTCAGATTAAAATGCTGGAATTGTCTCCAGTTAGGCATATGAACTAATGAGACATTTGTAACATTTTTTATTTATCAATATAATATTGTTCTTATATTTGTGTAACACTTAACCTTTTTTTAAATGCAATATTTAATAAATATAGTCGACTTGTAACATCTAGGTTTATCCTGCTATAAGAACGTTCGTATGAATAATTTTATATTGGCGAATAAAAAGTGTTACAAGTCTCGGTTTGGTTAGTGTGTCAGATTTAAGACTTCACCTAAATTGCTTATAGGATGAAGATTTATCCTAAATTTTTTTGAACAAAAGAAAAAAGGTAACTAGTATCAAGACCAACTAAGGCATTCCAATCAGGTTGACATAATCTAAAAGATCCTCTCTTTTATTAAGCCTCAAACTTAAAATTTATTAAAAATTAAATTTAAAGGAAATTACAATAATGTGTCAGATTTCAACCTTTGCGAACGAAAACAACAAATGAAAATCAGAAAACCATCACGGAAACACCCATCAAAAAGCATCTGAAAAACCCGTCACTTACCCGAAGATTCACCAAGAAAAAACTTGATCTACTTCTGATGAAAAAACCAAAAGGATTACTCATTAAAACCTTATGCTGGTAAAATCCAAAGGAAAAAAGCCAAACAAAAGTAAAAAGAGTACTGCATGATGGAAGCTATACATGCTTGAAAAATTATGGCATACGATGGTTTTACTAAGATATAAAACAGGAAGCCCCTTCATATTAAGGGGTGTTCACGAATTAAGGGTTAATCCATAATCCAATCGATATATATCGGATCGAAAAAATCTCAATCCAAAATCAATCCGTCAACACCCCAAACCCAATCTTTCCAATTCAAAAACAACCAATTTTGCAATATCAAAACCCAAACAAAAGGAAAAAGAGTGCATCATCGAAGCTATGCTTGAAAAATTATGGCATATGATGATGGTTTTACTATGACATAAAACAAGAAGCCCCTTCATATTAAGGGGGTGTTCATGTATTAAAAGTCAATTTGTAACCTAATCGATATATATTGGACTGGAAAAACCAATCTAATACCAATCTATCAATACCTCCAATTCAATCTTTCTAATTTGAAAACAACAAATTTTGGGTATTAAATTCTATGGATTCAGTGATTGAGCCTTTAAATTTGTTAAAAAACTAAAAAAACAAAATATATGAACATGGCAGGGCCAAAATGTGTTTATGAACATTTATTTTCTTACATTGTTATTTTCTTATCCTCATCAAGAGGTTTTTGAATGTTATACATAAACCGTAGTGGTTATGATCGGATGAAGTAATTTTAATGTTTACAGTAATCACAGCAATGTTGTCACAAAGAAGGGTATTATTGAGTACGATGAATGAGAGTATATTAGCGAAGCGTAAAAAAAAAAAAAAAGAAAGAAAGAAAAATTGTGGAATGAAAAATTTTTCATACATGAAGGCCTCTAATGACTTTCAACATGTATTTACAAAAATTTACGGATCATAAAAACAAGTGAAGAAATAAATATTAATTTAAATTTTATTTTAAATTAAAATAATCAGAAGTTATGAATAGATTTAGTTACGTATTATGATCGAAAGAGAGCTTTTGCATATATAGTAATGGATGCAAATGGGCAGCTGTGTAAGGAAAAATTGGCAAACACAAATTATAGATTAAGAACGAAAAGTTAAGAAGTTCGTTGTTAAAAATACATGAACAAGTGAAGCACCTATGTATTTATGGTTGGTCTATATGGAGGGCTTATTCACGGCAATACAAGTACAAAAGCAGGGACGGAGTCGGAAAAGTTAGTCAGGATCGGCGGAAAAAGCCATGTAAGTGATGGAATAAGCTAACAGTGAATGGAGAGTGTTTCTAATTAAACAACAGTTGGACTAACAAAATCACCGTTGCTGCACTTAGCAGACCGAACGTTGTTTAAAATGAGAAATGCTTCGAAGAAACATATGTAAATGTAGACTCATAAAAAGAAATAATAGGTGAAGCCAAAATATATATCATAAGAAAATAAGAAAATCAATGAATTAACATTTGAGGACAGAAGTTTAAGCAGTGGCTTAGCAGTTTATTTAGGGAAAATGATTGAATACACATAAAGAAAGATGTTAATTTGGTAGAGTGGTTTAGCTAGCGTGTGAATCTGTGGGTGGTTTTTCTTTTTTCCTCTCTCTTTTCTCTCCCTAGAAAACAATATCAGAGAAGAAAAGGATAAAAAGTAAAGACTTACCCCAAGAATAAGGAGTTTGTTTGAAAAATTAGTTGAAACTGAGAGAAAACCAACACACTATAACAAGTGATACTTTTACACTATAATATATAAGAGCTTTACATTATAGCAGTTGAAACTTTTATCTTCGAACAAATTTATCAAACAAAGCCAAGATGTCAAACAATCAATACTAAGAACCCCCTAAGTACCATGAAATGCCTCACCATAGACAAAAAGAATAATGAGGTATGTTATAACATTATAAGCTAGCTCTGCGAATCCAACAAAAATAAATAAATGGAATACATTATGTCTTTGGTTGAATTAAGTATGTACTAAAGGACATTCATAGCAATATATTAGAAGTATTAAAATCATTAGGACAAAGTACTATCACTATTAGAAGTAAAATAAGTTATTTTATAACATGGCAATAAACTATAGCCGATTTAAAGGCTGCTTTGCTAGGTTCTGTTAATACAATGTCTCCTTCAAGGTTCTGTTAATTTTTTCGATTTCTATTTCAGTTGTCATGGAAAGTGTATTTCTCTTAACTATTTGAAATTGTGCTTCGGAATCTAAAACTATGAAATGGATGAAACTATAGTCATGTGATCATTATTTGAAAGCACATTTATTCATGTGTTGAGTATACAAAGCAACGACGTAAATTAGAGCGTAAATTTTAACCTTAGCCGGTAACTTGGCACACCATAAAGAATTCCGCCACCAACTATCACCATTTCCAGCCGAAGAGCTTTCTACATTCCTTCAATCCATTTCTACTCGGTACCTGGATTTAACTGAATAAATTCCTTTATTGTCAAAATGCTAAACCAAGCAGTCATTAGATATAGTGAAACCAATTGGAATGCTAAGAATTGCGTCCTAATCCACACTCCAAAAAACCTCCTTCACTCTCCTGATATTCCAACCCGAGCTAGATAGTAAGTCTGCCATTACCAAGTCTTCATCGCCTGCATTTCGCCTGGATATCGATCAGAAACTGTATGGGCAAGGCATCCATGGATCTTTGAAAACAGAATACTACTTTCATTCCTAACTTTCCATCGAGTACCACATTTAAAGAGATCCCTACCCCAAATAATACTTTGCCAAATGTATGAGGAGTTATTACCTACTCTTGCTTCCAAGAAATTGTCTTAGGAAAAATATTTTGCTTCGAGCACACATGACATAAGGGAGGAGTTCGGAGAATAAAGTGTCCACCAGCCATGTTTAGCTATAAGTGCCCTGTTAAAAGCTTCCATATTCCTGAACCCCATCCCACTATTACGTTTCGGCTTACACAGTTTCTCCTATCTCATCCAATATTAGCTATCAGGGGTTGAAGTTCATCACAAAGAAAAGAAGGCAGTTTAAAAAAACACTCATTGCATAAGTGAAAGTAGCATGGGCCATAGCCTTAATCATAACTTTTATACCTCCTACCGAAAAAAAGCTTGCTCTTCTATAACTGTAATTTCTTTTAAACCCATTTTTTAATCTTATTTAAAATTGTCTGCTTGTCCCTACCCACAAAAGAAGGAAGGCCAAGGTACACATCATGACAAGCATTATTAGACAACCCCAAAAGAAGAAAAATCATACCTTTCTGATCCCCTTCGGTGTTAGGGTTGAAAGTGATCTCTGACTTCTGAAAGTTTATAACTTGCCCCGGAGCTCTTTCATGTTTCATTAAGACCTCTTTGATTGCTTCACAATTATCAACATCCGCTTAGCCAAAGGTTATACTATCGTCTGCAAAAAGAAGGTGGTTAACTTTTGGAGCCTCACGAGCACAAGATATTACTAAGCAGATGATCCCTCTCCATGCTCTTTAATAGGCCCGACAAACCTTCTACACAAAGCAAAAATAAATAAGGGGAGAGTGGGCAGCCTTGTTAAAGTCTCCTTGATGGTGTCACATATCCCGAAGGTGCACCATTAATTAGAAATGAGAAGCTAACAGTCGAAACACAATCCATAATCCTCGACACCCAGAGATCTGAAAACCCAAGCTTAGGCATGATTGCGCGGAGCAAAGATCATTCAATCCGATCATAGGCCTTACTCATATCAAGTTTAAGCGCCATAAAACCATTCTTGCCTTGAGTTTTCCTTCTTAGTATGCATCGTTTTAAAAACTACAATGATATTATTGGTAATCAATCTTCCAAGAACAAAAGCAGTTTGCTTGTACGAAATAATATGAGGAAGGTATATCTTAAGCCAAGTTGCCAAAGTTTTGTGATAATTTTGTACACCATATTGCAAAGGCTTATTGCCCTAAAATCCATAACCTTTTTTGGAGACTTAACCTAAGAAATAAGCATTATAAATGTCCCCTTCAATGCCCGGGCAGAACTATGACCATTCAAAATTTGAAGGCATAACTGGGTAATATTCGCCCCAAACAAGCTTCAATTCTCTTGAAAGAAACCGACATGGAAAAAGTGTCGATTTAACTTCGTCCACTGAAAGGGTTCATCTAAAGCTACATGCATGTCATCTGTAACTCGCCGATCCACCCCATCGAGAACCTCCTCTAAATCCGACTCCACAAGTGTGGAGGAAGAAAAAATGTCTCCAAAATAATTTTCAATTTTGCCAGCTATCTCTTCCTTCTCTGTTAGCGATTCCCTTGTGTGAAGTTTTAATCCCTTGATCTCATTCTTGTCCCTCTTATTAGATGCCTTAGAATGGAAGAATTCAACACGTGAATGTTGTTTCCAATAGTACTCCTCCAAAGCTAAAAGACGATCCATTTCTTTCTCCAAAAGAGCTAGACGTGCATTGTGACCATTATCTCCAACACACAACTTTGGAGAGTCTCCGCACATCACTCTAGAACACCTTTAATAGTTTATTTTGCAAGGGGCGGTCCAAACCATAATTTCAATTATAAATAGTGTAAAGCTCTCACATATTATAGTAAAAAAAAATTACTACAATATAAAGCTCTTACATGCTATCGTAAAAACAATTCTAACCACCATATCAAACATTTAGTACTTCATACTCTTCTTTGGTCCTCCAAAACGGTTCAAATTTAAAACGGCGACCTCTACCACCATAACCATTCCCACTAAACATTAGAGGATCAAGAACTATATGAATAACCCAATGATCAGAACCGAATAAATCCCGATGATGAATCCATATTCTAGCAAAAAGAGCCTTCCAACCACTATCCCCTAAGCACCGGTTAGGATCTTGGCCATTATGCCAAGTCAACGGAGGCCCATAGAATCCAAGATCAATGAGTCCACACTCCTCCGTTGTCATCGTAATCTGATTCATACTCCCGTAAACACAGTTAATCCTCTACAATCATTCAAGGTAAACTATACATACCACGAAATCTACGTAGGAGTTCCCATGAGTTATGTCGTTGAGATTTTTGACCTAGACATTTTAAGTCAACGCCCCAACTTTAAAAAAAAAAAAAATTGCATAGGCAACCCTAATACTTTTTTTCATCTGTTATAACTTAATAAGAGTGTTTTGGATTTTATATAATTTAGAAAGTGAAATGAACCTTTTTATCTGAGTACATTATTGTGCATATTATAATGATTATAGGGCAATTTGGTATTGTTGTGTTGTGTTGTGTTGTGTTTTTGTTATGCTATGATGTGTTGTGCTGTGCTATAAGCTAAAAGCAGGTAGGTGTTTAGTAAATTATTTTTAAAGCTTCCGTGAACACTAGAAGTAGAATTGAAGGTGTTTGATAAACTATATATAAAATTGCTGTAAAAATGACGAAAGTAGATATACTTTACTAAGTATGTTTATAGTTCTAGTTTTTAATTTAAATTTACTTATGTAATATTTATACATTAAAATGATAAAAATATAATTTTATTTTTATTAATATATTTCCATAAAAATAAATAACTGTTATTCAACAAAATAATTATATGTCTATCTAAAAAACACTCTAAAAATGCACAACGATATTAGAAAAAGTTACTTTATATATTAATTTTAAACTTCTTGTATTGATATTATTTTAATTTGTTATGAAAAAATAGATAGACTAGAAATTATGTATTAATATTAAGGTTAGTTTAATAATTTTGAATTATAACAGTAAAAGCTATTGTAAAAAAAAATAATAATAATACCTTGCTTCTCAACTTTTCCAGCTAGGCATTTTTAGAAGTAACTTTATAAAAGTATGTAATACAAAATACCTTAATATGCTACAGGCGGTTACAAAAAGCTAAAAGTGGCCTCTAAAAGCAATGCTAAATGGCCTATAAATAGTCATAATAATCACAATAATTATTTTAGAACACCATTGTGCATATTATAATGACAATTAATTGTTATAAAAATTACGTTTAGACTGATAGTTATTGCTTGTGTGGTAGTAATTATAAAAGATATATATTTTAATCAATACAAATTATAAAGTATTTTTAGCACTTACATGAAATAATATTAACCCGTAACGATAATTTATTATCAGAAAATTAGGCAAATAGTTCTTTTTGCCCATTTTTAAAATAAATGGGTGGACTTTTAAAAATTAGAAAAGTGACTATACTTTTCAAAAATTAAAATATTTTTTTCACAATAGTACATTATTTATTAACACCAATACATTAACGATTAATATCTAGAGATCACTAGCTAACTAAAATCAATTTATCGGTGATTTAGTAATGATTTGCTATTGGCAAGCCGATAAATTATTGAACAAAATCGGTTAATAAATAAATAATGCTAATTAATTATTGACAAAATATCAAGTTAATTAGTGATAAGCTATCAAACTAATCAATAATAGTCCAAAAATCATATTATTAATTAACAACAATCTATTAGTATAAGTTGGACAGTCATCAATGCATTATCAATTAACCATTTGTTAAAAATAAGCATAATTTCTCTTATTTACAATAACTTCAAACATTTATTTAAGAAAAAGAATTAGAAACGAGTATTTGCCCTCAAATCTTATTTATTATGAGGCAATTTTTCTTGTTGGATTTGTGTTTTAATCGTTAAATGTGTGGAATTTTTTTTAATAAGATCTAACGGTTTAAAAATGTAGGATGAGAATTTTCATTAAAAAAAAAAAAACCTTAATAACAAGGAGAAGGAAGAAAGGAAGGAAGGGGGCAAAAAAAATATGAGAGAGCCAACTAGCAAGTCGTAGCTTCCTTGTTTCTTTTCTTTTCTTTTTTTGGGTCGCCATCAACACAATCTTTTCGTTCTCTACCTTCTTCATTTTCAGTTTTATAGTCTATACTACATGCGGTCTAATAATAATAATAAGAGTAAATTGTTTAGTTGTTTTTAAATTTTTTAAAATATGACTTATTGGTTTTTTTTTTTAGCTCAATTAACACAAAAATTTTTAAAAAAGTGCAAGAGACTTACTTAACTGATGAACGTCAACATTCTCTCATTTTCTCGATCATGTGACCGTCACATCAGGGGTCTTCTAGTAAAAGAACAACCTTTGTTATATTTTAAGTAAAAAATTCAGCTAAATCAAACAAAAAATACAATTTAAAAACAAAAATTAAACGAATTTAAATTATAACTTACAAAACATCAAAAAAGGGGAGGTTTTGCTAAATGACTTAAAGAAGAAGTGTTTTTTGGGAAGTAAACCAAAAAATCTTATAATTGGATAAATGACCCAAACGGTTTGGAAGATGCCATGTCATCACAGAGGGCAAAAAAAAATTTTGCCAGCTAAGTAGCTACCCGACCGAGGGAACATTTTGGAAGATTTTGATTGAAAAAAAAAATCAGGAAGAGAATTGAAGAAAAACTGAAACGAGAGAAACCCCAACCCGAGAAACCCTTTCTTTCTCAAAATCCCCCAAATCGCCTTGCCATCCCTGTTTCTTTTTCTGTCGCATGTAGCCAGCGGGAGGAATTTTTCCAGCCAGCAAGCGGGCTTAGGCAGCAGCTCTCCCCCAATTCTTCCCTTGTCTTCAACTCTTCTTCAATTCTTCAAATCTTCTCCACCAAACTTCGTGGTCGACCACCGTCTTCTGCTTTGTCGGGAAGAATTTGCCTCCCGCTTCGTCGCCCTTTGAGTATGATGTGAAGTGCGAGGGAAAATTTGAGGAAAGTGCTCGGCTAAAACTTGAATTAAAGGAATTGAAGATCTGGAAGCTTTATTTAATCAATATGCCAAGGTATATCTGCTTCTTACTTTTGATATGTACATAAATTTTTTACTGGGTTTGGAATTTGAAAATGAAGGTAGATGGAGAAGATGTGAATTGTAACATAACTCTTGGTTTTTGACCGAAGCAAAAACGAAAGAAAAAAAGGAGAAAAAGAAAGAAAAGAAAAGAAAGAGAAGTTAGGGGAACCGAAGTTAGGCTAGGTTCCGTGCTTCTGCGCCCCCTTGTAAGCTTCATGAACTGTATTTATGTTTATTCTGCGAAAATTTGATAAAAGAGCATTGTTATTCTTCCATCAAAAGAGCACCTTAAGTATTGCAATGTTGCACGTTTTACAGTCCTCTTGAAAATTTATTTGTCAATTCTAGTGCAGGTAATATAGCCAGGTAGTTTAGCTTGCTCTGGCCTTTTTTTTGTTTGTTTATTAACTGAGTTGTGAATGTAGAAATTTGATGAAGGTGCTCCCCAAGAAAGTTGAATTAATTAATTGCCTTGAGTTCCTTCCAACTCTGAGTCATAAAGTGATTTAAGGAATCATATGTCCTATTCTTTCAAGGAAACCTTTAAGTGATAGAACAATATAGGAAATTAGGGATTTTTCTAATGGGAATCTCTACAAATGGTACATGTTTTGAAATTGTTAAATCCAATAAAAATTATTTATCTATAGATTTGAGAATTTAAAAATAAAAACCTACCAATAGGTATATGTTTCAGTTTCCACCAAAGAAATTGCCGGGGAAATTATTGGAAAATATTGATGAAAGGGCGGGTCTTTTAATTAAATGCAAATCTTTGTGTACCACTGTTGGAACATAAGTCTTAAAGAATAAGCAAGTAAAACCCAAAAGGAACTTCATATATATATATATAATATACATACGCATTGGTTTAGGTACTTACTTTTGTTGGTTTTAGTTGCCTTACCAGTAATTTCATTTTAATGTTTGACTAAAATCATTTCTGTCAACGAAATTAAATTACCCAAATTATGTGTCAGCCAAACCAAATCAATTGTTGGATTCGACACCAACACATGCACAACAACATTTCCCCAATGTGTCAGCCAAACAAAATTATGTCCTTGTCTCTTGTCCGGTAAACTGGCTTGCCAGTAATTTCATTTTAATGTTTGACTGAAATTGCAATTCTCTTGTCATATCGTGGATGTTGGTACATGATGTTGTAGTATAGTAAACTGTAATCACACTCTCCATACATGAATAACTATTTTGGTCCTCGCATCCTTAGTGTAAGGGCTTTGTTTGTCTTATTTCAGGTTAACAGTGTGGGGCTTCCTCGTCATGTTGTTGAGAAATGGTTTTTCTGTGGTACAACTTTGGTTGAATTTTCAAAGAGGTGGATGTTGAGAAGATATTAGAAAAAAGCTTGTTTTATGCTAGTGTTAAGTCAGACCTTAAACCAAAGTAAGTGTTGCAATTTTTATGCATGATTGTATAAAAGGCCACTAATTATGAATGTTCATTGGTCCTTTTTCTTTTTATTAATCGGACAAGAAATTTTGCATTTTGCATTACTTGTTTGCATTACTTGTTTGATTATGTGAATGTTCATTGGTCCTTTTTCGTTTTTGTTTTTGTTTTTGTTTTTGTTTTTGTTTTGTTTTGTTTTGTTTTGTTTTTGTTCTTGTTTCTGTTTCTATTTTTGTTTTGTTTTTGTTTAGTTTTGTTTTTTTGTTTTTTTGTTTTTTTGAAATGATGTATAATGTTTTGCTATCATAAAGAGGTCAAATTGAAAGTGATATGTATAATGATGTAGTACTAGTGCTATAGCATAATATTTTATCTTTCCTTTTTTAAAAAAAAGACTCTCAAAAGCTAAAAGAGACGGATTTGTGTTTTAAGGCTTGGTCACTTACAGTAGAATTTGTACAGTGTGAATTTGATCCATGCGGAAGGTCAAATATTGGATTATTGATATATTATGAGATTTATAATTTATGATCACTGCATTTTGCTTTATATTTTTTGTGGGTGAACCATTTTGGGTAGGTAGATTATGAGATTAATTGGTTGTGATATTCTTGTTTGAAAAAAAAAAAAACAGATATAACTTAGAGGAGAGAGATTTGATCACTAACATCAATCTATATCTATGTAATTGTGAATAGCATTAGTTGTTAATCTTGCAATGCTGCTTTGTTTTGTTTAGGTTGGAATTGTTAGTAGCATCTTTTTGATTGAACTAGCATTGAAGATTTTCCTAAAAGTCATTATTGAATAATTTGTTTTGGTTTTGCAGTTCGATAACTAAATGGCTCCGTTACCAATTTATTTTGACGTTGGAGGACATTGGAATGAGGTGGAAACTTGTTGGGTGTGGTGTCAGGCGGAAAGTGAAATGAGAGGAATAATGTTAGAAGAGGAGAGTCCTAATTGGAGTGTGTTAATTAACAAGATTTGTACGAAAGCTGGAATTGAATGTGGAAATAAGTCATTGAAGATAACTTACATGCTGCCAAAACAGTCTGATAAGATGAAGCCAATTAGAATTTTTGATGATGAGGACCTGTTAGTTTTTATGGGGTTAGTTAAGTTAAGTGGTAGCGCAATACCTCTGCATGTTCAGGTGGAAGAAGAAGAAGATATGAATTCTTTTGGAAGGGATATTGTACTTCAAGAGGAGATTGCCTCAGCTCCTACTAATGAAGAAGAAATTCAGAGAAATCCGCCTGATGATGAATTTTTTGTTGATGCCGCTTTAGACGATAATGCCTTAGTTCCTATTGACATGGGTCCACTGCCTCCTCCACAGCCACTCATGATTTTAAATGAAAGAGAAGTCGGATCATCCTCAGCTTTGAATAGTTTTACATTCAATGATGGGTCTAATTTACAAGTTGGTGACCACTTTAAAAGCAAGAGAGAGTTAAAGACAAAACTTCATGTTATAGCTTTACAAGGAAGGTTTGAGTTCTTAACAAAAAAATCAAGCAAAAATGTACTTGTAGTGGAGTGTGTGGATCCAAATTGTAAATGGCGTGTTCGGGCATGTAAGTTGTCATTGTCAGAGATGTTTATTATTCGTAAGTATGTCGGAATTCACTCTTGTTCACTAGAAAAACGCTCATCAAAACACAGGCAAGCATCATACTCTGTTATTGGGGAGTGCATCAAAAGTCAATTTGTAGGTGTACCACAAGGTCCACGGCCTAAGTCAATACGGAATTATGTTCGTAGCGAATTTGGAATAGATTTTAGTTACTACAAAGGTTGGATGGCTCGTCAGCATGCAATTAACCTCATAAGGGGTACGGCCGAAGAAAGTTTTGTCATCCTTCCATCGTACTGTCATATGCTCCAGTCTATAAACCACGGCACTGTTACCCACGTTAAGGTTGATGATTCAAACAGATTTAAATATCTTTTTGTGGCACATGGACCCTGTATACGAGGATTTGTTTGCATAAGGAAAGTAATAGTTGTTGATGGAACGTTTCTGAAGGGAAAATTCAAAGGCGTGCTAGTTGTGGCCACAGCTCAAGACAGTGAACGTTGTTGTTATCCCATCGCTTGGGGGATTGTGGACAAAGAAGATGATGCATCTTGGACATGGTTCTTTTCAAAGTTGAAGGAAGTTGTGAAAGATTGCGAAGATTTAGTTTTCATATCTGATCGGCATCGAAGTATTAAAAAGGCTGTTGAGACAGTTTATCAGTTAGCACGCCATGGTTGTTGCACATTTCATGTGGCGCAGAACATCAAGGCTACGTTCCATTCTAGCGGTGTTCTACCATTGTTCTTTAAAGCTGCTAATGCTTATCGAATTGATGAGTTCCATATGTTTTTCAAGGATCTTTGTTCTGATTATCCACGCGTTGGGAGATACCTGCAAGAGCAGGTTGGCTTTGAGAACTGGTCTCGTGCTCATTTTAAAGGAAATAGATACGATATTATGACCTCAAACCTTGCTGAATCATTGAATGGAATGCTCGAAGATGTGAGAGATTACCCCGTTGTTGCCTTGTTAGATTTCGTGTTGGGAAAAATGTCGATGTGGTTTAACGAAAGGCGAACCAAAGCTGTTGTTAATACCTCAGTTTTGACACCGACGAATGAGAAAATACTCCATGACAGGTATGACAGAGTTGGATTTTTAACAGTGAATAAGCTAAATATTGATGAGTACTATGTTGTAGGTGGAGAGGTTTCTGCAACAATGAACATCAGATTGAGAACTTGTACTTGTCGCGTGTTTGACGTAGATCAAATGCCATGTGAACATGCAATTGTAGCTTGCGGGAGGGCAGAAACATCCGTTTATGAATTATGCTCACATTATTACAAGACGGATACATTGGTTAATGCATATGCAGAGACACTTTATCCTGTACCAGATTTGTCCCAATGGGAGATTCCCGATGATGTTAAGGAAATGCGCATTTTACCACCTAATGTTAAGCGAAGACGCGGTAGGACAAAACAGAAAAGAATTCCAAGTACAGGCGAGAGCAGCAAGCAGAGAAGAAACAGATGCGCTGGATGCGGACAATACGGGCATTATCAAAAGACTTGCACGAATGCCCCAATTTCTTGATTAAAAATTGTTGCTAAGAGATAATGACTTTTTATGTTTTCGATGAAGTTATTGTTAATTGTTCCATTCAATATCATTATTGTCCTTTTTTGTATTGTTCCATACAGGTTTCCTTAGAAAATGACTAAATTAAGTCGTTATGCTGCCGAAATTTACAAAACTTAAAAATTTAATGGGATCGATATGGGTCTACATGGTATCGACCTCCTTATAAGGCTATTGAGTGACATGTACAAGTATAAAAGAATAGGGTCGACATGGGTCCACATGGTTTCGACTTTCTTTCATGTTCAACCCATCACGAGTATGAGAGTTCACACATGAAATTAAAAATTGTACAAATATAACATGGGAGATGGATACGTCAAGTGTGGGTCACTTTAAATCTGAGGTCGACACGGGTCGACATGGGGTCGACACCCATCGTAGATCACTACCCCCATGTATCATATTTAAAGAGAAATTGTTCCTGTGGGATTTCTCTACATGTTTCCATGTGCAACATGAGAATGGAAATAGGCAAAAGAACACTATCTTCCTTATATTGTTTAATGTTCAACCCATGCGAGGATGAGAGTTCACACATGAAATAAAAAATTGTACAAATACAATATGGGAGATGGACACGTCAAGTGGGGGTCACTTTAAATTCGAGGTCGACATGGGTCGACACGGTAGTCGACCCCATGTCGACCCGTGTCGACCTCAGTGTATTTTTGGTAAAAAAAGAACCCCATCGTAGATCACTACCCCCTTGTATCATATTTAAAGAGAAATTGTGCCTGTGGGATTTCTCTACATGTTTCCATGTGCAACATGAGAATGGATATAGGCAAAGGAACACTATCTTCCTTATATTGTTTAATGTTCAACCCATGCGAGGATGAGAGTTCACACATGAAATAAAAAATTGTACAAATACAACATGGGAGATGGACACGTCAAGTGGGGGTCACTTTCAATCCGAGGTCCTGGGGTCGACCTAGGGTCGACACGGTAGTCGACCCCATGTCGAGCCCATGTCGACCCGTGTCGACCTCAGTGTATTTTTGGTAAAAAAAGAACCCCATCGTAGATCACTACCCCCTTGTATCATATTTAAAGAGAAATTGTGCCTGCGGGATTTCTCTACATGTTTCCATGTGCAACATGAGAATGGATATAGGCAAAGGAACACTATCTTCCTTATGTTGTTTAATGTTCAACCCATCACGAGTATGAGAGTTCACACATGAAATTAAAAATTGTACAAATATAACATGGGAGATGGACACGTCAAGTAGGGGTCACTTTAAATCTGAGGTCGACATATTTTGGTAAAAAATTCACCCCATCGTAGATCACTACCCCATCGAAAAAAATTTACCAAAAATACACCGAGGTCGACACGGGTCGACATGGGGTCGACTACCATGTCGACCCCATGTTGACCTCGGATTTATAGTGACCCCCACTTCACGTGTCCATCTCCCATGTTGTATTTGTGCAATTTTTTATTTCATGTGTGAACTCTCATCCTCGCATGGGTTGAACATTAAACAATATAAGGAAGATAGTGTTCCTTTGCCTATATCCATTCTCATGTTGCACATGGAAACATGTAGAGAAATCCCACAGGCACAATTTCTCTTTAAATATGATACAAGGGGGTAGTGATCTACGATGGGGTGAATTTTTTACCAAAAATACACCGAGGTCGACATGGGGTCGACATGAGGTCGACTTGGTAGTCGACCCATGTCGACCTCGTATTTAAAGTGACCCCCACTTAACGTGTCCATCTCCCATGTTGTCTTTGTACATTTTTTAATTTCATGTGTGAACTCTCATCTTCGCATGGGTTCAACATTAAACAATATAAGGAAGATAGTGTTCCTTTGCCTATTTCCATTCTCATGTTGCACATGGAAACAACACAAGATAGTGTTCTTTTGCCTATATCCATTTCCAAAAATACACCGAGGTCGACACGGGTCGACATGGGGTCGACTACCATGTCGACCTCATGCCGACCCATGTCGACCTCGGATCATATTCCATAAATATGCAAAGGAACTCAATTTGAAACCATGAAATGCTCTCAAATATTAATCCATTTAAACTTGAAAAATATCATTCTTGAAAATCTGAATTGTTAGGCAGGTTATATCTATGATGGGTTGAAGTTGAGTACAAAGACGTGGATGTCATGCAACCAATGAGAAACAAGTCGAAAGTTCGTCAGCCAAGAAATAAACCATCTGCACAAAATTATTTAATTTTGTGAGCCTTCGAAGGAAGCTTTTATAGCAAACTTTTGGACTTAGTTTCGTCATAGACTTTTAGTCAGTCTTCCTAAAACTGTTTTGAAGCTCCAGATGAACAAAATATTATTTCAGTCATATATATTATTCTTAGTCTGTTTTCTAAAAAAAAATCCAGGAATTTATTCAACATACTCCACAGAGACTTCGCTCTGAAGCTGCAACTTGTCAATTCCCCATAACCGTTTACACAAATTATTGGAAAAGTTGCTTTGTTTTTTTTGTGCAAAAAAAATCGACAGCATAACAGCTTATATTAAACAATATCCAAAACCTGCAAATACAATCTAGACAATTATAAAACCTACAAACATAATCCAGACATTGGTAAAACCTGTGAACATAATCCAGAACACTAGAATGCCTGCAAAGAAAACCGAAACAAGTACATTGTCTGCCATACATATGACAAACACTTTAATCATTTTCTTCTAGGATCAGTATATGGAGTTCGCATATATTGTGATCTTGTTCTGATCCTCCACGGTCTTTGCAGTCTTTCTATCTGTAGGGGTTGTGGTTCTTCATCGTATACCACTATATCAGTGCCATGTGTACGACGCGGTGAGGGAGGCGAGGGTGCTGTGCGAGGCGAGGAAGGAACAGATGGTGTGCGACATATATCGGGCACAGCCGTAGTGCGAGGAGAGGAAACAACAGGTGATGCATCTTTAGCGAAAGGCGTAGTATGAGGTTGACCCGTAGTGCGTGGACAAGGACGAGGTGAGGGAGATATGTTTGGTAATCCTTCCTCATGCAAGGGTGTACTGTGCGGCTGAGGCGTACTAAACCCATCATAACCTTCACTGTAATGATGCTCTTGATGTCCCCTTGACAACATAATTTCTGACCAATGTTTGAATTGGTCAGAAATATGTTGTTTCATCTGCTCAAACCCCAATGCCATTTCTGTTCTCATGGCTTCTTGGTCTTTCCTGATGGCTTGGACCTCCTTCTCAAGTCGCACTACTCTCGGAGGAGCATCCTCATGTTCGGAAGTTGAGGGTGCATCTTGATCAACGAAGGGGGAAACATGCTCTGGATGGTCATGGCCAAATACTACACGCTCTCCCCGATCAAGAATCTCGCTCAACTGGCTTACAATTGGATCAACATTTCTTCCCACAAAAGGCCTATAATTGACCATCCATCAGGTTCTCATCTCCTCATTCGTAGCAAACAACATGCTACGAATATCCTGCAAAACAAATTTTAAAACGGTGTCTTGTTAAGACCATGTTCGTTTTACTTATTACAAATAATTACATGAGTAATACGTAGACACTGACCTGTGACCGCTCTATTAAATTGCTTATCTCCACCCTCGAAGGATTGGTTGCACACCTCCACTTTATTGTCTTCCAACAACACATTCGGGGCACAGGATCTTCTGTCGGGATGGGGTTAGCCAATCTGTTTGCTACCGCAGGGATGCATTCATAAGCAAATACCTATAACAAAAAAAAAAATTTAATCAAATATTATATCAAATATAAAACGATAAATGCAATATCAAATACAAACTAATGTATAAATTACTAATGTTTAATTACCTCAAATGGATATATAAATCCATTGAAAGTGAATGTTGCATTACTCGAGCCGCACTTACTCTTTATATCCTTTTTTAGCTGCTTAATTGAATACTTAAAAGACTCTCGACCCCAAGGATAGGCACAGAAAACATCTATGTTATCAATCAAAGTTAGCAACTGTGCTTTGATTTTCATGAAATTTTTGTCATTAGCCATCAAAACACCAACGACAAAAATCAATGCCGCCATCTTCCTCTTCTCTAAATGGTCTACATCTTCAGAATTCTGTTCCATCTTGTCAATAACATCATAGATGGAAATTTCTGTGTTATTCGGCCAATGCCTATGCACAAAGGGTGGAGTAGTATCATCATCATCCTCCCCATCCCTGTCATCCTCATTTGCTTCGTCAATAACAGGATACTCATCACCGCAACACAACCCTGTTAGCAAGGCAAAATCCTTTAATGTGTACCTAATTGGAACACAATTAACCACCATCCAAAATTCATTCTCAGAGTCAACTGCTGCCATCCGAAGAACCAATGACCACAGCAACTGGCCAGAGTGTTGAAAATTTGGAACCACGTCCAACACATGGCCAAATTGGGTGCCTCTGAACCATTGCAGATCATCTGGATCCAGATTATCTGTAATGATCTTCGCATATTGCTCATATTTTGATTTCTTCGACACCTTGCAATCGTAATGCTCCTCACTCCTTAACACGGGATCTAGTCTTAGAGGCTGTTCAATTTACAAAACAAATTTAATAAAAATTTCAAAACAACTTTACATAACATTTACAATAGAATTAACACCAAAGATCAATTAAAATAAAGATAGGCTGATTCCATGTTTATCAAAAGGAGATGTTCATCTTACGAGATAATACAAACACCATCATACGACAAAAGGAAAAAAAAATTAAAAACCAACAATAGTAGGAACAAACCTAGAAAAGCAAGGAAAAAAAGTTTAGAACTTAACTAACCATTATTTGCCAGCTAGCAACCAAAGCACGAATTCCAAAATGCCTTCAGCTCTTTAAGCAAATTCAAATGGCTTCTGACTTGTGGGTAGAAGAAGTGAAAGAGAACAAAGTTAAGGATTTGTGGAAGAGATAGACGGCAAAAAAGAATTACACAGCAAAGAGAGTTTTCTCTCAAGTTCCCTCAAAACTGCAAAATGTCAAAGCAAGAATTTACATGACAAAAAGCAACTTCATTTTGTTCCAACACATCAAAGCAAGCATGCACTCTGACTAAAATTTGGCAATGCTGGCGAACTCATCACTCACTAAACTTGTTATTTCTTATTTTTCTTCTTTTTTAAAGTTAGACAGATTTAAGGGGAAAAGAGAAAAACAAAGAAGAACATACAGTACGTAGAGATGTTAGATAATATAGTACTTTATTGTAGTCGAACACCAACAACATCATCGGTTCATCAACATCTTCTTCGCACTTTTCCTCCTACCAACAAGGCCTAAAAACCATGTTTCTTTTACACAAAAATTGAGATATACAGCAAGAAGATAACCCAAAAAAAATTATACCTCCTATCTAACATCAATCTAAGCGATCATAATCCCAATGGTAAAAAAATTTATTGGTTGCATTTCCTTTTATATAGAAAACGAAAACTTCTACACCAAAAAATATATATATATATATATATTAGCACACACAGAGACAAACGAAAACCTTGAAAATTCACATTACAATCCTATATAAAAATCACCACATCTCAAAAATTTATCTCATTTTATTTTCATCATCATGATTTCTTTACATATTAACAAAATAAGAGTTGTCGAAACTTAGTGATCACTTGTTAAAAACAACTTATTCCAAAAAACAATTCCTGCAAACAACCATGCTGAAAATATTTACCATGCATCAATAACTCTTTAAAGCTCAATGGACAAAGAAAGAATCATATGCTACTTTAGGCATGCAAAGATGTTGATATGTTAATGCGTCAAATGCATACAAATATAAGATTTGATAATTACGCAGGCAAATAAATATATTTTAGTGATTGAATTTGTCAGCTTCCAAATAATTGCCTCGTTTAAACCATCTCATTGTTGATTTTTCTTTGTCTTTTCCATTTTAAATGTATGTCTAATTTTTATGATCCTCAATAAACAAAATTATATGTATATTTTTTTTCCGAACTCAAATAATTAGAGTTGTCCCTCCGTTTCAGAATAGTATGAGAATTTTGATTTGTAGGCAAAAACTCACCAAAGATTTTTGGCGGCAAAAGTAACGTAGATAGGAATTAGAGAAAACAAAATACAAAGGAAATTATGACACACTATCAAGCTATACCAATTAAAAGCAAAGGAAATTATATAAAAAGAGCCTCAATTTTTACGTTTTAAAAGACCCGCAACATTTAGTTATCATTATATATAGTGTTTGTACATATAGAATAGATGTGTTCACAAATTTACATTAGAGTAGAGGTAGCCTCTGGTATTTTAAAACCAATATCTGCTTTATCTTGAGAAGGAAAATCAATTAAATCCAGTGCAAAATACTACAGTTAAAAACCGTAGACTAAGAGACAGGAATATGTGTAAGTCATATGCTTTTGGATCCCATATAAATTGCAACCAAATAGTCCATATCTATAAGTTACCAAATTAATATATGCAGGAAACAAAATTTAAATTTCAACCAACTGTAGTAGTTGAACTAAAAATTGATGCCTTCTAGTTCTTGCATAGAGATATCCCTAACATGAATATACCCTATAGTTTTCCAACCTAAACAGATACAACCATCATTTTTCCAATACAAATTGCTGCATTTCGAGTAAGTAACATACACTTTGATAACTGAACTCACATTTAACTATTCCCTCCACTAACTACTCTAAAATTTCACATTGATGTCTTTGGAGTATTGACTATTAAGGCGGGCATAAGCATTACTATGCCATAAATCATACCTCATTACCAAATAAATGTCATCAATCACACCCCCATCATTCTCCGACCACATTTTCTTTCAATTATCTTTTTCCCTTTTTCTTTTCCTTGATAATTATATTTTTTTCCTTTACTTTTTTTAATTTTGTTTATTGAATGTAGAAATTTACACAGAGTGTAAAAAATAAATTAAACCTCTTCCAACTTACACAGCCAAAAATTTACACAAAATTTCAAAATTAAACTTATCATGCTTTTACAAGGTTCAAATCCAAAATCCCATCAAAATACCAATCTTGAAAACTGACCTAGCATTCTTTCTAGGCTTTTTAACTATCAAATTACTCCATAAATCACGATTCACAACCAATAGCAGACAAAGCATGTTATACTGACCTTGTAGCAGCGTTGACAAACAAATGGCGAATGGACGGAGACGTCGGACACACTGCAGACAACCGCGACGATGGTGGACGATAGCCGCAGATTGCCCGGAGAATTAGAGGAGAGGGTTGGGGGGTTCTTGGCAGAGGAGAGGGACCGTGGTTGGACTGACAAATGGTGAACAAATGGATGATGTCGGCGCACTATGGACAATGGCGACGACAGTGGACCACAGCCGTAGATTGGCCGGAGAAGGAGAGGAGAGGGCTGGGGGGTTTTCGGCAGAGGAGAGGGAGGGTGGTTCGAAATGGATCGGACTCTTTCTGCCAATCTTTCTGCCCTCTGCGTTTATCCTTTACGGGTTGCTTGCTCTGGACGAGAAGGGGAGCCAAGAGAGAAGAGAGGAAAATTTGGGGGAACTTTGATAAAAGCCCTCTGTTTGCTCTTGGACGAGAAGAAGAAGGGCAAGAGGGCGAGAAGATGTTTCCTTTCCTTTTGGGGAGTTCTCAGTTCAAAGGAACTGAACAACGAAAGATTTTGGGCAAAAACAAAAACAAGGAAGACGACAGGGATGTTTCGGGATTTAATTTGGGGAGATATGAAGCGATGAGAGGCGGAAGATTTTGTTGAGATGGATAAATGAGTGGGCTAAGTAGTTGAGTGAAATCTCCCGTAGATAAATGAGGTGGATGAATAAGACCAAATGGGATACATGTCATCATCTTTTTGGTGCCAAACAAAAAAGGCTTTTTTATCCGATTAACTTTTTTCGGAGGTCCTTTGATCAAAATCTTCCTCAAAAAAGGGTTACTTGTTTTTTTTAAAAAAAGAAAGAAAACAAAAACAAAAAACGAAAACGAAAACAAAAAACAAAACATATGATTTTTCTTATTCACCATCTGATTTATCCTCTCTCCTTTCTTCTTCAACTCCAGCCATCACCCACCAACGACATCCCCATTCCGGTCACCACCCACCTCACGCATCTCCCCCTTTTTCTTCTTTTCTTCTTCTTCTTCTACCCCTCTGTCTCTCTTTGTCTCTCTCTGTCTGTAACTCTTTATCTCTCTCGCACCAGATCGCTCACCACACCAACATCCCATTCCAATCATCACCTATCGCAGCAGATCGCTCCACTCATTGACCCAAGCCCCAACACCCCCCCAAGATTTCTCTCATCTCTTACCTCTCGACGGTGGGCCAACCCTATTGCGAACCAACCCTTTTTGCCATGGGTTTGACTCAAGGCCGCCGAGAGTATGAGCTCCCAGCCGTGAAAAAATCTTCTCTGTCGCGAGCCCAATCTCCCTGTCGACGTCGTGAGCCACCAGTTGGAATGTTCGGTTCTATTGGTTCGAAAAAAGAATAAAATCAAATTTCAAAAACTGAATCAAAATCTGAAAATTTCAATAACCAACCAGCCAGCAACCCAAGTGTGCTTGCAAAGTAAGAGGCAATGGTGAACTGTTGCGACTGCGACGGGGACGAAGGAAGGGCAATGTCGTACTACTGCGATGACAACAAAGGAGACGGCTGCAATGGTTCAATGGGTTTGATTTTAACCTTTTTGTAACTGAATATTGATCTTTTTGTTTTGATCTAGTTTTATTTTCATCATTTTGTAACTGGGTTTGATGAGTTTTGAGTTTTCCCCGAAGTTGAGAAAGATGAGTGCTTTCTGATTTGTTTTTGTTTTTATTTTTTTAATTTTGTTAAATGGTAGTTGATTTAATTAGGAGTGTTTTATTCTTTTTAAAATAACGATGACCATGTGACTGTCAACTAACCCAAAACACTAAAGAAATTAAGTTTCTGTTTGATTCCAGTATTTAAATAGAGTATTTGAGGGCCCATTTATTTTGTAATTTGAATCACGGTTTGAATTATTTTGCTACAGTATTTTCTCTCATAAAAATTTAAATCTTCATTTAAATACTCTATTCAAATATCTGAACCAAACAGGCTCTAAATGAAGATTTAAATTTTTGTGAAAGAAAATACTGTAGCAAAATGATTCGAACCACGAAATAAACGCACCTTAAGGTCTTTTTCACCCTTCTTGCGAGTTCAGGTATATTGAGCTTAAAAAAAACAAACCAATAACCTATCGTTTATCGGCTGTTTGGTAACAATTTTTATCATAAATTTAATTATAAATAGTATAAAATTTTCATATGTTATAATAACAATAAAAAAATTATTATAATATAAATATCTTATATACTATAATAAAAATGATTCTAACCAACTATTCACACCATCTCTAAACATCACATTAAATAAACCAAGGGGTTTGTCCAGCAATTTACTGTAATAATAATAATAATAAAAAAAATAAAAAAAAAAAAAAAAAAAACTAACAAGACCAAACTCTTTTTTCTCTGTATGTCCGAGTTTCAGAATCTGTAACAATGGCTTATTTGTCGTGGTTTTCCTCCCTAATTCGCTCTCGCTCAAAATCCTTCTTCAATTCCCTCAAAACCTCTCATCCTCATTTCCGAAACCCCATCAGAAGCTCAATCAACTCAAAACCTGTCGCTAATGGCGGAAGCTTCCGCAATCATCATCATCACACGAATCGCTCGTTCTTCCTCTTCTCATGGCCGAGCTCTCTGCTTCCCTTGGCATTCGCAGTCTCCGCTGGCTCGCTTTCGCTTTGCGATTCTTCTGGAATCGGTTCTCGGTGAGCTTGCTTATTGTTTTTCGAGAGAAATGTAGAAATTTTTTGTATGAAAAGCTTTCTCAGCATGGAAAAGATTTAGTTTTTATATTGAACAATTTATAATTTGTTGATTTGACGTTTGTTATATCTGGATTTAGCGTAAAATAAGTTGTAGTCAGATTAAGTTGCACTTGTTTAGTTAGAAAATTATTTTGTGGGTTTAGTTACTGAGAAATGCTTGTTTTTGAACATAAAGAAAATTTTATATGTGGAATTGGCGAACACAAGTTCTGATTCAAGTTTAAAAAACTTCATTCTGATATTTTTATTGCTTATTAGAAAATATTCAAATCATTTTGATCTTTTAATCTCTTCAAAAATGTGGTTCCAACACTTACTGAAAAATCACGGCTTTGCTTCTTTCTACTTCTTTTGACTAAAAGCGAAAGCAAAAGCTTTATCAAACATGTCCTACAATTTTATTGAGCCAATTCCACTTATAAAATTTTCTCATGAACTAAACCCACAAAATAAGCTTCTAACTAAACGAGTGCAACTTAATCCGACTACAACTTTTTTGAGGCAAAGCTCTCTTGGCAGGTTATCTAAACACTTCTAAAAGCAGCTTTTGGACTCAAAAAGACAAAAGCAACTTCTAGAAATCTCCGCCAAATAGGGATGTAGTCAAATTATATTGCATGTGTTTATTTAGAAATGTATTTGTGGTTTTAGTTCTTGAGAAATGCTTCCGTTCGAACATAAGATAAATAAAATAAGTGAGAATTTTTGAACAATATTCTAGTCAGATTGCAGTGTTTTGAAGAGGGTCGTAATTTTGCTTTTTGGATAACAGAGTTCTCAGCTTTGGGGGCAAAGGTAGCACAGACTATGTTGTGAAGGGTTCACACAAGAAAGTTCCACAAGAGTTTATTGATGAATTGAAGGCTATATGTCAAGTATTGTGTGCTTATATCAATTTATCGACACTCTTTATATTATGGAAGAAAAAGAAGCTAAAATGTTGTTTTTTTCAAGTGCCTTTCTTTGATGCCTATTAAAATTGGTACTGATACAGGATAATTTATGATGTCCGGTTACGGTTTGAAACTGGTGCAGATAGTTTACAGCATGATTTATTTTACAGGATCACATGACAATGGACTATGACGAGAGATATTTCCATGGAAAACCACAAAATAGTTTTCACAAAGCTGTTAACATCCCTGACGTGGTTGTTTTTGCTAGGTGAGAATGATTCTTAATGAACTGTACTAAAGTTAATTTATTCTGAAGTTGATTTGTTCCTTACCAGATCCCCTAGTACAGAAAAGGTTGTTTTTAGATTTTCATTTGATTTTTCACGTCCATAATTTGTCTACAAGATTCTGTGTGACTTGCAGGTCTGAAGAGGAAGCGTCCAAGATAGTCAAGTTGTGTGATAAACATAAGGTCTGAGCTTCTTCCCTTCTACTAATTTGTGCTGATTTTGGCCCTTAAGTTTTCTTTTGTTTCATGTATCCAATTCTGGTTTGTAACACTACTGTTTTGTGTGCAGTTTCATGCTTATTTTCCAGTAATGTTGTGACCATATTTTGTGTTTATGCCTTCAATAGTGTTGTGGCCATATTTTTTCCTATGATTTTAGAATTTATGACTATATATATGCTTGTGTATAAAGTTTTGTGCTTCCATATCTAATGATGTTGTGGGCATAGGTTTTCCTACCAGTTTTAAGAATTGATGATTCTACAAGCTTTTAATCTGTTTATTTGCTTTTTGCCACATCATTTTTGCTTGATATATATTTACCATCTTAGGTACTTGGCTGATTTTCTTTATTCCATAAGCAGATTCCTATTGTACCCTATGGTGGAGCTACCTCAATTGAAGGTCACACCTTATCTCCTAATGGAGGGGTTTGCATTGATGTGTCGTTGATGAAAGTACGTAGAGATCATGATCAATAATTTTCCTAGAGTGTAATTTTATGAGCATTAGACCTAGTGATTGTCTCATGCTTGTGTACTTTCTAAAACCTTTATTGTTGTCATACTCATATTTAATTGTTCATATAGTAGAAAGTTAAAGCACTGCATGTTGAGGATATGGATGTGGTTGTTGAACCTGGAATTGGATGGATAGAGCTTAATGAATACTTGGAGCCTTATGGTTTATTCTTTCCACTTGATCCGGGTTAGTTTATTTTGTACTGTAGACGAGAATCTGCTATGTTTCCTTATTGTTGCCTTTGTCTTTTCTACTCTGACGTGCAACACTTTCATTGCTGCACCAAGAACACCTGTGAGCTCGGTTCAAGTTTTGGGGGCTGGTCAATTTTGAATTTTAGATTTTCATGTACTTCAAAATGTGCAGGACCTGGTGCAACCATTGGTGGAATGTGTGCTACTCGTTGCTCGGGTTCATTAGCCGTCAGGTAGTAGCCCCCACCCCAAAAAAAAAAAAAAAAAAAAAATTCTACCTTTACCGTTACTCTCATTGCGTGCTGCATGCGACGTTCATTTCAGATAACTGTTCCCTCTACTTTCCCCGCATTGGGATAATCTTATTGCCTATCAGAATCAAGCATTGAAGCTTTAGGATGAGCATTTTTTTAAGTAAGCAATTAATAACTTATATTTTTTATCTAGCTATAGTTAGTTAGTTTTAGACAGTTATATGAGGACGTAAACGCAAGGCTAGTCCTATATCGTCAACATATTTCAAGCCTTATCTTGAATATTGGGCTGCAAAGAGGACTCTTTTCAAAGTGTCTTGATGCTTTAAAAAATTGTGATTGATTTTAATGACGTTTTTTAGTGTGCAGGTATGGAACAATGCGCGACAATGTCATCAATCTCAAGGTTATTTTTCCATTTATTTTTTTTTTCCTTTTGCTGCTTGAACACTACAAGGATTGGTAAATTGTTACCTGTGATGCCCAGATATTTGATGCATTATATATTTTATATGTTGTTGATGTTCCAGGTAGTTCTTGCTGACGGAGATGTTGTGAAGACAGCATCTCGCGCCCGAAAGAGTGCTGCAGGGTACAATTTTTCATTTTTCTCAAACGCATTTAGCTCTATTTACTTGTCAATTTTTTTTTCTTATTTCCTGAACTAATGTTTTTTTTGTTCTTAGGAGTAGTACTATAACATTTGAGTACTGTAAGAAGGGTAAATTACCTCTGTTAATCAAGTAGGGCAGAGACAGCCTTTCCAGTAATATTATTTATCAGCAGAATAGTTAGTTTTGTGCAAGACATGTTTGAACTATGAAATCACTTCGGTGGTCTCATGTCTTTATTAGTTTTGAATTCGTGGCTTTTAGAAGTTTGTTAACCTTTGACTGTGTATTGTAGGTATGACTTGACCCGTCTTTTAATTGGAAGCGAAGGAACTCTAGGTATAATAACAGAAGTGACTCTTCGGCTTCAGAAAATTCCTCAGTATTCAGTGGTACTTTGACCTTTTTTTTTTTTTGACCTCATTTGTGAAAGGCTTTTTTGAAGACAAACTTAATTGATTTACTAATATATTTGTTCTTTGTTTCTTTTTGTGGAATGCTTTGATGTAACCCTGTTTAAATCTCGTAGTCGTGATCGGACATTCACCTACTCTTTATTTCTCACTTCCACGTGAACCATGTGGCTTATGTGCACATTGAGGTATTATAGAAATTAAGTCAAGGAAGAATCTTGGATGCCATCTCTAAACATCAATGATGTCTACAAGTTTTATTAAATAATTAGGTATTATAGGAAGTCTAATAAAGACAAATTAAAGATTTTATGTATAAGCTACATGAAACAAGAAACTATTTTAGTTATAGAAAAAGCTGCTTGATTTCCCAACTGCTTGTATGGGATTCAGTTCTTCTGTAAAGAAATTTTTCCAATGGGGTCGAATCCTGTTAATTTATTTGTTTTGAACCTCTTTTTAATTTATATTTGTATATATAAGATGAATCTGTTTATGCTGAATGTGCAGGTTGCCATGTGTAATTTTCCTTCAATTAAGGATGCAGCTGATGTTGCTATTGCCACTATGCATTCTGGTATACAGGTAGGAATTTGGCTGTGTATTATGCTATATATTCATTTTCATTTGCTTTATGGAGTTTCCATTTATTCCCAATAGGTATCAAGGGTAGAGCTACTGGATGAGGTTCAAATCAGGGCCATCAATATTGCTAATGGCAAGAACTTGCCTGAAACTCCAACCTTAATGTTTGAATTCGTAGGCACAGGTGAAATGCGATTTAGTAATTGTCTTTTTGCCTATTGAATTGTTATTTATTGCCTATAAAAACTTTGAGTGATGTGTTAATTCTTGAACTTGTATTGGTGCTTTCAGAGGCATATTCACGCGAGCAAACACAAATTGTTCAGAAGATTGTTTCAGAACATAATGGCTCGGACTTTGTTTTTGCTGAAGACACGGAAGCAAAGAAGGAACTTTGGAGGGTAGTTAATATTTGACTTACATAATGATTCGGATTTGTCCCTGTGTTCATGGCTTTATGCTTTGAATTGTCATATATATTTTTCTTATGTGAACTTTCAATGCTCTGTTGAGTTAAATTCTGGTTCACCTATCCCTCGAAGCTTTAACTTTCAAATTACTCTTTAAAGAATCTGCACCCAGACGCCTAGAGTTTTTTGTGTACTGGGAAGGGTAGAGCTTTTTTGGCTTTATACACACACACGCGCACGCACGCACACGTGTGTGTGATTGCATGTCTATATATCTGTTTTATTTACTGTCAATCTTAAATTTTTGTTGACATGTTAATTACGTGTCTGTTGTCTCTATATTTATTGGCTCAGGTTTTGTTTACTTGCAGATAAGGAAGGAGGCACTTTGGGCTTGCTTTGCAATGGAACCTAATTTTGAAGCAATGATTACGGTCAGTTTTTTCCCTTTCTTTGGTTTTAATATTTATCTATTTTGCTTAAAGACTACGGTTGTTCCTTCTGTATAGTGTTAGTTTTAGAAATCTTTATTTTTGACAAATTTCAACTGAAGTTTTATTTATATTAGGACTCCTCATTGTTTGTTGCTATTTGATTTCAAGGACATTTATTATGATTAGAATCTTCTCTTTATTTTGGTTTTTGGTTGTATTAGGAATTCTGGTGAGATTAGGATTGCTCATTTTGTAAACAAAGCTTTATGTCTGTGGTTTTTGTAAACTCTGATTTAATTCCGTTTTGTGTACTGAGATGGCTGCAGACAGAGTGGACATTATGGATCAAACCTAAATGTTGAGGGGGTGAAAAATAATCTTGGGTTTGGTCCATAATCTCCACATCCTTCTGCCTCCTTTTGAGGTTTCTTGTCCCTTGGGTTTTCTTGCTCAGTAGTCCTTTCTTTTATTATTAGTGCTGCTATTATTCGTAAATTGCAGTACTGTGTTTAATGAAAAGAACTTCAGTGATTGTTTTGATTTCTTTTGCTTGTTATTTTTCATAGGAAAATAAGAAATTACAAACCAAGATGCTGAATGTTGAAGAGTCAAATTTTCAGTAAGAGTGTGAAATTCGAGATAGTTTTCTGCCACTAGAATCTTTTGACCCTGCACTAGAAACTACTTAGGATTAAGTCCTAGCCTTTATTGCGAGAGTGATTCCCCGATGATGCTGTTCAGGAAACTCCTAGCCTCAAAGAAAGAGAATTAAACAAAGAGATTATTAATTACACTAGGTCAATCTGCATACAAATACTGTTATACATATTGAAGAATTTCTTTCATCTTCTTGCTTTGTACCATTCATACTGCAAATCTGTAATATTGTCATCTTATGGTTTCTTGAAGTTTTCACTGAGTATTATTAGCAATACCTGGGCAGCTTTCAACGTGTTGCGCAAAATGGTATTTTGTGAATGAAAAAAATTGCATTTTAGTTAAGAGTTTACTTTAAACCACTAAAATTTCTGCTTTCTCCTTTATTTTTTTTGTCATCTTTTTCCAGGATGTCTGTGTTCCTCTTTCGCACCTTGCAGATCTGATTTCAAGGTCCAAGAAAGTGCTGGATGCGTCCCCATTGGTTTGGTATTGTCTCCTGAAAACGACTTTCTTCTGCACACACACAAAAATCAGAATAATATCTTTGGGAATATCTTAGTTGAAGTGTGATATGGCACAGCATGTATAGGATATTAGGAGTAAATTAAATTTGAAATGGGACTTTTCATCTTCCTAAAGAAAGATACACGGATTAGGATTTTTTTCCCTCTTTCTGATATTATTTTATTTTTTAGAGTTTTAATAGGACTAGCAAACGTGAAGGGCAGCTTACTTTCTTTCTTTTTTTGTTTTTTAATATCTCAGATTTAGAAGTTATTCCTTAGTTTTTTTTTTTTTTTCATATTTCAGATTTAGAAGTTATTCCTGAGTCTTTTTTTCTTTTAATTTGTTCCTATGTATTCTCCCGCCAAATGGTGTCAGAGCCCTTGAAGTTGACCTGGGCTAATTTAAGTGGCGCAGACAGTGACAACCACCCTGGCGACGATGATTGTGGGGTGCAAGTCCTTTAGGGTGCTCTCCAAAAAATCCTAATAAAACAAATCCTAATAAAAACATAAATTCGTAATTTGTCCCTCATATCATATACGTGCTATCCTGTAACAAAGTGTATGGCCAAGGTGTTTAATGATCTGAAGATTATAATGTCGTGAATTTTCCCAATGACAGCACAGTCATTGCTCATGCCGGTGACGGAAACTTCCACACAATTGTCCTCTTTGACCCCACCAAAGAAGAACAACGGCGCGAAGCAGAGAGATTGAACCATTTTATGGTCCATACTGCTTTAGCGATGGAAGGTACAATTACATACTCTTTTCAACATTAAAAAAAAAAAAAAAAAAACCCTTTTCTCTTTTTTAGCGCTCAATGTGTGATTTGGGGGGTGTAAATTATATGACACAGCCGTAACTAGATGTTGATTATATCTCAATTCAGTTTAGTTATTTGTTACCGCGGTCTTCTATATTCTACACAAGCTAAGCTATTAAAATGCGTCCGTGACAACTAAACAGGAACTTGTACGGGTGAACATGGCGTTGGCACAGGGAAAATGAAGGTACTCATTCATATGAGCTCATGCTTTGTTAGCCGTTTAGTCTATAACATAAAATTCTCAATAGAAACTTCTAGACTTCATGAGCTAAGTCGGCCAACAAATACCTCATCATGGCCATGGTCTGGCATCCATAGAACTGAACGTGTCAGTTAACGTCCTTCAACCGTTCTAACTAAATTTCTTTCTTGTTCACCCAGTATCTTGAAAAAGAACTAGGAGTGGAGGCATTGAAGACAATGAAAAGAATAAAAGCGGCATTAGATCCCAACGATATCATGAATCCAGGAAAGCTCATTCCTCCTCACATTTGCTTTTAAGTCTCTTTAAAACTGATCATGAATGTGGTGAATATCTGTTCCTGCGTCCATGTCGCCATGCATGCGCTCGTACACCGAATGCAGGTCTTTTGAGGTGTTCAGCCACTTGTACTATGTTCCTGTGCTAAGGCACAAGTGCCATCTATCTAGGTCCATCTATCTTAGCACCCTCTTCATTTTGTTGTTGTTGCTGATAAAGGTAGTTGAAAAAATGTTTTACAGAATTGATTCCTCAGGAATCTTGCACACTTCCCTCCATTCCCATTGAGGTGAAAGCTCATCAACTATTTGGATATGAGGGCAAAAAGTATATTTTCATTCCACATTGAATATTTTTGCTTGTTTTGATAGTTAACTGTGACGCATACACATTTATACAACACATATCGCATCATCATGCCTTTATGCTCTCTCTCTCTCTCTCACAGACACGCACGCACACATACACACTTACATGCATATATATGGCATCATCATGCATTTATTCTCTCCCTCTCATATATTTTTTTCTTTTCTTTCTCGGATGGCCTAAGTGAAATTTAGCCTTTCAATTAGCGTCTCTTGGAGCATGGACGTCAATTGATAATACAAAAACTCGAGTGAATAAATAAGTATTCAGAAATCAATGGCAGCGTACATGGAAGTAAAAACACATTTTATATGGTCCTCATTTAGAACCTAAATTACATGTAGGGTTAAATAACTGAACCAAAGCTCGTTTTCAATCATACATAACCAATTGTATTAGGAGTTGAACAAGTAGCCTGACTATTATTATTATTATTATTTTGGTGGAAAGGTGGCCTGCTTATTAACTTAACACAGATCAATCTCAAGAGGGAATGGAGAACAATTCTATTCATTACCGACCATGGGAAGTTCACAACTTGAAAATTATGAAAATTAGCACATCTGCTGAGGTATCATTTCAAATGGGGATGGCAAACATTAGAGCTTGTTTAATAGATAGGCAAAAAAAGTAGAAGAAGAAGAAGAGGAAGAAACAACGAGCGAGGGGATTAGGGGAAGGATTTAGGGATCTACAGTTGCTTGGAGCTTGTTTCGAAAAGCAATCCTATTTAATGCTATGGGATTATAACCTCGCTACTAACAAAAATATAGGTCCTAGTCTTAAAAGTACGATACATATTAGACTGGTGCCTGGTGCCTATATTTTTCAAGTGCAAGAGTTTTTAACCCTTGGGAATGAAAATGGTGTTTTTGTTTCAAATGGAGATGGTAAACATTAGAGCTTGTTTATTAATAATAATAATAATACTAAAAGAAGCGAGGGGATTAGTGAAGGGATTTTGGGATCTGTAGTTGTTTGTTAGGACTTAGGGACCACCAAAAAAAAAAAAAAAAGGAGAGGCAACGCCTAATATGGAGGGACTAGGAGAAGAAATCTATACATAACACAACAAAAGAGAGGTTATCTCTTTCCTCTCTAATTTTCTCTCGTAGATTATATATCTTTCTATTTTTTTTATTACTATTGTCAAACAAAGCATATGTTTGAAGAATTAGTTTAAACTAATTAGTTTAAACTCTAATAATGTAAAGCTCTATTATTATAAAATAAAGTCAAAATAAGAGACAATATAAAGCTATTTATTGCTACAAGCCAATTGGTTTGAAACAAGACTTTCAAACACCCTAAAAAGTTTAGGTCTCAAATTTTCCCATTTGTTTATGTCCCTAATATACAGGCTATTCTAGTCAAAAAAAAAATCTGACGACTTGTTTGGCAATTTGAATTGTATCTATGTTACAGTTTGTTTTCCATAAAAAATATAAATGTTTGTTCAAACTTTGAACCAAATTGCCATTAGTTCATTAATGAAGTTGGTATAAACACAGGCTATCTGATTGACAAAACCTAAACCAAATAATGAGAAAAAATGTGTAATGCTAACGTAATAAAAAAAATTTGTGTTGACCAATTGGGTGGATGTTTCCTGGTTTTAAGCGGAATGGTTGTGGACTTGTGAATTTGCAGGATCCGAGGCATCTGCCAAGGGACAAGAAATGAACGGGTGTTTGGATGGATGGTTTCATCATTTTTTTAGTTATAAATAGTATAAAAATCTCATATATTATAATAATAATAAAAAAAATTACTACAATATAAAGCTTTCATGTGTATAATAAAAATGGTTTTAATCAACAATTCTCACCATCCTTCTAAACATCTTTAAGTCACACATCTTTAAGTCAATGATGGAAACAAACAGACAAAACAAGAATGGTGACAAAAAAAATTCAACTCTTGAAAAGATTCGTGTTCATCTTTAATGCATAGAGTGCTTAGTTTTTTTTTTCTTAAAAGGCTAAGATCTCCTAAGATTGTTTTGATAACCAAGAATCAAAAAAAGGGACTCGGTTAGCATGAACAGTAGAAACGTGTACATACAAACAGCAGGAGATAAATTTTTGTATATGGTTCTTTTTATATCTTGTATTTTGAATTTATTCAAATAATATCTTTTAAGTTTTTGATTTCATCAATTTATATCTTCTTATTAGATTTAATATATAAATTTATGTATTTTTTTAATCAATTTTTAATTTTGACTTAAAAAATTATCCAAAATACCTTCAAATTAAAAAAAAATAAGATCTTTAAAAACTTAAAAAAACTTTATACTAAGGTTTTTGCTTGAAAAATTCATAAAATACCTTCAAAATAGGTGTTTTGTGTGTTTTTATTGTTGTTTTTTTTATTTTTTGAATGTTTTATTTTTTTCTTTTATTTAAGAATAATATAGGCATTTTAAAGGTTAAAATCAACAATTAATTAAGACAAAGTATAAATTTATGCATTAAATATAATCTGAAGATATACATTTATAAGATTAAAAACCAAGAATATAATTTTTTAATTAACTTAAAACAGAATATATAAACAATTAAATATCTTTTTTTTTTATATTTCCAACCAAATTCTTTGGAGGTATATAGAAAGTTTTTTAATAATATCTTCTGTGATCTTGTTCTCTAATTTTAACGAAATAAAAAGATAAAGTCTGAGATATGGATAAGCACTGTGAAATCATTTCATCAGCAGGCAAAGCTTATGTCACCTTGCAACATGCTCAACGTGTGCATTTATTTATTTGTTTGTTTATTTGTTTTTTCCTGAAAAAAAAAAAATTATAGCAATAACAAATAAGAGCCAACGGTATTGTTGTACACGGACAAGCGATCCTCTTATAATTACATCCTCCTCCCTTTCCCGACAAAATTATGTTCCTTTTTTTTTTAAGTTTTATATATTTTTATTTAATTTTTCTTGTCAATGTTATAATACACTCTCCTCACTAATTTTTTTGGCTTCATCTCTAATCTCTATTAAGAGCCAACTATAAACCATTGTCATGATATTCATTTTAATTAGGAACTAATAATATACGATCCCTCTAATTTATATATAGTTGGCCCGCGTTTCATCTTCTTTTCCTTCTCTTTTTTTATTTTCTTTCTCTCTAGGATTCTTATAAAAAAAATCAAAAATCAAAAATCAAAAATCAAGGAATCTTCTTTCAGAAGGGTGAGGTAAAAAAAAAATCATTCTTTTGGGGATTAAAAGAGTCAAGTCAAGGGTGGTCTTTAGGTGAAATTGGCATCTTCTCTTTGGATGGGCATTGTCCTAAAAACACTTCCTCAAGTTTGTCTAGGTCAAGAAAGATTTACACCACCATAAAAACTAGTGAAATGTCAATGCTATTTAAAAAATGTACTCCAATTCTTATCTAGCTATACCTAATCTAATTATCTTAAAACAAATTTTAATATCGAGGTATTCGTATTGATTGTCCTTGAACTATAAGTGTGACATTTAGGTCCCTATAGACGAAGCATAAATCTACTGTATTGAGTAACGAGTAGGAAAATGAATCTTCTATAAGCAAAGCATGTTTTAATTTACTAATCCACGAAAATTTCATATTCCCTTTTGTTAATTTGAAACAAAAACCATTAAATTCACATGGACGATGTCTATTGGTCAATTTGGTCAATATTGCTACCACGCTAAAATAAGAGAGCTACAAAGATGTTAATATTTAATTGCATTTTGTGTTCATATTGTCATGTACTTTAATCTGAATTGTTCATTGCCTTGTGAGGGTGAAATCAACTCGCCTTTCTTTTTTTAGTTGAAAAAGGGATCAATGGTGGCGCCACTTAGCATTTTAATAAAAATTTACTGAGATTACAAGAAAGACAAGCGATCTATGCTTTCATCCACTAATAAAATCAAGTAAGAAAATTACAACGGTTTAAGTCATATTTGATAGACTTATTTAGAGGTATAATTACAGCCTCACTATTAACGAGAAGAATCTATTCTTTAATGTTGAGAGAAAAAGCCTGGATAAATCATTCTTTTGTGGCTATGTTTCCACCGCTAGTGGTGAATCTACTCACTTTATGACAACAAACAAATCCACAGTATCTGTAACTATCTAACAAGAGCACATGAAGTTTACTATTGCTTAAATGGTTGTCCAAAACGGATTCATTTTGATACTTTGTTGTTTAGGAAAATTACATATTATGCTACATTTTTAAAAGTTTTGTTTATTTATGCCACACTTTAAAAAAATTTATGCCACACTATTATTCATATTATATGTTAAGTTGTATCACAAATAAGTATTGTAAAATTTATAAAAAGTAAATCTTAAGAGATAGAATTTATAAAAGTTCTCCTAATTGTTTTAACCAATTTTTCTTTACGTCTCTTCCTTGTTTTTGTCGATTTTATTTAAAAAATAACATTTATAAAAATTTTTGTAATTATAGTCTTTTACTTGAATCTTTTTTTTTTTTTTTTAACTCTACCATTTGGATGTCTTATTTTTAACTATATTTGTCTATCATTTTATCTTACAAAAGGTGATTTACCTTTTTTTTTTTTCTTTTTTTACTTTATTTGGTGCTTTACCTTTTTTTTTTTCTTTTTCTTTCATTTTTATATGCCTTATTTATTTATTTATTTTTGTTCCATTTATCTAGCATAGTCTCTTACCCTTGACGCTTTCTTATCTTTTTTCTTCCCATTTGTCTGTCATTTAATTTCTTTCTATTTCAACTTTATCAATCTTTTTTAGAGATAGGGGCGAGCAGCAAGCAGCCCCTTGTATAGGGTTCCAAACCTATCTTACTAATAATAAGAAAGGGGCAAGCCAAAACCTACTCCTAACAAGTTGCTGGCTTTTCGGCCTAAGCTAGCGCGCTTCTGTTTTTCAGAAGGCTTCTTCAAATATCCTATAAATAAATAATAAAGTAGGGCTTCTAACTATAAGTAGCTAGCTAGCGCGCTAGCGTTTTCCCTTACTATACAAGGGGCTGCTAGTTGTAGCGCGCAGTGTACTAGTGAATAGGAAAAGCGGATTGAGATTACTAATGACGGATGCAGGTTGAGGATAGAACATGTTCGGTGCCTCTCCATAGATTTTTTAAACCCCCAATCTTAACTTTTTTACGTTAATAATCTTCTTGCTTGTGAATAGAGGTGGCAATAAACGTGCATGACACATTTAGCTCAAACACGAACATGAACACAATATGATTAAAAAACATGTCAAAAATACAAACACAAACACGACACGCCTATGGCACGTGTAACACCGCAAGACACGATTAACACGATTATTAAACATGCCGTGACGGGTTGACATGATAACAATACGCATATGACACGTTTATGACCCAGTTAACTAAAAATTTAAAAAAATTAAAAAAATTTTAAAAAAAGCCAATAAAGAAAATTAACAAAAACATAATATCTAATAAATACTAACCTACGACAAATATTTCAAATATTTTTATTTTTAAGTTTCAATGTGTTATAAATGGGCGGGTTATGTCGTGCCGTGTCAACACATTTTCGGCCCGTTTAATTAAACGTGTTAAGGCGTGTTTAGCGTGTTAGCATGAATCCAGCCTGTTTATTATCGTGTTATTCACGTCAATCCATTTATGGTATAATTAATAAACGTGCAGTCCAAACCCGTTTATCTCATGTCGTTTTCGTATTGTGTCATCGTGCCGTGTACAAAATTGTCGACCCTACTTGGGAACGATTTTGATTTCTATTGAGGTTGGTATCCTTCATTCTTTTCATGGTTTTATTCTTGGTTGTCCGTCAGTATTTTTGGTATCTCTAAATCGAATAATTAAATTATGCTTACTTAATAAAATATATAGTTTTGACTCCTAAATTAATAAATTGTCTATTTTCAAACAAAATTTATTGTAATAATATACATAAGAGTTTTTTTAAAAAAAAATAAAGTAAAAAAAAAAAGAATTTCTGAAGAAAAATTCTTAAAAGAGAAATATATATTTAAAATAAAAAATCAAACTATATCACCAACCCATATTTTTCTTTTAAGAATATATTTTTGAATCTATTTGTTTTGTTTACCATTTACTTCTTGTCAAATCATAAATCTTAAAGTAGTCAAATCATAAATCTTAAAGTAGTTAGACTCACTGTTAAAAAATTAAACAGATGCTTACCTTTAGAGATTTGCATAACTTTTTTTTTTAATCTCTAAGTAAAATTTTTCTTATATTTATTATTTTTATTTATAATCTACGTTATAAAATCTTCAATTATAACTTAATGCATGCATCACATGTATAGTACTAAAGCTAAAAGAAAAACTGCTTGATATATGCGTGTGGTATTATCTTAACAATAATAGCAATTATAAGTTTTGGCATTTTTCATGCAGATAACATTACCATTACTAATTGAATATATATATTACTTATTATATAAATTACCCCACCAATAAAGTTCATTTTCAACCGTCCAAAATAAACATTACTAGAGCCACCAAGCTAATCTATGTGGTCCTTGCACAAACCAACAAGATAAGCCAATGGCCATGCATGCATATACCACAACCTTCATGCCCACATGAATTTCCACAATTACCCTCCTAGAATTCCCATTATTCCCACATTTTACCCTTCACTTTAATTCTCTATATAATGCCCATAACTTGGTTGAGTACTAAAAACTTTCCCTAGCTAAGCTTCTTATTTTCCCAGCCATATATATATAATAAATTTTTTTCACACCAATGGGTTCTCTCCCACAAATAGTGGAAGACTGCATGGGGGTCCTCCAAGTCTACAGCGACGGCACCGTCCACCGCCGCCACCAAATCGACTTCCCCTTTCCGGTGGTCGATGACGCCTCCGTCGCCTTCAAGGACTTCATTTTCGACGAAAAACTCGACCTCTCCCTCCGTTTGTACAAGCCCAAATCTGCTGGCTCCACACCCATGAAGCTCCCCGTCGTGTTTTATTTTCACGGCGGGGGCTTCTGCGTCGGCTCCCGCCTTTGGCCCAACTGTCACAACTGCTGCCTCAGGCTCGCCTCTGGCCTCGAGGCGGTCGTCGTGTCGCCCGACTACCGCCTTGCCCCTGAGCACAAGCTCCCCGCCGCCATCGACGATGCTGTGAGGGCGGTGGAGTGGCTGGTGGGGAGCGGGAGCAATTCTCCTTGTGATGCATGGCTGGGTCATCTGGCGGTTGACTTGGACCGGGTTTTTGTGTTGGGAGACTCGTCGGGCGGGAACATGGCTCATCATTTGGCCGTTCGGCTTGGTTCAGGTTTGACCAAAACCGGGCCGGTTCGGGTTCGGGGCTTTGTGCTGCTTGCACCATTCTTTGGTGGTGTGGTGAGGACCAAGTCTGAAGAGGGTCCTTCTGAGGCCTTGTTGAATTTGGAAATACTTGACAGGTACCTTTTTCACGTTGTTATTGTTATTGTTTTGTTTTGTTTTTTCTTCTTCTTTTTTTTTTTTTGCATGTCAAATTCTTCGGTTAAATTATCCAAAATATTCTTTAAAGATAAGAAAAAAAACATGATAATTCACTTCAGTATGTTTTCTAAGGCAAATGCAAGTTTGTATTTTTATATTCTTGTCAAATTGTATGATATATTCTTGAAAAACCTAGACTCCCACTCTTCAATTTGAACTTTCTACAAATATATACTTTTTTCGCCTTATTCTTAAAATTTTAGTGGATTTTATTTTCTCTAGCAATTATGTGTTGCATATGTTCACATTATATAAGTTGAGATTTATATTTTTATAGTACAGTATACGCGATTAGGAATATAACAATAAATTAGGTCAAAGAAATAATGGAGGTGTACTGGCAAGATTCGTATCAACTTAAAGTATTATTTTAAATCTTTAATTTTATGCTACATTTATTTAGTTACTAATTATTTATGATGACTCCGCTACAGCAATTTTTTGAGAAGAAAAATTAATCAAGTAATAAGAAATAATTAGCTCAAAATAATCTTGAATAATAAAATCTAACATACTAATAGCTGAAACAACTTGAAAACATGGTAACCAGTCTTAATATATTGTTATATTATTATTAAATTTCACAATATTTTTTTCCTGTCACTGCATAATTATACGCACATACATACACACATACTTATACATATATATATGTATTTTTATGTGCCCGTGTGTATAGAAAGCAGGATAATATTTGTTATAGCATATATATAATGGATTTCTTGTACACGTAGGCATATGTGATCAGTTATAACAAATATGTATGTATATACAACTATTTGTTCTTTGGATAAACAAGACAAGAAGAGATCAGATTCATATGGTACACATTTGCTGAGTCAAATCAATTTAATTATTTGCCCATTTTTCCAACTGGAAAGTAACAAAACTTTCAAAGAAAAAGATTGATTGTGCTATTTCACAATTATTTCATAAAAATAAGAAGTGGTGGAAACTTTTGTCCGTATGACCTTATGACACATGAAAAACCCATCAATTCCACTTTACGGATCACAATCACATAGCCACTAGATTAACAGATATTTTTTCCTTCTTACCAAAAAAAAAAAAAAAAAAAACTCCATACAACATGATATATATTTGTTTTCTTCACTCATTGTACATACGATTAAACTTTAAAAAAATCTCACAAAAAATACCATATCAATAGTTAGTGGGAAAAATTAGTAATTTATCAATATAGTGCATGTGGCTGCTAACTATATATATATATATAATTTTAGAGACTGTCAAATCTTGTACCCAGATCATCAGTCGGGTATTAGTAATATTTTTCGCTTGACTTGGTATTTGGATCTGTTTGTTGCATTACAATTAAAAAAAACAAAAAGTATTATACAAACGTATAAATAATATTCCATTTCAGATGAAAAAGGCTGTTAGAATTGAACTGGTCCCGTGTCAGACAAGAAACATTTCCTACGATTTAATAATGCCAAACATTTATTTTTAGAAATACACATAAATACATCATGATGATATCTTACTTAAAATTGGATTTAATTACTCGAATTCATAAAATTACAAGTAATGGAGCGAAAAAGAGACAAAAACATGTTAGTTAAAGAGTTAAACGTACTTTACAGATATTAATCTGATTAGCTTGGCCTTTGAGTAAAATAAATTACTTAGTGCTTGTTACTCCTTAATCATTACCCACAAAATTAAACTTCTTAAACACAATGAATCTGACGGCAAAATGATGTCGAATTAGCAAAGATGTTGTTTCATCTAGATATGTAGAAAAGATATTTGTAGTAAAGCAAGATTGCATTAACTTTTGAGTAAAAAAGATATTAAGAATCTCATATAATGAAAGTTTGACTAAGACCAATTCCACAAATAAATCCAATTTAAGGTTTTCGGTTACACAATCAATCATATTTGACCACAAAAACGTCTGTTTCTAAAAATCAAAAGATTTTCAGAATCCCGACTAAGCTAAGAAATAATTGCAATATATATATATATATATCGTTTATTGAAGGGATATTTATCTACCTTGTGTTTTAGGTTAATCCAAACACTATATTTTGGCTTTTAATAACATTAAATATATATACCTTTATATTAGATTTAATACACAAATATATTCCTTACATCAATCAATAGTTGATTTTAACTTTTAAAATAATCAAATTATCTTTAAATAAAAGAAGAAAAACTAAATCTTTCAAAAAATAAAATCGCACAAAACACCAATTTTTGAAGGTGTTTTATACATTTTTAAGGCGAAAATCTTAGAACAAAGTTTTTTTAAGTTTTTAAAGTTTTCTTATTTTTTAATTTGAAAGTATTTTGGGTAATTTCTTAGGTCAAAATTGAACATTGGTTGAGAAAATGTACAAATTTGTGTATTAAATCTAATTTGAATGTATAAATTCGATGAGATCGAAAACCAAAAGTATATTATTTGAATAAACTCAAAATACATGATATAAAAAAATAAATAACCCTTTACTGAAACATAATTATCCTTATTATCTATACAAAAAGATATATGTAAAATTGCACATATATATATATATATATATATATATATTAGTTTTTAATGGTTAGGTCTCTTTTCAATAAATGTATTTTAACAACAATTAATGACGTGATATGATAAAAATTTCTTATTAATTATCATAAAGCTTTTTGGGCAACTACTCACTAAATTACAATAATCAGATTTATATCAAATGACTAATAATAATAATAATAATACCTAATAAAAAAGCAATAATTAAAACTACACTCATATATATATATATATGTATATATATATATAATTTCTCCGGTCTAACAACCAAACTAATATGATATTTGTAACATTTTTCATTCCCTTCTTTTATATTTTCGACTTATTTTAGTGTAACATACAATACGATCAAGTTATATTATCTTACTTTAATGTTACCAGTTTATACATATAAGTTACTAAGTTTATATGAAAATATTACAAATATGAGACTCTACGTCACCGTATCAAGACTTTGCATATATGATATATTGGTATATATACACATATATATTATTTTTTCCATGTAATTAGTATGGAACGGTAGACTCGTGGATTGCCGCCACTAGAAGACACATGAAGGAAATTAGATGACTAAACCATTTATAAGGGTGATGATCATCTGAATTTTTCTTCGTTTAAAAAAATTGTAGGTCACTGTATATATTTTGTCTTCACCAGTCTATCAATCCATCAGATATCTATAGGTGTCTTGTCATGTGAATAGTGAATCTTAAAAATGGGGACGTGACACATATTCAAAATCTTAATTATAATCCCAAAGGCCAAAACTTAGAGCACATATGCCAAGTAAGGAAGTTAATATAAAAACTTAGCTTATCTCTAGTGGAGACATAATTTTTTATTATTTTGTAGTGGAGACACACAATTTAAGCCAATATAGATCTACACAATTAGATAATTTCTCACTATTTTTGGAAAGTAGTAATACTTTTGTGTTCAAAACTTCTCATCCAAATGTTCAATTCGGCAAACCCCATCCTTGAGTTTGTATATTAATAACAAAATAACAACAATTAGTAGCGCCATGTAGATAATTATTTAAGTAAACTTAGTTATTAATGATGTTATATGTTTTACAATAATAAATAAAAGAATATTAATTCTAAGTTAATTACCGAATTTGCCATTTAAAAATAAAAGTTAATTACCAAAGTTTACTATTTCTTACTTTATTATGATGAGGGCATTAGAATACTTAATTACGCATCTTGTATTATTTAACCATTTATTGCAATTAATAAAACAATTTCGATTAATTATACTTCCTAGTTTTAACTATTTCTTTATTTGTCTCTATGTTCTTAAAAACTACAAAAGCATCATTTGAATTTTAAAAACTTATTTCAATTTCATTCCTCTGAAATAGATAAAATTACAAAACAATATGACTACCCTTAATCGCTATGAAAATATTTTATATATTAAAAACATAAATAAATCCTAAAATAAAACATCAAATTTCAACAAAAAAAAAATCTTAAGCTTCATGACTTTTTAATTTTTAAAATATTTTTAAAAAATTTTTCTAAGAAAAAACATGTATTTCATAAACAAAGTAGGTCTAATTAAGTGTATTTCAATTTTATTTTCATGTTTTTCAGTCGAAAAAGTTCGTGAGAGATAAAATTGAAACAAGTTTTTCAAATTTAAAAAATACATTTATAGTTTCTAAAAACAAAAAAGACAAATTGAAAAGTAACGAAAACTAGAAGATATAATTATATAATTGACCCAATCAATTATACTCTATCACATGATCATTAAACCTTGATAAATAAATATTAATTAAAAGCATTTTTTCCTTTTTGGGCTTATGATGAAAAATTCCATATTGTTTACCTTATGGTGGAACTACATAACATAATTATATGATCAAGATTTTCTTTGTGTTTATGTCATTATCTCTGCCCCCATTATATATAAGAAAGCGATTGATCATAATTATTAAAATCTATTATTAACATTATATGACACTTTTTTCCTCATTTTTCTCATTTTCACACAGGTTTTGGAGGCTGTCAATGCCTGAAGGAGAAACAAGGGACAACCCATTAATCAATCCATTTGGACCAAGCAGTCCTAACCTTGAAAAAGTGGCTCTTGATCCAATCTTAGTGCTTGTGGGTGGCAATGAAATGTTGAAAGATAGAGTGGAGAACTATGCAAAGAGACTGAAAGAGATGGGAAAGAAAGTTGATTATGTTGAGTTTGAGGGCAAAGAACATGGGTTTTTCACAAATGATCCTTATTCAGAGAATTCATACCAAGTATTGCCAGTTATTAAACGGTTTATGTTTGAAAACTCCAACTGAGAGAAGACCATATATAAGGTAATGTTGGGTTAGCTTCTTATATTATGGGTTTTCTAGTAGTTTCTCATCCTTTTTTGGTAATTTGTTAGACATCTGTCACATATCTATATATATGGGAGCCTTTGAGATGTATTATAATAGCCAGACGTTTGTAACTTTGTATTATAATAGCTAAACTCATCATGATGAGTTTAGATCTCCTATATATCCCCAATTTTTATTTTCAGCTCTTTCCAATCAATTTTTGATGCCCCATTTTGAGTATTTAGCTCTTGTTAAGTGTTTCGGCGATTCATAAGGCTCAACTATAGGGTCAACTCAAAGGCATTAAAAAACAAGAGACGAGAGACCCAACCATCAGATGTGGGAGATGGGACCCAATCATTAAGTCGACAATCAAGAGGCTAAGGCAACTTCATGGATCACCTTATATATGCTGGAGGCAATTCTTGTGCATCCCTTGGCAAGACGGAAGACCCAATCATAGGCCTCATAGGATTAGTCAGTCTCAGCATTATTCGAATTTTGAGTTGGAAAACTTCCCAATTACTAGATTCTGGAGATCAAATCAACACCAAGATAAGGGGAACAATTGTCAGTCTGAGTAGGAAAGTGATAATTATAAGAATTATTAATTATTTATTTGATTTTATTCGAATTAATTATAAAGGGCTATAAATAAGAGATTAAACCTAGAAAAAAGCTCTAGGTCTCAGATGGAACATTAGTGCTATTAGTGTTGGACCTCGTCCTCCTATTTTAGGCATCCACATGTCAGATATCCCACTTTTAGGAGATCATGGGAATATAAAAACTGCCCATTACAGAGATGGAAGGCCAATTAACATGTGTTTAGGAAAGTGGGGACAACTAAATCCAGTAGTGGGTTAAGCCTATAAAAATGGTTCATCTATGCCTAAAAGAAGGGAGATTTTTCACCCAAAAGCAAGATCACATACTGTGCAGAAAATTTAGTTCATTCTTTTGAGCTTACTATTGTACACTCAATCTACAGAATGAAATCATACTCAACAATGGAGGTACTATAAATTTCAGTTTTTATTCAATAATTCATGTTATATTCTCTATCGTTATAATCTATGTGATGGTGAAGATTAAACAGTAATCAAGGGTCCTAATTTTCATATTATGATTATGATTTATTAACTAAAATTCATGTTCTATTTTGACAGTAAATTCTAATGTCTACAAGTGCATGTACGATCATTTCAAAAAAATTGTGACTTCTCTCATCCTCCCCATAGAACCCTTCGAAGAATAAATCACTGTAATTTTCGGTGTTCTTTTACTTTTTTTGCATTATTTTCCATTAATTCATGGGAGAACTATGGTGAGATCTGTTTTTCTTTAGAGTTTAGAGCACCTCTAATACAATGCTATATTGATATGTCAATGACAAATTTAGGATTTCAGTATTAAAAAAAAAAAAGAAAGAACACTCTCTAATACAATGTCCTTTTTAATGCTAAATTTGTCAGCAAGTTTAACATATAGAAAATTTGACACTTTATTTTTATTAGTTGATAGATTGACTTTTTTGCTTTAATAATTACAACATTTTTATTTTAAATTATTTTAATATTAAATGTTTATTTTTACAATATTCAAATAACATTACCTATTGGAGTACAAAATAAGATAACACACCAAATATTACACTTTTTGATAGTAAATTTAAAATTAACATTAACATTTACATTGGAGATGATTTAGTTGGCAAATTTTAACTTTCAGCAGTTATTAATGTGGTCAAGTTGTCATGTATATATGACCTAACGAATAATTAATAGATAAAGAGCCAAAGAGAGGTGAAAATTTCTATTTTTCATGTCATCATGATATATATGGGGAGAAATCTGTTGTTTATGTCTCCGTAGCTAGCTATCTCCTTTGATCTCCGCATCGTTATAAAGCAACAACATTTAAGGATTAAGCAAATGGGAGACTCATTTTTCTTTTTCAATGGATACTCCAAGATTATTTAAATGGACTATCCATTAAACTAAAGCATATTCAAAATTCCTCTAAAATTTCATCAGAGCAGGGGACGGAGCTATATTAGGTCGGAGGTGGGGGTTATCGGTGGCCCACTTTTGAGCCTAATGACTCCTTTTAATTTTGTCCATTAAAAAAATATTTTCATTATATTTTACTATTCGCTCCCTTGAAATCTTTATAAATTGCAACATAGCAGGTAGAATTTAAAAAAAAAAAAAACAATTACATATCAAATTTTTACTTTGAAATATACTCATATTTTAAACTTAAAACCTCATATAAATCAAAAAACCCACCTGTTGTAGAATTAAAACATATTTTTAGGGTTCCAAGTTTTTAAAGTGGATTAAATTTTATTGCAAGCCTAGTTCATTCAAAAGAAGAAAAGAATTGATAAAACAATGACAAAAATAGGGACAAAGTTTAAAAAATATATATGTCACATTGTAATTTTAGTTCTATTACTCCCTCTAAGAAAATTTTCTGGCTCCACTGGTAGGGCAGAGGAAAACTTTTTGTATATATTAGTAAAAGTCGCTTTAAATCAAGAGTCTCTGGAAAAAAAAATGAGAAAAACAGAATCATCTCAAAGTATAATTACATAAAATCTTTATGGTAAAAGTCTGTTTAAGAATATAGTTTGAATCAACAGTTCTAACTTAAAATACTATAAGAATTCAAATTTTTTTATAAGAGAAACCAGTTAGAAGTATATTCGTAAACGGACTTTTTAACTTTTGTGCAGTGTTGTAAACAATGGGAACTAAAGAATAATAGTTTTGTGAATATGATATTTCATAAATATAATTAATTTTTTCTTTTCTCAAACACGGTTCATATGGGGTAAGCTTGAAGCACACAAGTCTAATTGTTGTGAGAAGCAGCACACTTAATTTGTCCCCCCAAGTGGATGCATTAATAATGATCATAGTGCTTGAAACACATAAATTAATATTGAACAATTGATCCAACAAATTTCACCACTTTTATACCTTTCCCCACATTCAGTGTACTCTCCTTATTCATCAACAACTCTCATGTACATGCATGCAATTTAGCAATGACACGTCTTTTCTTGCAAGAACATTTCAATGTATGTTCCGGGATTTCGGGAAATTGAGCTTGTCTCTTGTAAGAATAATTGCTTAATCTTTTACTTGTCAATTTTTTATATATGGTGGGTCAGTGACAAATTTGTTCGTACACTTAAAATCTATGCTAAATCACATATGCTAGAAATCAAAGGCGCTAATTCCTATTATTGGAGAGCCAGAAAAAAACCAAAAGTAGAGCAAAAATAAACAAAGAGTACATTAAGGATTTATAGAGGTTTCATTTTTAGTGTGAGAGTTACATCCATTTTGTTTTCGCAAAATAATAACGTAAGAAAAAAAGCTAGAAATTACAATTCACACTTAAAATATTTGATCTCGATAAAAAAACGACTGCCTTAAAAACCTGTTATACACATTAGGGCAGACTAATATATATAAAGATATAAAACTCAGTATAATTAGGTTTCATACAACTCAATGGAATATATAGTAGTTGTTAATAATCAACCAAGTTTGAGAAAAGAAATTCAAATGCTACACAAGGGAATGATGAGAGCTCATCAAGCAAAAAAGAACTTCTGATAAGCCTAGACAAACAAAAAGGGAGACTGTGGTAGAAACATTGATAAGGACAAAGGCTTTTGTATCAAATCATATGGCTGCTAAACAACTGGAAGTGATGAGAGTTTTGAATTTTGACCTCTTCTTCATTTTCTAGATGATCACCAAATCCGTGACAAGATATTTACCTTCTAAATGCAATGCATTTCCCTAGTAGCTATAGCAAGGGACTCCAATATATTTTTAATATAAAAGATATAGTTGTAATAGAAGAAATATATATTGATTTTAATGGATGGCTTTTGATGTGAGCTATATTCATTTTGACTTGCAAATGATTAGTTTGTGACCACAATGCAAATAAATTCAAAAATTGAAGTTATTGGTTTCCAACATGAAAGGTTAAAATTGACCAATTCTTTTCAACTTGTGAATTATTTATACATTTTGCTCAAATATATCCATGTGAAATAAAGATATACATGCCATTCTCGGCATAGAGTTTACAAAAATTATATGAAATAATTTTTGTAAAATAATTAATGCTTTCCACATATGTGTACAAAATCAATAACTTTAACCTATAATAATATTAAATATTAAATTCTCTACAATAAGAAAGTAATGTCATCTTGTTGAAGTGATCTGAAGGATAAATTTTGTACGTCTCTGTCAAATAATGACTAGCCTTTTAAGAGATTTGGTGGGTCCAATTTCATCAACTCGTGAATTGGATTTTAGCTAAAGAGATTGAATTAATACATTCACTCACTGTGCCATCAAAAAGTGTCCCTTATCTATATTTAAAAAAAAAAAAATCATCCTTATCAGTTTTTCCCTATTACTATGCAATGACAAAATCAACAAAGCATTAGATAATATCAATATCAGCCATATAAAAAGCCAAAAATGGAAGATTATAACTCTGTGTACTGGTTCATTGAATTATCACATTTCTTTATTTTTTTATATTTTGTTATTTTTAGAAATCTGATTTCTTCTTGAGAACATTAATCAGTTTTCCCTATGTCAATGACAAAATCTACAAGCATTATTGACTCTCAATATCAGCCACATATAAAGCCAAATATGGGAGATTATTATTGTGTGTCCAAGTTCACTGAATTATTTTTAAAAATGTGATCTCTTTTTGAGAACATTATATTGGATAAATCTCCTAAAAGGTTTTAAGTTACAATACGTTTCTCCATTTGGGATATCTTTATGGCAATTAGGACACTAGAAACTTGGTGCATGTCCTAGTGTATCCACTATTTATATCATCTGTTTGACTGAAATTTCAATTCCGAGACCCAGGTGGAGTAATAAGAAGCAGGTTGAGAAAGACATGTGACACCAATACCATGGCCGAAGTAACAAATTAAGTGGGAAACATATGAAAGTTTTGTAGGTCTGGATTCTGTTTTTAAATATTAGATGTAATCAAAATTATTATTATTATTATTATTTACAGACGATAGTTGAAAAACAGATATTTAACGGTGGATTACTTCTGTTCAATATTCTCGATAAAAATCTCCAAGTTTTATAAGTAGAAAAGAGGTTAAAAGTTAAAACCAATACTTAAAGGCTCATTTGCTAATGGTTTAGAAGCCTTTTTTCATGTTTACCAACAGGGATGGAGGGACACTCATGTGAGTAAAAATAAAATTTTTGCTTTTGTCCTTAAGTTTGTAATAAAATCTTAGTCGTGGGTAATTCAAGTTGTGTCCACACCTTATAAATTATAATTGCGACCCCACTTGCTAATTAAAATATATAATCGTGTTCCTATTCAACAAAAAATTATCTCTATTTTTTACAGTTCCCTCACCGGAAATATTTTTTACTTCCTCCACTATCTCCCCAAGTGTATCAATAGGTTAACGGTTACGTTTTCCATTTAAAACAGAAATGAAGAAGTGACCCTTTCAATATTATATTAAGGAATTGAAGGATGCTCTATTGCTTGAGCACAGGAACGTCATCTATTGACACCAAAGTGAGTGTAGGCAAAAGGCAAAATTCTAAATTTTCTTAGTATCTGGTCATCTTATGGAATAAATTTGATGTACCATTAGGTTGGATTGAGAACAGAACCCATTTTTTAAAAAACTACATGAAATGTCCTCTTGTAGACACTCCTTATTAAGATTATCCTCCTTTTTTTAACTTTTCAAAGCCACCCCTTCATATTTGTTTTTTTTTAATTTAATTTATAGTTTGATTTTTTTGTCCCTAATTATAAACCACATAAAAAAACCTAACCCCTCTGTCTTAGTTCCTCTCTCTTTACTAATCGCCCCTTTTCTCTCCACTTCCCATGGCTAATCATCCTCCTCCATCAGCTGTGTCCAGCCAAAACCCCCCCTCCTCCTCCTCATCATCGGAGCAATACCCCGACGACAGCAGCTTCAACAACAACATCGTGATGGTCCTCTCCGTCCTCCTCTGCGCTCTAATATGCTCCATAGGGATCAACTCCATCATCCGCTATGCATTGTGCTGCTCAAGCTTCGTCTCCACTTTGTCTTCCTCGTCGAAATCAAGATTGGATTTCGGATCTACTTATTCATTGATGGTGGTGAATACAAGAGTGAACAAGAAGGCACTGAAGACGTTTCTGATGGCGAGCTTTTCATCCGATTTGAACCTCCCTGGACTCGATGGCGAGTGCACGATCTGATTATCGGAGTTCGCTGCTAGCGACTGGCTCTGGCTAGTGCCAAAGTGCAACCATGGATAGGAAGCTCGTCGCCATGAGTTCGAGATCAATGACAGATCCAAATTTTGTTATATATTTTTTGGATTAAGTTTTCCTACCAAACCAAAAAAAAGAAAAAGAAAGAAGAAAACGCTCAACATATTATTGTTTAACATGCTTTGAGATTTGTTTGTTTTTGGTACTCACTTGTTCTTTGTTTGTTGAGACTAAATTATATGTTGTAGTTTGAGTTTATAGTTAGATATAAGATTTTTGTATCTATGTGTAAGGATTTTGTGAACATTTTTTTTTTTTGTTGTCCTTTATGGGAGATTCTACTTTGGAACCTGACGGGTTTCAGGATGGAATCTAGTGGGTTCCAGGACTGAACCTTGCACTTGGCATTTCTTTGTTTCAAAAAAAATATATTGAAATCTGGTAGGTTCCAACTTTGTAACCTACTAAATTACAATCCGACACCCTAAACTGGCAACAGGAGACAGTCAGTGCTTTTTTGTTTTAAAGAAAAGATGTTGACATCTGGTAGGTTCTAGTGGGTTTCAGGTGTTGGAAAAATAGTACGCAGCGAAATTTTAAAAATTTTACATCAGGGTAATTTTCAAGACTCAAGTTTGACATGCTATATGCATAAATTAACCAGATCTTATTAACCTTTATGTGCCGAAGAACCCTCACAATACGTGAAGAGAAGTAACATTCCAGAAGAGCCTCAACCAACTGGTCTTCTTTGCTATTCTCTATCCACTACCGGAGTGAGTGTGGGCTCACACATACAGCTCTTCCACCAAGTGACTCTCCTTCCAACCAATTGAGAAAACCCAAAGCAAGTGTTAGTGATTTGTGAATAAAAGCTCTCAGGGAGTTTTCGAAATCTCACTAGCAGAGTATCACTCTCAATCTCTCAATTGATCTAAGTAACTCTTAAGACTTACTCCCTTTATATAGAGATTGGTCATAGGTCAGTCCTTATCAGATTAGGTCTCAAAAACTCGAAACAGAATCAAGTTTGGATCAATATCTGATAAGATCTGCATGAAAATGCGTGATCTTATCCTTCGTTGATCGGTAGGCTGAACCACCTGATCGGTAGGCCAAACATGTCCATCGGTAGGCCAAACTGTCGAATAAAAATCTCGCCAATCTTTTATTTTTCACCCAAGATTCTATAAGATAAAGTTTCAGTTTTAATTCAAATAACCTAATAGAGAAGTTATCTAATTAAAATAACTTTATCTAGATAATCTCTAAGAAAATAAATGAATTCCTAATAATTCTACAAGTTTATCTTGATCTAATTTATCCAAAAATTAAATCAACTGATAAACAAACAAGAATTATTCGATCCTTACAATTCAACAAGTTTATCTTGAATTAATTTTTATCACAAAATTAATTCAACCGATAAACAGACATGAATTATTTGATTCTTCTAAATTTCAACCAATCTAATAAATCTGACATAAGTTACCAATTATTGGAAAAACACGCCGTGTCATTACAGGATGTTGTGAGCTAGCAAAAGGGACCAAATTGACCTATATAGTTCAAGCTCCCGATAATTATGAAACCCAATATCCCATATATACATTTCATAATTATCAACTCCAACGCTACTCCACTAAAGCTTGGAGCTGCATTCTCGAGCTATATAGAATTACGAAGCTCGTATAACTAAGTCTTCATGACATATCATAGTGTATCGTATCCCTATATGATAATCCATAATCGGCTTAAGGACTAGTTCTATCTTAACTTCCTGATTATTTTTATCTTACATTCCATTATCTCACCATCAAAAAACTTACTATTCAAGGACAATATACCATTTGGTTACACCTATGTATCCAAATGGTTGAGCGCTCCAGTTTTTTAATTACAAGATAACGCATATAAGAGGATATTATTACTTCTAAAGAGGAGCTATGGATTCCATATCTATAAATAATAGGTCTACGCTATCAAGAGTTATTCCTCCAGCGTACCAGCATGCATACCACTATTAAGATGTGGGTGTCACCCTTTGGTACATCAAAAGATACAAGCCAAGATAACAGGCCTACTATTCATCTCAGGATTAAGATACAACACAAATGATTGTCTAAAGTGAATCGATTTGCCGATACAGAATTATTAATCTAAATCAATTCACTTTATGTCCCGATCCAACACATCGTCACCTATGACAACGTACCAATGTTTCTATTCACGGAGTCCATCTCCAATGGTCAAGACAAACCATCTCTCAAAAAGGATATAGACAACATAACAATCTTTGCATGAATAAAGCGCCTAACTTTATTCCTTCGATTGTGGATCGTATGATTTAGACCGTCACCTTAAGAATCATATCTTCTGCATAATCCGTCAGTCATATGCCCAATTCTTAAGGTTTAGACCGACAGTCTCAGACTTTTGTTTGCTTAACATACATTCAACAAATATGAACGTAAAGAGGACAAGATTTGGTATATAAATAATAAATTCTTTATTAATAAAAATGTCTCCAAAAACTTATTACATTTTTACTCCTTAAGGCATACATGTCTAACACCAAGACTGAACCTTGCAGTTCGTATTTCTTTGTTTCAAAGAAAATATGTTAAAATCTGATAGTTTCTAATTTTGTAACCTACAAAATTACAATCTGACACCCTACACTGGCAACAAGAGATAGTTAGTGCTTTTTTGTTTCAAAGAAAATATGTTGACATCTGGTAGGTTTTAACTTTGAAAGCTACCTGGTTACAATCCAGCACCTTGTGCCAATAGTTGAGGGCAGTTGATGCTTCGTTGTTTCAAAAAACATGTTGGAATGTGATAGATTCCAACTTTAAAAAAGCTACCATGCTACAATTCAGCACCCCGCACTGGTAACTAGAGGTAGTTTGTGTTTTTTTGTTTTAAAAAGAATATGTTAAAATCTAGTAGGTTTGAACTTTGGAACCTATTAGTTATGATCTGGCATCTCATGCCGGCAATTAGAGGGAGTTGGTGCTTCTTTGTTTCAAAGAAAATATAATAGAATCTAGTAGGTTCTAACTTTGGAACCTACCAGGTTATAATCCGATACCCTACGTCAGCGACCAGATTAATCTACCACATGAGAGAGTGAGGAGGAAGAGCAATTTGGACTTATTATAAATCACATTTTTAATTAAAAAATGAAAGGCAACTTGTGTTGGAATTAAATATGAAAAGCAGTGAAAGGAATGGATCGTTGATAAACAAAAATTTTCTAAAAATTTCGCTCATCGAGAATAGCTATATAATTTTAATTAATAATAAAAAGCTTGAAGAATTTTTTACAAACCTCTTGAAGACCTATTAGAGTATCCTAGCTTTCCTTTTTGACACCATGATCTTCTAAGCCAGGTCTCCACACCAATAGAAAGACGAGTGGGCGTCAAACTGCAAGAATAAATTAACCTCACACTTTTCTAGATTAGCTATGTGCTCAACACATGAGATAGTAGACCTTTTTTTTTAGAAAAAAAACTCTTAGTTTTTCTCTTTGGGTATTCTGTAAAAAGTTGAGTGAAAGAAAAAAAGTTCTGAAATAACTGTTATCTCTATTTTTTATATATGAGCAGTTAGCTATTTATTTAATTAATTTTAATTTATTTTAAATTTAAAAAACCACCCACTAAACTTTTTAGTTGGTGAATTATAAATCAGATATATGGGGAAGAAGTGCTTAAAAGCACCTCCACATTTCCTTCTTTTTTTTTCAAAATTTTGAATTATATAAACGTGATTTTATATAATGTATATATATAATATATATTTGTTTAAGTAAATCAAGTTAATGTGATTTTCTTATATAATATATATATAATTAAATCTTATATATATATTTAAATTCAAAAATATATCTTATTTATTTAAGAATAGATTTTAAATTAATTAATAATTTAATTTTCTATCCTTGTTGGAAAAAACAAAATGTGGTCCCACCATACATGTGTCATACACAAAATTAAAATTATATTTAAATAATTTTATTATTGACATATTATTAATTAATTTAAAACATATTTAATTAATTAATTAATTATAATCAATTAATTAATTAACTAATTCTTAGTTAAATGTGATAATATTATTACATTATATTATGTGTCATAGCGAACATTTTTCTGTGTCGCATTAATATCTCAAATGTGAAATAATTAATTTGAGATTCAATAATTCCAAAGTAAATATGCATAATTCATTCTTGTGTATTAAATCTAATACAATGTTATAAAGGTGGCATTGGGGACCTATGGACCCATAACCCAAGCTCTAATAAACTTGACAATTAATCAAACTCTTTAATTAATATGTCAAATTTATTAGTTTCAGTGTTACTCTACTAAAAAAACTAAAACTAAACTCTTGATATTATAGTGAAAATTACTCAAAGAAAATTAGCAAGTAGTTCATTGATATAATCATTACATATAAGTCAGTACTTCATAAATAGTTCATAATAAGAGTTAAGTTCAATTTTTGTTTACCTCTCTTATTATGTCTTTATTATTGAGTTCCAATAATTCTCTAATGAATAGTTAATTCATAATCTTATTATAAATGAGCGCTCTAGTATTCAAACCTCAGATCATCACTCAATAAAGCTATTTTTCTAACTTCCATAAGGAAGAAATGGATTCTATATCTGTATAATATTATTCCCAGTCATTTATTCCATCATGTTTCTAAGATGCTAAGTTATGATCTATATAATATTATTTGTAGCCATGTTTCCAAGACGCAAGTCAAAAAACATAATATCATAAATAGGAGTATAGTAAATACTCAAAATTAAGACTGTCATATATATAATCATCATAATGATAAATTTAAGTACTCTATTTGTAACAAATGATCATTAGATATTCAAAATTTATCTATTCTAGTTCTATATAATCTCATTATATAAAGTGCCTCGAATCTAATGTCCCTATAATGATACCCCAGATAGACTATTTCCTTTTAAATGAGATTAGACTACACTTGTAATATTTAATTAAAGATCTTAAACTTTAATTAATTATTATGGACTATTTAGACTATTTTCTATAAATATTATCTCTAAGCATATAATACTTATATACTATATTTATAGTCACATAAATAATCATCAAATTTTCTTGATATTTATTAAAGTATTCATAATACATATAAGCAACCAAATAATTACAAATGTCATTTTACTTATTTATTAACAATATGTATAATATCATTGCTTATAAGGTACCAATCTCAATAATTTAAACTTTTAATAAATGTTTTTTTATTTAAAAGACAATTTTGAAAAAAGTCTTTTAAAAAAACAATCCTAAAAAGATAGGCGGCACTCTTATAAGTTGTTTTTTAAAACAAAATATGGGCCACCTTCCTTGTACTCGGCACTCACGGTACAAGAGACCCAAAAAGCCAAGGTGTTAAAAATGGAGTCAAATAGGCGATCTTTTGTATGTTCAAAGTCCTCAGTGGGCTCAGGCTCGGAGCCAATGTGATAAGGGCACATTATAGAGAGAGGGTTATAGCCCACAATTTGGTCCATATATCAGCGCTGCATCCCATCAAGTTTAAGGATATGCTTGTTAGGTACAAGGGTTTGAAATAGTATAGTTTTAAACTTTAAAGTTTAAATTGATGGTTTTAAATCTATTTTTTAAACAGTAGTTTTGAATTGACATTTAAAATGTAAATGTTTAAAATAAAAATAAAACTCAAAAAAATGATATTTGAAAAATTATTGTTCATAAAGAAAAACGAGAATAAGAATAGTTTTTAATATGAAAAATTGTTTAAAATGGTCAAAACTTAAAGGGGTCAAGTTCTCAAAACTGACAATTTAGCTTGTTTTAGATGATCCTTACCATTTTAAACTATTTGTTCATTGCGCCCCTTGTGGGCTCGTAGGTTCAAAAGTTAAAATCACTCCAAACGACGCATAAATCTCTCTGTTATTATTATTTTTTTTTTCCTTTAAGCATATGTTTCTATTTTTCAGCCTAAATGACGATTGACCACGATTTCATGCGTTAAATATTTGTAACTTTTTTTTTGGCTCAAACATCTCAGATAATTTTTTTTTCAACAGAAATAGGATATATGTGATGTATGTGTACCTTAAAATTACACATTCGGATTAGAACATATGGAATTTGGAAAAAAGTTGTGCAATGATTATGTAAAGAATACAATAGTGCAAGGCAAAAGTTGATTTTTTTTCAATTCATCAAAAACATTTGAATTTATTATTTTTTTTTTTTTAACTTTCATTGCATTGTGCCATAGGCCAACTGGGGTAATTTAATTGGGAAAAAGGTCCCAATTGCTGAGGGATTTAAGGAAAGCTATTGTTTGTGATGTTCACTATTTATCTAAGCATGAGAACACTTCCAATGGTCATCAGAATGAGAAATGGGCCTGTGTCTTCACTTTACAACCAAAGCATTATTCATTGGCATTCTCTCTCTCTCTCTCTCTCTCTCTCTCTCTCTCTCTCTCTCTCTCTCTATATATATATATATATATATATATATATGTAAGCTGTAGGGTCAAATTATAGTTGGGTGGATTGGAAAGTAATGCAATTGATTAAAAGGGATTTAAAAGCTCCATTACACTTGTCCATCCCAACCAACCAGACAAAGCCAAGCATTTCGCAAGCAAGGCAGCAAGAAAAAAAGAGTCAAACAGAAAAGGTCTCGATATAAAACCACAAAATTTTGATGGACAATAATTTTGTTTCAGCTTTTGGTGTGGGGGACACAAAGGACATTGACTTCTCTTTTATGCTTTTGGGTTGGCAGGGATTGTGAAGTTGGTCCGGTATATGTCAGCCTTATATCCATCTACCTTAAACACAACTGCTTATTTCCACGATAATAATAATAATAACAACAACAGCAACACTAAACTCAACTGCTAATGATAAAAGTATGTTTGAGTAACCTATCCAATAAATAGGTATGTATGTCTTGTACAACTGATTCTGTACAATTTTATCATTTAAAGTTATTATAATGATTAAGAAACTCTACACTAAAGAAAAGTAATCATCAAATGACAAAAATCTTAGATTGCTAGATAAGCAATGTAAAAAATATATAATATAGAAAAAGCTAAAGTAGAGTTAATGAAAAATCACTTCAGCTTCAGGTTGTCCAACTTTTATCTCAGCGGATGCGGTTCAGATGGGCAAACGGCTCCGGACTTTCTTTCTCTACTCGTTTAGCAACCTCTGGCGTCCCAAACACATTCCAAAACCGCAATGTCTCGTCCCCGGCAGCCGATGCCACGGTTCTTCCATCGGGGCTCTGAAGAAAGAGAGACAGAGAGAGAGTTAGCAAAACTGTTACAAGATCAAAAAGGCTTGAGAACTTCCAAATGACTAAACTAAATATCTACCTGAGCCATGAATAGGACTCTGGACGTGTGTCCACTAAGCTCAGCCATCTTCATCATAGAAGGGTACTTCCAAAGAATAAGCTGATTGTGATTGAAACCATGGGAACTGAGCAACTCCCGCTCGTTCTTGTTCCATTGCAAGGCGCACACTTGTGAGCCAGTATTAACCGAGTTCAAGCACATCCCAGTATTTGTGTTCCAAAACTTTATGCACTGGTCAGCCTCACCTCCCCCAGAAGCCAGCAAATTCCCCTGAAATGGACACCAAGCCAGGGCCCTCACCGCGGCGTTGTGGTCCTCGAGCCTGTGAAGCCACTGCGATGGTGAATTCAACGAGGCTGCAGACCTGTCCCATATGAAGACAAGATTGTCGTTCCCACCGCTAGCTAATTGTTGTCCTGAAGCTGACCATTTCAGTCCACAGACCTCCAAGTGGTGGCCCCCGTAAGTTCCCACAATGTGTGATCTTACCCTCACATCATTGTTGATGATTCTGCCTTCCATTCCTCCTGTTGTGAGAATGTGACTGTTCCAAGCCAATGCTCCTACTCTCGCCCGGTGGCCATCTCTCAGAGTTCTAAGCTGCAAACCGCGAAAACATATATCAGCAACTTTATTCCCAATAAGAACAATGACAATGAAAAACGTTCCAATATAGAAAATGGTTGACAAACCTGTCTATGGGAGATGCAATCCCAAAGCTGAACATGGGAATTGTTCAAGCCTAAAGCAATATGCCTCCCATCAATAGCCCAGCTCACGCTAGTTACAGGGCCATCTTCTGCATCAACTGTGACAAGCTCCGATGTCGTTCCATCCGAAGCATTCCAGAGGTACACTGTGTCTCCTAGAGCTATAGCAAGGACATTATTACTGCCCCAATCTAGCAAATTCATGTAAAAATCATCTATAACGTCTGGAGCATCCAATGTCCTCTCACAGCTCTGCGAATTCAATTTGGACAAATTAACAAAAACCAATTTTTCTATATACCCAAACAAAACACAAATTTTAGTCCAGTAAATTATACCTGTGGGATAAATCGTTGGGGCTTGATTGGTTTGGACTGTTCTTTAGATGGCGAAAACATGGAATAAGGAATTGGTTCCACTGGAATTGGGGGCTTATTCTTGAAAGTCAAGATTCGAGTCCGGTTCATGTTGAAGGCCTCAGTGAGTCTCTTTTGGTAGGCCTCACTTGATGGAGAAACACCAGTCGTCGAATTCTCTATGCCCTTCTTCCCTCCCGTTATCATAAAATGCGCGTAATCAAGATCCATAGCCGCACGATTTGGTATGAATCTGTCCAACTGATTGAAGAATTAAGAAGAAATTTGAATCAGGAAAACATTGGTACAAATAAAGCTCCACTAATTGTTCCCTTAAAATATGCAAAAAAAAAGGTAAAAATATTTCTCAATTACGCAGATGACATGATGAGCTGATTAAATTTTGAAATCTGCAAAGTGCTATTTTTTATATTTCTTTGTTCCTCAGTTTTCTTGAAAAAAAAAACCCTAATTTTTTCAACTTTGAGATTACGAAGAAATTTCGCATAAGAAAAACAACGGTCCAAGACACATCAAAGCACCGTTAGGATTCCGCGTAAGTGCAAGAACAAAAAATTGAAAAAATAAATAAATAAACAAAAAAGGAAAAATTCTGCTTCGGTTCCACAACGGCAAAATAAAAAACAAAGCAGAGAATTTCTTTTAATTTTCTACCGTTCCTCAATTTTCTTTTAAAAAAACCCTAAACCCATAGAAATCTTGAAAACAAAATTACAAATTGAAAGCAAAATTAAACCCAAAAGCATCAAAATTAGGAAAATTCACTTACGTTTTCCGAAGATTTCCTCCTCCGAATAAACTGGTCCCCGAGAGGAAGCCGAGATCTGAACTTTGCCGAAGAACTCCTCGATCCCGAATCCATGATCGCACACAGAGAGGAACGAAAAGGAAAACCCAAAGATTAACCCTGGAAAAAAAAAACGAAATCCGAAATCAAAACAGAGAAAAATTCTTGCTAAACAGAAAATAGAGAGAGAGATCAAAGATTGGAATTTTGATGAATTTCTCAAAGAGCGTTTCGGATTGCGATTCTTGATCTTCGGAGCGAGAGAGATTTCTCTGTTTTTTCTTTTTTTTTCTGCAGAATTTGAGAAGATTTTTTTTTCGTTCACAGAAAATGCGTTGAGAGAGGTTTTACTGTTGACGACGAAAGAGGCGTTTATATATACGAAGGAGATTTCTTTGAACTCTTTTTCTTGGAGGCGAAGGGATATCCAACGGCTACTTTTGTGTCAACGGTTGGCTAATAATGCAGCCAAGACAAAATTTCGAAATTACCCTTGATTTTCAGTTCTATCCTGTGCTGCACGTGGGTATTTTGGTAATTAAGGTAAAACTATATAGGGGAATTTCGCGCTAAATAAGTATAGGAGGAATGTGGAAGACTATTCTTGGCCACGATTTTCTCTTCTATTTTTTTTTTTAAGTAACCGGCCATGATTTATTTCTTTTTTTTTGAAAATTTTGAAAAAAAAATAGTATTCTCAAAAAAGAAGTAAATCATGGCCTATCACTAAAAAAAATATTTGACTTAGGCTCAATAGACAAGGAAAAAAAAAAAGCAAGAGGAAAAAAAATCTTACAAAAAAGCAGGAAAATCAATTTGTGTGCTAAAAAGTCATTTACGGCCAATTAGTTGTGATTTTGTGACGTGGAATATGTACGTAGGTTCGTACCATTACGAAGTAATTATTTTTTTATTATTGCTTTGTGCATACTACTCGTCTCATACTTTGATTATAAGATTACGATAGCGACCGGAGAAATAGCAATCTTAATACTATGTCAAATTTAGACCATCTTTTAAATAAAAGCGTATTTGAATGCCTATTTGCTATGTCCTTTCCAAAAAAAAAATACCTATTTTAAATTTGAACCCTGTAGCCCAAACCAAGTCGTTACTTTAATTATAAGATTAGGATAGCGACGGGAGAAATAGCATTCTTAATACTATGCCAAATTTGGACCATCTTTTAAATAAAAGCGTATTTGAATGCCTATTTGCTATGTCCTTTCCAAAAAAAAATACCTATTTTAAATTTGAACCCTGTAGCCCAAACCAAGTCGTTACTTTAATTATAAGATTAGGATAGCGACAGGAGAAATAGCATTCTTAATACTATGCCAAATTTGGACCATCTTTTAAATAAAAGCGTATTTGAATGCCTATTTGCTATGTCCTTTCCAAAAAAAAATACCTATTTTAAATTTGAATCCCGTAGCCCAAACCAAGTCGTTACTTTAATTATAAGATTAGGATAGCGACAGGAGAAATAGCACTCTTAATACTATGCCAAATTTGGACCATCTTTTAAATAAAAGCGTATTTGAATGCCTATTTGGACTGTGAAGTAATTCATAAAAAGGTGAATAAAAAAATACTTTCTAACTAGAAATTACTGTTTTCAACCACAGTTTATACCCTGTTGTTTCTATTTTTTTTGTCATCTTAGTTGTCCCTTTATTATTTATTTGACATATTATTTAAATTTAACAACCGAAAAACATATATAAGATCGAAATATTAAAAGTAATTATACAATTGAAATTCGCTCAGATGTTAAGATTAAATTGAATGAATAATCAAAGAGACAAAAAATTAAGATGACAGATCTTGATTCCTTCAAATAATAGAGACGACTACAACCTTCAATGTAACAAAACCAAAAAGTCAACAATATTTTGTGCATAATTATAAAACTTAAAATGGAAGCCAAAGCAAGATGAGTGTTTTTCAAACAAAAAGTTGAAAAGGAACAATCGATGGACCAAACGAAAGATTTAAAAAAAAAATCATTTAAGGATCGTTTGGTTCAATTATTTAAGTAGAGTATTTAAATAAAAATTTAAATTTTTATAAAAAAAATATTATAACAAAATAATTTAAATTATAATTTAAATATTCAACCACATGGCATGGCCTAGTACATGCTTGATACCCATAAGATGAAGAATTGTCGGTGGGGATTTAAGGATCAGAGGACCTTTTACAGACTTTAATAATTCTATGTAAGATCACTATTAAGTTGCGTGTGTATATATGCAAACAAACACATACGTGTGTGTATATATATATATATATCTCTACCTAGAAAGCCGTACGACCACCTGACAAAGTAGGCGGCACCCTCTAAACCTTTTTTTCTTTTAATTTTATATATATAATTGATATTTTGTCCCTCCTAAATTGTTTTTTACACCTCTTAAAATACAACTTTTTTTTTACTTTTTCTTATTAGCTCAGTCACGTATTGTTTTTCACAATTTTTTTTAGCTACACCCCTTTCTACCTAGATGCTAGATATATATTATAGACGCTGGTGTACGTGAGATTGAGATTTTTTTTTTTTTCCAGATATGTGAGATTAAGATAAATTTGAGATGATTTTTTTTTTTTGAGAAATTTTCAGACGACCTTTTTTTATTATGTTTTTCGTAATTTACGACAGGAAGGAAAGTACCAAACAACGAATTAGTAAGAAAGTTTTTTTTACTACTCTTGAGCCCAAAAAAAAAGGGATAGTTTATTTTTTCTACGTATAGACTACGAATATCTTTATTTATTTAATTTGAGATCGTAATCGGTATTCCAGTCAAGAAAATAAGGAAAGAAAATAAAAAAAAGGTTTTCGTGTACTAATCCTCTTTCAATTGGATTTTAGTTTGAAAAATCAACTTTGCTTTTCTAGAAAAAGAAAAAAGCAAACGAAAAGAAAAGCAAATGAAATCAACTTGGAATTTAGGATGATTGATATTCTCCTTGTAATAAAATTTTTTGTTGTTACAGTTGTGAAGTTTTTAAATACTACAAGTTAAGAAAAAATAAATTATAGTATAAAACTTTTATACATTATAGTGATTTTTAACCAAAATTGATTCATGCAATTGGTTTGAACCAATACTCTTAAACAATGATGAAAATGTTGGGATTGGTAGAAATATCAATATTATTTTTACATAAATTTCAGACAAATTATTCATATCAGCGAAAATTTTTGCCAAAAATAAAAATTTGTATTGAATACAACCCTAATATTTTAGTATACAATAAACATAAGAAAAACATAAACAAACACCAATAAACATAAGGAAAACATAAACAAACACCATTTATGTATACAAGAATCATACGTGTTAAATAATTGTTAATACCAAAAGGAACATCTATAAGGCTCAAACATAGTTGGTGTTTCATATTGATTCAAACAATATTGGTGTCATAATAAGTTATTTTGAATAGTGATGAATATGATTATGAACATGTCACATATTGGTTTGTTGATTCTTCTCGATGTATGTTCATGAGTGAGAAATTATAAATTCTTCTAATTATTTGTATGAGATGGTAGTGGTACGCCTGGATGAGAATAATTGAAAATTCTATAAGCCTCTTAGAGTGTAATATATTATAAATTATTTAAAGTAAAAAAACCACTAAAATTTATAGTTTACGATATGACTGAAGTTTTGTCCAAATTTCTCCAAAATTTTATACAAATTACACTACAAACTTCTTAACATCGATATTTGTATCGATACCTATCAATATATATATATATATATATATATTTTTTGATATTTTGTCAAAACCAATTTTACAACATAAAGATATTTCAGTACCTTAAGAAAACCAAAAATTTCCTCCAAAATTTCATATTTGCGACCTTTCTCCCAAACACAAGAAAGACAATATTCTAGAAGTCTGAATCTCAAAGTTAAAAACATGCGTTATACAGGTGTGAATGGGAGCTTTCAAGATAAAAAAGCATATAATCCATTGGAATGGTTTTTTTTCTTTTTTATTTTTTGATAATTTGATTGAAATGCTTTAATGGACATAAATTTAGGTCGAAATGAGTGCAAAATATTTGACCGATGGTGTATGAAAATTGGTCTATAAGTGCAACATATTTGACCAAGCGTGAGTATTATGAAGTGAAAATGGCATGTAAAGGGTTGGAATGAATTAAGTATGTTTTATAATAAGATGGGAAAAAGTTGCAAAAATATCTGGACCAAAAGTGGGTCCAATTGACCTCTTTTTTCCTTTCCCGTATTCGTGATTTTTTTGTATCTTGATAAAGGATAGCCCCTTACTTCCCAAAAAAAAAAAAAAAAAAAGAAAAAAAAAAAAAGGAGAGAGTGGCGGCTTTTGTTCTTTTGTCTTTTTCTGAAGGGAATTTTTATTAAAAAAAAAAGACAATTTTATTTCACCAAATCTATTTTAACCGTTTAATTAATATTATAATAGCCTGATTTACGACAAACCATGTTAAAATTTACAACATAACAATTCATTTTTAATTGTAAATTAAATTATTAAAATATCAGTTTGATAGCTAAAATATTTATATTCTTATTGATAGATTAATATGTCTTTTTCATCGCAAAAATTTCCTTTTAAAGAAGAAATTTAAAAAAGAGGGACATTTGTCCCTACCTCCTGTTAGACATGAATGCCTTAAAGAGTAAAAATATAATAAATTTTTGGAGATATTTTTTTATCAATAAAGAATTTATTCATTATTTATATATCAAATATTGTCCTCTTTACGTTCATATTTGTTGAATGTATGTTAAGCAAACAATAGTCTAAGACTGTCAGTCTAAACCTTAAGAATTGGGCATATGATGGACGGATTATGTGGAAGACATGATTCTTAAGGTGATGGTCTAAATCATACGATCCGCAATGGAGGGAATAAAGTTAGACACTTTATTCATGTAAAGATTGTTATGTTGTCTATATCCCTTTTGGGAGATGGTTTGTCTTGACCATCGGAGGTGGACTCCGTGAATAGAAACATTGGCACGTTGTCATAAGTGACGATGTGTTGGATCGGGACATAAAGTGAATTGATTTGGATTACTAATTCTGTTTCGGCAAATCGATTCACTTTAGACAATCATTTGTGTTGTATCTTAATCCTGAGATAAATAGTAGGCCCGTTGTCTTGGCTTGTGTCTTTTGATGTACCAAAGGGTGACACCCACATCTTAATAATGATATGCATGCCGGTACGTTAGAGGCATAACTCTTAATAGCGTAGACCTGTTATTCATAGATATGGAATCCGTAGCTCATCTTTAGGAGTAATGATATCATCTTATATGCGTTATCCTATAATTAAAAAATTTGAGCGCTCAACCATTTGGATACATAGGTAATAGTAAGTTTTCTGATGGTGAGATAATAGAACGTAAGATAAAAATAATCGATAAGGTAAGACAGAACTTGTCCTTAATCCTATTATGGATTATCATATGGGGATACGATATACTATGATATGTTATGGAGTCTTAGCTATACGAGCTTCGTAATTCTATGTAGTTCGAGAGTGCAACTCCAAGCTTTTAGTGAAGTAGTGTTGGAGTTGATAATTATGAAATGTATATATGGGATATTGGGTTTCATAATTATCAAGAGCTTGAACTATATAGGTCTATTTGGTCCCCTTTGCTAGCTCACAATATCCTGTAACGATACTGCGTGTTTTTTCAATAATTAATGACTTATGTTGAATTTATTAGATTGGTTGAAATTTGAAAGAATCAAATAATTCATGTGTGTTTATCGGTTGAATAAATTTTGTGATAAAATTAATTTTGTGAATTAATTCAAATAACGACACAGCGTGCTTTTCCAATAATTAATGACTTGTGTCGAATTTATTAGATTGGTTGAAATTTGAAAGAATCAAATAATTCATGTGTGTTTATCAGTTGAATTAATTTTGTGATAAAATTGATTCAAGATAAACTTGTTGAATTATTGGGATCGAAAAATTCTTGTCTGTTTATCAGTTGATTTAATTTTAGATAACTTAGATCAAGATAAACTTGTAGAATTATTGGAAATTGATTTATTTTCTTAGAGATTATGTAGATAAAGTTGTTTTGATCAGATAACTTCTCTATTGGGTTATTTGAATTAAAACTGAGACTTTATCCTATAGAATCTCGGGTGAAAAATAAAATACTCGCGAGATTTTTTATTCGACAGTTCGGCCTGTCGATGGGGCCTGTTTAGCCTGCCGATCAAGTGGTTTGGCCTGCCGATTAGCGAAAGATAAGATCACGCGTTTCCATATGGATCTTATCAGATATTGATCCGAATTTGATTCTGATCTGAATTTTGAGACCTAATCTGATAAGGACTAACCCTAGGACCAACCTTTATAAATAGAGAGTGATTCTCACAAGTTACTTAGATCAATTGAGAGATTAAGAGAGATACTCTGCTAGTGAGAATATGAAAACTCTCTGAGAGCTTTTGTTCACAAATCACGAACACTTGCTTTGTGTTCTCTCGATTGGTTGGAAGGAGAGTCACCGGTGGAAGAGCTATACGTGTGAGCCCACACTCACTCTGGGCGTGGATAGAGAATAGCAAAGAAGACCAGTTGGTTGAGGCTTTTCTGAAACGTTACTTTTTTTCACGTTTTGCGAGGGTTCTTCGGCACACAAAGGTTAGTAAGATCTGATTAATTTATACATATAGCATGTCAAACTTGTGTTTTAAAAATTACTCTGATGTAAAATTTTTAAATTTCGCTGCGTACTATTTTTTTCAACACCTCCTTCCCACAATGAATAAAGATCTCCCACTGCCCATCCCTTGCCTAAGTCTCTACTTTGTACGACAATCTATTGAAATAAACTCTTTTTTTAAAAAAATGAAATAATTAAAATATAAACATTTTCCGTTACAAAATTGAATATATTAACTGCCTTTTATCTAAAAAATACAGCGCCAGCAATCTAGAACCGATCGCTTGAAAATCATATTTTATGTTTTTCTTTTCCTTTTTAGAAATGTTCAACTCATGGCAAGCACTAATGTCAAGAGAGACGTACTTTGTCCTGTTGTGTTATTTTGAGGATTTTTTTTTTAGGATACAAGGTTTTAACTTTTTATTTGTAGATAAAATCAGATATAATTTTACTATTACGTTTTACTTACAATCAAATCTTATTTTTCTCATACGTGCTAAGAAAGAGCTTCATTAAAATAAATAAATAAAGAGCTATCTACAAAAAATTAAAGATATCTACCTATTATAGTATTTAGCAAAAACATGTTATGCGTTTCGAAACACTTTCATAAAAGATGTAGTTATTTATAAAAAAATTACAATATTCAATATCATTACTTATTATTATCAATATCGTGTATGGTTATATATGTAACAATAAATTCACACCTAATTATATTATAAAGTGTAAAGTCTTGATTTTAAAAAATTACCTAAAGAATATAAAATCCTACGAATATCATTACTTAGTAATTGTCAGATAAAGAAGTTTGTATAATTACGGAAAATTTTCAAAAATTAAAAACACAGAAAATTGCAGGTGATGGCATAACACAACTGCTACAAAAGTTTGAACTCGCGAGTAAGGGGAAAAAAAAAAGAACAATAAAATAAACGGTGAAAAATCTCAAGAAAAGGGCTAGAGTTTAAAAGGTCACATTTTAAGAGTATTTGGCTAGTGGTGGGAACTATTAATGAGAACTATTTTTACTGTAGTATGTAAGAGCTTTACGCTGTAGCAATTTTTTATTGTAACATGTGCGAGCTTTACACTATTCATAGCTAAATTTATAGTGTGAACCACCCTTAACCAAACACCCTCTTCATTATCCTCATTATTATTATTATTTGGTGGAAACAGTAACATTCTTTAGTTTCGAATCCGGATAATATTCTTCTTTCTTTTTTATTTTTTTGAAATGTTTTTCTATCTTTCCTTTTCACCGAGAAAATATTCTTCTACTTGATTTAGAAATGATATAAGAAATTAATCCCAAAAATAAAAGGGAGTCAAAATCCATTGATCTAAATATTAGTGATTGATTTATTAGTTTGTCCCTTATAGGTTTGTATTCTAATCCCCCCAACAGTTGGATAATGTAAAGTCGTTGCCCAATCAATTTTACTGTAAAAAAGGCTTAAATAATTGAAAAAACAATTAATTTATCAGTTGTAAAACATTAAGTTACGTTATAATTATAATTTAAAATCAAAATTATATTTAAGTATCTAAACTAGGAAAAGAGTTACAAAAATTTAATCATCTTTTTTTTGCTAGTCTTCCCTGTTGTGTTACTCTCTCGGTTCCTCTAGACTTCAAAATACCACTTTAACATGACTTAGGGATTTTTTTTCCTTTATTTGTTGTTTTTATTTTGATCCTATAAAGGTAATTATTTTCACCGTTTTTATAGTGTTTTTGTTTTAATGTATAATAACAAAGATTGTCAATGAAAGTGTGTCTTGCCTAATGAATTTGTTTCTTCACGGTGATGTGCGTGACCTTAGTTTCATAAGTCTCTTAGGGGGTGTTTGGTAGTGGTGGGAACCACTCAGTTCTCACCACAATCTCAGTTATGAACAATGTAAAGCTCTCACATGCTACAGTAACAATAAAAAAAAATATGTTACAGTGTAAAACTCTCATATGCTACAATAAAAGTGGTTCCTACCACTAGTTCACACCACCTTTCCAAACACCCTATCAATCTCGCTTGAACAAAAGTAGTTTTCATCAACTGTAAAAAGATGTTATCGAAAGAGTCATATATGCTTGAAATTTAACGGACCTATTCTCAGTTCGTTTTCATTCAAAATTACGGATTGATTTATAAGATGGTTAACGAATTAGGTTTCAACTTATTAGTTTCAACTAAACAGTATAAGATAAAAATATACTATAATATAAAACTCTCATATTTTATAATATTTTTAGTTTTAACTTTTAATTTCAATTTATTTTTCGGGACTTTTCCAGATGCCTTTTTAGTTTACCTTCAGAGTCAGCTTTCTTGTATGTTAAGGCCATTTATGTGTTAAAATTTTGCAACTTTCTATCCTAATATCAGATTTTTCATTACCAAAAAAAAAAAAAACTTTTTAATTTAAAGAGCAGAATTTGAGTATTATCCATTACAAGATTCTCTTTAAAAAATAATAATAACAAACGCTGTAATTAGTTATTCGTGAAATCCGACATCCTTAACCGCCAACAGGTATTCCAGGTTAACTCTTTACGAAAATACACCAAACCACTCTCTCTCTCTTCAACCGTCTCTCTCTCTCTCTCTTCTCTCCTTTTTTATTTTTATTTTTATTTTTTTTCCCAAAATCTTTTTTTTCTCTCTCTGTCCTTTTCTTTTTTCAAAAACAAAATAATAATAATAATAAAATAATGTTTTGTCCGAAATCTCCCTCTCTCTCTGTCTCTCTCTCTCTCTTCTCCATCGTCTGAGAATTTCCCTTTCTCTCTCATCAAATCAAACCACATTGCGAAATCGAGCGACAGGCAAAAAGAGAGAAACTTCTTTTTTAAAGGAATACATAAATAAAAAGGAACAAATCAAAAATTTAGGGTTTCCAAATCCTCCCCATAATCTCTCTCTTCGTCTTTGATTTTCCTTCCCTCCAAACACCCGCCAAGGTTTTGTTCTTCTTCTTCTTCTTTTTTTTCCCAAGAAAAAGCAGAGGGAAAACCTTTGCCAGCTGCGTTTTGGCTCGGTGGTTTCTTTTTTCAGTTTTATTTTCCCTCTTTTTTCTTTTTTCTTTTTCTTCTTCGGATCCTGAGCTTTCTCGGGAGAGCTACTGTTTTTCCCGGGAAAATTTCCGAGCCCAATCTCCAGCTGTCGACGACCTTTTCTGGTTCTTGGTTATCAAAGGTGAGGAAAATTTTTCTGTTTCATGGCTCTCGCCATTTTTAATATTTTTCTTGGAAAATTTTTCCTGCAAAGGATTCATCTTTTTCGCCTTGAGGACTCTTTACGAGTCGATTTCGCCGAGCAATGATGGTTTTTGCGCGAATTTATTGTGGTTTACTTTTTCCATGTTTATTCCGCCAAAAATAAAGTTTCTTCCTTGTTTCTTTCTTTCTTTTTTCTTTTTTTTCCTGTTATTTACGATTAAGTTTTCTTATTCGTTCTTCTATTTTTGTTTAGGAGTTTTACATTTGATTTCTTCTGAGAGGAACAATAATTGGTTGGTGGGAGTGAAGAAAGGGAGGGAAATCGTTTTCAGATTCTTTAAGAGAGAGAGAGATTTGGAGCTCCAATCGTTTGATATCGATTTGTTTGAATTTGAATGATAATTGGTTTATGGATTTGGAAGCGCTTCCATCTTCTCGGGATGTGGTGAAATGTTGTAACTGCAGCTGTAGTTGTTCGTCAATAAGTGGTACCTCGGGATCTTGGTTTAGGTCCGTGAAGCGAAAGTACGATGAGTTTGAGGATGGAAATCGGTTCTCCATTCCGGGGTTTGAGAATTTTCCTGTTGCTCGAGTTGAATTTGAGAACGAATGTATTGCACTGCGGGAGATGGTTGGTAACCAGCAGCAATCAATACAAGATTTGTACACAGAATTGGAAGAGGAGAGAAATGCTGCCTCATCAGCCGCAAATGAGGCCATGTCTATGATACTAAGGTTGCAGAGGGAGAAGGCGGAAATCCAAATGGAGGCCCGGCAGTTCAAGCGCTTTGCAGAGGAGAAGATGGAACATGACCAGCAAGAGCTTTTGGCATTGGAAGATTTGTTGTATAAGAGAGAGCAGGTGATTCAGGCGCTCACCTGTGAAGTGCAGGTATATAAGCATCGGATGCTAAGTTATGGACTCACAGAGGCAGAGGTGGAGGGCGAGATGGGTATGTTTAGTCGTAACAACAGCATGTTGGAATTTGAAGCTCAACATGAAATTCCAGCGTTTGAATACCCACCTTTGAAATGCAATCTCAATGAGAACCAGGGCGCTTTAGAGGGTGATGATGATGATGTTGTTGAAGATGTTGAGAAATATGCATTTGGCGAGACACCACGTGGTAGAGATCACTTGAAGAATTTGGAGCATAGGATTAGCCAGATGGAGAGATGTCCAAGCAACAGCCAACTTGATGGAGATTTTTCAGGTTCCAAGAATATTTTAGAGAAGGTGATAGTTGGCCACTCTCCTAGGCGATCAAGGCATTCAAGGAAATACTCAAGTGATTTGCCTTCCTTTAGAGCAATGGCCAGAGAAAGTGGCACAGAATTCAACGGCGAATCTCCTAGGTTCAACACTAGTTTCAAGAAGACTGATTACGTTTCACAATCGGAGGACTCTAAAACGAGGAAGGGAGATAATGCATCAGAGGTTGGAGATGACATGAACGACAGGATTTATACCATTGACTCTGTCCATAATGGGGTGCCTTATAATGGTTATGCGGAGCTTAAAGCCGGATTTGGGATTGGTGAGGATAACATAAGCACTCCCGGAGGGCCATTGCATCAAGGTGGTGATGTGGATCCAGAAATTAAGAACCTCTATATGAGGCTTCAGGCACTTGAGGCTGACAGGGAATCAATGAGGCAGGCAATTGTTTCAATGCGAACGGATAAAGCACAGCTGGTATTGTTGAAAGAAATAGCACAACAGTTGTGTAAGGATGCGTCACCAGAAAGGCAAATTGCAGCGAGGAAGCCATCTATTCTTGGAAGCTTTTCCTTCCTTTCGGTTTTCAAGGTACTTTTTTTTATACATAAATATGGAATCTCAATTAGTTTTTATGGCAGATAATGATGTGGACGTTCAATAATTTCATCCTCTAATTAAAAGCGCAAAAATGATGAATCAGTGTATTATTTCCACAGCATTCTTTTATCATCTTTGCTTCTTTTGTGCTCTGGAAATTTGTATCTGATCCCATTACAAGATTAATTGACTATGGTTTATTCTAGTTTTCCATATATGGTTTTTCTCTATGCCATAGTGCTTACAGTTATTTTTTTCTATACATATGATGAGCTTCTTAAAAAAGTACTTCCCTACTTTTCCACCGTTCGGCAGTCTTTTGTCAAAATGGGCCGCCTTCTCTCTCTACTTACTACTTATAATGCTTATTCCTTATCTTAATTTTGATTGATCTTCTTCATTTTTGAATAGTAGTAAAGCGTTAAGCCTTTTCGCATTTTTTTTCTTCACTGACTGTTTCTTCCATGGTCTTTGGTCTTCAGCGGGTCATGTCCTTTGTTTTCTGGAGAAAGAAAGCTCGTCGAAGCAAGTAAGTACTCATAAGCTATGACATAATAGCAAAACTGTTGGCCTTCATGTAACAAATTTCATAATTAATTCAATGGTTTTTCCCCTTTCTATAGTCTTCTTTGTCCCTTTATGATGGTTACATCAGTGATGTCCTCGAATAAGTCGATCAAAAACAATGATTTAGCACTGTAACAAAACAATATCTCGTAGGAGAGAACAGAAAATGTTTGGTTTTAAGTTTAAAACGGGGATGGGTAACTTATTTGAAGAGGTGAAAGAGTTTTGCCTTGGAAAAGAGAAACAAAAATCTAGATAAATCTCGTGATATTGTTTCAGTACTTGATTAGTTTCTTCTTGTTAATATACTTTTTCCCCCTTTGAAGAGTGACATGAAAATGAATCTTTTAAATACTATTTAGTAGACATTTAGAACATCAATTGCACTGTCTCTTTGTGTAGGCATCTTATACTTGTTGCGTTCCCATTCTATTTGTTATACAATTGCAGGTACTTGTTTGGCCTATCAGCCAACAGTGTGGGTTTGCTGATGCTTCTCGACAAGGGACCACGGACGAGGCATTGGAGATGTCTTACAAGTACTCAAGTGTAAAATTAGTCACCGATCAACCATGCGCATTTGAAGCCCTGTCTTACAAGTACTCAAGTGTAAAATTAGTCACCGATCAACCATGGGCATTTGAAGCCCTTTGCTGAAATACGCGACGTTGATTGATTCCGATCACACTGCTGCAGTTTTTTCATTCTTTTTCTTTTGTTTTCTTGGGATTGTTTGTTGCCTCAAATACGGGTGCCTTTGTGCAAAAGTTCTTTGGTTTGATTGATATTTCTTGGGTTTGAAATAAATGTATGTTGTTGCCAGTTGACCTGTAAATCATGCCTGCGGTTGCGGACTATAGTAGGTATGCTGTTTGCTCATATAGGTGATTGGAATTCATCAACTCAAGCTATAGTTCTCCTGTACATTACAAATTTGCAGTGCATATTCTTTTTTCTTTTCCATGCTTTTTAATTGTGTGTAAACGACCATTTCCATTGTTGTCGTTTGTGTCTTTTGAATGTGTCGAAAATTTCCAAAACCTACTTGACCGGCTGTGGGACAAAATAGTGGGCCCTGCCAGTATAATATTAGGTTGTGGTGTATTGCTATTGGTTCACTACGACAAATTCTGGTACGAGAGGAACAAAGTTTGGGACGTTGTGTTTATACATGTCTTTTTTTGGGATTTATATTATTTTATTTTTTATTCAGGTATACGTGAATTTCTTCTCTTTTGGGCTTGAAAAATAACAAATCATCACATAAATCTCACAATCCGTCTAAAAGATAGTTGGAAGGCTTGAGGAAGTACTTGTACCACTAGAACCTCTATCTGGCGCCTTCCTTATAAAATCAAGAATGAATTTTAGTGTACCCTTTTTGTCTGAATTTTAGTGGTCTTTTTTTTTTCTTTTGTAATCTTTAGAATCTGCCAAACTATGGAGGAGCTCAGTAACTTCTGAGTTTCTGGCGTTATTTCAAAAGGACAGGAGGTAAGAGAAGATACTGTCCAATAAATGAGTAAAAGAGAAGAAACTTTCCGACACTTGTTGTTGGACAAACTAAATCATTACTCTTAGCGATAAATCACCATGTATTCATTAAAGAAAACTAACGCTTAACAAAGGAGCGAAAAAAAATGCTGGTCCTATTTTGCAAGGTGACAATTTTAGTATATCATCTTATGTGTAATGATTTTATTGTCAATGGTGTTACGATGGTCAATCTTCCACGGGATTTGAATTTGGTAACATCATCTTAATGTTGATGAGGTGCAACAAGGAATATAGTCATACACCAATGCATCACCTACTACAATAATCTTTTTATATTTAGTGGTATGTGTGACATCATGCCGTGATCTGATGAACTAATTTTATTGTTATCATCTGATGAACTAATCTGGTTCTAGAATGAGGAAACTTAAACTTAGTCCTTAATGAATGCATAAGCCTCAATGCCACATTAAAAATTTTACCATGGTGCACATCTTTTCAAAAGAATACTTTTGCTTTTTCAAAAAGAGAAGGTTGGCTTTAAGCCACTAAGGAATTTGTGATACAATTGAATTTGTTTTTTCGAATTTTCTGCCTTATCTTGTGACAACCCGTCATCTTTCAGGTCGTACCTTACTACTTTTTTTACTTACATAGCTATAGAAATCTTGGAATAATTTTTTTTCTTTTTACAATAAAGTCATAATATACACATACATATACAAACCTCTTTTATATATTTATATATATTTAACATAACATCTCTCAAAAGAGTTTCGTCTTACTTGTACTACATTATAATTTATATTTAATACTTATTCTATAATAAGTTCCAAGTATATTTACTACACATGTAGAGCGAAAGCATTCCAATGGCAGTATCCATACGTTAGTCTACACATTGCTCATGTTCAGCCGCCAGCTCATCAGTAAATTCACTCTGACCTTTTAGCTGCATTACCTGTAGCATGAAATAACTAGGTGAGCTAATGCTCAGTAAGTCCAAACATAGCCCACATGCATAACCTACTAGTATGCATAATCCATTTATGCTTATTTATGAACATTCATTATTTTCTTCATAATTTAACCTTTAACTAGGGCCCAAGCATTTGTACCATATGCGCACGTGGGTCATCGTAACATCAAGACCAAAACATAACTTAGAACTCCTCTTACGTCGGGAGCTGGTACGATACTTCTCTCTTTGTCTTTTGATTTAATTACTAGTTCGTTAATTAAGGTTACTGTAGACGGTGGATCTACAATCAAATACGAAAATGCTAATTTGAGTTGTTGGAATTCTGTTTTAAAGAACTTAGACTCTCAAATCACCGTTAATTGGACCTATTAGCTCAAGTTAACATGCAAGATCAAAGTGTAGTAAACAAAAAAAAGAGCACTGTAAAAACAAGAGTACCACACACAAGATTTATAGTGGCTCACTCTGTTAAAGAAGAGCTACGTCCATTGTAATGCAGTATAAAGATTCTAGGTACAAATTACAAAAGAACATAAAAAGATGAGAACGCAATTGGGCAAAGTTTTTGTATGTTTTTCTACATATCCTATACAACGAAACAATCATCCCTTTATATAGAGAATAAGAAGAAATCGTGGTCCCCAACCGTCTAGCTGAGTGGGTTAATGCACTGAAAGCAACTGCAATAATGGTACACGTGTTGATCCATGATAGGCTGCAAGAATCATACCTCCTCCATATTTCGGTCTTTGACCAGACGTGTTGTGTAAGCGTCAGTTTGTGCTGATAACCGTCAACTCGTGGTGATCGATCTGGTCGAACGAATACTTGAGCAGCCAATGTAACCCAAATGCTTCATACCAGGCATTAAGAATCGGACCAATTGAACAAAATAAAAGGTCAATTTGATCAGCTTTCTTGCATCAATTAACTCACTTCGATACATTCAACCCATTTAATAACTAGGCCGTCGGGCTTGTAGGTAATTTAGGCCCGACTAAATTGTACCCCAACAATTACCATACCATGCATGATGATCTATCTATTTACTTACGATATATGCACACCATTCTCATTTCATTAAATGTATTAAATACATAAATACATTTATTTAACTACTTTTTCCAATAACCGTCAATCCCATATTGTAGGTGGGGTTCGAATTTACTTGAGTGTGCTATGGTGTAGGCTAACTTCAAGTTCCTCTACTAGTCACCTAGTGTCCTATTTGGCCAATTGTATCATTATTAGCTAAATTATCTCTATTCATCTATGTGTCGATAAAATGTGTTCGTCTATTACTAAATCAGGTCATTATTCGTTTTAGGAACTCCGATCACAAAGAGTTCGATTCCTCTTGGTTCACGTTGCCTTATCGTTTCTAACGAAAGAGGAAAAATTCTTACTAAAGTAGTTTTTCCTATTTTGGGCGTTTTGCCATTCGGGCTGTTTTACGAAAAATGACATTTTTGCCCTAGACAGGCCTTTTTTTCTTGGGCCCCTTTTTTGTTAACTCACACAAAATGTTGTTTATAGGCAGCGAAACTAAAATTTGAGGTATTAGTTCTCTTGTTTTGCAATAAAACCCAAATTTAGCAAAACTTTGAGATTTTACCCTGGGTGTCGAAAATGTTGACAATTTTCCCTCAAGACCAAAATAATCATTTTACACCGTTAGCCTCAATTTTTTGGAAGGGTTAAATTCCTATAAAGTCTCTTAGCCAAATTCCTTTTGTTTAAAAACGTTTTTGTCCTTTTACTTTTGTTGAAATTTTTGTCATAAAAATTAGTAAAATTCATATTTTGGAAACCGTTACAATTTTGACAAACCACCTGTGATTCCCAACAGTTTCGTCGAGATCTACAAGTTTCGTATTTTAACTTTTCTAAAATTCCTACTGCATAGTAGAGTTTTCGGCCATTTTTCAAAACTGTCGAGTTTGTGAAAATCTTTTCAATTCAGCCCTTTATTAATTTTTACAAAAATCTACTTTAACACAATACACCACTATTTCAAGCAAGTTCCAAAACCTCTTTAACAAATAATCTTGTTTGAATTTGCCAAATTTCATTCCCTTAAGAAATTGCTCGAAGTTGCAAATTTTTACTCAATTTCAAAACCAAATTAAATCTTGAGCATATAACCCTTAATTATTCTACTCATCACCATCACATACTTAAAAATTACATAAACATGCCATAAACTAACTTAAATAATTACATGCCTCACTTGAAAAAATCAAAACAAAACAAAACCAAAGCAAAACAACCATGAATTCAAGATTAAGAGGCTAGGCTTTTACCAAGGAAAAGTGATGAGCTTGCGCCTTCAATACCCTTAATTATGTGAACTTCCTAGGCATAATCCATGACAAGAAAAAACCCTTGTCAAACCACCCTTCAATCCGAAAGAAAATCCCTAAGAAACTTAGGAAAGATTAGTTTTTACCTTAAAGTTTGTAAAATCCTTAAGCTTAAAGCTTAAAACTTGCTAAGAATGAGGTCTTGTGAAAAGTTGCTTTAAACAAAATTTTGAGAGAAGGGGGAAAAGAAGCTATCATGCATGGGAGTAGCATGAAGGTGTTTTTTTTTTTTTTTTTGTTAACCAGGCTTTAATAGAGAAAAAAATGGATTTTTTTTGCAAAAATGGTGAGTCACCATGCAAACTCACCCCTAAACCATCATTAGGAGTAAAACAATAGGTTTATTCTTGGCTTAGTGTGATTGGGCCATATTAAGGAATGTGGTGGCCCAATCTAAGCCTTTAAGGTGTCCCTTTGGTGGGACCCACCACTTTAGACAGTGTAATTTTACACCAAACAATATTTTTTTCACATTGTTAGGGTAAAACTGAAGAAAAATACACTTAAGCGATCTAAAATATTCTAACTTACGGTACTTAATTTATATGTGTTTTTACTCGAGCAGTGTACTTACACTACATCATACCCCTTTTTTCTTTATTTTGTGTTATAGCTTGCTTTTTTACTTTATCTAATATTTTAATCATTTGTAAATTTATATCACAACACTCTGATTAATTGTAATATAAAATTCAATTTAAGGATATTATTCACAAATATTCGTGCATTTAAGCTCACAAAATTTGTATTTATCAATACCCAAAATTGCATAAAATTCACAGTAAAATTTTCTATTAATATTGTTTATATATGCATTATCGTAATTTATAAAAATACGATTTATAAGGATAAATTCATTAATTAAATCCAAACAAGTATTGGATTTAATAATGAATTTTCCTCGAGCATTACATATCTGTTATTCTTTAATGCTATGTCGACATCTAATCTATATTTTAGAATTTGACAACTTAATAAATAATAAATACTAAAACTACTTAAGCAATTAAATGATTAATTTTGACGAGACAGTTAATGGGACAAAAAAACTAGATAACATATTTGAATTCCAATTCATTACAAACAAAAATTTTATCACAATTTCATACAATATGAGATTATTAACTTTTTATATCTTATATTTTAGGTTTATTCAAACATTATACCTTCGGTTTTTTATCTTATCGAATGTATAATTTCATATTACATTTAGTATATAAACTAATATGTTTTCTAGATCGATCTTTAATTTTGGGCCAAAAATTTGTCCAAAATACTCTCAAATTGTATAATAAATGTGTTTTACGTGTTTTTGTTCTTATTTTCTTCTTATTTTTTAAAATTTTTAATTTTCTTTCTTTTACTTGAGCATAATTTGACAATTTTAATGGTCAAAACAAATTATTGACTAAGGTAAGATATAAATTTATGTATTAAATCTAACATGAAGATGTATATTCCATAAGGTCAAAAACCGAAAGTATAATTTTCGAATTAACTTAAAAGAGATGATATAAAAGATAAATATCCCTACAATATATGACAAGTTATAAGTTGACCAAAAAATACAATTGATTGCATTGGATGTAGAAATTCATTTGAGAATCCTCACATTCAAGTCATAGTCTTTTGGTAGTAAATTAGGTGCTACCACTTACCATTATTATGTTCTACCACTATTTTTTCTTTCTTTGATTCATATTGTTTCCTTCCTTGAAAATGAAATATTTCAAGCTTTCTCATAAAAATAATGAAATTAAAAAACGATGCCACAAAAGTGGTATTTCTCAATCGATCCTCCTTTTTTAGGCTACTTGTTCATCCTAGAGTAATGGTATAGCACTTTTGCACTACCATTATAATCGTTTACTACTTTTTTTTTCGTATCATTTTTCTTAGCTAAAACGATTAAAATACTCTTATATAACACCTATATATCTAACCCTAATCGAAATACTTGTGATGAATCATGTGTTTGTAAGGGGTAAGTTTCAAACTTTCACATGACAATTTTTTCTCAAATTTACCCTCATCACATTCAATCTCATGTAAAGGAATGGGCCTTTAAGGTGTCCAACCTCCAATACCAAGGCTTCAACCCAGATTAAGGCCCACAACGTCTACAACATCAAAAGCAAAAACGCGTTTTTTTAAAAAAAGAATCTAAGTGAAACGGTAACGAAACGTTTTTCTTACATATGTGTGTGTAATGCCAAGTGCTTATCCCCTTAAAGCCTCTCTAATTCTCTCTTTTCGCTGGTAAACCCTCGAGACAATGCTGAAATGCAAGATGTTGTCGTCCCAAATCATGAAGAACAAAAAGAAAAAGAAAAAGCACAACAAAAAAACAAAAACAAGCTCAGAAAAGAATCTGTTTCCAGAAAACAAAACCCAATCGAAGAAGAAGAAGAAGAGGAAGAAGACAACACTGAAGAAGGTTTCAGCCTTAAATCCTCAGCTCGATCAAACTCCCATGGTGTTCAACCACTGGGCAATCTCTACCTCAACCCAGGCTCGGTCAACTCCAGAAACTCAGGTCTCGGTAATCTCCAAACCCTTACTGAAGAGCTTATCCTTGACATTCTCGCCCTATTGGGTGGGACCCACTTGGGGATTTTAGCCACAGTTAGCAAATCTTTCTATGTCATTGCCAATCATGAACCCCTTTGGAGGAACCTTGTGTTGGAAAATCAAAATGGTGGGTTTTTGTATAATGTGTCTTGGAAATCCACTTATATTTCTTCTAATTTCCCTTCATTTGATAATAATATTGGATTCTCACGTTTGAGAGTGAGGGATTTTTATTCTGATTACCTCTTTCAGAGTTGGTTATGTGCCAATCTGGAAATGAAACCTGAATGGCTTGAGAGGGATAATATTGTTAGAAGAAGAGGCATTTCGGTTGAAGAGTTTGTGTCTGGTTTTTAGGAACTAAATAAGCCTGTTTTGTTAGAAGGGTGTTTGGATAACTGGGCTGCTCTTGAAAAATGGGATAGGTACTATTTGGTTCAACTATGTGGCGATTTACGGTTTTCAGTTGGGCCTGTGGAGATGAAGCTTGAGGACTACTTTAGGTACTCGGAGCAGGCGAGGGAAGAGAGGCCATTGTATCTTTTTGACCCGAAATTTGCGGAGAAGATTCCGAGGTTGGGTTCAGAGTATGAGGTTCTGGTGTATTTTAGGGAGGATTTGTTTGGTTTGTTGGGAAATGAGAGGCCGGATTATAGGTGGATAATAATCGGACCAGCTGGCTCTGGCTCGTCCTTCCACATCGATCCTAATTCGACGTCGGCATGGAATGCGGTGATCAAAGGGTCAAAGAAATGGGTTTTGTTTCCTCCCGATGTGGTTCCTCCAGTAGTGTATCCAAGCCCTGATGGAGCGGAGGTGGCATGTCCTGTTTCGATAATCGAGTGGTTCATGAACTTCTATGGTGCAACCAAAACTTGGAAGAAGAAACCGATAGAGTGCATTTGTAAGGCCGGGGAGGTGATTTTTGTGCCTAATGGATGGTGGCATTTGGTGATCAACCTTGAGGAATCAATTGCCATTACCCAAAATTATGTTAGCAGGTAATTCCTCAATTTGATGCAATCTATGTTTTTGAAAGTACTCATAAGTCATATATAATTGTTTGAACTCCCTTATTGGGACATCATAAGAAACTGAAATATAGTTTAGGGATATCAGGTGGAGAAAAAAACCATTACATTTTGTGCTGTTTCTTTCAGTAGCCTTGGCAAAGTCTGCTGAATTTATTACATTTATGCTGTTTCAAAATCTTTGCTTTTTCTTGGAAGCTCATATCATCCATATGAATAGCATGCCCCTTCGTATATTGGTAGTGATTTAGACAAATAATATTAGCCCTTGAGCTGGTTTTCTTCTATGTTGCAGGAGAAATTTGTTGAATGTATTGGATTTTCTTCAGAGACCAAATGCTAGTGCACTGGTATCTGGGACAAGAGATCGGGTAAATTTGCATGAAAAGTTTAAGAATAACTTTGAGGCTTCTTTCCCTGGAACAATTAATCAGTTGGTCCAGCAAGCCGAGGAGAAAAAGGCCAAAGAAAAGAAGCCCTCCTTCTGGGATTCAGTGACTGATTCGAAAGCTGGTGCCTTCAAGTTTTCTTTCTGAAGAAGATCTTCTGGAGATCACAAGAAAGTAGGCAAACCAGACTAGTAATTCTTGAATTTCGACCCTGTGAAGGGTATAGCAGAAGTATCCATTCTTGTGTCCAAGATCAAAGGAGATTGACAAATAGAAACAAATTTGAGATGCTTTTGTTGTTCGCTCATTCTTTACATTTTTTTTTTTTGGGGTCTTTGAATTGTTGTTTAATTCAGTAATAGAAGATTTGAAATTAAAGGTACTGATCATGTGTGAAGGTTGTTAAGCTCTTGCGATTGAGCAATGCACTATTGACGGCTCCTTAGAATCAATATTCATTGGCTGCGTTTCCACTTGTAATAAAGCATGTTGGATGTACCATCTGCATTCCAGTTAACTTTAAAAAATGAAGAAATAAATTATCAGCACAAGGGGGGCAAAATTTTGTAGCCAAAATGATATTGGGAAAATGGTTGATATTTGTTAATCCAATTGTCTCTTGTACTGTCTATGTTTCTTTTTAGTATTTACCTGAAAGGGCTTTTGCTGCTTTTACCCCTAAATTTTTCTTAGACTGGCAAGTTATACTTAAACTTACTATTTTAACAAATGACTCCTTAACGTTAGCAAAGGATCATCGAGTCACTTCAAATTGATCGAGGGCTGTTAAAATTTGTATGAAAATGCCCTTACACATGACATAAACACAACTTCGTCATTCGAAATTTCAATCTCTACCCTTCAAATTAGCTCGCATAACGTTCACTATGGCATTTTACATTCTAACAATTCTGATCCATCTAAGTCCAAGCTACAATATTTTATGGTATAAAGAGACAAATTTGTCAAACTCAATAAGCTAAAGAAACAACGTGCTAATTTGTGAAAATTCAAATATAAACTGCTTATAAAAATAATATTGTCTAAATCTATCGTGAAAGAGGCATTTAGCATGTACCCGCTAAAACACCACCTTATGCGTTTGAGGGCAGGTTCTGGGGTTCATTTGTAAAGTAAAAATTCCCAAAAAAATTGGTAAAATAAACCTTCCAAAATTTAGATTATGCATAGCCAAAGTACAAAGTAAAGTACAAAGGTTCGAAAAAAGTTATACAGCAACATGACGTTTTGTACATTACAATTAATGATTTTCTACTAAATGAGAACTTCATATCGGAGAGAGAGTAGCTGTATATGAATTGTTTGAGTACTTCAAGCCTTTTAATAAGCCCCACCGCAACTGAGGGGTAACTATGGCTTCTGGAATTCCAAAAGCAGGACTGGCTTCTTTATCATCAGATTTCTCACTGACGGCTTCTAGAGCGACATTCAAAGCCATTGAAGTAGGTTCTGTCGTAAAACTGATAACCAAAGAAATCAGATCAAACTACCAGCTAGATATTAAATAAAGAAGTGCATTCCACAGTGACAATTGCTTGAAAGTAAGACAAAATCATGTTAAATATCCACTTATGTTCAACTTTAAAATGGAGGATAGGCTTGGACTTTATGTGCATCATCTTTTAAACCATATGGCTCTGGCTGATGCCAACCAAGAAAGCTCTATAGATATTAACAAGTCCTCAAACGAATTAAAAATGTGCAACCGTGCATTATCAGATGAAAATTTAAAAAACGATGATGTATACCATACATACCTTGCTTCAAAGATTCTCCCTTCAGAGCCCATTATGGAACATATACTGCAGATTATCCATGGTGGAATATATGCATCCTTAAATTCCAGGCTAGAGCAGAACCCCAAAGCCAGTTGATCTATAGATTCACCGTCTTTCACAGTTGATCCTTTGTCAGAAGTAGAAGCATACTCTGCCCTTTTCAACTCCATGCATTTGACCTGAAATAAGGGAGTATTCACAATCGCATAATTACATACGGACAAGCAATTTTCCTCATAATAAAGGCAAGAAAACTGAAAAGTCATGAAATGAAATTTCCTACCATCTGCATAACTTAATATGCTAATAAAGTTTTCAGTAAAGAATCTAACTACAAGATAAAAATCACAAGACGGGCTGCTCACCAAAAGTAATACCTCAGGAAAGTACAAGAGTTTACTAGAGACAAGTATAAAAAGATAAGCTAAACCAAACATTCTAGGAAGAGAGAGCCTTTCAAACAGCGCAGCACATATAAGTTATGGTGCAACGTATCAAGTTTCAACAACTTAGAACGTGAAATACCAAAAAAAAAAAAAAAAAAAAAGAAATCCAGAACACATGTACTAGACCCACCTCAGGAGCAGAAGAGGCAGCATTCTGAAATGGCACAGGTGAGTAGAGTACAGGAACATCCATTCCCAGCAAGGAAGTCAAGAAAGATCTGAATGCAACCAAATAAATATTAGCTCGGATAATATGAAAAAAGAAATTAATTAAGTTTTTTATGACATTAGCCGGTTATTATTACATACCTATAGTTTAGCAAAATGTCATATAAACCATGTACATTTTTGTTGCCACTGCAAGCCAGCAAGGATTCTGGGCTATTATCAATCTCAGATAAGGAACTCTGTCGTCGAGTCTGCATTAGTTTTCAATGAAAGCACCAATAGGTTATGAGGTGGAAGAAACATAATCAAAACTTAGTTTGCGGAATAACCATAAGAGAAAAGAAGATCTTTCAAACACAAATGAGAAAGTATTGCAATTTATGCACACAGACAAAAGTAGAGGTATCAACCTGGCCCAAATTCTGCTTCTCAATCTCTGAGAGCTCAACAAGATCTTCTGTTGTGACTTGCTCTACTTTGGAACGGCAAAGAGGCATAGAGAAACAGACGTCCTACTTAACACAAGTTTTACCAGACAGATTAACATCAACTGAGCAAAGATTGATGATTTATTATTGCAGATATATATATATATGTGTATATATATATATATATGATTGTAAAACAAGGATATGAATGCGAAGAACAATAACTTTAGCATAAGAAACCCAAATAAAAAGATTCTATTTCATGCCAAAATATTCCATAATGTGCAGCAAGAACAAATAAAGGGACATCACTTACATGCTCTTTCAACAATGCCCGCAAGCTTCTTGTTGACTGGGAGATATAAGCACTGAACAAGCTTTTGGTTCTTCCCAACTCATCATGACCAGTAAACATCACCACAAAATGTGGAGTACACACTAAGGTATTTCAAGGAAAAATAGATGATCAGGGCCTGCCATCTTATAGGAAAAAAAGACCAACCAGTTCAAGAAAATGGAAAGGCCATATAAAGCTATAGAAAATTAATATTATGACGTGTGTGTAGATGGTGAGAAGCATCGGCTAAAACTATTCTAGTTTAAGCATAAAATGTGACAAAAAACAAAACTAAAACTAAATAGAACTTAAATAATTTTAAAACTACTGTAGCAGGCGGCCCAATCTATGACATTTAATATAAGATCCAGACCTATTTTGAAATCCTTTTATATTAAATTAAGGTCATTTCAAAGGTCTTGCATCAATGCACACAAAAGAGAACTGAAAAGGAGAAAAATGAAATTGTACAAGAACAGATAACTACCATAAAAAATATTACAAATGCCACCCCGGAGCATGTAGTAAAGACTTCGAAATGATTCCTCCCAGGATAGTTGTCGCCTTTTAGAAAAATCCATTTCCACTGCATAAGGAAATTTACAAAGAAGAATTTCAGATACAGGGAGACTGGAGACTTCAAATGCCAGGCAAATTGAAGAATGTTATTAACTCACCTCCCTCTGCTGCTGATGAGGTCAATACTGATATGAGAGAAGGCGGTAGGGTAGATTGAGGATAAACCCATGAATGAAAAATTTTGGAACTGTAAGAAGTTGATGTGAGCCTTGAGCTGTTGCTTCCATTCTTATCGCCAGGGCAATCAAATTGAAAGCCAAAAGAAGGCAGACCACTGAGGGCACACGACATGAGTGTTTTGTGAATCCTAGGAACAACATTACCTTGATCAGAAAATAAATATAGTCTGCTTATAGAAATTGAGAAAAATGCAAAACAGGAAGAGAGAGAGAGAGAGAGAGAGAGAGAGAGAGAGAGAGAGAGGAAAAGAGTGATTAGAAAGAACTAGCATAGGTGAGGATGTGCATAATTCGTAGTTTCTTCAAAAGGAGCAGAAAATAAAATATATTTTTCTCCAATGTTTAGTCTGTTGATATTGATGCACATGATTTCATAACCATTTGTACAAAACAAGAGTTTTTAATATTTCTAGTCAAGTATTTGAACTAAAAAGACACAAATCAGTTATTTTCAACTTTAAAAATACAAATGCCATTATTCACTGCCCTAAATAAACTCACCAAGATACAGGAGATGAGGATAGCACCCGCATACTAGTTTTCAGAGTAAAATCCAAGGGAGTCTTTTGGCCAGGTATGCAGAAATTTCCCAAATTGGAAAATGTATGATCGATGCATCTTTCAGAGGAAGAAGCAGGTAAACCATTAGTGTCTGAAGATTCACGAGCAGCGAGTCCTTGTAATGCTTTATTCTGTTTAATGTTTGAAAATGTTCAGAAATGAATCTTTAACAAGAAAGTCCAGAGAGAGATATAAAGAGATGCGATATATACCATATCAACCGTTGCAAAGCCAGATGACCTGTCATCGCCCTTGGAAAGCTCAGTAACACTACGAAAGGTACCTTGACTAAATTTTTCATTAGTTTGGCGTGCTTGCAAGGCATCATCTTTTGCAACTTCAGTGGAATTAACAGCATTTTCTGGACTGCCACAACAAATAGTATAATATCAATAAGGATAAAGATTTAATAATGTTCCTATCATGGATCATATAAACTGTACTACAACCATACCCCGAGAATTCATGCCTCCTCTTGGCAGCTAGAGTAGAGAGTAGAGAGAGATTTTTAAGACCCTGAATGGAAAATCAATCAATTTCACATAAAGGAATGGGATGGCATCCAGAGATTGAAATCAAATGAAAACCTACTGAACAGAAAAATGGGAAGAAACTTGAAGAAAAGTAACACATGACAGAAAAATGTAGAGACCTTAGCACTTTCTTTTCCAGAAAGCATCCTAAACCTCGACTTCTTTGCAGGATATAGTTCATCCACACGGGTCTGATTCGTTGACGGTTCTGCTTTCTTGGGGCCATTATTCACCTCGCTATTGTGGAACAAATAAAAGAAGAATGTTGTTAACAAGTCGAAACTAAAGTTGAAGGAGAAGTGGAAAAGAAAAAAAAAAAAATAAAGGAGCTTACTTATTAGAACCAAGTAAAGGAGCTGGAGATTCATCAACACTCTCCACAGGATTCATCTGCTTCAACTGCTCACCCTGAAATGCATTATAAGAGTACTTTGAAAATCTATTTTGTAATTAATATTTCCTTGTATCTAAACAAGATCCAGAAATCAGTAACTCACCCTCAGTTCAGATGGGGTCTTTCTTTTCACCATTGGACCAACTTTGATGGCTCCTCCACCAATCTGAAGAGAAGCGGATGGTACAGAACTGGGTTTCGCAACCTTTGCCATCAAATCAAATGCTAATTGCAAAGCCTCGTTTATCAATCAGTTTTATTTCTGCGGATCATTCAAGCATCTTCCAATTAGTAAAAACCAAATGATACCCTTTAAAAGTGATGGTCTATGTTCCTTAGATTCCTTTGATGAAACCTGAGTCTAATTGCAACTTAAAAAAAAACGTAAGTAATATTCAGTCTAGGAAACCAAAGAATCACTTTATCTTTAAGTTTTGAAGGAACTCTATCTAGTAAGAATAGAAATATCCATATTCATGCAATATATATATATATATATATATATATGAAATTAAGTTTGAGTTGTGCAAAACTACTCTAGATTTCATTATTCTAAATGAACAACTTACTTCGGGAACAGCATTAAAAGTAAAGTTATTTTATTTTCCCTATATACCCAAAAAAAATAAAATAAAATAAAATAAAAAATCAACTTCCATAAAAGCTTCGCATGTATATAATTGAGTAACTCTAAGATTCACCACCCGAAGCAGTACGAACCCTAAAACACAGATTTTGAATAACATTCAAAAAGACTAAATCGAAACCAAGGAAATCTTACAACGGAAGCATTCAAACAGTACTTACATCCACGAAAAGAAAATTTCTCCAGAAAATAATCCAACAGAGTTAGACCTAAGTGAAAGTTTACTTATCAATCGAAAAAAAAAAAGGAGAAAAAGGAAAAAAGATGGATAGCCCAAAAATCTAATTTTTCCAATTTTACATACTTTCTCGGGAATCAAACGCGAGTACCCAGACCTGCCGATTACCAAATCATGAATGCAACAGCATGAAGTAACAGAAACGCCATGGAGATTGAAATTGAAACCAACCCAACTTATCCAGAAACTGGATGTCACCAAAAATTCCACGGATTTCATTAGCAGAGAGAGAAATTTACCAGAAATACGAAAAGTATATAGGAATAACAGAAGGAGGGAAAGAGATAAATGCCTGAATCTGCAGAGAGATGACGAAGACCTAGTAAGCTGGTTCTGTGCAGACACAGAGAGACTAGTAGAGGAAGGAGAGAAAATACAAGGTAATGGGAGAAATGTTCAAATATTCATATTCACACACACTCAAAAGCAACTGAGTTTGAGTTGTGCCAAACTACTCTAGATTTTATTATTCTCAACGAGAAACTTACTTCAGGAACAGCATTGAAAGTAAAGCTATTTCATTTTCCCTAAATACCCAAAAAATGAATAAACAAAAAATCAACTTCCATAACAGCTTCGCATAAATATGATCGATCATCGAGTAACAATAAGATTCACCACCCAAATCAATACGAGCGCTAAAATCACAGATTTCTGATAATATTCAAAAAGATTAAATCAAAGCCAGAGACATCTTAAACCCGAAGCATTCAGACTGAAACATACCTTACATCCACGAAGAAGGAAGATTGATTCCCAGAAATTCATCGATTGAGAAAAAACCTACAAATTTCTCGACGATCTCCAATCGCAGTGAAGATCGGTAATGGAGTTTCGGAATCAATTTTGCTCCAAATTACAGGCCCGCTTGATGAGGGGAAAGAGAGAGAAGAGAGGAGAGAGAGTGTGGCGGGAAAATGGAGGAAAGGCAGATGGAATTTGGGTTTTGTTTAAACAATTTGGGATTTCCCTCCTGTGAAATGCCTGACGCCGTTAATGACCGTTTAAACGCCGTTGATTTCAAATCATATTTCTTTTCAAGCCACGAGTGCCTCTAAGCTTTTTTAAACTTTTGTCATAAGAGTAAAACTTATATCATTTTAGTCCTTGATTTTCAAAATAAAAAGCGACTGTGCTTGATAATATTTTTAAACTTGATGAAAATGATTTTAAATCATATTTCTTTTCAAGCCACAAGTGCCTCTAAACTTTTTTAAACTTTTGTCCCAAGAGTAAAACTTATACCACTTTGGTCCTTGATTTTCAAAATAAAAGACGATTGGGCCTGGTAATACTTTTAAACTAAATGAAAATAATTTTCTTTTAAAAAATAAGAATTTTTTTTTAAATTACGTTGAAAATATTTTTGAAAATTTTTCCTCAAAACGGGTGAAAAAACATTTTCAAAAACTCTAAAAAAATACTAAATACGGCAATTAATTTATTTTTGTATCAACTTAGTAAAATTTTTTTTGCAAATTAGTAATATTGGAATGTCCAAACTTAAAATTCAAATAATATTTGTGTCAATCTAATAAAATCTTTTTGCAAGTCATGTCTAACGTTTCTTATTGATTTATTAAAGTATAATAATAGATTGGTAAGGGTCTTAGGTTACTTGTGTAATATTGGTGTCCAAGATAATGTCCAACCAACTACATCATGACATGTCATTTAAAAAATTTGGAAATTTTTTTTATGTTCATTAAATGATATGGAAAAAATGTATTTTAGTTAAACACCATTTAGGATACAAATTAGACAGGTGATCTAAATCTCTTACTAAGCATATCCATGCTTTGATCGATTAATCAAATTTATAGACATATATTTACCTAGTTGTGGTTTAAATTTTTACAAGCAAAAACACTACAACAGGATTGGTTTGAACCACAAAATTATGGTTTGAATCGTGTTTGCAAATAGGCAATCATGTTTTTAAGTTCTTTAGGAAATGAATTTAAACTAAAACCACTGCAGCATGTGCATGGAAATACTATTGAAAACTAAGTTTAAACTTCACAACCACGATTTAAATTGTGGTTTTCAAAACCGCCTATTTATAATTTAAATATAAAATATGTTATTTATTTTCATACTTGTTGAATCACAAAATCCATACCCAGTATCAGGGGTATTTATGGATTGGAATCTACGGATTAGGAGTCGATCTGTAATATAATCCGTATATATCAAATTAGGATTTTCTTAGTCCAAAACCAATCTATAAGAGTCTCAATCTGATCCATAAACAACGAATTTTACGGATTAGAATTGAGGATTCACGAATTGGGGTTTAAATTAATTAAAAAACTAAAAAAAAACATAATATGACATGACATAATTCATTAAAATCCAACAAGTTACAACCTAATCCAATGCAAGACAACAAACAAACTTAACAAAACTAGGGCGAATGAGAAAATTAGACCACTATTTATTGGGATTAAAAATAAATAGACCAAAATATAACAATGTTAAGTAAATAGTTCATTTAGATTGAAACTAAATTTATTTTAGTATAAAATGACGTAGAGAAAAAAATAAACAATATTGAGATAACAAAAAACCAAAGCAAAAAGAAAGAGAAGAAGAAAAAGAAGAAAAAAAAAGGAGATAAAATTGAAAATTCAATTGTTTAAAAAGAGCACGTGATTCAAAAAATACTATGTACTTAAATATTTTTGGAAGTACACTATTTGCTTATATTAAGAATTAAAATTGTTCTATTTAGTGTAATTTTCCATAAAAAAAGTATATGTATATTAACTTAAACGAAATGGGAGGGCGGATTTGAGGTTTATCTAGGCTGGGTTTTTATTTTTAACTTAATAAAACTGTAAGAAATTTTATCCGTAGCCTACACACATATATATTAATTTAGAAATATATATACTTAATTCAGATTTACGAATTACACAGATTGGGAGATATTCAATCCGCAATCCAATTCATTGATAAAATCTCGATCCAAAACTAAGCCGTATTTTTCAAAATCTAATTCAATCCGACGGATTAGATTTGATTGAATGGATTATATATATTGACAGATTTCGTGAACACCGCTACCTAATATTTATGCTACTAATTTTTATTCCTCTATCAAAATGTGTTGTTTCCCTCATTCTCCCATCGCCAAATGCGGACATGGGGAGCCCAATGGGGTCCGAGACTAGTAAAAGGGCATGCACGGATCAAATCTTAAGTAGCTCCAGCACGATAAAAACCAAAAAAGCTTATCCCAGTGTAGATATATAGACAAATTAAAGAACACTAGAAATACAGGATGATCAAAAACTAAAAGAAGAATTTTCCTTTCATTTGAATATACATAAACTTGGTCATAGAGGTCATATCTACTATCATTTATGGCAATCTATCCCATTAGTTTTAACGGCCAAGAAGAGGCTCAAAAATCAAAATTTGACAATCTGATGGACATTAACTAATTATAATTAAGAATAGGAAAAACCAATAACATAATCAAAAGTACCTAATTGTAACAACTAATATGACATTTACGTCAAAACTACTAATCTAGCACATATGAATGTCAAAACAACAATCAGAAGAATATTCATGATTCCGAAGAGGATATTCTTGTGGACACTTCATTAACACATGAACTTTTCTCAATATTTCTAGTCCTAGTAGAGGCTGAAGTTTTTGGACGGTTTCCTGTGAGTTGCTGAACAAGGCTCATGAACTCCTCCGGTCGCACGTGGATGATCTTCGGCGACCGGAGATAAACCACGACCGGCGGCGGCGGGACACGCGGCTTAATCTTTGCGACCTTCACCGAACTCCGGCTTATTGTCAGAGGTGTAGGCCTTGGACCCTGCAAAACATGGCTTGACGATCTCATGGTCGAGCTCATGATTTCGTTATAATTACTACTATAACTATAAGCTTAATTTGGATTAAGGCAAATTAGTATTGCATTAGTGAGCATAAATACATGTTTTGGATGTTGTTATAAAAGGTTATGAACTTGGTTTTTATAGTGGCTTCTTTGGAAGAAAATTTCCATTTTTTCTTAATGGGGTTGCTTGGATCTAGGAATAAGGAAAGAAAATTGTAGTGAGCTCAATTTGAAATGGTCTTTTTTCGTATTATAATATTTGAGGGTTAGTAAGTCGCCGGCTGTCTGTATTGAAAAAAAAAACATAAATTGGTCATTAATTATTTTTTTGAATAATTGAAATTAGAAAATCACGTAGAGTGTGACAAAGGCAGTCGTCCAGTCAAGAGTCAAAGTCATGCACTGATGAAATTTTCTCTCCGTCAACTAGCGTGTGCTCTTTCTCGTTTCAGCCGAACTTGGTCAACACCTGAGGTGGGATTCTTAAAAAAACTAAGTCGAAACTTAAGGCTTTATCTTAGAGCACGTTTTTGTTTTATATTGTAATATGTGAAGGTTTAATACTGTAAAAGTTAAAATTTTAAGGTTAAACTTTGGTTCCTGGTAGTAGCTGTTACTATATATATATATATATATATATATATGAAAATGATAACAAGCTCAGTATCTAACGGTATAGAGGTGTTACTATTGCATATAAGAGGTTGAAGGAGTTGACCTTTTATATATTTGGTGTTTTATTATAATTGGAGATGGCCTAAAGATTGGACGTTATTTATGATGTTCACCCTTCAAAAGCCTCCATTCTTGCCTCTATACCCGCTTAAAGTGAAGCAAAGCTGGGTTCAAAGAACACCTGTCCCTGCCTTTTCTCTATCTAGAATTCTATCGTAGACACAAAGATAAAACGTTATCCCTATTCAATATATTTTTTTTTTACCTTCTTTCTTTTTGACAAATAAGACGTAAGAACATCTCTAATACAATAATAAATTATTATACTAATAGCATGTTTGGTATTTAAGGTAAAAAAAAACACTCTTCAATGTAATGTTTTATTAATGCTAAATTTTGTGACAAAATTTATAATAAAATTTATCATATAACAAATTTTATATTTAATTCTTATTGGTTAATAAATTGACTTTTTTACTTCAATAATTAAAACATTTTCACTTTTAATTATTTGTAATATTAAAAGTTTACTTTTATAAATTTCAAGGTTTAATAATTATGAGGAAATACAAACATATAACATAAAGTTTATTATATAACAAATTTTATATTTAATTCTTGTTGGTTAATAGATTAAATTTTTTACTTCAATAATTAAAATATTTTCACTTTTAATTATTTTAATATTAAAAGTTAACTTTTACAAATTTCAAAATTTAATAATGATGAGAAAATACAAACATAGTATTTCAAATAGCATTATCGGAGCATAAATAAAATAATATATCAAATATATTATTTTTATACTTTTTTAATGGCAAGTATAACATTGATATTAGTATTTGCATTAAAATGATATAACGTAACAAACGTGATTGTTAATTAATCATGTTGATATTGATAAGCAATAAAATTTCTGTCCACCGAGATAAGCCTAGGTATCCATGCAGTGTATTAAATTTAGAGAGTGCGTCGTTTTTTCTATGGAAACATCTAGAGGGGCGGCAGAATGAGAATATTAATTTTAAATATGTTGGGACAAGAAAATAAAACAAAAACAAACGGAAAATCTTTGGTCCCTTTTACTAAGAAGGATTGAATTATGGGCTATAATAGTTGTGAAAGTTAAAACGATGAAATGTCAACAATAAATTATGAATGTTGAGAAAAATAAGCAAAACGACATATCGTTTTATTTATTTATTTTGGTGACGTATTGCAAGCGTCGTTGACCCGGTCTCGTCCGGCGAACAAAACAATAATTAATTGTGGGTCGCAAGACAGACAATTTGATTCCTGTTATTACAAGTAAGGCATGCAATTAATTATTTGATGGATATCTAACATGGACCATAAAGATGTTATTTGTTACACGCGGTTGATTATCATTTTCATCTTTCTTGTAAATTTGAAATTGACATCTAAAATAATGTGGAACAAATTACTCTAAAAGTTGTTATGCAAACTTATGATTGATTTAGCTAGTGTAATGATAATCACTAATGACGATTTATAGCATTTCTGAAAATCCCATGTATCACCTGTTTGGGAAAATGGTTACTAACACAAAAAAAAAAAACACAAAAGTGGTTCAAACAATTTATGTTACAGTAGTTTTCCCACAAAATTTAAAAGAGAAATTATGGTTCAAATTGTATTCTTAAATAGGTCATATTTAGGAATTTGTTTCAAATCAATTTTATTAATAGTATTTTCTCTTATAAAATTTTAATTACTATATAGTGTTTTATGTTTAAACTATTGTTAGGACTGGCTTATCAAATGCTCATCCACCGACCCTACTTTTGTGCCACCTGTAATGTTTGTACGATAATTTCATCCTTGCAATTGTCTTAAATATAATGGATTTGCTGCTTTATGTGGTTATTTTAAAGGTTAATTACATAATTATATCTTCAAGTTTTATGTCTATTTGTTTTTAGAAACTATGAAAAGAATCCTTTAAATTTAAAAAACTTGTTTTAATTTTATCCCTATAAATAGAAAAAAATTAGGATTGCACAACAAAATAAATAATTAAACAAGGACATATTTGAAAAAAAATTCAACGAGAACATCCTAGGGAAAAAACTATTTGAAAGAAGCACGTTAAAAAATGATTATACTGTAGAGGATCTTTTGGAAAAGCAAAAGTAAAAAACCTAAAAATTAAGCATGAACATAATGAAAGAACTTATGTTGTTAGGAGTAAAATAAGGGAAGAAGCGCATCTTAAAATCATGGAACAGAACAAACCAGAGAAAATGCATTTATTACAAAATAATTGTTGAAAGAGCGGCTTGAGCAAATTAACTTTTAAAAGATGACACCTTAAAAAAATAAGAAATTTTTATAAATGCATCTTTTGAAACTTACTTTATATAAATATCATACATATTTAAGTGCGACACAACTTAAACATGTAACATGTGACAGTATGATACAACTTTTTTAAGTGTTATGTAAATAAATAAAGTTTTAAAACATGTGGCATAATATGTAATTTTTCTTAAAAATAATTGTAGTAGGCCAATTAGAAACCCAACAAAAAATTGACATAAAAAAGAAATAGGAAGAAAAAGTATTTCAATGATACATATTTTAAAAAATAATTTAATAAAGAAAATCTGAAAATATACAAAGATTAAGGGGGAAATATACAATTAAAAAGGAAGGAGATTTGGAAGAAAAAAAGAAGAAAAGAAATAGCAAAAAAAAAAAAAAAACAACAAGAAAGCAAATATGAAGAAAAAACCAAAAATAAAAAAAGGAGGGTGGAACGCTAAAAAAAACACCGGAAAGCGTCAAACATACATCAAATCTATAGGAAGAAGCACATTCGCACTTTTATGTATTGCATACACGAACATACCCAAACTTTGTTTCCTTAGTCTTTTGAAACTCGAACTCGAGAACGCAATTGGATCGTAAAATTATAAACCAAACTTTTGCTACAATATTTTTTTTTACAAGTTAGAACAAAAAGTTGATTGGCACTACAAAATTGGAATTTGAACTGTACTCGTAAACGCCACATTTAAGGTTGGTAACTTTGTTGAAACAAGCCAAAACGACAGGGATCCGTGGCATATGAATGTTGTTCCCAACAAAAGCGATATGTCGTCTGAATCTTCCCTTTTCCTTGTAACACGGTGTCGTTTAAATGACACTTTTTAAAAAAAAAAAAACCAACTCCACGTCGTTTGGTCCAGACAACAGGTCATTTTCCCTTTTTTTTTAAACAGATTTTATCGTCCTGTTATTGACTTTCTTTTAAAGACAATTGCACTTGTTTTTCTGAATAACAGTTTTTCAAGGAAATGTATTCTTTAAACGGCCAGCCGTTTGATATATTGTGAAAGGTATATCTTTATTTTTCACCGATTATAAGCGCGCATCCGCATTATTTGTAAAGATCAACTTACAAGAATGCTGTCCAAATACATCATTTTATTAAAAATGTTCTATAATAAATCTTTTATTAAAACTGGCTCTTTATTATAAATTAGTGAATTATCAAAAGACCAAGTTACATTTTCTCCCAAAATGAAATCTGCTAGGTTACATAGTGGAACCCATCGAAAACCGTCTCCAATCGCGAGAGCGGGGTGCCAAATTGTAATCTATTATGTTCTAACTTAAAATCTACTAGATTCTAACATTTTTTTAAATAAAGATGTGCCAACTGCCTTCGGTTGCTAGCACGAGTACCAAGTTGTAACCTGCCTGTTTCTATATTCCAAAATAATGTTGTGAATATACCATATTCAGTCTTGAGAAACTCGCCAAAACCGCGGGTCCAAGAGATGAAACCCACCAGATTTCATCTTGGAACCCGCCAGGTTTTAAATAAAAAAAATCAACCAAATAATATATTTCTAGTCCTTGACGAAACCCGCTGGCACCTCACTGGAACTCATCACGTACTGGTGAGAAAATTCAAGCTCAATAGTCAGTCCAACAAAAACACTAAATCTTCAAACAACAAGCTAAAATCCAATAATTGAAAAACAAAAAATAGAAAATAGAAAAATGACATTTAAATTGAAAAATTTGACAGGATGGAAGAGGATATGGCACCAGAGATCTTCTCAGCAAAATGGTCACGACTTGCCAAGATTTCACCATCGCGGATCATTGCAACTTTTCATGAAATCCATCACGGATCTATAGCAGAGATCGAGATCAAAGAATAGTAGAGACGTGAAACCTTGAGATCGGACGGATCTGTCGTGGAGGCTGCCTTTACACAAAAAATCATTTACTTCAATATAAATATATAAATAAAATTATCACAAAAGACCACAAAAATGTTTCAAAATTGGATTGAAAAAGCAGTAGGATTGAGAAAATTATGGTGTTCTTCTAGTGATCTTGGGCATTGATGTCAGCACCATATTCGATGTGGCACATGGCGACTTCGATCCAACAGTGGAGGGAGGCGACATGGAGGGGATCGCCTCCCACAATTGACAATTTAAACCTCCCGGGGGAGAGGAGTTGTCATTGCTAGAGAAGACGACTAGATCGCGTCGCGACAAAATCGGAGTTCACTAAGCTGTCTTTCATGGTGATGCTATCAAGGTCACTGACAAAATCAGGGTTTTTCTGTTTGATTGGTAATCCAATCTTCTAGCAACGGTAGATCTTCGATCTGGCTTTGGTTTTTAGATGGAGAAAACTAGAGAGAGGCAGAGAGAGAGAGAGGATGGATGGAAGAACAAAGAGAATGAGGACAAGAAAGAGATGAGGTGCGTAGAGAGAGAGTATGGAAGGCTGAGGGAAAGACAGGAGAAAACGAAAGAGAAAGAGAGAAAAATCATGAATTGATCTGAGAGTGAGACGATAGGAAAAAAAGTACTTGGGATTTTTGGTTTAAATTAGGGTAAAAAAAAGTCAAACAATAAATAAAAATAAAATAAATAGAAAATAGACAGTTTTGAAGAGTTAAGAAGAGAATGACATTTTTAACAAGGGGTATCCATAAAGGGATATTTTATGTAGTTTTTTCTTTTTTAAAACAAAAATTTGAAATTTCTTTTACAGTTTGGTTGCACTAATTTATTATTCTCATAATAGTTTAGTTTAGTTTAGTGGAAAAAAAAGTTTTTAGTGAGAAAAATAAATAGTACAGAAGTTATATAATACATATAAAAATAAAGTGTTTGAGAAGGTTACATGATAAAAATGTTTAAGCATAAACACATATGAAAAGAAATTATTTGAGTAGAACACATAAGGAAGAACATCTATGAGGGTCGTAGGAAAAAAAATTAAGTACAAAACTATTTTCAAGCAATCACACTTTTGATAAAAAAAAATTTAATAGGAGTAGATTAACAAAGAAAATGTTACTTAAAAGAAAGAAAAACGAATAAAACTTAAAGGTCATAATTGATAAAACAATATTCCAGATGAAGAAAAAGAATATAGAATAAGTATGAATTAAAATATGATATATATTAAAAAATAATTTAATGAAGTGAATCCAACATATATAAGGGGAAAACAACGAACAAAGTCGAAAAGTGGGGAGGAACAAAAATGAAGAACTAAATATGTAAGTGAAAAAGGAGAGAAGAAAAAAAAAACATAGGGTAGAAAAAAAATAAAGATAAAAAATTAAAAAAAATGATGAGAGAAAAAAAAAAGAGGGATGAAAAAAGAAAAAAAACCAAAAAACAAGAAAGGGGTAGGTTGTCACAAGTCAGCTGTTAGTGAAAGACACGGTTGACTTTTTTTATGTAAATAAATAAATTAATTAAAAATATATATATATATATATAAAGATATAAAACTACATATTATTTGTGCTTTGCTACCTTTAAAACCACGTGTAGTTTTCATCCCCACAACGATTTTGTTTTTTATTTTTAAAAAATAGAATGCCTTATTCTTCCTTAACATTTAAAGTAAGGATTAATTGCACTTGCTCAAAAATTAGTCTTCAATATAAAAAAAAAGAGCTAATTGAAGGTAAATATGTAGATAAAAGGCATGTAATATAGATTACGAAGTAAAGTTTTAAAGCTGTCTAAAAAAGTAAATGTCGTAACGAGTGCAGTTCAAAAGCATGTGCTATACTTCCCTCTCTAATTGATAATGCGTCAAATAAATCCTAGGTTCCTCTTTAAAGCTTTTCCCTTTAGCATTGCTCGTCATTTTTTCAGGAGGGTTGGAGTCCAGTGCTTCCTTAGGGTGGTTCACAAAGCTCTTGGCTCCAGTTGCAGGTTTTCAACGTGCATGGAGGGTCTTTTTAGGGTGGTGATCATTGTTGGGATGAGTTCTTAGAGCTTGATTGGGAGGATGCTGGGGCGGAGCTACGTAGGGATGAGGGTGGGTAGCCCCTTTTTATTTTTATTTTTATTTTTTTTTATAATTTTGTATATAAATTTTATGAAAATTGTATGCCACCCTCTCCGAGCATTACATTTCGTCCTCTAAAATTGTATTTCACTTTTCCTAAAATCAATTTTACCTCTCACTTCATTAGTTCAATAACACCTCAGCCTCATCACCAATTTTTATGGCTCCTCACAACTTCTTCAACCAACTATTTTGAGTGCATCGGAGCTTTAAAGTTCTACAACTATGGTGCATTTGTCCCCTCGACAACATTGTGGTTCTTCCGGTGGGTAGTTGGATATGAAGAGTTGGTGGTTCATTGGGAACTTTTTCTATCCTTTACGGAGTCTCTTTTTTTTTGCATGTTTTTAGTACTTATTTTGTTCTTGTTAAACAAATGACATTTTTTAAGACTTTTTAGGACAATTGGGCTTTTGTACCCTTTAAATATTGTTGTTCACCTAGTGGGATGGTTGGTGGTTTATCGATGCCACGTGGTTGGTAGTTTATTAGCAGCTTTTTCGATCCTTTACAATGTCTTGCGCTCAATTTATTTTGGTCTCAGAGGCTGTCTTGTCATCGAAAACGATATTCGTGTCGCTTCAGATTTTTTTTGTTATTTTTACCACTTATGTTGTTCTTGTTGGAAAAATGACATTTTTAAAGTAGAAGATAGTATTTTGAGGTATTTTGAAACTAAATTTTGAAGAGTCACTATATAGGATCATGACAGATGATTCTTCTCCTTCGTAAAGAGATTGAAATGGTATGTTCATATGTTCAAAACAATACACATGTGAATGAGAAATTGACATCACAACAACAAAAATGGTATCTCAAATTAAATGTTTAGACAATTTTTGAGAGATTAGCCTATTAATACCAGTGGGGATTTCCGCAAAATGTGCCTATGATTTATTTTAGAAGTAATGCTTGATATTAATAGATGTAGAATTAATTATGAGGTTTAATACGGAGCTATGTTGGGTATAAATAAAGATTAATTTTTTAAATTATCTGTGTTTAATTTGAATTAATGCTATTTTCTCCTTTATACCCTATAAAAAGCACCTCTCACTCATTTAGTACAACACCAAAAATCAAAAGTCTCTATCTCATATTTCTCTCTAATCTCTAATGTCTTTAGGTTTGGATGTGATAGAGTTTGAGCAAATTTTAGTTCGCCGCCTAAGTAGCTTTGTTGTGCACCTTTATTGTTCATCTGCTGTTGTTGTAGGGCCTGTTTGTTTCGATACTCGAATCACAGTTTGAATTATTTTGCTGCAGTATTTTCTCTCACAAACAATTAAATCTTCATTCAAATACTCGAACCAAACGGACCCGTATTGTCGGAGAGATGCCAAACAAACATGTACTCCTTCAATGAGAGGGCGAATATTTTTAAAATACCGTGTGATGCACAAAACTGAGTGCTTCAACTATTCCATTTCCAGATTCTATATTGTTCTTGTGTTGTTATTTCTAGTTTCTAAATTTATAAAATTATTAGACTATCTCGCTTAAATTATAATTCCAGTTTCTATTTGTTATTATTCTATCATATATTCGCTAACAATTCTAATAAAAGACGATGTTGAATCTGTTATTTGTGTGTTTTTGTGCATTTTGTTTTTGTTTTTGTTTTTGGTTTTTCGTTGTGTAATGATGTAAGTAATTTCTCCCTTCTTCGACGCATGTTGTGTTTTTAGTTTGATAAATTTGCTTCTATGCATTATAAGTTGTTGATCTTAGAAGATCAGAACTATTTATTTATTATCAAGCTATTGGAAGATTGATATGTGTGCTCGATATTTAACGTACCTATTTAGAGGGTGGTTGGTTAATGGTGGGAACCGTTTTATTATGGTAATTTTATACTGTATCAACTTTTTTCCTTTTACAATAACATGTAAAAGTTTTATATTGTTTATAATTGAGTTTATGATGCACACCATCCATAGCCAAACACTCTCTTAATTTTTTAGCTGTCAACTCAAGACGCGCTTTTTTTTTTTCCTTGAGCGCTTCACCGTTCACCAAATAACCGATGAAAGCAATTGGCAACGACATTTTTTATGAAAAATAATAAGTGAAACGACATGTTGTTTGGAAAAAAAAAATCTAAAATAAATAGATACTCTAGCAAAACAAAATAGCAACAAACAAAAAATTAGTGGAGAAAGCGACGACAAGTGAAACGACATGTCGTCCCCGGTTGCGGTAAGGAATGAGGATTAGCGTTTTTTTTAATTTTTTTTTTCCCGCGGCAAAACGAATAAACAGCGGACACAAGAATATAATAAAATATTAAAAGCATTGGCTTATTGTGGGACCCACTATATAACAATGATTCTAGAACGCTAATCATGATTAATTAACATACTCCTTTGTTCGGCTCATAAACTATTACACGTAGTTTATGTTAATCGTATCATGTATTCGTAATTCTAGGGATTATCTCTCTCTCTCTTCTTTCTCTCTCTATGTGGACGGACAACAACAATGGCGTCTTCTCCATCAATTTGGAATGTCGAATATTTCAGACCTTGCGCTTGATATTGTTCATTTAAGCTCTCTCCATCGGTTAATTTTCCTTCTTCGTTTTCTTTAATTTTTCTCCTTTTTTCCTTAAAATAGATTGTTGTTTAACGGAATTTAGTTTCTGATTCAATCACGGAAAGACATCGAGTTTTCGATCACATCCTGCGAAATTTGATTAGTGTTTTGTGTATTTCACTGCCGATTTGGTTCAATTCGTAGAGTTTTTGAGCTTTCTGGTGGATTTTTTTTTTTAACGCATTTTCGCTTTGGTCTGAATCAATCAATCAATTTGTGTGGTAAAAATTTGAATTCGGTAATGCCGAGCGGAGCCTAGCTCTGGTTCGAAGGGATTAAGGTTTCTCTGATGAAGTTTGATTGGAATTTTCCCTTTTTTGGCTGTAACGTTGAAATGTTGACAACTACGAGCTGAGATTTTTTTTTTTTTGGTGTTTTTTGTTTGTTTGATGGGGAACACATGTGTGGGACCAAATATTGGTAATGGTGGATTCTTGCAATCTGTCACCGCTGCGGTCTGGCGGTCCCGGGCACCGGAGGACAGGCTTCGCCAAGCTAACCAGGAAAGTGAAGGCAAAAGTACCCAAAATACCCGTCCTGATTCATCATCAAAAGGGTCTAGAGGGTGGTTCTAGATCTAGAGGGGGCGGTGACCTTACCTCCTTCAATGCCGGTTCAAAGCACACCTCCTGAGCCTGTTAAAATCAGTCACTGATCAACAACAACCACCTAAGATGGTTGAACCCGAAAAGCCGGTTCAGCCAGAGGTGGCAAAGCCAGAGGTAAAGGTGGAGGTAAAGATAGAGGTAAAGCCAGAGGTAAAAGGAGAGGAAACAAAGCCTTCAGATACGGCAAAACCAAAGAAGCCGACTCATATCAAGAGGCTTTCGAGTGCAGGGGCTTCAAATAGAGTCGGTGTTGGGAAGAAAAACTGCTAATATAAAAGACTTCTATAGTTTGGGAAGGAAGCTTGGACAAGGGCAATTTGGGACGACGTTTCTCTGCCTGGAGAAGGGGACGGAGAAGGAGTTTGCTTGCAAGACGATTGCGAAGAGGAAGTTGACGACAGGACGAGGATGTCGAGGATGTTAGGAGGGAGATTCAGATAATGCACCACTTGGCAGGTCACCCTAATGTGATACAAATCGTAGGGGCTTATGAGGATGCTGTGGCTGTTCATGTTGTAATGGAGCTTTGCGCGGGCGGAGAGCTTTTTGATAGGATTATACAAAGAGGGCACTACACGGAGAGAAAAGCGGCAGAGCTTGCTAGAATTATAGTTGGGGTTGTTCAAGCATGCCATTCTCTTGGCGTTATGCATAGGGACTTGAAGCCGGAGAATTTTTTGTTTGTCAACCATGAAGAGGAGGCGCCACTTAAGACAATAGATTTCGGGCTTTCGATGTTCTTCAGGCCAGGTATATTCTAGCTTTATTGAAGTGATATGCCTTTCTGGTAAAAACAGGTGTCGGTTGGTTTTGTAATCATTAACAAAATATGAGGAAAATGAGCCAACAAAATCCTGATGTTTCTGAAAGATTACCTGATACACAAGGCATCTGACATTTCTTAATGCCTTGAAACTGTCAAATCAAGTCATCAGGTTTTTTTCTGTATCATTTGAATAACTTTTATTGGCTACTTAACTGACTCGGTTAGTTCAATTCTGGGACGATAGTAAGCTTAATATAACTAATAAGGCCTCCTCACCATTGTCATTCCTCACTCTACTCTTGTATGATATCCACCGATCGAGTGTTTTTGTGGCTGCTCAACATTAAAGAATTTGAAGTTCTATTGGCCACCCATCACTGCTGTAGTGTTTAAAATACTTTTTTCCAAGTCTTGATTAGTTTCCTCTTTGCTTTATTAGTGCAAGAGCACTATGTCTGATCCAGAAAAGACTATTTGTCCTCTCAGGTGAAACGTTCACTGATGTGGTTGGGAGTCCTTACTACGTAGCGCCAGAAGTCCTACGGAAGCATTATGGTCCAGAATGTGATGTTTGGAGTGCTGGGGTAATCATATATATTTTACTAAGTGGAGTGCCCCCGTTCTGGGATGGTGAGAATCTTATGGTTCATGTCTTAAGTAGTTTTGAATATTCATAATAGTTAAAGACATTTATCAATCATTCCTGATTTCTGGCATTATTTTTTATATTATGGATCAGAAACGGAGCAAGGAATTTTTGAGCAGGTTTTGAAAGGCGAACTTGACTTTGTTTCAGAACCATGGCCTAGTATATCCGAAAGTGCAAAGGATCTGGTTCGTAGAATGCTTGTAAGGGACCCTAAGAAACGGCTTACAGCCCGTGAAGTTCTTTGTGAGTAATAGTCTCATGATTGGATGTAACTTATCTTTGCAACCGGCTAGAAAAGTTCAATATTTAATGTCATTACACATACTTTGGCTCTGGATACATCATATCTGTTTAAATGCATGAATAGAAAGCAGAGTTATGTTGCAATAGTGCTATGGTACGATCTTGAATGTATCCATGTTGAAGTGAAAAAAGGAGAATGCATGTTGGTACTTTTATGAGTTTACAAGTAATTGCTTCATCTAATAAGTATTTACTTGCTCTAGAATCTGAAGCCTTGATCCTCTTTTTTGGATATCAACATTAAAATAAGATTTTAAGGTAGGAAGTTGCTAATCTGAGGATCATCAAAAACTATTTGATTGACCCCCGTTTTTGTTTTTCTTGTTTCTTCCAAGTTAAAACACGCTTTGCACAATCCAAACACGTAATTTATGTTTTTACTCTTTTGTAGGCCATCCTTGGGTTCAAGTTGATGGTGTTGCTCCTGATAAGCCTCTTGATTCGGCTGTGTTATCTCGCTTGAAGCAATTTCTCTGCCATGAACAAGCTAAAGAGAATAGCCGTTAGGGTAAGTAGCAATGATTCTTCAGCTACATGAGACGTGCCAATTTTAAGCGTTCATCATTTGAACCATCTGCTGGTTGTTGTTTAATTTCATTTATGTTATAGCTATAACATAAGTACATACGAGAGATTGCTTAAAAAAAGAAAATTATGTGCAAGAGAAAACGATTAAGGTATAAATGATTGTCACAAAATTCAGACTACTACAAATGTTTGTTTATGTAGAACTTCTAAAAAAATTATTAAAAAAATGAAATCTAGAGGCTAGAAAACCGGAGAGCTGTGATCTTCACAGTCTAAAAACATATTTCTACATGATGATTAAGAAGATTTTGTTCAATTCTTTTGGGTATGACTTGCAGGTGTTATGTTTATTTTGCAGGTTATTGCAGAAAGCCTGTCTGAAGAAGAAATTGCAGGTTTGAAGGAAATGTTTAAGATGATAGATACAGATAATAGTGGACAGATCACTCTTGAGGAATTGAAAAATGGTTTGGAAAGGGTGGGTTCAAATCTCAAGGACTCAGAAATTCATGGGCTTATGCAAGCGGTAAGTACTAACTGGTGATCCAAATAAGGAGGTGTATGAAGGCATGTTATGGTACATAACCCTGTGTCTCCAAGTTGGAATAGATACTATTATCTCCTTGCTAATTTTCTCATGTTTTCAACTACATTCCTAGAGCTAAATTAAAATGTATTTTGACTGCTCTCAAGGAAAAGATCAATTACAATTGGACCGAGACCAAAGCCAATGTATTTTCCTTTTTTAAAATATCTTACTGCATAAATCGTAGTCAGACCCTTTATTTTGGTTCTATCTGGTAATATCTGCTTAATTAAAATGGGGTATTAGGTAGAAATGATCTGTGATTCTAGAAAATGCGTTGATTGGATTAAGAGGTTTAGTAGTCTGAAGAGGTTGGGGAATGCCTAATGATTTACGCACTTTGGGAGATTTTACCGGCCATAAACATAGTAGACTTGTGGACAAACTAGTCTAGAATCTAGACTCGTCACAGGGATATTTTAGTAATGAATAAAAATAAGATCTAGCTTTGCTGTAAATGCTAGTTCGTTTTGTTTCTTCATTTGTCTATGATAAGTGTAGTACATGCATGAAATATATTATGGTTTCATCAGAGATTGGAAAGTTCAAAAGGATTACAAGTTTGTGATGTGTGCCAAAAGGTCGTTAGATTAGCTGAATCTTCGGCTAAATGCTATTGATGTGCCTTGACTTGTTGAATTTGGCTGTATTCTATTTATTCATTTAATTAAAATTTGCTTATCATGCGTAAAATTTCAGGCAGACATCAACAATAGTGGTACCATAGACTATGGCGAGTTTGTAGCAGCAATGCTTCATCTAAACAAAATCCAGAAGGAGGATCACCTATATGCGGCCTTCTCGTACTTTGATAAAGATGGGAGCGGTTACATAACTCCGGATGAGCTCCAACAAGTCTGTGAGAAGTTTGGCTTGGAAAATGTTCAAATAGATGAAATAATACGTGAAGTCGACCAGGACAATGTAATTCACTTAATCAACTTTCTTGGTGCAGAAAAATTTTCGATCATCCTTTAATATTTACCATTTCGTATTTTGTTTCAGGATGGTCGTATCGATTACAATGAATTTGCGGCTATGATGCAAGACAACGGTTTTGTCAACAAGGGATTAAAAAATGACACTAGCATGGGATTGAGGCAAGCCTTCAAACAATAGTACCACAATAACCCGATCCCGGTATGCAGTCCATAGTTCATATCTCACTAACATTTGTTCTTTCATAGCTTATCTGAAGTTGAGGAATTCTGTTGTAGAAATTAGCCAGGCTTGATAGAAGAAGAGAGAGAAATATTTGATGTTAAGTCTAGTGTTCATTTCCTTCTTGTATTTACAATTTAGTCTTTTTTTTGAGGGCCTTAAATCGGAGTAGATCATGAAAGCTGTTTATAATTACGTTTCCATAATACCTCCTTCTTATAGTTTTAATATATAGTTTCCTTTAAGACTTGAAATAAAAACTTAACACACACACACACAAAAAAAAAAAAAAAAAAAGATTGGAATAAAAGTTAGTGGTGATAAAATACTACCACAGACGACAAAATAAAACTTGTTAACTTGCAGCATGCTTTTCTGATGTACATGCTTTTTTAAAAAAAAAAAAATTTCCGTCAAAATTTACCGTTAGGCATTTATTTTTCGATTTACATTCGTCAATTCTAGAAGCTAGAAAGTGGATCTCTCTAGCTGTTGAAAAGGACGTTAGAAAAGTTCATATTAGTACAGTTTTGCGGAGCTTGGATTTATGCCTGTGGCTTTTGTATTTGGTTCGGAGACTGTTGTACTTGTCAGGCAGCTGCCGTGTGCCTCACGAGTCTCTCAAAGAAGCTGCCTCAATGTCTTGTCGTTTTGTATGCAATTTCGTCCCCATTCTAAAGGCTCTGTCGCTTTGCACATACTCTTCTTTGCTGTGGAGAATAGTGCATATCTCTATCCAAGTAAGGGCAGCGTAGGGGAATAGTGGATATCTCTATCTGAATTAAATCTACGGTGGATGATTGTGCCCTGCTTTAATTGTCATTCATGTCCTTATCCCTGACTTGATAGACTCTTAGATAAAATTGTCGTTCTTATTTTTATGATGTTTGGAACTTTCCACGTGTGAGAGTTATTTTGTTTTATATTATAACATGAGAGTTTTACACTGTAGTTTATTTATTTGGACTCATATTCCAAACACAAGGTTGTTTGTTTGAACCAAAATTTTTGGTTCACATACTATAGCCTGTGAGAGTTTTACATTATAACATACGTTTGTTTTATACTGTAAGTGTATGAGAGCTTTATACTATATCAATTAAAAGTTTTGGTTTAAACTTATTTTATCAAATACCATATTTTTTTAATACCAGTGTTGGCAACATAGTGGTAGGTCTTACTCGAAGACTTTATCAAATAATAGGTCAAAGGTTCGAGCTTTACATTGCACACAAGAGTCTATCTTATGGCATAGACTATGTACTGATAGACTTTAATAGCTAGAGTCAGGATCCTTGTCATTTCACTTGTGATACTAGTAGATTTTAAAAGTGACACTAGTCCAAAAGTGTGAAGACACACACTAATTTTTTATTTTTTATTATTTTTTTTCCTATAAAGAAAAGAATCAAAGGAGAGAATCAAATAAAAATACTCTCCAATATATAAATCCTTTGTTGGTTTCATTTCCCTTAATTATTGTCGTTCTTCCAATTTCTTTCTTTTTCCTTAGGGTAGAAATTAATCCAGTACATAATTACAAGATAATGAGCTGTAACAAACTAAAAAGACAACCATAAATGGTGCTTAACTAATTACGGAAAAAAGAAGTAACAAAAAGTAAGAAGATCCCACCACTTTATATGCACTATTAATTAACCTAGTATGCTTTTTGTTCAGCTGCATGGACCCATAGCCAATGAAAGTATGAATTTAACCTAAGGAGGGGGAAAAAGAAAACCTCGCTTCTACTTTTACGAGTCATAGACCAACCGGACCTTTAAATCATCAGTCATTCTCAATCTTCCTTTTCAATTGATGGAAACGAGTGATGAGAGGAAAAAATGGAAAGGTCGATTAGACCCGTTGACAAAAATTTGGACACTCTAGTGTCGGTTTCATTTTGCATTCATCCATACACACGGATACATACATACATACATACATACATACACACACATACATAGGAACGAAGCCACCCGCAAAGCAGGATGGGCGGCAACCTCCTTGAACTTTTTGTCCCCGTCCATCGAAAATTTACTCCATCACCCTATCGTTGTATTTCACCCTTTTAAAATTCAAGGCTTTCGTATTTGTCTTATTTTATTAGCTTAATCATGCCCTTATTCTAGACTAATTTTTTTTTGGCTTCGCCCCTAAAAATATAGTGTATAGAAAAATCTCATGATGTTATAACCTCGTTATTTACAAAATTATAAACCTTAATCTAATATATAGTGTATTTTTTATACTAAATTTTATCATTTTGTTAAAAACAAGATTATAACTGTACAAGGGTAAATATGATTGCTCATATGCACCCCTGTCTTGAAATAAAAACATAAAAGAACGGGCTGGCAGATGAGTGTTACGTGTAGCTTTAAAGCTTTTGATGGTTTTGTTATTGGCTGTATCCTGATTTGGCAGTATGTATAATTAATCTTACGTTGTGGACACCATGCAGATAATGTTAGACTTCTACCGATCCACGTCTGCTTTGTTTCTGTCTCTTTTGTACTATTTGTATGAGTCAAAATGTGTTGTTGATTACTTCATTAACATTCCCTCCCTAATACGGAATTGCTATTTAGTCTAGGGGTCTCCATGTACATGTCGACAAATATCTCATATACATAATAAATACATACATATATATATATATATATATGTTTTCTCTCAGAATTATAAGAGCGCTATTCTCAGTCTAATCATATGTTTGTTAAGCTTCATTCCTACAAATCTCCTAATGAAAGATTTAGGGTTATTTACTTTTTTTTTATACTATATATGCTTTAAGTTTTTAATCACATTGAATATATATACCTTCAGATTAGATTTAATATACAAATCTATACATTTTTCCCGATTAGTCTTCAATTTTGACTTAAAAAATTTTCAAAATACCCTTCAAATTGAAAAATACGAAAACTTTAATAACCTAGGGCGCGTTTGGTGTTATTTTTTTTAAACAGCTAAATAAAAATATTTTCTCTTCTTTTTATTTTTTATTTTTTAAACACAAAACATATTTGGTAACTCATTTATTTTTTGTTTTTAAAAATAAAAAACAAAAAATACGTTTGATAACGAATTTTGTTACATATTTTTTGAAACAAAGAAATCATTAACATGTGCTCGATGTTGGAAAATATGACCGACGACTCAAGCCAAGATTGAACCGGGGTTGGGGCTGGGGTCGGTCTAAAGGCCTGGTCATGATTGGGGTTAGGGTTAGGGTTGAACTAACTATAATGACTTATTTTTTCGGGCAGTCACTTAACTTGTTTAAATATAATTTCTTAATATTAATCTTACATGCTAGGTAAAAAAAAAATACTAGGTAAATTTTTTTCCTTAAAACATCCTTGAAAACTTACTTGAAATTGTTGCGACTTCCGTTGTGACATAAATTGAAACATAATTTAAAACTTGACTTAATAAAACATTTCATAAAATATTGAAAATATTTTTAGTAAAACATTTCTTGTAAGACATGTCTTTAAACATTTGCTTTGTTATAACTTTTAGAACAACTTTCCAAACAGTAAAATATTTTGTTAAAACAGCGAAAAACTACTGTAGTGGTATCCATACTCAACCTTTGCCACTGCCTCACCACGTCACCAAGCTCTTCAACTAGTCATCCTGGTCTCCTATAGGTCTACTTATAGGGTGAAAAAACTTGTAATGAGTTTTTGCTCAATAAGTTCAAACTAATCTCACAAAACATTATCTTTCTTTATAAAACTTACTTCGTAAAAACCTTTCTCATAAAAACATCTTTCATTAAACGTTTCTCGTAAAACTTCTTTCTTGAAACAATTCTCATAACATGTTTCTCGTAAAACATTTTTCATCATAAAACATCAGTTGTAACATGTTTCACATAAACATTACTCATAAAAACATTACTTACAGGAATGCAAGCAATATCATAATGCATGATTCCAACGTTTTATCATCATCATTAACTTTTCTGAACTATGGACCTAAGTGTACATACCAAATGTGCTTGACCGTCGAACATCGAGGCTATAGCATAACTTTAGCATGAGACTCCCCTTGAGTCGGGAGGCTGGTATGATACTTTCTTATTTTAACTAAAGGGTTAGATTACTGATCTTGTAATTTTTAGTAAACATGTTATATGGCATAACTTAATGTCTAAACATTAAACATAACAATTATAATTACAATACAAATCATGACTTGAACTTTAAAACATTATGCATAACAAATGTCATACATTTCAAACATTTATAAAGCATTTGAAATTTATTTTCTTCATGCTTATGCTTTAAAACTTACCTAAGTAGCGCTTTAACGTTCTTAGTTTATTCTTTTCCTTTTATTAGTCAGCTTTATATTCTGCTCAAATGACATCGACGATTAACTTAACTTTTTTTTATTACCAACCGACTTGATCGACCGTTCATTTCTTTTACTCAACCTCATTTCTTATCAGTTTACTCTTTTATTTCTTAACATACTTGTTCCTTAATCAAATTTCCCATCTCACTTAATGGTTTCATTACTTGACATCAAAGTGTTTGGGTTCCGTTTTAACGATTTCCTTAAAAATGACGATTTTATCTTTTACGGATTTTTCGTAATCTCATAACTTTACTAAATTTCTCTTTTTACTTTACGATTGCGTTACGTATGAAGATTCCTGTTAAGGGATGTTTTTTAAAATCGGACGCTTAGAGGTCTGTTTACGTCATTTTTGCAAAAAATGAGCATTTCACCTTTGACGAGTCTTAGAAAACATTAGGAAAACAACCCCCCCCCCCTCCCCCCCCCCCCCCCCCCCCCTTTTTTTTTTTTTTTAAATTCAACTTACATTTTCTTTTTACTTGTAATGTTGTGAAAGTGAGTCATCGTTTTCCTCTCATGGAAGATCTACTTTTAGAAAGCTTTACAGCTTTGAACCGTAAAATGAAAATCTTAACATTTTCGTTCTTAATGTATTTTTCTCGTAAAATTCTTAAATTCTTTTAGGCTTTCAAACATAAATTACTTGCTGAGCAAATTGTGTAGAAAGCTATCTTTACACAGTGAAAATTCCTATTGTACATGGTTTTACGGTTTTGGCCTGAAACATAAAAATCTTGACATTTTGCCTCCTGAACCAAAAATAACTATCTTATGTCAAAACATTCAATTTTTTTAACATGGATGACAACTTATAAAATATCTTTAGTCTAATTCAATCAATTTCAAAATGTTTTCCTCATTCAGCCGTTTTGAACTTATGTAATTAAATTTAGTAAAATTCATCTCATAAACCGTGCCCAATTTTTACAATCTGTTTGTGATCTTTAATAGTTTTGACGAGTTTTACGACTTTTGTGTTTTTAACTTTCCTACTTCGGACCTTACAAGGGAGTTTTTGGACATTTTTCAAAACTGTTGAGTTTGAAATAAATCATCCTCTAAGCATATCAAAATTTCATTTCCTTGAAAACTATCAAAATTTTGCTTACAATCAAAGTCTATGACACTTTTCTTTTAAAATCTTAAACCCTAGTTTTAAGACATGCTTCATCACCATCATACATACATCTCACATCATTATCATGCCATAAAGTTTATTTTACATGGCATAGTTCATACTTAGACAAATACATACAAAAGCCCATGAAAAAGAGCATAAACCTTAGAGTAAGGTTTAAGGTTTTATCTAGGGACTTTTGTGAGTTTTGTGATCCTCCACAAAGACTTGAATTTTGGCCATAATTCCTTAACATGATTTATGGAAAAATCTCCCATTAAAACCATCAAAAACTCAAGAGAAAACAACAAAAATCCACATGAAAAAGTTTAGATTTTACCTTTGAAAAGTTTCTAATCTTGAGTCAAAAACCTTGAACTTACCTTAGAATTTGATTAGTGGTTGTACTCTTGAGAAAATTTTTGAGAAAAAACTAGAGGGGCTGCCGGTTTTTGGTTGTAGGACAAAGAAAATGTTTCTTGAAGTTGCATAGAAAAATTATGACAATAAAGTGTGATCTTTTTCCTCTTTTGATAATGTTAGGATAGATGCCCATAAAGTATATGATATTTTATAATGGACATATTTATAAATAAATAAAGTGAATTTATTAATTATATTTGCATGTATATAATTGTGAATACGTTAAGAATATCATTAAAATTTCATAATTATATATGTGACTTTAAATATTGTATATAAGCATTACATATAAGAGGATAATATTTAAGGATGATAATTAAAATGATCAGTAATATATAAGTAATTGTTATAATTAATTATTCAATTAAAGTATGAAATCTTTAATTGAGCATTACTAGTGCAGATTATTTCAATTAAGAATGGAACGGTCTTATCCGAACCGTTAATATAACGAGTCATTAAATGAGTGCACTGTGTATAATGAGATTATATAGGATTGGGACATGATGAGATATAAACAACTTATAATTTTCGTTAAATATAACAGGTTCTAATCATATCGACTAAAGGTCATATATAAGATGATCTTAATTCTATGCTATTAGAAGACTTCTATTTATAGATTTATGTCTTTTGATTTACTCGGTATGGATTTGAAAATCAAATCTTATTTATTGTATCTTGAAGGCATGATAAAGTGAGTAGCCGAGGATGTTAATATTATAAGATGGAATCCATTCCTTCACTAACAAGAAGCAGATGAATAATTCTCGTAAGTATTGATATAGGGCTTGAATAATAAGAACACTTAATTCATGATTAAGTTCATGAATTTATTATTTATTTATTAGAGAATCAGTGGCACTTAAAAATAAAGAAGTAATTAGAGAAGTTAATGGATAGTATCTAGCTCTAATTATGAATTATTTATAGAGGATCGATTTATATATAATGATTGTATCAAATGGAGGACTCTAAGAAATGAGTAAATTGAATATATATAATTTTAAGAGTGTAATTTTAAGTATTTAGTAGAGTTACATTGAAATTAATAAAAGAGTAATATATTAATTGAAGAGTTTAGTTAATATATTGGTTTTATTAGAGCTTGGAGTTATAGGTCCATTAGTCCCCTGTCATCCTTATAAACACTGTTTGGAAAAAGAAAATTATTGATTTAAATAATTAATTTAGAATTATAGAATTCTAAATTAAATTTCACTCAAAATAAATTAATTATGAATTGAATTTACATTTATTAAATAATTATATTGTTTAATAAATAAAATAAAATAATTAATTTTTGAAGTTACACAATAGGTCGTTCCCACTGTGTGTAGCGTAGACAGTGGGAAGGTCCTACTGTTTATGGTGCCTAAGCATAAAGAGGAAAGTCCTCTTAAGTAGGAGAGTTTCCATATTTTGTATTTCCAATTTTGAGTAAATGTGATTTAATTTAAATATAAAAAGTTTAATGTGAAGACAAATGAGATTGGGTAATAAGAAGATTCTATCTCTTCCTTCTCCTTGAATTGGTGCCACACACAGATAGAGTATCTGTGTGTGTGGCACCTATGGCAGTGCCGGAATAAGAAACTTATGTATTTTGTTTTAATTAAACATTTAATATTAAAATTAAAATAAAGAGATTTTCTAAAATTGATGAGCTCTCTTATTCTCTATAAATAAAGGACTCTTCTATTCATTTAGGACACACTTGCGAGTCTTGGAGAGACTAAAAATACTCTGTAAAAAAACACTCACATAGGTGTGTAAAAAGAGAGAAAAAGAAGAAGAGTTCTTCTATTTCGTGACTTTAATTAGTTAAGGTCATTAGAAACCATATTTCTTCTACGCCCACATATGTGTCCATCCGGTGCCGAGGATTAGGTGAGAAATACGGTGGTTGCATCTTGTGGAGGATGCCCTTTGCCATTCCTTCATTTTTGTCATCGATCAAATTTCGGTAAGCAAAGTATTTACATATTTATTTATGCACAAAATTAATATAATCTATGGCATTGTATAAAAGTTTTTGAGAAAATTTTTGTTATACACGATCCATATTATCACGTTTTTGCTATATTTTGTGAAAAACGTTTTCCAAAACCAACAGATGACTCATGAGCTTAGTCATCACTTAAGTACATGTCGCGCCCCGTGGGACGGGAGGTGACGTGACAGATTATTTAAGTTAATAAAATGAAAATTTAATTAGAAACACGAGTTTAAAGGGGTTAAATTAAATATAAAAATATGAGTTTCAAAACCTTTTTGTAAAAAGAATTCATAATCATTAAACATATAAAATCATCGAGGCAAACCTTAAGTAAGAAATGAAACGACAAAAGTTACGAGTATTGGTCCCACTGACCCACAACTTGTGCACACACATAATATTGACAACATAATAATACAATCACAGTCTAAGTAGAAAGAAAATTAAAATATTACATGCCTTGATTAAATATTACAAATAAACTACTAAGATTCTCCTATTACTCCTGAGTCCTGTTCGAAGAATCTTCTCTAAACCTAAGAGGAGATCCACCTAGAGGAGGAAAAGTTTAAAACAAATAAAATGTGGGCGAAAGGCTCAATAGGACTATATTTTAAGAAATAGTAATTTAAAAGGGAATATCCTTATTCAAGAAATCACTTAAGAAAGGACTTGAATAAACAAATTTAAATAAAACCATTCTTACCCAAAACAATTTATTGGTTGGCTAGAAAGATCAATTTCTTTTCCTAGGCAAACCATATAAATAACACCACCGCCGTGGCCCAACTGGGTTTTAGGACCTGCCCCCAAAGTCGATCGCTACACGACCCGATCTCTTATATGTGTAACGCCCCAAAATTTATTTAAAGTTATTGTAATGTAAAATGATGAATTAGTGTGCCATAATCAATGTTTCAATGTTAATTTGATCATTTGATCAAATTTTAAATTTTAGGTTGTTTTGTTAACTTAATGAATTTTAATGATTCCTTATTATTTTAAAATGTTATTTCAAGTTTTTAAAACACAACAGTTTGTAAAATGTTAAAAATATTCCGTTTTACAAAAATGTGGATGGCATTTGGCTTTCGCACAGTAAAACCACCCACCATTTCTTTCTATTTATTCCCTCTCTCACTCTCTTCCTCTCACTCTCTCTGATCTCACTCTCTGTCCTCCTCTCTCCCGTGAGTCTCCCTCACTCTCTTCCTCTCGGTCTCTCTCTCTTCTCTCTCATTTCTCTCTCAAATTTTTGAATCAAAATTCGAATCCAAGCTTCAGGTTAGCAAGGAGGAAGCTTGGGAACGTGATTTGGCAACCAAAACGTGGATTTAAAGCTTCGATTCGAGGTTAGTTTTAAAATTTCTAAACTTTTTCAAAGTTTTGATTTTTCGTGCATTTTTGAAATCTAGGTTTGTTTGAGCTTAGAAAACCCTTGATTTGAGTTAAAAAAAACTTAGAATACCTAGAATCTAAGCTTTGTTTGAAGAAAAACGGATTCGATTCAAGATTTTCATTTTTTCTCATTTTCTCCCATTTTTGGATTTTTGGGATTTTTGTGTTTAAATCTTGTTTAAATGAGTTCAAAAGTGTTCTATTATGTTTTTCTATCATATATGATTAGTTTCCATACCTAAGATTTGAGAAAAACAGGTTAAAATCAAGATTTAGATTTTAGGAGATTGAAAACCCGTGGCTGAAATTTTTGGATTTTTCTAGTTCGACAGGTCAGATTCAAATGATCGACAGACCGGACTCATCCGTTTGGTAGGCCAAACCTGGAAAATGTCTGGCCGACCGAACCTGATTTTCGGCAGGCCGAATTGCACAGTTCGACCGGCCGAAGCAGGGCGTCCGGCAAGCCAGCCGGGCATAGAAAAATTTTGTGATTTTTCACCCGTTTTCACTGTTTTAAACCCCGATTGAAATTTCAACCTTGTAAAATGATTTTAAAGATACAAATGGCACATTAGGACATCATGAAATGGTTTAGTAACATAGAATGTCTCGATCTAGATATTGATCGACTTAGTGTATATCTAGGATCGTTCGTGGATCCGCGGAGCTAACGTATAGCGGACCGAAATTACGATATGGGGCATCGACACGAGTGTCGAGGTAGGACTTCTACCCCTTACTTTGGCAACCCAGTTTCAAAAATGATTTGGCTTTAAAAAGGGTTTCTATAAAAATGTTTTCAACAGTTGATTGAAAATGAAATTTATCGGTTGTATTTTTTTGTAAACCGTGAACTGAAATGAACTTCATAATGAATGATAATGAAAACATCCGATAACTGGGTTTTGAATAATGTTAGAAATGAATATAAGGGCATGATGCCATATCAGAGATCGGGTCGTGTAGCGATCGACCTTGGAGGCAGGTCCCGAAACCTAGCCGGGCCACTACAGTGGTGATATTCATGTGGTTTACGTAGGAAAAGAAAATGTATTTCTGGTCGACCGAATAAACTGTTTTGGGTAAGAACGGTTTTATTTAAATTTATTTATTTATTCAAGGTTTTTTTTTGAATAATTCCTTGAATAATGAGACTTTTCTTTAAATTAAATTATTTATTAAAAATATAGTCCTACTGAGCCTTTCGTTCACATTTTATTTTTTTTTAAATTTCCCCCCTTAGGTGGATTTCCATTTAGATTCAGAGAAGACTCTACGGACAGAACTCAGGAGCAGTAGAAAGATTAGTAGGTTATTTGTATAAATTATTTGCATTAAATGAACAAGACATGTAATGTTTTTAGCTTTCTTTTCGCTCGAACTGTGGTTGTATTATTATTATATTGTCAGTACCATGTGTGTGCACAAGTTGTGGGTCAGTGGAACATATACTCGCGGTTCTTTGATATTTTATTATTCGTTTAATGTTTATGAATTCTTTTATACAATATTGTTTTAAAACTTTCACATTTTATTACTTAATTTAACCATTAAAATTCTTGGTTTTAATTAAAATTTTTCTTTTAATTAATTTAAATAATCCGCCATGTCACCTCCCGTACTTCGGGACATGACAGAATGGTATCAGAGCTCAAGGTTATGAACCTTGAAAATTGTGCATGCATAGGTATGACAATGAAATACATCTGACAGTCCAAATTTTGTTTTCAGAAGTGAGAATGGCACCTAGACGTCGTTCGACAGCTGACGTCGAGTTCGAAAACGGTGAGGGCATGATGAGGTCTATGTTTGCGGCTTTTCGACAGATGGCAGCCAAGGCTAGACCAGAGGATTCTGATGTTAGTCGTCGGCATACGTATTTTAAGAAATTTCAACGTGCATCTATTCTGACTTTTGATGGTAGTAGGGATCTGCAGTTAGCAGAATATTGATTAGACTTTTGATCGTGAAGCATTTGGATACTTTTGGTGTGCTTGATGAGTACTGTGTGAAATTTGCTGCATATAAGCTTGAGGGTGGTGCTAATACTTGGTGGAAACAAGCTAAGCGTTTGAAACGCGGTGGTGATATTAGTTGGGACAGATTCGAGGAGCTGTTTTATGACAGGTATTTTTCACAGGGGTATAAAGATCAGAAGGCAGCTGAGTTCTACAGGTTGCAGCAAGGTGATTTGTCAGTTAAGGAATATGAGGCAAGATTTAATGAGTTGGCCAGGTTTGCTCCATCAGCAATGGCTTCGGAACGCGAGAGGTGCATTAATCTTCAGGAAGGGCTCAAGGCTCCTATTCAGAGACAGGTGGTTGCTCTGCGACTTAGGAGTTTTGGAGAGCTTGTGTCGTCAACAATATTAGTGGAAAATGATTATGCACAGTATTGTGAGGATCAAGCAAAGGCTTTAGGAGGATCGCAGATGAGCGGTAGGAAGAGCACCAGTAGCCGTCCAACTCCGGGAAAGAGCAAGCAGGGTGGCGCGAACAGTGATAGCAGCAGTTCATCTGGTAGCGGGCGCAGCAATCCCTATAGCTTCCATGTTCATTTCTGTTAGTAGCCCAGGACATATTAAGAGGAATTGCCCGATCAAGAGTGCCCGTCTTGGATCTCAGACTGGAGAGGATGCTAGTGTCAGTCTCAGCCTCAGACCCTACCTCTGCCTCAACAGTATCCACAGTTATAGTATTCTCAGTTCTCTCCTCAGCAGTTTTCATATCCGGCACAAGGGCAGCAGCCGCAGCATTTCCAGCTTAGCGTCCCTCAGTATCGAGAGCCGAGTGCAGCTAGTATACAGTCGTCTCCGTCTCAGCAGTATCGACAGAATAATCCGAGACCTAGCAATGTTGGAAGAGGAAAAGGAAAGGCACCAGTGCAGGTTCATGCTATGGCATCGGGTGGTTCAGATTCTCAGACCAGTAACGTGGTTGTCGATGGTATGATCTTAGTTTCTCAATCCTTAGCTCGCGTTTTATTTGACACAGGTGCCTTTCATTCTCTCATTTCGAGTTCTTTTATACATGCCTTGGGATTAAATATAGAAGAGTTTAATGAACCCCTAGTCATAACTTCTCCCTTGGGACTGGTGTGTGTGAATTGTGTATGTAAATCTTGTAAAATAAAGATTGGGGATTAGATTTTGAAAAGTGATTTGATTATACTCCCCATGAGTTCATATGATGTAATTCTAGGGATGGACTGGTTGTCCAGGTATAATGCAGTTGTAGACTGCCAACTTAAAAAAGTAACCCTAATGTCTGATAGGGGGACTATGATCACTTACTAGGGTGGTGGTGATTGGTTAATGAATGAGCGTCTCATAAAGTCATGTCTAGGAGGGCGAAGAAATCTGGTTTGTTGTGCTTTTCTTGCGAATCTAGAGTGCGAGCCCTATGCTTTGAGAGGAAGTGTAGCGATTCGGGTGGTTGATGAGTTCGAGGATGTCTTCCCCGATAAGTTGCTAGGATTACCACCGCATCGAAAAATCGAGTTTGGTATTGAGTTGTTTCCAAGGACAGCACCAATTTCTATAGCACCTTATCGGATGGCGCCGACAGAAATGAAAGAATTAAGGAAGAAACTTTAAGAGCTTGCTGATAAAGGGTATATTTGAAATAGCACATCTCCGTAGGGAGCACCGGTTTTGTTTGCTAAGAAACATAATGGGACTCTCAGGTTGTGTGTAGATTATCGGCAGCTGAATCGTGTCACAGAGAAGAATAAGTATCCATTGCCCAGGATCGATGAGTTGTTTGATCAGTTGGGAGGTTCGCAGTACTTCTCAAAGATTGATTTGCGTTCGAGGTACCATCAGCTCAGGATTAAGGAAGAGGACATTCCCAAGACAGCTTTTAGGACCCGATATGGACATTTTGAGTTTCTGATTATGTCGTTTGGGTTGACGAATGCTCCGGCAGCTTTCATGGATTTGATGAACAAGATATTTAGGCCGTATCTGGATCAGTTCGTGATCGTGTTCATTGATGACATTCTAGTGTATTCTAAGACTTGGGAGGAGCATGAGCAGCATCTCCGGATCGTGCTTCAGACTCTGCGGGAGCACCAGTTGTATGCCAAGAGGGAAAAGTGCAAGTTTTGGTTGACTGAGGTTAAGTTTTTGGGTCATGTCATCTTAGAGCATGTTATTTATGTGGATCCGTCCAAGATTGAAGCCATAGTGGAATGAAAACAACCAAGGAATAAAGCATAAATTCGCAGCTTTTTAGGTCTTACTAGTTATTACAGGAAATTTGTAAGAATTTTTCAAAGATTGCAGCTTTGTTGACGAGATTGATCAAGAAAAATGCCAGGTTTGAGTGGGGTGAAGAATTTGAGCTTGCTTTTCAGGAATTGAAGGACCGGTTGACTTCAGCCCCAGTGTTGGTTGTTCCTAGCAGTGACGAGCCGTATGAGGTTTACGCAGATGCTTCAGGACGCGGACTTGGGTGCGTGTTGATGCAGCATGGACGTGTGGTTGCGTATGGATCGAGACAGCTACGACCTTACGAGCGAAATTATCCTACTCATGATTTGGAGCTCACGACAGTGATTCACGCGCTGAAAATTTGGAAGTGTTATTTGTATGGAACGTCATTTCAGGTCTTCTCCGATCATAAGAGTTTGAGGTATTGTTCACTCAAAGGGATCTTAATTTGAGGCAGCGGAGATGGATAGAGTATATGGAGGACTATGATTTTGCGTTGTAGCATCATCCCGGGAAAGCTAATGTGGTCGCGAACGCGCTTAGCAGGAAGTCTTCAAGGATTCTTGCTTGTTTGGCTTTTGAGGACTGGAGTAGGGATGCGATAGTGAGTATGGGTTATGGTATCGTGAAGACTATGATCGAGTTTCGGTATATCATGTGGAGGCAACCGCAGCTCTTGTTCAGAAGGTGAAGCAAAATCAGTGGCAGGATCAGCATTTGTAGGGGATTTGGTCGCGGATTCAGAACGGAGAGCGGTTTGAAGAATAGAGAGTGCATGCAGATGGATCGTTATATTTTTAGGAGCGTCTTGCAGTTCCAGCTATCGCCGAGGTGACGAAAGCTGTTTTGGACGAAGCCCATAGGTCTCAGTTCGCCATTCATCCAGAGAGCACAAAGATATATCGTGATTTAAAGAGGCAATATTAGTAAAGAGGCATGAAGAAAGATGTTCGAGAATACGTGGCCTAGTGTACGACGTGTCTTCAGGTAAAAGCCGAGCATCGGAAGCCTGCAGGTCAGTTTCAGCCGCTTCCTATTCCAGGGTGAAAATAGGAGCATGTGACGATGGATTTTCTCACAGGTTTGCCGAGGATGGAGCAGCGGCATGATGCAATTTAGGTCGTGGTCGATAGGTTGAGGAAATCGACGCATTTCATTCCGTTCAGGTCGATATGTTCAAGGAGGATTCTCAAAAATTTGTATCTGCAGAACATAGTGAGATTGCATGGAGTTCCTTTGTCCATCACTTTTGATCGAAACACCAGGTTTAATGCCAAGTACTGGAGGAGTTTTCAGGAGGCTTTAGGTATGAATTTGAACTTCAGTACGGCGTTTCATCCTCAGACTGATGGGCAGTCTGAGCGGGTTATTTAGATTCTCGAGGATATGTTGCGTGCCTGTGCGTTAGACTTCGGCGAGAATTGGAAGAAATATTTGCATCTGGCGGAGTTCATGTACAACAATAGCTATCAAGCGAGTATTGGTATGGCACCGTTTGAGGCGTTGTATAGGCAACCGTATCGATCACCGGTGTGTTGGGCAGAGCCGAAAGACAGGGTTATTCTTGGGCCGGATGAGATTCGTGATAGCAACGAGAAAGTCACTATGATTCGAGGTCGATTGAGGGCAGCTCAGAGTCGACAGAAGAGTTATGCGGATAGAAGACATAGACCCTTAGAGTTTGCGGTAGGAGATTTCGTTCTCTTGAAGGTATCGCCTCGTAAAGGAACTATGCGGTTTGGAGTGAGTGGAAAGCTTGCACCGAGGTATATTGGACCGTTCGAGATCACTCTGCGTGTTGGTGTGGTTGCTTATCAGCTCGACCTTCCATCCGAACTCTCTCATGTTCATGATGTGTTTCATGTGTCGATGCTTATGAAGTGTCCGCCTGAGTAGGGTAAGATAGTTTCATTTCGCGATGTGTAGGTTCGGGAAGATACGACGTACGAGGAGGTACCAATTCAGATCATCGATCGAAAAGTGATCAGTTTGCGTCGTCGTGAGATCCCGTTGGTAAAGGTCGTGTGGCAGCATCACGGGGTTGATGAAGCCACTTGGGAACTAGAGTCGAGTATGCGGGAGTTGTATCCGCATTTGTTTTGTTTCTAAATTGAGTTGTAAATTTTGAGGGCAAAATTTCTTTTAAGGGTGGAGAGTTGTAACGCCCCAAAATTTTGAGAGAAAAATGAGAGAAAAGGAGAGAGAGACCAAAAGAGAGAGAAAGAGGCACTCGAAAGAGAGAGAGAGTGTGTGAGGGAGAGAGTAAGGGATTAAATAGAAAAAAATATGGGCAGTTTTATTGTGCAAAAACTGTATGCCGCTCATGGTTTTGTAAAACAAAACATATTTGACATTTGACACATTGTTTGTTTTAAAGACTCAAAATAACATTTTAAAACAATAAAAAATCATTGAAAATCATCAAAATAAAAGATATAACTTTAAACTCAAAATTTCACCAAATGATTAAATTAAGTTTAAAATATTCATTATGGCACACTAATCCACCATTTTACATTCTAATATCATTAAATTAATTTCAGGGCGTTACAACTCTCCACCCCTAAAAGAAATTTCGCCCTCAAAATTTACATATTGATTCATAAACAAAATAGATGTAGATACAGCTCCTGCATGCTCGACTCTTAACTCCCAAGTAGCTTTATCAACCCCGTTATGCTGCCACATGACCTTTACTAACGGTATATCCCGACGATGCAAACTGATTATTTTTCGATCGATGATCTGAACTGGCACTTCCTCGTACGTTGTATCTTTCTAAACCTATACATCGTAAAATAAAACTATCTTACCCTGCTCAGGCGGACACTTCTTAAGCATCGATACATGAAATACATCATAAACATGAGAAAATTCAAGCAGAAGGTCGAACCGATAAGCAACCACACCAATACATTGAGTGATCTCGAACGGTCCCACATACCTCGGTGCAAGCTTTCCACTCACTCCGAACCGCATAATACCTTTACGAGTCGATACTTTTAAGAGAACAAAATCTCCGACCGAAAATTTCAAGGGTCGACGTCTCCTATCCGCATAACTCTTCTGTCAACTCTGAGCTGCCCTCAATCGATCTCGAATCACGACGACTTTCTCGTTGCTATCACGAATCTCATCTGGCTCAAGAATAACCCTATCTTTCGGCTCTGCCTAACACACCGGTGACCTACACGGCCGCCCATACGCCTCAAACGATGCCATACCAATGCTTGCCTGATAGCTGTTGTTGTACGCGAATTCTGTCAGATGCAAATATTTCTTCCAATTCCCGCCAACGTCTAACGCACAACCACGCAACATGTCCTCGATAATCTGAATAACCCTTTCAGACTGCCCATCGGTCTGAAGATGAAACGCCGTACTGAAGTTCAAATCTGTACCTAAAGCCTCCTGAAAACTCCTCCAATACTTAACATTAAACCTTGTGTCTCGATCAGATGTGATAGACGAAAATTTCATGCAACCGCACTATATTCTGCAGATACAACTCTCCAAGAACTTTCCTCGAACACGTCGACCTGAACGGAATGAAAGGCGCCAATTTCGTCAACCTGTCGACCACGACCCAAACTGCATCATGCCGCTGCTCTGTCCTCGACAAACCGGTAAGGAAATCCATTGTCACATGCTCCCATTTCCACCTTGGAATAGGAAGCGGCTGAAGCTAACCTGCTGGCTTCTGATGCTCAGCTTTCACCTGAAGACACGTCGTACACTTGGCCACGTACAACTGCATCACGATACATCTTCGTGCTTCCCAGATGAATGGCGAACTAAGACCTATAGGCTTCGTCCATAACGGCTTTTGTCACTTCTGCGATTGCTAGAACTGCGAGACGCTCTCGAAAATACAACGATCCCTCTGCATGCACTCTCCATTCTTCAAATTGCTCATCATTCTGAATCTACGTCCAAATCCCTCATAGATGCTGGTCCTGCCATTGATTTTGCTTCACCATCTGAACAAGAGTTGGAGTCGCTTCCATATGGTACACCGAAACTCGATCAGTCTTCATAATATTGTAGTCCATACTCACTCAATGTCGCATATCTTTTCCAATCTTCAAGAGCCAAACAAGCGAGAATCCCTGAAGACTTCCTGCTAAGCGCATCTACAACCACATTAGCTTTCCCGCGATGATACTGCAACATGAAATCATAATCCTCCATATACTCCATCCATCTCCACTGCCTCAAATTAAAATCCATCTGAGTAAACAAATACCTCGAACTCTTATGATCGAAAAAAACCTAAAATATCGCCCTAAACAAATAACATCTCCAAATCTTCAACGCGTAAATCATCGCTATGAGCTCCAAGTCGTGAGCAGGATAATTTCGCTCGTGACGCCGTAGCTGTCTCGATCCATACGACACCACACGTCTATGCTGCATCAACACGCATCCAAGTCCGCGTCCTAAAGTGTCTGTGTAAACCTCATATGGCTTGTCACTGCTAGGAATAACCAATACTGCGAATGAAGTCAACCGATTCTTCAATCCCTAAAAAGCGAGTTCACATTCTTCATCCCACTCAAACCTAACGTCTTTCCTGATCAATGTTGTCAACGGCGCTGCTATCTTCGAGAAATCCTTTACAAATTTTCTGTAATATCTTGCAAGACACAAAAAACTACAGATTTCTGCTACATTCCTTGGTCGTTCCCATTCCACTATGGCTTCAATCTTGGACGAATCTACAGAAATACCATGCTTGGAGATGACATGACCCAAAAACTTAACCTCCGTTAACCAAAACTTACACTTTTCTTTCTTGGCATACAACTGGTGCTCCTGCAGAGTCTAAAGCACGATCCTGAGATGCTGCTCATGCTCCTCCCAAGTCTTTGAATACATTAAAATATCATCAATAAACACGATCACAAATTAATCCAAATAAGGCCTTAATATCCTGTTTAACAAATCCATGAAAGCTGCAAGAGCATTCGTCAATCCAAACGACATCACCAGAAACTCAAAGTGTCCATACCGGGTCCTAAAAGCTGTCTTGGTAATATCCTCTTCTTTTATCTTGAGCTGATGGTACCCCAAGCGTTAATCAATCTTTAAGAAGTACCGCGAACCTCCCAACTGATCAAACAACTCATCGATCCTAGGCAAATGATACTTATTCTTAACCGTGACACAATTCAGCTGCCGATAATCTATATACAATTTGAGAGTCCCATCATGTTTCTTAGCAACCAAAACTGGTGCTCCCCACGTTGACGTACTATTCCAAATATACCTCTTATCAGCAAGCTCCTGAAGTTGCTTTCTCAATTCTTTCATTTCTGCCGGCGCCATCAGATAAGGTGCTATTGAAATCGATGCTGTACTTAGGAATAACTCAATACCAAACTCGATCTCCCGATGCGATGGTAATCTTGGCAACTCGTCGGGGAAGACATCCTCGTACTCATCAACCACCGGTATCGCTACATTTCTTTTTGAAGCATAAGGCTCACCTTCCAAACTTGCAAGAAAAGCATGACAAGCTAGATTCTTTTGCCCTCCAAGACATGACTTCATGAGATGCTCACTCATTAACCGATCACCACCACCTTGGTAAGTGATCATCGTCCCCCTATCAAACACTAAGGTCACTTTTCTAAGCTGACAGTCTACAACTGCATTATACCTGGACAACCAGTCTATCCTTAAGATTACATCAGATGATCTCATAGGAGGTACAATCAAATCACTTTTTAAAATCTTATCCCCGATCTTGATTTTACAAGCTTTACATATATAATTCACACACCCGCCTCAAGGGAGAAGCTATGACTAGGGGTTCATTGAACTATTCTATCTCTAGTCCTTAGGCATGTACAAAAGAGCTCGAAATGAGATAATGAGTGGCACCTGTATCAAATAAAACGTGAGCTAGGGATTGAAAAACTAAGATCGTACCATCGACAACCGCATTACTGGTCTGGGCATCTAAACCTCCTGTTGCCATTGCACGAACCTAAACTGATGCCTTTCCTTTTCCTCTACCAACATTGTTAGATCCTGGATTATTCGATCGATACTGCTGTGACGGAGACGATTGCACACTAGCTGTACTCGGTGCTCTATACTGAGGGACGCTACGCTAGAAATGTTACAGCTACTATCCTTGTCCTGGGTATGACAATTGTTGAGGATAGAACTAAAGAAACTGCAACTGCAAAAATTGCTGAGGCGGAGGTAGGGTCTGAGGTTGAGGCTGACGACTAGCACCTTCTCCAGTCTAAGATCCTAGATGGGCACTCCTGATCAGGTAATTCCTCTTGATGTGTCATGGCTGTTGGCAATAATAACAATGGAAGCTGTAGGGATTGCTACGCCCACTACTAGATGAACTGCTGCTACCACTATTCACGCCACCATGCTTGTTCTTTTCCAGAATTGGACGACTACTGGTGCTCTTCTTACCGCTCCTTTATGGCCCTCCTAATGCTTTTGCTCGATCCTCACAATACAACGCATAATCATTTTCTACTGATATTGCTGACAATACAAGCTCTACAAAACTCCTGAGTCGTAGAGCAACCACTTGTCGTCAAATAAGAGCCTTGAATCCTTCCTGAAACTTTAGACATTTTTTACGTTCCAATGCCACTGTTGACGGAGCAAACTTGACCAACTCATTAAACCTTGCCTCGTACTCACGAACGGACAAGTCACCCTGCTGCAACCTGTAGAACTCAACCGCCTTCTGGTCCCTATACCCTTGCAGAAAATACTGGTCATAGAACAGCTCCCCGAACTTGTCCCAACTGATGTTACCATTGCGTTCCAAACGCTTAACTTGCTTCCACCAAGTATTGGCGCCACTCTCGAACTTATGTGCAACAAATTCCATACGATACTCATCTGGCACTCCAAGAGTATCCAAATGTTTCACGATCAAGTCCAGCCAATATTCAGTCAATTGCGGGTCCCTATTTTCGTCAAAAGTCAATATAGACGCACACCAAAATTTCTTAAAATACATATGTCGACGATTAATATCAGAATCTTCCAGTGTGGCCTTAGCTGCCATCTGTCAAAATGCCGTAAACATGGCCCTCATCATACTCTCATCATTTTCGAACTCAGCGTCAGCTGTTGAACGACATCTAGATGCCATTCTCACTTCTGAAAACAAAATTTAGACTATCAGTAGTATTTCATTGTCATACTTATGTGTGCACAATTTCTAAGATTCAAAACTTTGAGCTCTGATACCATTCTGTCACACCCCGTGGAACGGAAGTTGACATGGCGGATTATTTAAGTTAATTAAATAAAAATTTAATTAAAAACATGAGTTTAAAAGGGTTAAATTAAATATAAAAATATGAGAGTTTCAAAACCTTTTTGTAAAAAGAATTCATAATAATTAAACAGATAAAATCATTGAGGTAAACCTTAAGTAATAAATGAAACGATAAAAGTTACGAGTATAGGTCCCACTGGCCCACAACTTGTGCACACATAGTACTGACAATATAATAATACAATCACAATCCAAGTAGAGAGAAAATTAAAATATTACATACCTTGATTAAATATTACAAATAACCTACTAAGATTCTCCTACTACTCATGAGTCCTGTCCGAAGAATCTTCTCTGAACCTAAGCAGAAATCCACCTAGAGAGAGAAAAGTTTAAAACAAATAAAATATAAGTGAAAGACGCAGTAAGACTATATTTTAAGAAATAGTAATTTAAAAGGGAATATCCTTATTCAAGAAATCATTTAAGAAAGGAGTTGAATAAACAAGTTTAAATAACATCATTCTTACCCAAAACAGTTTATTGGTTGACCAGAAAGATCATCAATTTTTTTTCCTGGGTAAACCATATGAATAACACCACCGTAGTGGCCCAGCTGGGTTTTAAGATCTGCCTCCAAGGTCGATTGTTACACGACCCAATCTCTGATATGGCATCATGCCCTTAAATTTATTTCTATTATTATTCAAAATCCATTTATCAGATGTTTTCATTAACATTCATTATGAAGTTCATCTTAGTCCACAGTTTATAAAAATTAATCGATAAAATTCCTTTTTCAATCAACCATTGAAAACATTTTGATAAAAACCATTTTTAAGACTAAATCATTTGAAACTAGGTTACCAAAGAAATGGTAGGAGTCCTACCTTAATACTCGTGCTGGTGCGCCACACCATAATCCCAGTCCGCTATACGTTAGCTCCGCGGAACCATGAACAACCCTAAATACAAACTAGGTCTATCAGTATCTAATTTAAGATATTTTACGTTGTTAAACTATTTCATGATGCCCTAGTGTGCAGTTTGTATCTTTAATATCATTTTATAAAGTTAGGGTTTCAATCGTGGTTCAAAACAGTGAAAACGGATGAAAATCACAAAATTTGCCCTTGTTCGGTCGGCCTGTCGGTCTCATTGGCTCGGCTGGCCAAACAGCACAGTTTCGTCTGCTGGAGTACAAGTCCGGTCGGCCTAACATTTTCTAGGTTTGGCCTACCAGACGGATGAATCCGGCCTGCCGATCCTTTGAATTCGGCCTGCCGAACACGAAGTTCGACCTGCCGATCTAGAAAATTTTTAGAAATTTCAAACACAGGTTTTGAGTCTCCCAAAACCCAAATCTTGATTTCAATATGTTTTTCTCAATCTCAGGTATGAAAAACAATCATAGATGATAAGAAAACATAATATGATACTTTTAAACTCATTTAAAAAAGATTTGAACACAAAATCCCAAGAAATCCGAAAATGGTGAAAAATAAAAAAAATAAAAAATCTTGATTTAAATCCATTTTTCTTTAAACAAAGCTTAGATCCTAGTTGTTCTAAATTCCATTAACTAAAATTAAGGGTTTCCTAAGCTCAAATAAACTTAGATTTCAAATATGCATGAAAAATTAAAAATTTAAAAAAGTTTAAAAATTTCAAAACTAGCCTCAAATTCAAGCTTCAAATCACGTTTTTGGTTGATCAATCACGCTCTCGAGCCTTCAATCCACCAAAACCTGAAGCTTGAGCTTGATTGGAATTTAAATTTTGAGAGAAAAATGAGAGAAAAGGAGTCAAAGACTGAGAGAAAGAGAAAGAGGCACTTGGGAGAGAGAGAGAGAGTGAGGGATTAAATAGAGAAAAATGTGGACGGTTTTACTGTGCAAAAACCGTGTACCGCTTATAGTTTTGTAAAACAAAACATATTTGACATTTGACACATTGTTTGTTTTAAAAACTCAAAATAACATTTTAAAACAATAAGAAATCATTAGAAATCATCAAAATAAAAGAAATAACTTTAAACTCAAAATTTCACCAAATGATCAATTAAGTTTAAAATATTCATTATGGCACACTAATCTACCATGTTACTATTTTAATATCATTAAATTAATTTCGGAGCGTTACAGTACATTTGTGGAGAAATTTTCATCCAAAACAAATGGTAAAAGCCTGATACAATAAGGGGAAGATGTGCCAAAATTTCTTCCTTGTGGGTGTCCCATGGTGTGTCGCACAACAACCATTTTTTTTTAAAAAAATGCCCTTAGGTATTTATAAAACTAAACTAAAGACTAAAATGCAAAGAAACTTTGTTTTCCCTTCATTTGCCACAACCGATTCTTCAAGGGGAGATGTGAAAATTTTTCCACCATTTAGGTGTTTCCTAATGGCCCCACATTAATTGTTTATACAATAAATTACATTGACAATATTTTTCTTATACTGCTAGTATTCTTTCCATACTGTCATTATTCTTTCTATACTATTTATGAGGTCCTATAATCTTCCATACCAATCTATATTCTCCAAAAAGTATAATTCCTATATTGCTTAACTTTATATAGTCCAATTTATAAACTGTTTTAACTTTTTTAGTATAATTTTTGCACTGTTTAACTCTGTCAATATAATCCTTATACCGCATTATTCTAATATTGCATAACTTATGTACTGTTTAACTTTTATATTGTATGATTTCCACACAGAAAACCATATTTTTATCTTAACATTTATTGTAATACATTTTGCAACAGTTAAGCTATCTATTTTGTTTTTCCTTGCTTATCAATCAATCAATTTTTTGTTTAATTCATACTTAACTTGGGACCTATGCCATGACTTTTGATCTTAAAAATTCAATTTTCACTTTTATGAAATTTTTCATAAAAATTATATTTAAACATTAATCGTTGTGACACTCTTTATACTCTTAAAATATTTAACAAATTTTTTAGTATAAACTTTAGCTCACAAAATTTGTGCATAAATTATTTAACATTATCCCTTAATAATTGCATATATAATACACTAAAATTCTTAGATGTTACACCAACAAGTAGAGATTGAGGCCAGAATCAAACCAAGACAGGACAAGGGCCACAATTCATACAACTTGTAGCAATATCATTTTTTAAGGGAATATCATATTTTTTAAGTGTTACTAAATATCAGATTTTTAAAAAAATATATCTATTTTTCTTATTTCACCTTGAAAATAAATTATAAGATACCCTAAAAAATAATTGTAAAACTTGATTCACGTTTGTATTTTTCTCTTTTTCTTCTTTCTCCTGGACAGACCTCTTTCTTCCCTTTTCCTCTCTTTTGTGGACAAATTTTTTATCTTTGGCTTCTTTGGCATGATAGTTCTCCTCTGATGCGATAGTTAACTGGCTGCTACACCATTCCATGCTTGTCTTATCCGGTGAAGAGAGTTGATACCATCACAATTAGATCAGACTTTGTGTTGGACTCTGTCGCAAGCTTCGCATCCCTACCAATGAAGAGCCATTGCAAGCTTCACGTCCTAGACGCCGTCGATCTCTGTCATTTGTTGTTGGGAAGAACACCCGCGCTGCCTTCGTCAGCTATGGAAGCTTCTCTTGGAGTCGTCTCCTTTCCTCTAACAATGACACCCTTCTTCAACTTGATCAGTGCTTATGGAAGGATAAGCATACTTGACTTAGATGAAATGGCTACTATGATCAATCTTATTGGGGCACGACTTGCTAAACCACCCTCTAGCGCTGAACTTATGGTAACTACAGAACTTTTTTGCTTCCGACTTATTTTTCTCTTTGGGTATTTCGGTTGGTAATGAAACAAGAATAGAGGAAATACAAGAGTCTTTCGACTTACCCCTCCCATCAGAGGGACCTTCTGGAGATATCTCGATAGAAAAGCCCCCTTGACTTCGAATGCTCCGGCGTATAGAATTAGTGGGAGTGGACTTTGATGGTGATGGACACAATCTAGAAATTGTCTTTTCCTTCGTTACTAACTATTGTGAAGATTCACCTTCTGACACCTTTCTCTTCGTCTGCGACGGTGCGCCATACTTCACGCTACCATTCTCGTTGATAAACATATAGTGAGGGGAAGTCTTTTGGGCAAGGTTAATTATTGCTTGGGAACTTGACCCTTTCATTTTCTCTAGAAGGGTCTTAGGTTTCAGAGGCTTCAGCTTAACAAACATAGTATGACAGAAAACGACAATGCGAACTAGCTGATCTCATTAAAACTTAGCATAATCCTCCATCATATGACCGGAGCGAGACCAAGAGGGAAGTAACAACTCTTGATTCCATCCAAGAATGTCCTCCATCATGGAACCAAGAAAGAACAACTTTTTCAGTGCATACCTCATAGGTATGCTGGGTTTGTCTTGATCAAGTCTGAATTGCCGTCTAAATTAGTAAGGGTTGTACAAAATTATCAAATTGATGCCATCTTTGCTATACCCCAGTAACTAAGAAGGAATAACAACCAAAAGTAATTGTAGAAATCCTTAAGGTTGAACCTCTTAGAATCATCTTTCAGAACCAACAATGCCACCAAAGTAAACTCCTCCGTTGGATCGGGTGTATAGAAGCTGTCAGCGTCAAATGCTATGGTAAGGATTTGTAAGGGCAAAATCTAAATTCCTCCTCCTTGTCCAATGCCAAAAGTAGATCACACGGGGTAGGCTTTTTGTAGAACCATCTACAACATGCGAAAATCACCATACTCAGAAATCTCAAATCTCTTAAATTAGTTGCAACCTGCTCCAACGTAGATGGCTCTAGAGCATGACTCATAAAATGCTCCCATTGAAAGGCTTGGAGAAACCTTGTAGAAATGTAAGTCTAGTAGAATGTAACCTCCTGCTCCGCGAACTTCCAACTGATGGAACGACTCTAAGTGAACATACAAATGGCCCAAGAAGATTGAAGCTAAGAGGAACAAAGTGCCTTAAGCTATCTTCATCACCAAAGGAAAATATCAGCTTTGAACTATGTCTTTAGAGGTCTTCAGTAATTCATATCTGCTGAGCCAAAATGCCACGAGAGTTGCTATCTGGCACTTCCAATCCGAGCCTTCTCCAAAGACAAAAATGCCATTCTTAGCCTTGCCGAAGAAGAAACGGATCCAAGAAAGGAAACTTGACCTTTTATTCCATCGGCACCGTGCGACACCTAAATTCAACTCTGCTAGTATCTCTTACTCGTCCACATTAGCTTTAAGTCGGACAATGATTCTTCACCTACCACTAGGAGTTGAAGTAATACGGCAACATCATTGATACCAATCGAGAACTTTTACCATTTGGCATTTAAACTACATGTCGCCTCATTCCAGCGACAGAGCAAGTGCTTCAAACCTATAGCGTCATGGGATATCTCAAAGAAACTCAAAATAGTAATGAAAGGCAAGGCTCCAACCGATGATAAACACTAAAAGACCCCCTCGTCAGCCAACTCTTACTTCAACCAAGGTAACTAGTTGTCAGACCCTATAATTGAAGCCTTGAACTGGATAGGCACCATAGGGATTTTGCCTCTGTCAAAGAGGCATTTCAAACAGTCTTCCACTATAAAGGGACCATGTGTCCTCCAGGATCTCCATAACTACCTAGAAAAAGTTATCCTCTATTCAGAAAGCCAAGTCTGTCTTGTGACGGATGGAACTAAGAACGACTTCTTAACTTAAACCATCACAAAGTTTCGATAAAAGGGAGTTTTGTTTCCTCCAGCATGTGCAATCAAGATCAAGACTAAAGTGATTTATCAAAGTTTGTCAACACATCTAGTGTACAAAATCAACAATGCTACTAGGAATCTAGATTACTTCTGATGCGGGAAGACCATCGTTTACGAACAATTCCCATGTGTAGCGTCAGAGCAAGCAAGCAAGCAATGATAAGAAAACCAAAATTGCTTGAAAAAGAAGATGATTACGAAGAACTCCATGAAGAACAACCCAAAATTTTCTAGAAAATCTCCACAAGCACAATTCAAAGGATTCACGAGAAAAAAAAAACAATGCAAAAGATTTAGAAAGCACAACTCCAACAATGTAGCAAGGATTCAAGGGATTTTAACATCAAAGTCCAAAGAAAAAAAAATCTTTCTTAGCCTAGCATTTTAGGCCACCACAAGGAAAAGCATCCAACACATGTTTTTTCATCCATAATCGACTACAAATTAAGGTTTACAAGTTTCAACGTCACAACTATTATCATTAAAATAAAGGAGAAAAACAAGAAAGAAGAAAACCAACCTTGAAGAAAACAACAATGGAGTTTTCTCTCCTTAGATCTTTCTCTCTCCTCCAAAATCCGAAAAGCACCATCTACGACAACGGAGAGGCACGATTTTCCCATGAACACGCAAGAATGCGGTATGGTTTTCACTTTTTGCACATGATTTCTTCTTCTTCCCCACGAATTTTTTTGGTTTGTGTCTCTTTTTCTTTCCCATTCGAGTCTCTCTCTCCCTCTTTCTTCTCTCTTGAATTTTTAGTGCCGCTTTCTCTCTCTAGAATAAGTTGCTTGTTTAAGCGGTTTTGTTAGAAGCCCCTCCTCTGAATAAGAATCTTTTCACTTCAAAAAGCATGCTCACATCACCAGGTGTGAAGAGGGATGTGATGGTTACAGTATAATCATTACATTCTTTAAAAAAAACTAACCACTTACACATTTGAGAGGAGGTTACCTTTATTTATTTATATATATATATATATATATATATGGTAGTAATAATAATAATAGTTAATATACTAACATTTACTCATAAAGAGATATGATTATTTTTTAAAGAGTTGTTATTTTTGACAATTTAATTTTTATAATATTGAAGCATATTTTTGACTTTTGTGTATCAATATAAATATATATATATATATATGCAAATGTAGTCATGCATAATAGAAAGATGACGAGTATATAAAAATTGAATCTCTTTGTTTTTGGCAGCTATAAAGGTTCCAGCTTCCCTCGGAAGCCGCCCATCCACATAAACTTTTGGCAAATTGAAATGCGCAGCTGCTTCATTTCAGCATTGCTCCGGAGGAACACGACAACCTTTGAAGGCATCAACTAATGAATTTTCTCCCAGATCGTGCTTATTCAAGGAAGTGTTTTTATTTTGTTTCAAGAAGTCCGAGAAGCATAAGGCGAGCTGCCAGTGTCACGAAAACAAAGCATGAATTATCGCTAGACGTCTCCGAGAGATACGTATAACTCGAGCTATCATGATTGGTCATACAGACTATCTCACTTTGCTACATAGCGCCCGCGACCAATAGGGCTAATGTTAATGGCCAATTTCGTACCAAGTCTCTCTGACGGCCCAAGCCTAATATCTTTGTCTTACGGTATCGATAGGCTCACTTCGTGGACCCAAGCCATGCTTAGGAAACTATCATAGGTTGTGGTTTAGTAAGTCATGAGTGGTCAAATAAGCCCATTTGTTTTAGTTCGATTTGATTTTGAGTCCCGTTTAGAGGATTTCGAAATTAATCAAACTAAAATAAATAAGTGATGGAGGAAAACAATACAAAAGCCTTCTTTTTGCCCTTTAGAATAGCCCAAAAACTCTTCTTCTTTTTTTTTCTTTTTTTTTTTTGCCTTAGCATAGTCTAAGGAGTCAAAAATGCCAAGAAATACCCAACGATGGAGCACAGAATACACCTCTGAAGCGCCCAACATGCCTCTAGAGGCACGTCTCCAGAGGAGCCTTGTTTGCATCAAGATAATTTTTGTCCAGATCAAAAGTCCATTGTCGAAGGTTCTTCGCTCGCCTCCATCACCAATTCTTGCTCGAATTTTTGAGAATATTTTGACTACATGCCAGAAATTTCAGACTACATGCCAGAAATTTCAGACTACATGCCAGAAATTTCAGACTTAACAAAAAAAAAAAAGACCGAGTGTCAGAGGGCGAAGCATGCATGTTCGGCCTCCAAAAATAGATGGTCAGACTTGGTCAAACCACTTAGGAGCATCAGGCCTAGAGGGACCCTAGAGCACCCATAAATATGTGCCTTTTTCAACTAACCCGGAAAATCAACCTCCAAAAGCACCTGATGCTGCTCGCTCCAAAGAGGAAAGGAAGCTAGCATGCATGTCGGAGCACTTGGAGACTAGCTCCAGAGCAAGTTGGTCACCTTTACTATAAATATCCCTCTTCTCCTTCCTTCGACACGACACAATCAGAGGGACTTAAACCCATTTTCTCACACCATCTTCATAGCTTCAAAAAATCATCATCCTCTTCTAAGTTTGCATTCTTCGGACTTGGAAGATTTTCCAAAATTTTTGTGAAAAACTTGTTGTCTCTATTTGAGTCCCTTCCTCGATTGTCACTCATCTTATTTTCTCCAAAACTTACAACATCATTACCAAAAACACTTAGAAGTCTCGTCATAGTTCATCACCTATCTTTAGAATTTCTGAATTCGTCTTGTCCTTGATGGCCCAAACTTAATGACGGAGGCAACATGTATTTGCCTCTAGAGCACATTTTTCTAGAAAATTTGAAGAACTCTGAAACTTTAAGTATTATCTCCTCGGCTCATGAAAGTAACCCAGATCCAACGACAAAGGTAGCCTTGCTTCTACCCTACAAAGTCATTCCTCCATCAACCTTTCACTATTCCTCCTACCGTCACTATTTACAATAGTGTTCCTTGGTTGCTATATCTTTCGTGTTTTCTTGGTTTTTGTCACAGGTCTTATTTCGGTTGTTCGACAATGAAACAGGTCTTAGAAGCTTTTTTCTCCAGTCCAATTCGGGCTTAGCCATCCCCACCACTTGTTGGAGGTACTACCGTACGAATTCATCCATCGTTTTAGCCACGTCATCGTCAACACTAACAAATCAGAGCCCAACACGTGTGCTACCTCGACAAGTCATATCCTGCAAATCTAATGGACCCGAATAGAAATATTTAATAATTTTTTACTTAATGATGGTTTGATTATTTTAAATGTGAAATCAACTATTGACCGAGATAAGGTATATATCTGTATATTAAAATTTTAATATAAAAGTATACATTTGTTAAGATAAAAAATCAAAAATATAGTTTTTGAATAAACCTAAAATAAAAGTATAAAAAGATAAATATCTAAAAGATTCATATAGCATTTGAGTTGTGGGTTTAACTGTCTGTTCAAACTAAAAATTTTAAAGAAGTAATTTACTTTTGTGAAGAGAAAATATTATAACATAATCTATTTCAACTATAATTTTTTCGACTCTGGTGAAGCAAACATATATTGTTAGCTCACTCTACATGTGTGTGTATTGATTATAAGATATGATTGCAAAGATGATGGAGGGGACTTTTTCTACATGGTAATTATTTCGCATGTTTTGCAATATTCATTGTTTCATAAATAGTTAAAATCACATGGCCTTGCTTACAAAATGAGGCAACATATACCATCAAACGTCTTTTCTTCTTTCCTTTTTTTTTTAAAAAACCATGTAGGTGGATGAGACATAAAGTTAAATTACAAAAAGGTTCACGAAAATCAGATTTTCATGGGTCTTTCAGCCAAAGATAATCTTGAAGTACGGCCTTTTTAGTTAGTCAATTAAAAATTATTAGGTGGTAGTAAAATGCGGACTGGAATAAGTTGAAGAAAAAAGTTAGGCACCTGTCACTGATCCCCACCCTATATATACCTTGGAAAGTAATTAAAAAAAAAAAGTAAAGGAAAGGACATTCGGATGAATTCAAAAGAGAGATTCGAGTGTTGCATGTGATCGTCCGATCTTTTCAACATCAAAGCTTTTACATACATTGGTTGTACAACTTAGTTAAACTTATTAATTTTAATTATTTATAATATAAAATTTTTATATATTATAATATTTTAATTTTAATTTATAATTTTAATTATATTTTTAAATCTAATAATGTTATTGCACGAAGCGATGCTAGTCAGTGATACACATAATTTAGTGAGGGCACGAGCTTGTAAAATTTTGGTTGTGTCTTACCTAAAAGGAAATTTACAATTAGACATTTTCAGTAGAAAAGGATTAATAACTACATATAGATAAATAAAAAGTAGTTCTAAAGAAATTTATAACTTTTCATTAAATGTACTGCCGTATTAGGCCATGTAGTAATATGGCTATAGATCACATATTATATTGGAGGCTTGGCGCAAGACCTGACTAGTGACTACAAACCATTCATGAAGTGCTTTGCTTACTGGTTACATATTGTAAAATTGTAAAGCTTAATTTTTGTCTTAACGATTATTTTCTGACGTAAAACACAAAGATATTTGAAGTGTGTGTTTTTCTAAACTAAACTTCTTTTTCATTATGTTTTCTGCAAAAACTGAAAATACACATAGCTTTTATAAATTATATTGTTTTTTATTTGCTTTTCTTACACCATTTTATTGCTCTCGGTAATATACAATTGTAGCGTTTTATTCTTAACAAAAGCTATGATTGTAAGCAATGTAAGTAGGTCAAGTTTTAATTTTCTCATTTTGACATTGGAAAAAGATATTATACCTGTTGAAACACATTTTCTTTGTTTTTTGTTCGTAAGTAACGTGGAATTCCAGATAAAGTTTAAGTTGGGTCACTAAGATTAGTGGTAGGACACTAGTCCTAATCAACATCATGTTAACCCTACACCCCTTTGCCAGTTGCCAACTACTATATAATATATCACTCCACAAGGCTAATTTGCCTTACAATAGAAGAAATGACCATACACATATTACCTGGCTTGCTTTCTTCAAACAACTCGCTAGTTCCAACATTTCCTTATCTTTTGCATTATCATTCCATTTTTTCTTTTCTAGTTTAATGGGAGAAGGAATGTTCTTAGTCTCGCGACCAATGTCTTAAGAGTAATTTACTGAGACCATAACTAGAACAACAAATAAACACGACTCATACTTTTGTCTATTAGTATTTAGAGAGTCTAAGTCATAACAACATCCTAAACTATATTTGAGAGACTCGTTAAGAAGCATATATTACAGCTTTATTGAATGACAAGAATCAACACTTAAACAATAAGAGAGAGAATCCTACTAGGTCATTCTTTTTCCACCATGCCATCACTATGAGTGGTGCATTTTCATTCCCCTTAGTTATAAAAGACTTGTAATTATATTGCTGTATTGTTATTTGTTACCAAGTTAACAATCCATAGCGACAGGTCGACGAGAGACATAATTTCAATCTTATTGGGAGTAGTAAAAATTGATTCTTGTGCATTAAATGATAGAGCCCGGTATGGTTTTTTTTTTTTTTTGTAATATACAGGATATTAATTAATAAAATCTTTGTTCAGCAAATTATACAAAGGAATTAGGACCTCATTAAAATGTTTTTTTTTATTTTCCTTTTTTTTTAACGAGGAAATAAATGAAACAAAGGCTTGTACTATTGGATTTGATCGGATTGAATTCCATAACATAATTCCTTATTAGTCAGTCAACGTAGCACATGCAAAAGGGCCCAAAAAGCAGAGAAAAGATCTAACACAAACATAGCAGATACGTGATCCCAAAAATCCACGTGGAAGCATTTCGAAGGGTGACATATTACATACGTGGCACTAAATTTGCGGTGGTGCCTTATTAGCCATCAAATTGGAGCTCAGTTGTCGATAGATGATTCTAGATCCTACACGTGGCAAAGGAAAATTGGAAGAAGAATATATATATGTATGTATGTATCCTAAGAAAATGGAAACATGAGAGTTTTTATACATTTTATTTAAGTTTTGCCAAGATTGCTTATCCGAGCTTGGGCATTAATAGCTACGTGTGGACCAAACCAAGACTAACTGTCACAGACGGTCACGTCCTTGTCACATGGCTCTCCCTTTGCAGGGCGGCACCGCCCTCTTTTTTGATTTTAGAGAGAGAGGGGGGCAAGGTTTTGAGGAGAGAGAGAGTTAATAAAATATTGGAAGGTTTTTCTCATATTTATTTAGTTACTATGCTCTTGCAATCATTAGTAATTTTTGATCGCTCCGGAACCGGGATACTATGCAACGGTTAAATAATGAATGTAGTGCTTCTTACATACATATAAATCGATCATATATATATATATATATATATATATATAGTCATAATTGACGACCCCAACATGCGTAGAAGGAACAAAAAAAAAAAAATTAACGCAATAAGCTCTTGGGATCGGGAATGTGGATTTTACTCTAGCAACATTTGAAAACATAGATGCTTCGTTTTGGAAGCACCTTAAAAAACTTTAGCTTCTTATATTGTAAAATTTTATATGTTATAGTAAAAAATAAAAATTTATTATAATGTAAAATTTTTACATATTATAATTTTTAAATTTAAATTTTAAATTTTAACTAATTTTTTAAATACACTAAAAAAACACGTAGATTGTAAAAAGTTATATTTCTTTTAAAAAAAAATTATACATATATTATATATATTTATGTAAATTATGTTTTACATCATTTATCAAATGTTTTATATTTACTAATGCAACAAAGCAATTATCATTACTTCTTAAATTGGTAAAATATAGTTTGTATGATATAAGAAGATATAAGAGCATATTTTTTTATTAATATAACCTTTCATTTGACGTTTAGTTGGAAACTGATTAGTTTCAATTAAATCTAATATAAAACTATCACATGCAACATTAAAAAATAAAAAATTGTTATAATATAAAGCTCTTACATATAATAATTTTTAAACTTAAAATTTTAGTTAAAACTAAAGTACCAAACAACCTATAAAAATGACTAACTTGTTAATGCATAATTAGGCAATATGAAACTTGAGTACCTACCATTGACCACTTGTTATTTTTACCACAACCTAGGTAATTTTTTTTTCTGAATAATTTCTGTTATTTAATATGTGGATCTACATTAAATCTTCACTAAATTTACAAAAAGGATATTCCACATATATATATATATAAACATTCACAAAAAGGATAAAACCCATTAATGAAATTAGTTCACCACGTGGACGGATGTCGTGGACCGAGGGCGACCAACAATCCACCATAACCACAATATAGGGAGACAGCTCCGTATCGGCAGTAACCACCAAAAATATCCTTTTGGGGGCCACTTTTGTCCACAACTTATCTAGTCACCATTATCAGCCACTCGTCCACAAATGCTTAATTTACTAATCCACCCTTCTCTCTTCATATAAATTACTATTGCTCATAGCACAATTTCATTTCTCCTTTTTTAATAACAATTTAATTTTTTTGAGGTTTTTTCTTAGGATGTAAACAATATTCTATAGGTGGAACTAAACTATCAGATTTTTATCAAATTTTGTTTATTTTTTTATATTTTTTTATTTTAATGTGATTTTCTAAAATTTAAGTTTAAAAAACAGAACCTAATAATACATATGTTGTATTATTTTTTTTTTAAAAAAAACACTTTCACATTTTCCTATATTGTCGTTTCTTATATGTTGTTTGATGAGTGCCAAGTATTTTTTTTTTAAATACTTATGAGTGCCAAGTTTCAAAGCAGGATTTAGGCCTCTAGAAAGGATTTAGGCCTCTCCTTGTAATGGCTTCATATTTCCAAATATTGGATTACAAAATGTTTTTATTAATATGATCGTTTGTAATTAATTATACATATATTTAAGGAATGTTTACCATTAATGACTTCTATCACACTCATATATTAACTAAAAGGAGAAGAATCGAATTCAATTTTGTAACTTCAAGATATAATTAGATGACACGGTCCATGAAAAATTTCAGTATTTTTTTTCCTCCTTAAAAAGGGAAAAGAACCAGGCTTAGTTAACAAAACTAAAACAAATAGATAAAATTTAAACTATAGAAGACATAATTGAAAATTTACTTATTATAAGGGGATTTCTATGGATTGATGTATAGAAAAAGATAACGATCAAATCAAATGGTTAAAAACAAAACCCTACCAAAAAGGTCCGAACTGTAAAAGGACCCCAATTATAAATGCCTAAATTCTATGTGACCTTATTTTTTAGACCCCCAAAATTATTCTACTTAATATTGTTACTTTTAAATAGTACAGTAGGTTTAATCAATAAAAATAAAGTGCCCGTTTGGTTTGAGTATTTGAATAAAGATTTAAATTTTTGTGAGAGAAAATATTGTAGTAAAATGATTCGAACCGTGATTCAAGTATTCAACCAAACGGCCCAAAACAAAAAAACAAATTTGAACTATAGAAGACAAAAAAGGAAATTTACTCGTTATAAGAGGATTTCTATGTTTAAATCTGTAAAAAAAAAAAAAAAAAAGTAAGGATCAGATCAAACAGTTAGAAAAAAACTCTACTATAGTAAGGCCTAAACTGTAGAAAAACTCCAATTAAAAACTGTCTGAGTTCTAAACGACTTTTAGACCTTCAAAATTCTTCCATTTGTTGTCGTTATAGTGCACGATTCCAATCAAAGAGTACACTGTAGCTATATGTGTGTGTGTGTGGCATTAGTCCTTGTATGTGGATTGTACATCCAAGGACCAAAGTAAAGCCGAGAATGACACCGTCGACGATTGATCAAGAGGGCATTATCGGCTTGAAATTATCACTGCCAGTAGTGCTGTACAGAAGTAGTACTCACTCCATTCATCAAACGTGCATCCATCAATATTCAATAATGGAGTTATATATATATATATATATATAGACACATATATACATATACACATATTTTTCATTGTCTTTTTTGTTAAGCACATTTGCAAGGTAATCTTCGTACAGCAATCATATATATCTCCACTTGCTTGTGTACTCTCAACTCTCAACATAAACGCACCCACGTTTGAAGAAAACCCAAAATGGAAGTCTAACCAGAAGATGAAGAAAAGACATAATTTTTTTAATTATTTTTTTTTAAAATCAATTATTTCGAAAGCTTAAGGTATTGCATATTTATTATACGGTTCTATAATCGTCGTGATGACGATTATATAACGTCTTTCATTTGTTTTAATTTTTCTTCCTGATGGTTCAACGTCATCAACCATTCGAACAATGACATAAGGTTTAAATCATAGAGAGGAGAGAAAAAATGGTCACACACGTTTTTGGAGCAAAACTCCAAGAATATTAACTTGGTGCAATTCCATGAGATTAGGGTAATCTAAGATGAAGGCAACACCTCATATTGTTTCCAGACATATGTGATGTCTTGTGGGGCCAAACCCCTGATTTGATATAGCAAACAAAATTCAAATTTTGGAGAACTGAGTCACATTTCACAAAATTAGCTATATATATATAAGAATTGTTTTTAGATAGACATTCATATTGGTTAGACATTTGTAATATTTTTCGTTCGTCAATTTAACATCCTTTGTATATATTCATTTTACATTCAATTTATTTTAATGTATCACTTAATAAATGTAGCTCAAAATTTATAATTTTAAGGGTTACATTTAATCAAATTAAATGTTATACAAACAAATAAATAATGTTACATTAATAAAAGAAAAATATTATAAATATCAGATTAATCAGGCAGTCGGATTTGAACCTTTGTCTATATTATTTGTATATATATGGGGCTACTGTAGTTCTTTCCACATAATTAGACGGCACATCAAAGTCATTAATCTTATCCTCTAACAAAGCTAAGCGTTCATTTATTGTCAAAAGTTCCGAGCTCGTCGACAAGTACATATTGATACAAAATAAACAAGCAAAAGTCCCATTTTCCCCACACCAAAACCAGGCCTTGGAATTCCTCGGAAAAATTAATAAAGACAATGGACTGCGCGGACACGTGTACGGCAATGACAGTCTGGCCTTAATTAGTATGATTGTAACGCCTAAAAGTGTGGCTAATGGACAGCAGTATTTATTAAATATAAATAAATTTTATAATATTATTTTAAATTATTAAAATATTATCTATAAGTCTTTAAAATAAAACAAAACGAAATTACATTTAAAATTTCAATCCATAATTTAGTATAGCATCAAATATTAAAAGTACAACTATTATCATCATTATACAGCTTCAGATAATTTTAACATAATCAACGCTATAGTTTAAGATTCTTATATAATCAAATGAAATATATATAAAGCTAAAATAAACTCCGACACATCAGAGACAGTGCTATTGTCTACTCCTAGTCAGATAGATTACATTGAACTTCACCCGAGAGGTAAAAATAATAGGGAATGACCATGGACATGCTCAATAAGAAAACCATTATTCGCCTTTAGGTTTTATTATTTATCGTGTTAATACCTGCATGGTTAGTTTATTTCCAACATAATATTATTTACTTTTAAACAATTTCATTATGTTCATAACTCGTGGATGCTCTACAAATGAACTTTACCCTTTTTTATATAATATTATTTATGCTTAAATAATAATTGTCGACATCAACAACGAAACTTAGAATTTTGTCTCTCTGCTCATCGTAATCCCCAAAGAGCGCGCTTGACAACTCAAAACACCAACCCATGAGTTGTAGGTGAGGGAACATCGAGTCCCAAGTCCTCACCAAGACATTTCTTGTATAGTATGTTCTGGGACTTTCGACCAAATGGTGCATCAACACCTACCTCCTATTTACCTTTTAAGATATACATACCCAATAATGTAACTGCCACTCTCTTCACATCCCACCATCTTCTCATATCCTTACCGATATGTATAGAGTCCATGTTATCTAACCATGTTTCTCAAAATTATATTAAAACATGTCAAATCACTTGACCTCATTGTACAGTGTAGGACGAGTCCATAATATTATGTCTTAAGTGATATTCATGTCATAATATCAACAAAATAATATATAATTTATCTTGTAAAATAGAAAACTAATTTTAATTAAACAAAACCTTTCAAAAGTTGAGTAATAGAATCTATACCTCTTTGGCAACTAATCTACTGATAACTTCTAGTTTATCACCATCACCGCGTATGCTCTAAAAATCTTGACAACTTTATGTCATATATGGTTAGAAATTATACTAACGGTATCATCATTCAAATTATCATTATGTTTATTTATTTATTAATGTGCCTCATATACACTTTCACTACAAATATGCATGGACTGTTACTAACAAACGATGTCTGCTATAGTAAACAATGTTTGCTACATTACATCAGTGAAACTACATCATATTGTTGGCACTACCCAAGCTACAATAATGACGCAGCTACAGTATGCCGTTTTTAGGCTGCAATTGTCATTTTTGTTTTGGAAACTTTTTCAGAATTCCAATTCATGGTTTCTCATCTTTTTCTCTAAATTTTGGTTCACAATAACCATAAAAGTTGACAACATACACACACAAAATACATTGCATAAAATTCCTCAAAAATATATTCATAACAATAATCATAGTATTAATTAAAGACATGCTTTCACAACATACTATTATTCAGGTAATACAATGGAGGAAATCCTTACAAAAACTGCTTAAGAGGTTGGATAGCATTCTCCCATTGCTTCTCTTCTCTTTCTCTTTTATTTCTTTCTTTCTCTCTATCTCTTTCCCTCTCGCTCTCTTTTTTCCAACTCTCTTTTTCTCTGTTGGGTTCTCTACCGTGGGGGAAAGAATAAGAAGTTGGGCTTATATAAAGAAAATAGAGAGGAAACAATATTAGCCCACATAATGTATTTTCACGTGGGTGGAAGCAAGGAAGGAGAAAAAAGACGAATAGAAAAAAAGAAAAAAAAGAAAAGAATAGGAAGAGTTGGGGAGCAGGTGAGGAAAATTAGAAAAAGTCGGTGAGAAAATGGACGTGTCTCTAGGGGTGGTTCTGGAGGAGAAGAAAAAAAAAGAAAAAAAATTGGGTGTTACAATGATTAATGACTAATCCATCATATATCAAATCTCACTTATTTTATGTTTGATTCAAATGTAATCATCAATATGATTATCGAATGAACATTGCTGAACAACCAGAATCAGGCTAAAAAAGCACTATAGAACGACTAATTTGAACTCAAGACTTTATTAAGAAAAAAAAACAATTAGTCTTGCTGTCCCCACTTTATTTTTAGGTGGTTCGTGTTGCTTATCATTAATTCCTAACATATTCATTATTTAATACAAAATCAAATTGTGTATAAATGCTAAGTTTTTAACACAAATAAAAAAAATCACTTTTCAAAGTATTGCTATTCTGGATGCTAAATACTATATTTCGTGGAAACTTTGACACAGATACAAAATTTGCTCTATTTTGACATTTTATTGCTATTTGTTGATTTATTTATCTTTTCATTTAATTATTACAACATTTACATTTTCAAATTATTTATATTATATTTTACTTACATATCTTTCAAAACTTAATAATTATAGTTATAATAAAAAGTAGATATAACATTTAAAATAACATTATGTATTAGAGTACAAATAAAAATATAATTTTTTTGGACATTTTTGATACTAACTATACATTAGGATTAGCATTTTTATTGGACATGGTACAGAAGAAAGCACCTTATTAATTCCCCTAATTAGTATATATAAATATTTATGTATAAAGGTTAATAGTTTTTAACTAATAAAATATAAATTTTATAAATATTTTATTTGTTGAATTAGCTTCTTTGGTTGATGGATTTCAAAGAAAGCATGAATAAAAATTTATTTAAATTTTTGCTAAAAAATTAAAAATATTTTGCCAAAAAGGGTTTGAACTTATATATATATATATATATATATATTTATATTTTTTTTTCTGGTTTAAACCCTTGAAAAAGATGATACCGATTTCTCTAGTAGTGTTCATCAAATTGTATATTTCATATGGTGTGCGTAATTCATGGATAACTATGAGGGCTCTTTTGGTAACTTAGTGCCGACCCTCTTTATTGCCCTTTATAAGAAGTGGATGCAGCATAAGAGGTGCCACAGTTGAGCACATTAAACACTTTAAATTAAAAAAAAAAAGGCTTTCTTCTTCATCATCATCTTCTTCTTCTTCCTCGTTTCTTATTCTGTCTCTAATTTCTACCCTCGCCATAATTTCCTTTCTGGTCACATTAAGGTATGGAAATCATATAATATCTCATAAAATCATGATTTTCTCATACCGTTAATTCAATAACCATATCATCATGATTATATACGACGACTACTTTTTCTGTTTTATTCCTCCTCCAATATATAATATATAGTGCTCTCTCTCTCTCTCTCTCTCTCTCTCTCTATATATATATATATATATATGTTTATCTTCTTTGTACACTATTTCATTTCCATTCGTACAATAATGGGCATGAAAACATATTTTTTTCCTTTTCTTGGAAGTAACTGTTTCTAGTGTTTTATGATGTTGGGTCAATATAAACTATCTCAATAATTTGCTTTCTTTCTCCTGATCAGATGATAAGAATATCATAATTACTCTTTATTGACTTCTCTTTCCATTATGGTACTATAGAACATGATCTAAAACTTTTCACAATGACCTGCCTAAATTTTACTGATCATGATCATGATCTCTCTCTCAAATGATCATTCAAACAAAAGAAATGTTAAAGAGCGTTAAGCACTAGTACTATTACATTATCTCCTAATTTTAGTGTGGATTAATGTATTCTTCTTCTTAATTCATACCACAAAATATTTAAGACGACAATACTATATGTGTGTGCGTGTGTGAGTATGTATATTATTTTTAACATCGTTATCTTTTAAAATCCATACCAAATGTGTACTCTTTTAAAACACACATATTCAATTTGGGTTATTTTCATAGTTGCATATATATATATATATATATATATGTATGTTTGTATGTATGTATGTATAAATATATAACTTTTATGCAACTGGATCTTGTGGTTTTTGATCTAAAACTCAAAAACTCCAAAATTTGTGAAATGGGCAATAAAAATATTTTATAAACTATATTAATTTAGCTTCTTTTTTTTTGGTAGATATGGAGAAATTGAGTATTAGTATCAACAATAATAGTAACAACAACATTGGTCTTCCACCGTTGGGTACGTCATTGGCGAGGACAAAGTCGGACCAGCTGGTGGAGAATGTGGCGGCAGATTTCAAGTCTCCGCCCCATTCGGCGGCGGCGGCTGCTCCAAACGACGCCGTTTCCACTTCCGCGGGGGACGCTGGCGGCGGCGGCGGGGCGCTGTCGAGGAAGTCTAGCCGGCGGCTGCTGTCGGCGGCGTCGCCGGGGCGCGGCGGCGGAGGGAAGAACACGCACATAAGGAAGTCCCGGAGCGCGCAGATGAAGTTCGAGCTGGACGAGGTTAGCAGCGGAGCGGCGCTGAGCCGAGCCAGCAGCGCCAGCTTGGGGCTGTCGTTTTCGTTCACCGGCTTCACCGTTCCCCCTGAGGAGATCGCCGATTGCAAGCCATTCAGCGACGATGATATCCGTACGTAAGCTGCTTTTCAATTAATATTTTAATTACTCTTTTTTTTTATTTATTATAATTAATTATTTACTCTCATGCAAAATTTTTAAATTAATTTCGTAAATGTTCTTGATCTTATTTTGATTTGTCCTGTAATTTTTAAGAAATATTATTTATTGTAGTCTTTCAACCACGTAAATCGTTCAAAACAATCATTTCATCATGGAAAACATGACATAAATGTTCTAAATTATGGAGCTTATCTAAATATTATGTATGAGTATGAGTCCTTATTTTCAGAAAAAGGAAAAAAATTAGAGTGAATTTATCTCAATACTAAAAACGAATTAATTTCTATCTTTCCAAATAAGTAGCATATTTTCGAGGAAAAAAAAAGTAATGTCAATTTAAATATAGTGTAACATACTAGCATTATTCCTTCCCAAAAAAAAAAAATTAGGTCTTAATTTTTTGGCTTTGATTATTTTAACGGGCATTATAAGTTATTTATTATTATTATTATTTTACACTTTGACCATAAAACATGTTCCTAGGTTCGTTTTTCCTTCTTTTATTAAGTCATAGTTTGATGGAAATCCTATATAGTAGGTAATTAAGATTTCTAAATAATTCTGAATACTGACATTTCATAACATTCTATCTTATTTACATATTGTTCAATTTATAATTTGTGATAATTTCTCCATACTTTAAACTAAAAAATTCTAGTTTGTCGCTTGCTTGTTTTTTTTGTTGAGAGAGGGAGAGAGTTATTGCTGAACTTGGAGTGGGTTGCCCACCCTAGAAAGACCATATTTTGGGAAATTAAAGACGGCATATTAGTAAGGAGAAGACAGAGTGATAAGAGGAGTGATTGATGTGAAAGTGAAAGGCATTTATAAAACTAGTCATACTTTTTGTGAGAACCATGCAATTGTATCAAGCACATCATCAAGCACTATTATTAATAAGAGATACGTTTTATTTGTGGATTATATATTATTAAACTTATATTTTATTAGTAGATAGTGTTTACCGGTTGTTTGGATGAGTGATGAGTTGGTTCTTATTACTTTTTTAGTTATAAACAATGTGTTTTTATTACTTTTTTAGTTATAAACAGTGTAAAGCTCTCACATGTTATAGTAACAATAAAAAAAATCATTATAGTGTAAAACTTTCATATAATAGGCTACATGCTAAACTTTTTGATATAATTTGAAAAAAAATTTTCATCGTCGTAGGATTAAAATTGCACTACTCATAGAATAGAGGGACGCAGTCTAATATATTATATTTTTTAGATTGAGATATACTATTTTACAAGTTTAACTCCATATAGGCTAAATAAGAATACTCATATAATTCACTCATTTTTCTTTTCTTTTCTTATTTGCACTCTCATTTTCCAAGAAACAGCCATTTTATGACCTTAAAAAAGTTTCTGGACCTCATTTTCCAACTTTAGCTCCTTCCATCTGTCTCTCTCTTTCTTCTTTTTTTATTTTTTTTCTCATTTGCGAAAAAGAACCATTTTCTTTATTAATTAAATATTCAAACTTACATTCACGACCAGTCATGCGCGTGTTTTTGATGGGTCTAATGACAAATTAAAATTAGCCATAAATGGTCCCAAAGTTGGAAGAAAGTGAAACCATATGTTAAGTTTTTTTCTTTTGAAAAGGAAACCATGCATGTATAGTTTTTAGATAGCAAATGAGAGGAAAATGTGGGACCTCCCACGTGCTAAATTTGACTTAATTTTTAATGCAAGTCAGTTCATTGAGGTTATTCTTTCATAGGTTCTCAACTACCTCTTTACCAACACAAGACTTTCTCATATAGGATTGCTATGTGTGGAGCTTAAATTAGTCAACACTTGTGTACTCTAATTAGAAGAAAGGGAAAGAATCCTATTAATCTTTCTAGCATTTCCTTTTGTTCTTCCAATCCCAAGTTTTTTTTTTCCTCTATTTTTTTTTTTTAAGTCTTCTTCAACTTTCTCAAGATGTTGAAATATGAACTAGAAAAGTTCGTCATGACTTCCTCTTATTCTCTTTTCAAAGCTCAAACTACATTCTACCAAGAAAAATCCTTTTGGCCCTTGTCTTGTTTATTTGTTTGACTATGAAAGAACTTAAAAAAAAATTGTTAAGACCTTTTTACGAGGACATGAATTTTTGAACATCTAATAAAAGAAACATCTTGGTCTTTGGTCCTTACTACATCATTATATCTACAACTTGATCCTTGCTTAGCACACAATCCATTCTTTTGACAATGTGCTATAATTTGAATGTTGCAGCTGAAGATCTTGAAGCTGGCATGCGAAAACTGAAATTTCAAACCGAACCCACGTTTCCAATTTATCTCAAGGTAAAGGGAAAGAGAGAGAGAGAGAGAGAGAGAGAAAGAAATTACTTGCGACGCAAGCTTTATTTCTATATCTGCGAAATGTGTGTACCGGAGTGCGAACCTCATGTCATCATAGTTAATGGTTCAAGAATTTGATATGGTACTATGTATTTGGACAGGCAAGGAGGGAGATTCATGATCTAGACATCAACTACGGGAACATTAGAACATGGCTAGCAATATAGCAAATATGGTCAGGTTCAGTCTTGTACAGAGTTTCATTCTGTATGGCTTTTTTGTACAAGACTTGCCCTTCTTTCCAGCCAAACAAAATATTGATCAGGACTTTTGCATTTTTCACCAAAAAAAAAAAAAAAATCCTAGTTTAGAGATACTTGCATTAAGGCTAGGAAGGTGTCCTCACTTGTTTACTTTTCTAAGCCCCGGACGCAGAACCTAGTAAACGCTCCGGGACACGTAGTAAAAAAGTCACCGAAAAAGCATGAGATTGGAAGGAAGGAAGGGTATGGAAATCTGATACATCTTTCTGAAGAGTAGTATTTGTCATGATTTTAATTCATTGCAAGTGTCTGAAAATGTTCAAAGAATTTAGAGTAAGAAAAAGTAAAGATTGAGTGGTTGTTAATGAATAACTAAATTTGATCAACTATGCAGTTCACAGATGTGACATACAAGGTAGTTATCAAGGGAATGAGAACAAATGAAGAGAAGGACATATTGAATGGGATAACTGGTTCTGTAAATCCAGGAGAGGTCTTGGCCTTGATGGGTCCTTCAGGTAGCGGAAAGACAACACTCCTAAACTTGCTTGGAGGGAGGATAATCCAGACAACTGTTGGAGGTTCAATTACTTACAATGATCAACCATATTCCAAGTTTCTAAAAAGCAGGTAACTAGAATCTACTTTGGTACCCTGTGTGTGTGTTTTTTTTTTTTTTTTTAACAACATTAAAACAGTACCTTGACTTTAAAAAAAATGTCATCCTGGCACCGTGAAACCCTTTTTTTTGGACAAAAGGCCGAAAATATGAGCAAGTTACAATCATAAAAACTCTTATTTGTAGCTCCCCATTAGTTGAATTGCTTTAATTTTCCGATAATTGACTAGTTTTCTCTAGTGAATCTGCATTATTGACCAGAAAAAGAGAAAGGTTTTATGATATTGTGTACTTTGGCAAAATTATGCTTATTTCATGATGAGCAAATGACATGAAACATGTTTGCAGGATAGGATTTGTGACCCAAGACGACGTTCTGTTCCCTCACCTGACGGTGAAAGAAACACTGACATACGCAGCCCTCCTACGGCTGCCAAAGACATTAACGAAAGAGGAGAAGGAAAAAAGAGCAATAGATGTCATCTATGAGCTTGGCTTAGAGAGGTGAGTTTTCTTTTTCCCTACATTTTGCCAAATCTAAAACTGCTACAAGCATAAATGTCAAAGTTCCCTAGGAAGCATTAGACGTAAAATCTAACCATGAAGTAAGCAAAACCAATGCTTATCTTATCATCCTAAAAGCTAAGCAAGGACTTAAAATAAATAGATGCCAAGACACTATGATTGGCGGCTCATTCGTCCGTGGAGTGTCAGGGGGAGAGAGGAAGAGAGTTTGCATTGGCAATGAGATCATAATCAACCCTTCTCTTTTGTTTCTTGATGAACCAACCTCTGGCTTGGATTCCACAACTGCTTTGAGAATTGTTCAGATGTTACATGACATAGCAGAGGTATGTGACCTCATTTTATCTACTTTCTGTTAAGCAATAGACAGTGCATACTTGTATTTGTAATTGAAATCATCATACAAAATAGTTGATCTCGATATACAAGGGAATATTTATATTTACATTTATAATTTTATACCCTGTGAACTTATTAGTGTTTGATAACTTGGACCTGGAATTCTTCAATTTTGCAAGTGGGACCCGAAATCTGATTAAGTCCATTGCAATTGTCATCCATTTGCTAACGGACATCGATTAATAGAAAAAACTGAGGGCATTGGTGCATTTCATGCTAGTTCCAAGTCACTAGTATTAATGAAGATACGTTAAGTTTGGAGCAATAAGGCCATGGAAGAATAAGCTTAGAAAAATGATATGCTAACTTGTTGCAAATTATATGACAGTCTGGAAAAACCGTCATAACGACGATCCACCAGCCATCAAGCAGACTCTTCCACAAATTTGACAAACTGATCCTCCTTGGGAAAGGGAGTTTACTGTACTTTGGAAAGGCATCAGAAGCCATGGTTTACTTCTCATCTATAGGATGTTCCCCTTTGATTTCCATGAACCCAGCAGAGTTCTTGCTAGATCTTGCAAACGGAAACGTTAACGATGTTTCTTTGCCCTCAGAACTAGAGGATAGGGTACATATGGAAAACTCAGATGCTGACACAAGGAATGGAAAACCATCTCCAGCAGTTGTCCATGAGGTAAAATCTCAACTACACAAAAAGCCCTTCTTATGTGACATGTGACTTTTCATTTTTTTAATTGATGCATATTGAAAAAATTATCGTGTCAGTTAATACTAAAAAATTATATCTACTAATAAAAAAATGAAATCTAACTGCCACGTTAGTTGGTAGAAAAAAGTTGGGAAGTGAAAGCACAACATTAGAACTTATGTATCAAATGATGTTTATAATGTTTGACAGTATCTAGTGGAGGCATATGAGACAAAAGTTGCAGACAAGGAGAAGAACAATCTTATGGTTCCTCTTCCCCTTGATGAAGAGCTCAAGTCGAAGGTGTCAAACTCGAGAAGGGGATGGGGTGCAAGCTGGTGGGAACAGTATTGTATACTATTCTGGAGAGGGATCAAAGAAAGGAGGCATGACTATTTTAGCTGGCTGAGAATCACCCAAGTTCTATCCACTGCAATCATTTTGGGGTTACTTTGGTGGCAGTCTGATGGTCATTCTCTCAAAGGCCGGCAAGATCAGGTAAAAAAAAAAAAGAAGATCAGCTTCTGAAAGCATAATAATTCACGAAAATTTTTAATCGTGTCGATTCGGGTCAGTTCATATTAGACAGGTCACCCGAACACGACACGTTTATTTTGATCGTGTTTAATCGGGTCGATTATGACCCAAACCCGCTAACTCGGTGTGGGACCCAAATTTCTACCCCTGACACGTGCAGGCCGGGCTGTTGTTCTTCATTGCTGTGTTCTGGGGATTCTTTCCTGTCTTCACCGCCATTTTTGCATTTCCTCAAGAAAGAGCCATGCTGACAAAGGAACGAGCTGCTGACATGTACAGATTAAGCGCATACTTTCTGGCTAGAACAACAAGTGACCTTCCACTTGACTTGTTACTTCCCATACTCTTCCTTCTTGTTGTATACTTCATGGCAGGCTTGAGGCTCAGTCTTGGACCCTTTTTCTTAAGCATGCTTACAGTTTTCCTCTGCATTGTAGCAGCTCAGGTACATGCCTCTTTCAGCTCCAATCCTTTTCTCTTGTTTAATGTGCCAACTTATGCACTGCTTAGTGATTCATTTAAAAAACTGAGACCATTGAGTGGGGTGGCCTAATGGTAATAGATTATCGCGATGGGTCTGTCGTAACATGTTCAAACACTAGGTGGTCTTCTTTGAGGGTATAAAATATGACAGTTTGCGTTGGCCACCTAGTACTAAAGTGTCTGGGACCACACCCTATGTATTTTGACAATTTGCGTTGACCACCTAGTACTTAATTTAAAGTACTTTGGACCACACCTCATGTATTTTCACCACTAACACACTTCCGTCGGGGTGGGGCTGGGGTGACGCTCTCCTCCTCAAGGGTGCGGCCCACAATAAATCATTTAACAAATATTTATGTGAGTGTCTGAACAGTCCTTTTGGTAACGTCCGGGGGCGAATGCAAACACCAGCCCCTTCCAGGACTTTTTCTTCAGTGAAAGGGAAAAGAAAGGAAAAAAAAGAAAAAAGAAAAAAAAAACACCTGATAAAAATAATGACAATGTATGGGTGTAAAAAACAGGGACTTGGGCTGGCTATTGGAGCTACATTAATGGACATAAAGAAAGCTACAACTCTGGCTTCAGTAACTGTGATGACCTTCATGTTAGCTGGTGGATTCTTCGTGAAGGTAATCATCCACACGCCTTTTTTTTTTTCTTTTTAACTAAACCCAAAATTGTTGTATTTTTTTCCTTTTTTGGCTGAAAATGCGCAAGCTATAGATTCATACGTAGACATTACATTTCAAAGGCTAATTCGACTTATACATTCCTAGAAATAGCCAAATCTGAATTTTTGGCTATTTGGTTTGAACATTAAATTTGAACAAAAATTTAAATTTTGTGACAAAAAACGCTGAAGTAAAAAGATTTGAATTATGGTTTAAATTGTGAACCAAACTGATGCTTAACATATTTTCTTTAAAATTGCAGAAAGTCCCGGTGTTCATATCTTGGATCCGTTACATGTCTTTCAACTACCACACGTACAAGCTTCTTCTCAAGGTACAGTACGGACACATCACACCCGCCATTAACGGGCTCCAAGTCGACTGCGGCTCAACCGAAGTCTTTGCCTTGGTAGCCATGGTTTTCGGATACCGGTTGTTGGCATACCTTTCTCTACGAATGATGAAGCTTCAGTCTGGAGCTTAAAAGGGGATAACACTAAAAATATGGTTACATATTTGGACATGGTTACAATTTTTCCCTGCTCTAAGGCCAATGTGTGCTTAGGCTCTTGTTTCATATCAACTAAAGAAGAAAAGCTAGTAAGGATCACTGAGCTGAAACTCCTGCATTCCATAGGCTAAAGGATTTTTGAAGTTTCCTAATATAGCAGGTGACTAATATTGAGTAAACATTGAAGATAAAGCTCATCAGAGTTCCATGCATATGCATGTCACGGAAATTTTTTGCTAAAAATAGGTAGTCGTGAGAAGTTAACAGGTTGGTTCTTTCAGAAAGAATTTGCAGTAATTGGTTAGGTTATTTAGCAATGGATTTTCTAGAATTTTCTTGCCAATTACAGAGGTGGAAATTAGGAAGTCACAAGTCTTCTTGTAATCTCTATCAATTAATGGAAACAAAATAGTAATCAAAGTGATGCCTCTATTATTCAAGGAAAAAAAAAATGAAATTGCGTTTGTTTGTATACATTTGAACATCATATTTAACTAGGAAATAATGCAGTATTTTCTATACAGTTGCTGTATACAAATTTTCCTTGTAGGACATGGGAATGAACAATTTTGATGCGACCAAAGAGACTAAATGGTTGAAGCCATTGATTGGGCTCTTGATGAAAATATGGAGAGAGGATCCCAAAATACTGAAAACCAACCTTGCCAGAAATTTATGCTTTTTCCTGAACAAAATTATATTTTTGTGTTTCCTGAATGTTTCTTCAAGCTAATGTCCTCGACCAACCGAGAGTCCTAAAAAGGACGGCATCCAATAATAGAGACTTCTTCTCAATTAGACTAGACACAATAACCAAGATCAGCAGCCACTCGGTGAGCACACATTACTCCAGAGAACGCCACAGCTATAACACCTTCTCCCGGGAAGCAGCTATCACCAACACAGTAGAGACCATCTATGGCCTGCAGATTTCATTATTTTAAGCCAATTCAATTGCATATGCTATTAATTACTACAGACGGTAAACCATCAACTAGAGTATAAACAACTTACCGTTGTGTTGAAAGGCATTCCCAACAAGCCTGTAGGAGTTCCACGCGGCATTGGTCCGTAAGTTCCCTTGTCACAGGCCAGGTACCGCCTGCGTGTCTTTGGTGTCCCCACCTATCATGACAGAAAACATACTTTTAATGGAGATACAGTCATGGAAAACGACAAGAGATCAGTTTCAGAAAGCTCAGAAAGATAGAGTTGATAAGTCTTAAAGTGAACTGCCAAGATAGATGGAAAGTAAAAGAGGCAGATTGTATGTAGTCCAGAATTTGATGAAAATCGTTTGCAGGCAATGCCAGGAGGATAAACCTCGACCGTATCCAAACAAATGAAAATGCAATACCAACATTTGTAAGTTAATACACAATTTGACATGGCACAATTGCACAATTTTTTTCAAAAAGCTGCAGTATTATTCTCTAATATCACTGTTCATCATTACATCCTTAAAATCGATGGATGATAGAAGTCCTGGAAATAGTTTCTTCTCCAATCTGCTAATAATTTCATTTGCAACAAGCTCCTTCTTTTCCTCATGGTCCTTTCGAGAAAGTCCCTAGGAAACAAAAAATTCATCTCAGGAGTAAACAGGTTTTTTAATTCTCTAGATGGCTGGGAATAGAGGGTGGGTGGGGATGAGGAATCAAGATCAGTTAAATAATTATTTTCTATCTTGTCTTCTAACACCATTAGACTTACCTCCCAGCCTCTATGGACGAGGTCGTAAATATGTGAAGAATATGACATCCTAGTGGAGCCAGCGAAGAGTAGGAATGCTTAAAAATATGCTTCCATATGGCTCCTCTAGTCTTGTCCAGTCACTTTAAAAGAAATCAGACACAAAAACATCAACCAATCATTTTCATTCGGATGCACTCCAAATCCCCATCAGACGAAGCTATTCAAGAAGCTTAAATACCTCAAGAACAAAATGATGGCAATCCGTATCCGGTGGCAGAACCTCAGCTTTAACTCCCATGTGAATGGAAAGAAAAGACGGGGCCTTCACGTATGCTTTCTGAAAATTTTCTTCTTCTTTTGGTAGGTCTTTTCCTTTCAACAGCTTTCCTGGATAAAGTAAAGTTGAATGTAATTTTACTAACAAAGCCAAACAACCCAGCAAAGGAAAGAGCTCCAAATATCATTGTCTAGAAACTAGTCATTAAAAAAATTTCGGTGCCTTTAGAAGAAAACTAACCAAAGGTATCCCATCGAGTAGCATTTGATATTACGGTTTTGGCAAAGAACTCTCTTCCATCCGAGAGCCTTACTCCCACCTATGAAAGACTAAAAATATATAACTACCAAAATCATTTATTTAGCTAGTACAATTGTTCTTTAGCAATACGTATACAGGAGTAGAGTTGAACTCACAGCTCTTCCTTGGTCGATTATAATGTTAGTCACGTTTGCCTTGTAAAGTATCTCGCTTCCCTGGTCAACAATGCCTTTCGCTAAAGACTTTGCTATTCCGCCAACACCGCCAACTGGGTAGTTGATTCCGCCATAATGCCTGTGACACAGGACCTGATACAAACGCATACAGAGAATTTTCTCTTGAGGTCAACAGTCCTCGGTTTTGAGAAAGTGGAAGGTCCAAAAAATATGTCGAAAAACTTACCATGCCTGCATTTATCATTGGTGTCTGCAAAGCATTGACAGTGCTCACTATAAAACACTGTACATCCACCAAATGCAATTTATGTATGAGAAAAATGGAGTAGACCGTTTGTGAACTCTCCAAACCCCAGGAAATAAAAAAGGAACATAAACTCTCTGACAAAACTTTAACAAGATCACACGTGAAACTTCTCGCTCACCTCTGCGTCTATGAAAGACAGCAACTGAGGATCTTTAATGTACTTTCGAGCTATGTCTCCAGCATTTTGAGGCAAATAGTAGGCTGCAGAGGATTATAGCATCATGTAAACTGCGAACTCATATTAAAAGTTTCCTAGGAATAATAGCAGACCCAAGTTCAGAATCAAAAATAAGATTTAACATGCCTTTTGCTTGTTTATTTATTTATTTATTTTTAAGTAAGAACATTTATATGCCAAATTAATGTGCCGTTTGGTTTGCATTTTGAACCTCAATTCAAACCTTTTTGCTACAGTGATTTCTCTCATCAAAATTTGAATTTTTGTTTAAACTTTTTGTTCAAGCTTGTGAACCAAAACGGATACTAGCAATTACCAAGTGTCAAGCACTCGAGAGGCTTCTTGAGGAACTGCCCAAAAAGTTAGATTGGCTCCTCAAGCGATTTCAACTCCAACGAGTTTAAGGCATTGAAGATCTAGAAAACGTGTAAACATAATTTGTTTAAAAAGGGACCAGAAGAAGTTGGCAGGCAACTCTAAGAGGTAAAAAGGAAAACATAGACCTTCCAACATTCACTGTAGAATTTAAGAATCCCTTCCTTTTCATGAGGAAATTTACTAGTAAGTTCGGAAATGAATTCGCTGTACTCTTTATGCACTCGCACGGATAGGTTGTTTGGCAGATGGAAATGGACTGTCGTTGGATCAGGTATCACTGGCATCTCACACCCTACTGCTGCCAGTGCTTGGGTTATCAAATTTAGATTGCCCTGTTCACATTAAAGTAAATAATTTATGAGATTCAAACTCCATAGTACCAAATGATAGAGCAATATCTCTCTGTGTGTGTGGGCGTGTTTATGTGTATAAAACACAGTCCACAAACACCCGCAATTCACTTTGTGGACTTGAGGCATTGAACCTCAGTCTACATGGGAGCAAGAGCAAAAAGCATCCATGATCCTCGCTACTAGTTTTTGACCAATTACAGTTTTACATGCCAACTATGGGGTCCACATCTTACTAAACAGAACCTAGGTAATTTTATTTTTGGTTACTGAAAAGGATTAATTTTTATTCATGATTAATTTAAAATAATAATTTAAAACAATACCAGTTTCGATTACTTTCTTTTATGTCATAATTAGCACAAATAATTACACTTGGTAACTACTGAACTTACTAAAAGAATCTGACATAACAGGGAGACAAGAGAATAAGCAAAAGAGGTCATATTCTTGATTATTTTTATTTTTATTTTATTTTAGTGCTATATAAAAGTTAACTATGCTTAAAAAACCAGTAGGTAATGAATGATAATCACCAACTTTCTATTTCCTAGTTGCCAAATAGAATTGACTCATCATTTATGTATAATAGCAGAATAAGCACTTCCATTTAAACTACACTTGGGATATAAAATTCACTTATGTTTGACTCTTAATTCACTAAACATACATAAGTATTGAAAAAAAAATGCCCACAACATTACACTAGAAAAACTGACCTTATCACTGAAACCAAACATGACAGAAGAGATAACATCAAAAGTATACCCATATCTCTCATAATACCCTGAGCTCCCACCAGGAATCACATACTTCTCCAAGGCCAAAACCCTAGCACCCTTCACTGCCAGCTGTGTTGCAGCCACCAACCCTCCTATTCCTGACCCGAGCACAATTGCATCATAGTAATTCTCACCTCCTCCACCACCTCTTTCTCTCTCTAGAGCTAATTTACCCGCATTCATCACTGAACTTGACCTTTACACTCATTACACCTTGAATTGACTTTCCAATGATGACCCAATAGTTTTGGAAGTCGCAGTGAGCTTGTGATAACTGAAAAATGAAATATTGGAAGACCCAAGTGAGGAAATTTTGCCTTTTTGGCTTCTGGGTCTTATTTTTTTCAACTGAACACCATGGGAATGAGAAAAAGAAGACTTGGGACTGTAATACCTGAAAGTAATCAACTGGGGTGAGTTGTGGGGACAGGGAAAGAGAGAAGTGAACCCTAATTCAGCCATGGAAAGAGAAGAGAAGTGGAGGTGATGGTGAAGGTGGGTTAGGCTAGGTAGGCCATTAGATTATATATTTGTGTAATAATGGGGAAATTGGTGATGAGAGAAGAGGAGTGAGTGGGTTCCGAACGTTGTATTCCCTCATGATTCCACTCGGAGACTCCAAAGGTTGTTTCGAGGTTGTTTATGTTTAAATAACCGTTTGATTTTGTGTGTTTTTCTGCCTCTGAGTTTGGGATTAATGGCTAATCATCTCTACAGAATCTATCTGGACCGTACAGAAACATATATACAGGGACACAGCTACGTAGAAAGTAGGATAGATGGTCACCACTTTTGAATTTTTTTATTATTATATATAAAATTTTATAAAAATTATATTTTAGTTCTCTTAAAGGTTTATATATCTTTTATTTAATTTTTCTTGACTTACGCTGCGGCCCTTGACAAATTTTCATTTTTGTTACGCCTAACATTTTACCCGTGATATAATTTAGCAATAATTTTGACACTTGATTTTATTATTCATGTAACTAAATTACATGCAATTCCACCACAGATATAAAGTTCAAACCTAGTTCTCAAAAAAAAAAAAAAAAATTAACAAAAGAACTTTACAAATAAAGGAAAATAATAACGAGTTGCATGTTAGGTCACGCTAATATGAAAAAAGAGAAAATAAAAGAGAAATTTTAAAAAATACAATCTTTTTAAAATTTATTTTTTATTAATGTCATAAATATTTATTTGTAACACAACTTTAGATGATATATGAATGATATTGTGATATAACTATTTCTAAATATGATATAAATAAACACAACTTTAAAAAATGTGGCATAATATATAATTTTTTTAAAATAAAACTTATGGTCCATTTCGTTTATAGATTTAAATAGGAAGTTTAAGTTTTGAAATGATTCTCTAAATATTAGTATTTATTTTAAAAAATTCATATTGTTTTATTTTATAATGGAACTCTGAAAAAACGTATGCATAACAACGTTATTACTTCTAATTATAGTCCCCATAAAAGTTACGACTTCATGACGATGAAATAAGCTTATAAATGAAAAAGAAAAAAAAAAAGATAATGGTTATGTATAACATGTACAGTTATTCATAATTCATTAAAAATCGTAATTTATGATTATGATTAGGGCTATGTAGACAAATTGAAAACCGCAAATCGACGTTTTTAGACCACTAGGACTGGACTATTCTAGGACCTTTAAAAAACAATTTTAAATCAAGCCGAACTAGTTTTTAAAATAGTCTAGTTTAGTAGAAAATTTTAGTGGCAGTTCAAAACGGATTGTTTATATGTATGCATATAATAAAAAATATTAAATACATATATCATTGTTTTGGATGGTATGCTTTATGTTATATTTAATTTTTGTTGCTTGTAATTTTTCTGTTTTTTTAGAATGTTGTTTTTACGGTTTAAATATTTAAAGTTTTATAAGCATAAAATCTACTATAGAAAAATCACAAAAATATATATAAAAAAAGTCCCAAACAGGTTAACCAACTCGTTTAGAGGGTGTTTGAAAGGGTGCTAAGAATTATTGGTTAAAACCATTTATACTGTAGCACATAAAAGCTTTATACTAGAGTGATTTTTTATTATTATTGTAACATATAAAAATTTTATATTATTTATAACTAAAAAAGTAATAAAAACTACTTTTATCAAACATGAGTTTATTCTAAAATAGTTTATTTTAGTTCCAAAAACCTAATTATTTAGAATCGGACAGGACCGTATATAACAGGTCATCATAATTAACAATAATAGACATTGCCTTTAAAATTACTGCTTCCAATAACAAACCAAATGGGCTCTCACGTCAATTTACTCATTAATATAAAAAATTAAAAAAAGCCCAAAAAGAAAAAAAAATGTTATCATGAAAGTTATCCCGAAAGCATAAAGGAAAATTCAGTAAGTAGGAACAAACTCTGATGAACATTTGACAAAGAGAAATAATAATATTATTAAAAAAAAAAGCAATATGATTAGAATATGCCTTTTTTTTTTTTTTCCTTCATTTCAGAGAAAAATATATAAATACATATTTTTACAAATTTTTTTACATGTGAACGACAACACACCTATATCCAAAATGGTGGACCCCACGGTCAGTTTAACTTTAACATTTTTTGCTCCACGTTCGCAACTGCGGCGTACGAAAACTGACACGTGTCAAGCACAGGGGAAAAAAAAACAACAACTACAACTTTGGCCCTTCTTTCTTTACTCGGAAGTAGGCCAACGAATTTGGATCGAATTCCATTTCTTTTCTTTTCTCTCTGTATTCCCTTTAAATCGATACTCATCACTGGCTCTTTATCCTCATCCTTCACGAATTTAGCGTTCTCCATTTTCAGGTATACATCAATCTCATCTCAATTAGCTACTTGGGTTTGTGATTTTCACTCCGAATTCGCGGGAAACTGCGTTTTTTTTTTCTTTTTTCCTTTTTTTTGGGTGTCATTTTGATGCTTGATTCGAATTCTTTCTGGGTTTTAATCTTGGGTTTTTTCAGTTCCACTGATTTTAGTTCTTGGATTTTTTTTTTACGTCGTTTGGTGTTTATGTGTTTTTTTTTTAATTGTGTTAGCAAATTGTTTGGCTGTTCAGAAGATGGGAGAGGAAGGAAAGGAACTAGGAATTTATACTTCTTATTGGATTTCAGTGGTTGGGGTGTTAGAAAAATGAATAATTGAGTTTGCTTAAAATTGACAATTGAAAAAAAAAAGTGTGTATATTTGAAAAAATTTGAATTTTTGATGTAGAATTCTACCGGTTTTGCAATTTTCTAGCATTTCTTTATGAACTGCCTAAATTTGTTTATCATTACGATTGAATTAACTGTAATGGGTTTTTTCTTTAACTTATGTTGCCTTCACTTTTTTGTTAATTATTTTTAATACCAAGGTATTTCAAGAGCAGCGTTACTTTTTGATTATTTTCTTTTGTTTCAATGCCAATTACATTATTCTAGTGATTACCAGCATGGTAGGATTCTAGTCAATTCTATAATTATTTATGGTAATTATAATAATTCCTTGTAGTAATTACTAATGTAGCAGTGACTGAAAAAAACAGACAACTTCTAATCAAGAAATATATTATTCAATACATATTTGAGTGTGTGTGTATAACAACCAGACCAGTGCTATTCAAATTTTTTTTTTTTTTTTGGAAAATAAGAAATTTTTTTTTTAGTGCTATAAAAAAAAATTTAGCCCTTTTTTCTCCTTTGCTTTTATCCTTTTTCATGGGTGTGCTTTTTTAGTGCTTTTGCGTTCATATAAATAATTTTAACTGAATTATGCTTGGCTTACGCCTTTAATTTATCATAGATGCATCATCAAGGACCATATTCTTATGCAACATCTATTCTTTTTAAAAATAGACGCTTTGGAGTTTGGATGTTATCATCAACTTATTTAAAGGTTCCAGTTGATAATAGGACAGTCATGGCTCGGCTTACCGCTCCTGCGCGTCTCATGATAGTCTCGGATCTTGATCATACAATGGTAGGTCCTGTAATCGTGTCACTGGCTATGGTCTTAGTTTTATTATCCCGGTGTTCTGGCTTAAGTGAACAAGGACTTCCTTGCAGGTTGATCATCATGATCCTGAGAACCTTTCTCTGCTTAGGTTTAACGCCTTATGGGAAGCGAATTACCGTCATGATTCGCTGCTAGTTTTCTCGACTGGAAGGTCAAAAACGCTGTACAAACAGTTGAGGAAAGAGAAGCCCCTGTTAACACCGGATATAACCATAATGTCTGTGGGAACTGAGATAACCTATGGCGACTCAATGGTCCCCGATGATGGTTGGGTTGAAGTTTTGAATCGGAAATGGGATAGGAACATAGTCACAGAGGAAACGGGGAAATTCGCCGAACTTACTCCTCAGGTATACAACAGCAGAAAACAACTTGATTGCTGCCTATGACTGTTTAATATGTTGAATTCTTACCTGAAAGTATTAGTAAGAAATTAAAGTGGTTGTGATATTTGATTCTGAGTAGCTGAACTTTATGCTAAATGCAGCCAGAAACGGAGCAACGGCCACACAAGGTTAGCTTCTTTGTTCAGAAAGATAAAGCTCAGTTTGTGACAAAGGCGCTCTCAGAGGCATTGGAGAAACACGGGGTAAGATTTTAAGGCTCTGTTTGTTTCCGCTTTTTAGATTATGTTCCACATTTTTTTACTTATTTTGGAAATGATCTGAAAAATAAGTTTGCATTCTCGTTTCGGGAATGGAAATGACTTTCTGAGAACATGATCAAGTTTATTATAGAATTGGTAAACTATTGAAAGTTATTTTTCCTTTTTCTTCTTCATTTTTAGGGCCCATATGTTCAACGTATATTTTCAGAAACATAACTAAACAAAGGGGCAAGATTTGGTTTTTACACTCAATGCAGTCATCTTTGTTGAGACTCGTTGTTCCTTTTTTTTTTTTTTTTTTGCCTCCCTCTCGATTGCACTTATAGCAGATCATGTTGTTTTCCTATATGTAATCTTATCTTTGAATTTTTGCTTGTAATTTCGCCAGTTGGATGTTAAAATAATATACAGTGGAGGAATCGATTTGGATATATTACCTCAAGGTGCTGGCAAAGGACAAGCTCTTGCCTATTTACACAAGAAATTTAAAACCGAAGGAAAGTTGCCCCTTAACACACTCGTTTGTGGTGACTCTGGAAACGATGCTGAGCTCTTTAGTATCCCAGATGTTCATGGAGTCATGGTTGGTACTAGTTTACCTTCGTGCCTTATTCTCTTTAAATAACCTGAGCCTGTCGTCTTGGGGGGAAACAAAACATTTCTTCGTAAATTCTGTTCTTTTAAACATTAGTTCCTCATGCAGGTTAGCAATGCCCAAGAAGAATTATTGCAGTGGCATGCTGAAAATGCTAAAGACAACCCTAAGATTGTTCACGCAACAGAGAGGTGTGCTGCTGGAATCATTCAAGCCATTGGTCATTTTCATCTTGGCCCGAATTTATCTCCTAGAGATGTTGCAGACCTTTTGGACTTTAAGCTGGAAAATGTTAGACCTGGCTTTGAAGTTGTGAAATTTTACTTGTTCTTTGAGAGATGGAGGCGTGCAGAAGTCGAAAATTCGGAGGCTTATATTGCAAGTCTGGAAGAAGATTTTGTATGTGTGAATCTTCCTTACCGTTTTATTTTTAAAACACACAACACCTCGTCAAATCATCATTTTGTTTAAACTTTTTTCGAATTTTTACTTCTTTATCATACTTTATTATGTTGCTGTTAAACTTTGATTGTGTTTTCCTTTGGGACAGGATTCATCTGGTGTCATGGTGTATCCTAATGGTTTTGAACAATCTCTTTCCGACTTCGTGAATGGATTGAGAAGCTACTATGGAGATCAACAGGGAAAACAATTTCGTTTGTGGGTGGATAGAGTATTGGCTTCACAAATCAGTTCAGACACATGGCTTGTCAAGTTCAATGAGTGGGAATTAACTGGTGAGACTTTCGTTTCTCTCTCTCTCGTATTGTTCAGTCCATATTATTGCATTTCTTTTTGGAGCTTTAAGATATGCCATACTGTAGTACACGTTTATGAACGCTAAATCGGATCAAAAAATATATATAACATGATATGGATCTGATGATTTAAAACAGAGCTCTACTGTAGGGTTCCTTATTGTAAACATCTCCTTTCCGTTCGTATTATACCCTCGTTTTTATCCATATAAGTGAACATGATGCCACAAAATACTTGATTTTGGTTATTTTTGTGGCCACATTTTCAAGGGAACTAATGAATCTTTGCTTTTTATAGGTGATTTTTTCTTCTCACTTTAACTGAAATTCTTTGTCTTGCATTCGTTTCTTCCACATTTTTTGTGTATGTGCTGCTCAAATAAAATGTGTATCCCCAACTGACTCTCCGCCATTCTTTTGGAATTCTGTAACTTTTATAGGTGTCGAGAGAACCTGTTGTGTGGTATCTGCTATTTTAAGGTCAAAGGTGAGATGTATGATACTATTGATGTTTATAGCCTGTTTTGAAACGCAGTTCAAACAACAAAATTATGGTTATAACCAGTTAAGGTTCAAATTTTGTGAGAGAAAACGTTATGGGAAAATTGCTTTGAACCATAATTTTATGATCCAAACTATGTTCCTGAACAGGCAATTAATTTTCTGCCATAGTTATTTTTTTATTTTTTTATTTTTGATTTTCTGAGAAAAAATGTTATTTTTGTGTTTCAGGGTGACAGTGGGTTTACTTGGATTCATGTTCACAAGTCATGGTTGGAATTATCAGAAAGCAGAGATCAATGAAGTTGGTGGTTGTCTAATCTCCGATCAAGATTTTAATGCTACTATAATATTAAATCCAATTTAAATAAAATATGCAGATTTGACTTTGTCATCTCTAATTTCAAGTTTTGACAAAAACATTTGTCTATTGATCGCATGAAGGCGGTTTTGGCCATCATGAATAAATACTTATATAGCAACATCAGAATTTTCAATCTTATTTTTTCATCCTCATTCATCCCTGCTGCTAATTACATGATAGTATCTAACACAAACAGAGAATAGGGAACAAGGAAAGAATCGATCACTGTTTTGCTGAGTTAAGTGGGAAGGAAAAGAAAACAAGGATAGAGGGGACATTCGAGAGGTCCTCTACTCTCCCTAATCTCAGTGAGATACAAATTAGCTTAAAGATTGATGAAGAACAAGCCTCTCCTCACTTGCTAATATTTATTCCCTCAAGGCAGTTAACTAACTAACAGTTTGTTATTCCCATTTGCGTCACACCTTCCATGCTCTCCCAAAACCCAGGACCCAATCCCTAGTAGCCACTTTTCTACCGTCAGCTATGTCACCCATAAAAGCCATCGTCCCTTGTGTTGTACCTACATCTGTTCCCTCCATTTTCTTCGCAATGACCCTTCTTGTATATGTAAAACGAACCGGAGGCCCCTCCCCAAAGACACACCTTGTCCTCAAGGTGGAATTGAGGAGATGTGACGTTGAGGGCACTAAACGACTCCCAACAGTCATGGAACATAAAATAAATACAATCAGAAGGTAAAACAAAATTTATCCTTCAAGTCAATTTTGAATATCTTATGAGATGTTATATTATGATATGTCATTGATGTCTAACTTATTGGAGTTTCGTAATTTATATATAGTTCAAGAGTATAGCTTTAAGCTTTTAATGGAATAATTTTAGAAGTTGATAATTATAAAATGTACATGTTAGGAGATATGTTGTTTTATAATTATAGGAGCTTGATCTATATATGTCTATCAAATCCCCTTTGCTAGCTCACATATTTTTCTATAACGATAAGGCGTGATTTTCTGCATATTGATAACTTATGTTAATTCTTAAGATTGTTTAAAATTTGATTAATTAGATTTAATAATTCTTGTTTAGTTTATTGGTTAAATTAATTTCATGAATTAATTTAAGATAAACATGTTTAATTATTTGATATATATTTTATTTGAATATACGATTATTTGTATATAACTGTTTTAATCATATAACTTTTATATTAGATTATTTGAATCAAAACTAAGGTTCTAAGAAAGATACCGAGTCAAATAAAGTAGAAATTATCCTGGTTCAAACGAAAGGATCGGATAGCTCTCTAAGAGCTGGAAATGTGTGACAGCTGACTACCACGTCAGCCCGGTCGACTAGACCTTGTGTAGGCCGGTCGACTGGCGCTTACTACGTTGCCGATCCCGTATAATGCGGTTTTGCTATAAAAAGTTAATCCAAACTTGAATTTTGAAGTCTAATTAGATAAGAATGAGTCCACATCCGACCATTATTTGTTGTTCAACACTCGAAACAATAATTCTTCTTCTTCTCTTGTGATTGTAGGGAGAAGTTATGAGGGAGAATTGATCGACGTATGCCTATTCGCACTTCGGTTGTGGAAAAGAGAATAACATAGAAGATCAATTAGTTAAGACTTTTTTGGACATGATTTTTAGTAGCAGTTATGTTATACGATGTACTGTCAAAAGTGTGGTTTTAATTTTACAAGGTATGAAAAGATATTTTATTAATTATTATATATAGGATGTCTAACTCATTTGTGAAAAATAGTTTATTTATAAAAAAAAATTAAAATCCTTTGTGTAGTCATTTTCTAACATTTATATCCTTATTTTTCTTTTTTAGAATTTCTATTTTGTTCCCCTTCTGCAGATGTTTGCTGCTTTTGTTCTCATGTCGTCGATTCAAGATATTATTTTGTCTCGTTTCTAGTTGCCAACATCGTTCACTAGTCGTTTTCCCTGTGGTTTTTTGTATTGTCCTTTGCCATTGACGTCGTTTTCCAGCATTGAAGTCGTGTTTTTTTGCTCTTCAACTTGGCATTTGTGCTTTGTCATGACTCATATGGGTTCACTAGTTTGTTGTCGTTTACCCTTTTTGTTGTTGTATTGTTTTACTGGATTTTACCTCCTATTATTGTTCACTAGTTTGTCGTGTTTATGCTTTTTAGATCGCTTGCAAGTTATTACCGTAGTTCATCATTCGTGTTTTGTTTTTTATGATTTGTTATTCAAAAAACAAAAATCGATTACACAAGTAAAACACATAATTCCAGATTCGTACCTGAAAGACATTCAACTTCATTGCAAAACTCACTGTATCTTGCAAGCAAAATTAAACTTTATTGGGAAAAAAATGAACTTGCCATTAGAAGGGCCCAACCGGGTCCGAACCGATGACCTCTTGATGTGTAGTAAAATAAAAACATTAACATGTTCTTCACCCACCCAAATCTTTGAAAATTTTTGGTCAATATATCGAGTATAAAGGCATAATTAATTACAAATATTTTAGATTTAGATTAGACAAACAAGTATTTTTCAAGAGTGTTTTGGCCTTTTTAGCTAAGAGAAGTACTATAAATCAAGGAAAGAAAAAAAATAAATGATAGAACATAATAATAACAATATAGAAGCAGTATACCACTTAATTTACTCCAACATATTTGTTCCCTTGCGACGGCAACAATTAAAAGCCCATTTGATTGTATAGTTTCGAATCCAAAGGTTTAAGTTCAAACCAATTTTACTATGAGTTAGTTTGTCAAGTTAGTTGGAACTAATAAGTTTCAACTGTTAAAGTGTAAAGCTTTTATATGCTATAGTAAAAAACAAAAATTGCTAGTGTAAAGCTTTTATATCCTGCAGTGTCTAAGTTTCAACTTCGTTTTCACACACTCTCTATAATAGTTTTTCTCGTAAAATTTGAATTGCTACAGTTTCTCAATTCAAACTTTTGTTCCAACTTATGTTTCTAGACGAGTTCACTCTATTTGCTTATACTTAGTTTGAAAAATAAGTTAGAATTTAAAGTTAAAACTTAAATATTATAACATATAAGAGTTGTAAGTTTCAACTTATTTCTCGAACAAAGTCTTGTTCCGGAAACATCTATCTAATATCTTCTTGGCATTACAAAACCATCCTCCTCCAGTGATTTCGCTACTTGGACATGTTACAACAGAAACTCAATAAATTACAATCTCACTTTTTTTTTTAAGGGAATTACAATCTCACTCACATTACGTAACCCACTAAATTAAAATCTTTAGCAAATTACCAACAAGTCTAAAAACTCAAATTTAAGGCATTTTTAAAACATAGTGGGTCATATAATTCACCTCTAGCTTTCTCTCTCTATTAAGGCTTTCATGATTTAAACCTAGCTTCCCAAATAAGTAACATAACCAGACAGCTGCAGTACACCAAGCCCCCACACGCAACATTCCCACATCAAATTTTCCTATGTGGCAGGTCAAACGCTTTGCTTTATTGACAGGTGAGCCAAAAAAAAAAAAAAAGAGTTTCAAAACTTAACAAATCAAAGAACAAGCCTTATCCACTTTTTTGCGCATTTCAAATCCTAATTCATTGCACTACACGATTCTCTCCCTCCTCTCTCTCTCTAGATCTCTCTCACCATTTGCTTTAGAACTGTGATCCAATGGGTCTAAGGATCGTCTACGGCGTGCTGTTCCTGTCCTTCTCCTGCGCCTGCATTAAGATCCTCCATCTCATGGTTCTACTTCACCACCTGATGATGATCATCATCGTCATCCAATGCTTTGATCGGAAATGGGTTAGTCGGATTGTTTAACTTTTTGCATTTTTTGGGGTGTACTATATATTTCCCTTGGTGAGTTTTCATTATTTCAGTGAAAATTACCCATCTTTTGTTGTTATGCTTTTTGGTATGTTTTAAGTAACGCATAGAGGCTTTTATATATGGTTATGTAATTGTAATGGGTTAATTATGTGGGTTTGGGCATATAAATATGATTATACTTGTAATTCGTGTTTTTCTGTTTGAGGGATTGAAACATTGTTGATGTATTATTATGGTGGTACAAGACGTTAATCTGATGAAGAAGAATTTATGTTTGAGATGTCCTTTTAAAAGGGTGTTTGAAAATGCCTGTTTTTCTTTCACCAGTTAAGCTCTTTGGTCTTCATTTTAAAGAGAATTTTGGAGTGGATGTTAATTGGGGAATAGAATCACAAGTTTAAAAGTGATTTTTTTTTTTTTTTTTTAATCTATGCTTCCATAAACCAGGAATGGTACCAGCCACATCTTACATAGTGGGAATCTGAGTTTGAATAAACAGCTACTAGGTTATTCGCCCAAAAGGGGAACAAATTTGATCATCTTGTTTGAGGCCAAGTTAATATGTGCATTACACTTATTTACACCATGATTGTTTTCTAGACCTCGTTTAGTGGGCATATCCGGAATGGTGTTATTTGAGATTTTATGGTTTAAATTTTGGGTTCTAAACTACATAGTTTAAATAGTGGTTTTAAAATAACGTTTAGAATGTAAAAGTTTAAAATGAGAATAATGGTTTAAAATGAGAATATGTGTTTGAAAACCATAGTTTATAAAAAAAAAAAACGAGAATAAGAATAATTTTACTAGGGCTATCTAAACTAAGCTTAAGGAGGACAAAGTTTATATTATATGTTTTGGTTGGTTTAAATTAATAGGGCCGATAGTAAACGTGTTCATGTTGTATTTGTGTCGACACGTTTACAGCACGACACGTTTAGGTCTCATACGAACACGAACACGACATGATTAATAAACGTGCCAGAAATGCAAACACGAACATGATCCGCTTATGGCACGCGTAACACGACACGACATAATTAACACAATTCCTAAGCAGGCCGTGACGGGTTGACACAATAATAATATGTATATGACATGTTTATGATCTAATAACTAAAAATTAAAAAATTTAAAAAAAGCCAACAAAGAAAATTAACAAAAACACAATAGCTAATTAACTAACCTAATACAAATATTTCAAATATTTTTATTTTTAAGTTATATGTGCTATAAATGTGCAGGTCGTGTTGTGCCGTGTCGACACGTTTACAGCCGGTTTAATTAAACGTATTAAGGCGTGTTAGCACGAATCCAGTCCGTTTATTTTCGTGTTATTCATGCTAACCCATTTATGGCCTAATTAATAAATGTGCGGTTCAAACCGATTTATTTCGTGTCATTTTTGTATCGTGTCTGAAAAATCGTATCTGAAATTGCTGGCCTGAGTTTAAAACCATCTCTATGGTTTTAAACCACCTTGGTTATTAGGCTTTCTTCAATCCACTGTATTTTTGTAGAATAAATACTAAATTGGCGTTGAAATCGTCTCTAAGAAGACTTCATTTATTCACGCAAATTTAGAGAGATGAACAGGAGCACGCCAAATCTGGTATGGTATTGTTCATCCATGCCAATTTGGGTTTTTTTTTTTTTTTAAGTTTCTTTGTTTATAAAACATAAGATGAAATAGAATATTTCAAGAAAATTATTTTTTTGGTATTAAAAATGGTGTAAAGGTTAGAAATAAAGTTACTATTTGATGTAACAGTTATACTATTTTGATGTAAAAGTTACACTATGTTGATGTTATGAGTTGGAGATACCCTTGCTCTACTTAACAATAATTTAAACTACCTATATGGTTTAAACTCGCTTCCCTATGTTTAACCTAAGCACTGAATGACACATGATTGCACTATTTGACAAAGAGAAATTGAATAAAGTCATTTGTCACTTGTACAGTTAAAAGTTAATGTTAGTCAACCTATTCTATACTGAAAATTTGGAAATTCATTCTTTTTAATTTTTTTTAAGTTTCAAATTTTGGATTGTTTCACTCATTCAAAAAGTTTTTAAAAATTTATAAAAAAAAAAAAAAGAATAAAAGTAAAGGGTGGTCGGCAAATGACATGGCTGGTTCATAAGGCATCAAAATCTCCCTTCAAATTAACCAACAATTTTAAAGGAATTAGAAAGAAGAGGACAAGGATTTCTTCTACTTTGTCTCTCTCCAATTTTGATGGATAGGAGAGGAGTGATATTGAAAAGCTACTCTTCCCTATCCCTTAGATGAAAAGGGTTTTTTTTTTTTTTTGCATGAACCACGATCTTTCTTTATTTTTGTTTCCTTCTTCTTTCTTTCTCTTTTCCTTTGACTTTTTTTCTTGGGTCCTTTCTATCTTTTCCCTTTTCATCACCCCACTGCAAGAACATACCATCTTTTTGACCAAAATTAAGATGATGTTTAGCACATTGATTTAAAATAATTATTTGAATAAAAAAAGGTGATATGATGTTTGGTTTTATCAATTTTAATTTATCTGTTTCAACTTAAATAGTATAAAGTCTCTCACATGATATAGTACTTTCAGTTCTAATTCACTTTTCAAACATCCTAAAGTTTTTTATGCTATAAATCTAAAGAAAAAGGCAGTAACAATGTAAAGTTTTTGTTAGAATTTTTAATTCCAGATATTCATAATTTTGTAGACCCTAGAATAACCATATCACAGTCTTGGGATCATATCATGTCAGTTTATCTAGAAACTGAATTAGAAATGAATATATGTATCCATGATAGCAGCTATCAACTTTTTTGCAGCATTAATATGATGATAGGCGAATACGATGAATGGGTTATTGTCTTCATCTTGGCCTTCAATGGGTTTTTTTCTCTTGTTATAGGGAGAGGAAAAAGCTTTAAAATGATTTGATGTCTTAGGGATCATAACTTATAATGCATTTATATACTTTTCTACAAGGGTCCTATAGAACCTAGTTGGGTCAGTATTGGGTATCCACTCATTAAACTCATACCCGGTTAGTAGCCTATAGGCTTTCCATAAATAAACCACTTAAATTAGCCAACTATTATTAAATAGCTATGATATAATTGTTATATTAATATGTTGCCCATAACCTAATGGGAAACTAAAATTTCCCAACAATCTCCTATTTGGGCTACATATAATTCTTGAAACAATTATATCATAAGTTCCTTAGGCATGCAACTTTGTGCAATTTATCTTTAAGCTACATTTTAGTTTCAATATGCTCCATCTCCTATATTAACATGGAATCAAAGCGGCTTTAATCACACAAAATCGTAACTAAATGTTCAATGGTCATCATACATGTTAGACATGTACGCCTTAAGTAGTAAAAAATGTAATATGTTTTTGTAGATTTTTTTATCAATAAAAAATTTATTTATTATTCATATACCAAATGTTATCCTCTTTACGTTCATATTTGTTGAATGTATATTAAGCAAACAAAAGTCTGAGACTGTTGGCCTAAACTTTTAAGAATTAGGCATATGATGGACAGATTATGCGAAAGACATGATTCGTAAGGTGACAGTCTAAATCATAAGATCGGCAATTGAGGGAATAAAGTTAGGTGTTTTATTAATGCAAAGATTGTTATGTTGTCTATATCCCTAACGGGAGATGGTTTGTCTTGGCTATCAGAGGTAGACTCCGCAGATAGAAACATTAGTGTATTGTCATAGGTGACGATGTATTGGATTAGAACATAAAGTGTAATTGATTTAGATTAATAATTCTGTCTTGGCAAATCAATTCACTTTAGACAATCATATATGTTGTATCTTAATTCTGAAATGAATAGTGGGTCCGTTGTTTTGACTTATGTCTTTTGATATACGAAAGGGTGACATCCACATTTTATGTTGATACGCACACCGGCACATTAGAGACATGACTCCTGATAGCATAGACTTGTTATTCATAGAGTATGGAATCCATAGTGGAGTCAATGATATCCTCTTATATGCGTTATCCTATAATTGAAAGACTGGAACGCTCAACCACTTGGATACATAGGTGAAATTGAATAGTATATTGTCTTTAGATGGTAAGTTTTTCAAAGGTGAGATGATGGAACGTAAGAGAAAAATAATCAGGAAGGTAAGCTGATTTTGGATATCCTATAAGGATACGATATATCATGATATGTAATAGAGACTTAGCTATTTGGGCTTCGTAATTCTATATAGTTCAAGAGTGCAGCTCTAAGTTTTTAGTGGAGTAATATTAGAGTTGATAATTATGAAACATATATCTAGGATATTGGGTTTTATAATTATCGGAAGCTTGAACTATATAGGTCCATCAGGTCCCCTTTGCTAGCTTATAATAAATTTCCCAATGATACGGCGTAGTTTTCTAATAAATTGTGACTTATGTTAAATTATTAAATTGGCTAAAATACAAGTTAATTGGATTTATTAATTCATTTTAGTTTATTGATTGAATTGATTTTATAATTAATTCAAGATAAACATATTGGTTATTGGTAGAATTAATTTGGTAAATTAATTCAAGATAAAAATATTGAATTATTGTGGATAATATATTATTTGTATGGGTTTATCTGTATATGACTATTTTAATTAGATAACTTCTCTATTGGGTTATTTGAATTAAAATTGAGGCTTTATAAAAGATTCTTGGAACTAATAAGACATGATCTATCCAATTGGTTGAGATAGGATCTATCGTATCAACCTGTAGAGTTTGAATTAGATTCGAACTCAGGGATCAACGACAACGCGGTCGACCGTAGCAGTTAGAGTCTGAATCTGATTATGTGGATTAGACTCTAAAATTGTTCCAAACTCAAATTTTGAGGTCTTATTTGATAATGACCAACTTAGGAGATAACCTCTATAAATAGGGAAAGAGTACTCATAGTTATTGAGATCAGTTAAGAAATTAAGAATGAGCATTCTAGTCTATGAGTCTCTGAAACTCTCTAAGAGTTATTGTTCACAATCAAGAACCTTAGTTCTGGGTTTTCTTAATTGGTTGGAAGGAGAGTCACTGGGGAAGAACTGTACGACGTGTGCCCACACGCACTCCAATCGTGGATAGAGAATAATAAAGAAGACTAGTTGGTTGAGGCTCTTCTAGAACGTTCTTCTCTTCACAGATTGCAAGAACTCTTCAGCATACAAGGTTAGTAAGATCTGATTAATTTATTTATATAGTGTGTCAAACTTGTATTTTAGAAAATACTCTAGTATAAAAATTTTAAATTTTAAATTTTCGCTACGAACTATTTTTCCAACAATACCAACATGTTTAACGACATAGATCAAGTTGGATGAATAGAATAGAAATTACATGCAATGTGATCTCAAACATGCTTATTTCCAACTAGTCTTACTTTAGTCTTTAAAGAGATCAATCCAAAATCTTTAAACACAATGCAAAACCACATATAGAAAATAAATAAATTCAGAGATAAACCATAAACCATCAATTTTATTCTGCACAAAATCAAAATAAACATATAAATGTTTAAGTAAAACATAGAACATCTAAAATTAACTCCCACTAAACCACAGTATCATCAAATAAACCAACACTTATATGAGCATTATCCTCATGAAAGACCTTGGGTAACAAACTTTTGGTTAACGGATCTGCTAGCATGGAGTTTGTCCCTATATGTTATATGGAAGCCTGACCACTCTAAACTCTCTTTAACAACCAGAAACTTGATGTCAATGGATAATTGGCATCCAACAAAATCGGAATCAGAAAACCCGATGATATCCATACTTTGTGATATCCGATAAGTGAGCGTGAAATATTTTGTTCTCTGCAAAGAATGCATAACCTGTTTGAGTTCTTTCCAATGATCTATTCCTAGCTTACTCAAATATTTGTCCAATATTCCCACTATAAAAGCTATGTTTGGACATGTACAAACTTAAGTATACATTAGACTTCCTATAACTGACGCATAAGGAATCTTTTGCGTCACTTTCCTTTCAAGGTCTTTCTTGGGGCATTGATCAAACTAAATTTGTGTCCTTTAGCTACAGGTGTATCTCCTGATGAACAATCCATGTTGAATCTACTTAAAACCTTTTCGATATAGCTTTTTTGTGATAACTCAAGAATACCTTGAGAGCAATCTCATAGCATCTGTATACCTAATACAAAAAAAGGCGTCCCCAAGATCTTTTATATCAAAATTCTTTATCAAAAATCTCTTGGTTTCATGCAATAAGCCTATATTGCTACTAGTTAGTAGAATATTGTCAACATACAAAATCAAGATGTTAAATTTATTCCCACTGAACTTGTGATATACATAATCATCAACCGCATTTACTTTAAAACCATACGAGATAACTACTTGATGAAACTTATGATACCATTGACGAGAAGCCTGCTTGAGGCCATAGATGGATTTTTTTAACTTGAAAATCATAGACTTTGAATCTCCAAATAGTTTTCTAGTTGGGCCATATCCATCTTTTCATCAATGTCACCATTTTGAAATGCTGTTTTGGCATCCATCTAATGTAGCTCTATGTCAAAATGAGCCACAAGTGCCATTATTTTCCTAAAAAAGCCTTTTGATGAAATCGAAAAAAAGGTCTCTTTATAATCTATGCCTTCCTTTTGAGTGAAACATTTGGCGAATACATGAGCCTTTTATCTTTTGACATTGCCTTTCGAATCCCTCCTAGTTTTAAGCATTTATTTGCAACCAATGGGGCACCTTTAGGCAACTCGACAAGATCCCAAATGTCATTGTCTTTCATGAATTTCATCTTGTCTTGCATGGCATCAACCCCCTTTTGAGAGTTTAAACTTTGCATAACTTGTTGGAAGTTGATTAGTCCATCTTCCGCTAAGCCTAAATCAATTTCATGTTCTTAGAGAAAGATGATTTAATCATCCGAAATTGCACTTCTCTGTTCTCTAGTGGATTTTCTTAATGGCATTTCTTGAGGTTGTTGAGTTTTGTCTATTGGTGCATTACGAAGAACCTCATTATTGTCTTGTTCTTAAACAATGTCAGGAATAGGTGCTTGATCATCATTGTTTTGTACATGAGTTGCATCTTCAACAATGGTAGGAATTAGAGCCTGACCATTGTCAATAGCAATTACTTCTACAAAAACAACATTCCTTACTTTATCTTCCCCTTCAAACTAGACATTCTCAAGGAATCTCGCATTTCTTGTCTCAAAGAAAGACTTGGCAATGGGACCATAAAACTTAAACCATTGAGTGCACTTAACGTATCCAACAAAGTAGTAACTAACTGTTTTTTAGACCAGATTCTTTTCATTTGACCTATAAGACCATACCTCAATTGGACAACCGCAAATGTGCAAGTGCCTTAGGCTAGGCTTCTTGTCTGTCCATAACTCATAGGGGGCTTTTTTGGAACCCTAGTCTTTAGTGTTTCTCCCTAAAGCGATTCAGGTAAAGAAGAATACTAATCATGCTTCTCACCATTTATTTCATCTTTCAGCAACACTGTTCATGCTAGGTTTGCCTAGCATTGTGTATTACGAGACGATTCCATATTCTTTTAGGAATAGAGCGAAGGGTCCTGAATGTTGTTTTCCTGATCTGTCATATCTACCATAGTACTCACCACCATAGTCAGATTTGACATCTTTGATTTTCTTGTCAAGTTAAAATTTAATTTCGATTTTAAAAGACTTGAAAACATCCAAAGATTGAGACTTCTTATGTATTAAATATAAGAAACCATATCTAGAGTAGTCGTCTATGAATGTAATTAAATACTATTGGCCATTCCAAGAAACCATAGAGAATAGGCCACAGATATCAGTATGTAAAAGTTCTAAGACGTCTTTACATCTGTCAACACCCGTTTTCCTTATGTTTGTTTGTTTCCCCTTGATGCACTCAACGTAGACTTGAAAATCCGTCAGATCTACAGGGTCAAGAATTTTGTCAGATGCAAGTTTTTGAATCCTCTGTTTAGAGATATGACCTAAACGCTTGTGCTATAAGGTGTAAAATCCTCATTTAGTTTACGCTTTGTACCACATGTACCAGTATGCAGTATTTCATTATAAGAATTAACATTATTAAGCATATAAAGATTATCAATTGAAGAACTCGTACTAATAAGATTTGAATTTTTAAAAAGACTAACATTATTATTTTTAAAGGAACAAAAATAACCGAATTTGTCCAAATTAGAAATAGAAATTAAATTCTGTCTAAAAGACGGTGCAATATAAGTCGTATTCAAATCCAAATAAAATCCAGTTTTTAATAATAATCTAAAATGTGTTATAGCTTCAACTGCAACATTTTCGCCATCGCCTACAAAGATGAATCTTTCAGTATCACTTGGCGGTTGATTCCACAAGCAACCCTGCATAGGCATACTTATGTGAATGGTAACACTAGAATCTACCTACCAAGTATCTTTAGGTACAGAAGCTAAAATAACTTTAGAACAAACCAAAGCGAGAAGCTTAATCTTCTTTTCATGCCAAGTGGTGTATTTAGAAAACTTTTTCTTCATGTCTTCTCCTTTCATGTAGAAATAGTAGGTAAATTCCTCATCCTACTTCATTAGTTTCTTCTGTAGAGGTGTTCCAACTGCAACTTCTTTAGCTTTCTTCTTTTTCTTATTTTGAAAGGTTGATGTTAAGTAAGCACTTTATGTCTTACCTCACTGAAAGCCTTTCTTCTTCTTGCACATAGTGAGATATGAGCTCGTTAAGAGTCCATTTGTCCTTGTGGGTATTGTAACTCATTTTTGAATTGTCCGTATTGTGCAGGAAGAGAAATTAAACTAAGTACACGAGCAAGTCCTCAGGTAACTCTAACTTTAGTGACTTTAGTTTTGAAGTGAGATGAGACATATCTATGATGTACTCCCTTATGTTCCCTTTTCCTTTATACTTTATGGAAATGAGTTTAGCCAAAAGATTACTCGTTTCTAACTTTTTGTTATTAGCAAAATATTGCTTTATTTGCTCAAGGAACTTCTTAGCGTTTTGCTCTCAGTAATGGAGCTCTAAAACACCTCCATAATGGCATGTTTCATGATCATTAGACACATGCGATTAGAGGGATCCGACTTCTCAATTTTTGTTTCATTTGGGTTTTTCATAGTGGAACTGGGTCGAACTTCCCTTAGCGCAAGGTCTAAATCCATGCATCCGAGAATGATTTTCACATTTTCGTTCCAGACCTTAAAATTTGTCCCATTTAGCATTGGGATATTGTTAACTTGAGTACAAACATTTATAGCAGTAGCAATAGAAACTGAGTAGAGAACAAAATAAAACAATATACACAATCAAAAACATGTCATAATAAAACTAACAAATGACAAAACAAAACAAAATTAGGGACCCATTATAAGATACCTAGCACAACATCGATGTTTAGTCTTTGGACATAAAGATCAATTGTAAGTGGTACTCTCAACGCAGTAATCAAATATGGACAAAAAATCTTGTTAAACAATACCTTTTTTTTGGACCGACTATTGTTTACATGGAAAGCTTTATAATTGTCACATATTTATTACCATAGGTGTGTCCCTTTTTGGCCAAATGGTAACCTCCCATTGGGCCGGTTACAATTTGCATAAATAACAAAAACACAAACATCTTAATATTTCTAATTAGATTAATCTACACAATAGAGTTTACTTTGGCAATGTCACGCATCGGAGTACGGGAGGTAATGTGACGGATTATTTAATTAATCAAAAGAAACATTGAATAAATAAATTTAATGAAACCGTTCTTACCCAAAACAATTTATTCAGTCGACCAGAAATACATTATTCTCTTTTCCTAGGCAAACCACATGAATATCATCACCGTAGTGGCCTAGCTGGGTTTCGAGACCTGCCCTAAGGTTGATCGCTACACGACTCGATCTTTGATATGACATCATACCCTTATATTCATTTCTAACATTAGTCAAAACCCATTTACCAGATGTTTTCATTATCATTCATTATGAATTTCATTATGAAGTTCATCTCAGTTCATGGTTTACAAAAAAAAATACAACCGATAAATTCCATTTACAATCAACCATTGAAAATTTTTTTATAGAAACCCTTTTCAAAGCCAAATCATTTTAAAACTAGGTTACCAAAGAAAGGGTAGAAGTCCTACCTTGATACTCATACCGGTGCCCCACACCGTAATCCCGGTCTGCTATACGTTAGCTCTGCGAAACCACGAACGATCCTAGATATACACTAAGTCATCAATATTTAGTTTGAGATATTCTATGTTACTAAACCATTTCATGATGTCTTAGTGTGCCATTTGTATCTTTAAAATCATTTTATAAGGTTGAAATTTCAATCGGGGTTCAAAACAGTGAAAACGGGTGAAAAATCACAAAACTTTCCCATGCTCTACCGGCCTGTCGGACGCCCTACTTTGGCCGGCCGAACTGTGCAGTTCAGCCTGCCATAAATCAAGTCTGTTCGGCCGAACATTTCCCAGGTTTGGCCTGCCAAACGGATGAGTCCGACCTGCCGAACTGGAAAAACCCAGAATTTTCAGCCACTGGTTTTGGTTCTCCCAAAACCTAAATCTTGATTTTAACCTGTTTTTCTTAAATCCTAGACATAGAAAACAATCATAGATAATAGGAAAACACAAGAGAACACTTTTGAACTCATTTAAACAAGATTTAAACACAAAAATCCCAAAAATCTAAAAATGGGAGAAAATGAGGAAAAATGAAAAACCTTGAATCTAATCCATTTTTCTTCAATCCAAGCTTATATTCTAGGTGCTCTAAGTTCCTTTACTCTAAGTTCCTTTAACTCAAATCAAAGGTTTTCTAAGCTCAAACAAACTTAGATTTCAAAAATGCACGAAAATTGAAAATTTTGAAAAAGTTTAGAAATTTCAAAACTAACATCGAATTCAAGCTTCAATCCACGTTCTTGGTTGCCAAATCACGTTCCTAAGCTTCCTTTTTGCTAACCCGAAGCTTGGATTCGAATTTTGATTCAAAAATTTGAGAGAGAAATGAGAGAGAATGAGAGAAACCGAGAGAGAGTGAGGGAGATCACACAGGGGAGAGAGAGAGAGATCAGAGAGAGTGAGAGGAAGAGAGTGAGAGAGAGAATAAATAGAGAGAAATTGTTGGCAGTTTTATTGTGTGAAAACCATATGCCACCCACGGTTTTGTAAAACGGAATATTTTCAACATTTTACAAATGGTTGTGTTTTAAAACTCAAAACAACATTTTAAAACAATAAGAAATCATTAGAATTTATTAAATTAACAATACAACCTAAAATTCAAAATTTATCCAAATGATCAAATTAACGTTGAAACATTAATTATGGCACACTAATTCATCATTTTACATTACAGTAACATTAAATTAATTTCGGGGCGTTACAGGCAACACGATGTTTCAATCAATTTAATAAAAAATATAAGATGCAAGCTATGCAAATTATTATCCTTAACAATAATCAAAATAATTATTTTGAAATTCCTTAAAAAAAAAATTTTCTTTCTTTGCATAGCTTTGAGCACCACAGCGCCGCCCCACGAGCACTGCGGCGCTATGAATTCCTGTCCACTATGCTACAACTCGCCTAATGGGTGTTGCAACATCTGGCCTCTGTCTACAGCACTCAGTGCACCTAACGTGTGTCGCAGCGCTGTGATTTTCATAGCGTAGAGCCCACAACATCGTGATTTCTGCAGCGACCTCTTAATGAGTGACGCAGCGCTCTGTCACAAAATTCTGATGTAATATTTGTTTAAAAATTGAAAAAATTCCAAAAAATTTTGATTTTTCTCACTTCAATTCAATTCTTTAATCCTCAATAACCCACAATAATACTGTGGATCATTAAAACAACAATTCCTTAACCAAAAGTCATACAAGAACAACAATTCACACAAAAATTCCAAAAAAAAATTCTATCCAAAAAATTCCAAAATAGAGAAAGAATAGAAAACAAAACAAAATTTGTGTGAATCAATCCTAATAACCTAACATGATAAGCGCTCTGATGTCACTTATTAGAATTCTTAATTCTAGATATTCATAATTCTGTAGAACCCTAGAGTAACTATATCGCAGTCCTAGGATCATACCATACCATATCATCAAGAAACTAAATTAGGAATAAATACATGTATCTATGATAGTAGCTATAAACTCTTTTGTGAAATTTCTACGATGATAGACTAACGGGATGAACGGGTTATTGTCTCCTTAATAAAATCACCTTATCTTCAATGGGTTCTTTCTTTTCTTGTTGAGAAGAGGAGAATGCTTTAGAATGATGATGTCTTGGGGTCCATAACCTGTAATGCCTTTATATATTTTTTCACTAGGTTCCCATAAAATCTAGTTGGCTCAGTATTGGATATGTACTTATTAAACTTATACACAGTTAGTAGCCTACGGGCTTCCTATAAATATACAACTTAAATTAGCCCACTATAATTAAATAGCTATAATATAATTGTTATATTAATATGTTGCCCATAACCTGATGGAAAACTAAAATTTTCTAATAGTGTTTACATGTTATAATGTTTGAATCAATTTTTTTCTTTTCAAATTAGTTTGCCAAGTGCTTTAGAAGTTGAACAACTGAGTGTATGCACAATAATAAGTGGCCACCTTTTGGTTAAAGAAAGTCATCTGAGGAAATAAGTTATTAAGACGAGCTTAAGCAGTTTAGCCTATGTATAATTATTCACTAAATTTAAGGCTCTTTCAAGGAAAAGGGAGAACCAAAACAATTCTCTTTTTAATTTCATTTAATCACGTGTTTACACAAAAATTAGTGATAAGAGTTCAGTTATCTTCTTAATGAATGCTAAATTTATTTTCATACCCTTACTAAGTTCAATATTATAAGATTATAAAATTAAGTAAGAGAACAATTTATATTACATTAAAACAATTCTTATTCCCAAGTTAATAAGTACACAAAAAGGAATTGACTCATTCTATCACTTAATAGATAAATAAAAATCACTCATCTTAATTATTCTAACTACTTGACCCTTTTTTTTAATCTCATTGTCTCCTCTTAACATTCTTTAACGGTTTGATAAGTAGAGTTTTAAGGTCCATTTGGTAAATGGATTCGAATTAGTGATTTAATTTGAGTTAGTGTGATTTGAATTAGGATTTGAGTTAGTGATTTGAATTGTTATCTGAATTGACGTTTGGATGTGCATTTAAGTTTTAATCTGAGTATGAAATAAAATTAAAATTTGTGTTTGAAGATGTAGTGAAAATAGTTTTTGATTGATCAACAAATCTAATAAAATCTAATGTTAATGATCCTAAAAAATATACAATATGGGTCTTAATTTCTTCCTCTTTTCACTAGAAATACAATGAAAAAAGAATCATATTAATTGGATAGCAATGAAAAATTTATGATTTTTTTCCTCAAATATAGGAGAAGGAATTTTAGTTTTTACTGTAGCAGAGATACCTGAGTATCAAAAGTTTAAGGGGAGTCAAAACTCTCAAAACTTGAATTCTTGATACTCAAAGGATTCGGATTTTGAGGGAAACAAACACGTATTCAAATAATTCTTAATATTTAAATCCAAATTTAAGTCTAAAGAATTCAAAGAGTTCTCGAAACAAACGAGCCCTTAGTTTATTTGATCATTGCTAATTTTATGAACTTTTGATTAGTTATAGCATGGAAAAACTGATTTTATTAGTATCACTATGACCATACTAAACATTTGAAAGCTCTTTTTCATAGGAGAATGTGATTTTTTCATATATATTATTATTTATTTTGTATTTTGAAGGGAATAATTTGATACACTGTTTTTTGTTGTCAAGTTCTTTGTGTAGACTTTTGCACTAAATAGAGTGATAGACTTTTTCTCAAAAATGATATAAAATATAGTGATGGGATGTAAATTTAATCTAACATTATGAAATAGAAGCTTTTAGGATAATTACATCAAGAGAAATACATCTCAAGATAAAAATGAAGGTGCTTTCTATGGTAGAGAATACCAATCTATAGTGTATGTTTCTTAACATTAGATTTTTTATTTAAAACTGATACTTTTTTTTAACATATCTGAGTGTTAAAAACGAAGCTCTATCAATGAGGTAATTTTCATAAAGGAAGCTTTATTAATGAGGTAGTTTTCATACTCCATCATAGAACTTTTAAAAATAAATAAATAAAACCAAAGACCAAATAATATTGCGATGTGTCTGTTTGAGTTTTGACTTTTCGTGAAAGTTATTCACACTATTGATCATTAAGGATATGTACTTGTCTCACTTTGAACTTTGATATTTTGTTTAAGACATTTATTTATCTTAAAGTTTTTGAAATATACAGTTTTGAACACTCGTTTAGTAGACGACAGAATCTGAGAAGAAGGAAATATATCTAAAATAGAAAATAAAATAAAAAAACCAATTATGTCACCCATCCTAGCTTTATTTTTTCCCTTCAATATTTTTGTTAATATCTATTTATTTTTTTAACCACCTTACCCATTATAAAAATTTTACGGATCATTTACATGCTATATTATGTTATAAACAAACAATTTGTCCATTAAAAAAAACAATATAATAACATAAGGGTTAAATCTTATATTTAAAGAATCTTGGAAAGCTAAACCTTCAAAATTAAGGCTTCATTTGGCAATATTGCACAAACTATTTAGTTTCAACTGTTACAATATAACGCTCTCACATAGAACAGTGTAAAGCTCTCACATGCTACTGTTGGGGTGCAATTTAGTCAGGTCCAAATTGCCAACGGGCCCGTGCGGCCCAATGTTGATACTAATCGAATAGATTGAGTAAAGTCTGCTGACTGAAAGCCCAATCAAATTGATGGTTCGTATTGTTTGCTTGATTCGATCATCTTGCCTGGCTTAAGGCATTCTACTACCGCAAAAGATAGTTCCCACTCGTTTCCCATGTCTTCGTTCGATCGGATCGATCGTCTCAACCTGACAGTTATTAGCACAAACTGATGGTTATAAAACGTCTAATCATAGGCCAAAACGTGGGTTGGGCATAATTTTTGTAGCCTATCACCAATTGACACATGTCCTACTATTGCAGTTATTTATGGTGCTCTATCTCACTCCGTCAGACGGTTGGGAGCCACGATTCTTCCTCATCCTTTATATAAGTAGAAGGTTGCTTTGTTGTACGACACACACAAAGAGATACAAAAACTCTGCTAATTTGCTTTCTTGTTTCTTTCTACTCTCTTGTAATATGTACTTAGAATACCATAGTGAATTACAGTGGACCTAGCTCTTCGTTAACAGAGTGAACCACTGTAAATCTCACATGTCATTGCTTATTATAGCATTATTTAGTTTATTTCACCCTAATCTTTCATTTCAACCTGAGCTAACAGGTCCATTTAACGGTAATTTGAGGGCCCAAGTTCTTGAACAATCCAATCTAGAATTATAACATTTGATTGTAGACTCACTATCTACAGCTACAGTAGATTTGTTCCAACTTTTAGTTCTAACTGCGTTCTCTAAATATCAAAGATTAAAGTAGGGCCGGTAATACAAGTTATGACACGACAACATGATGTAAACCTGACACGGTTTTTTTTATAGTTAAGGTTAGAAAATTAACCAAGTGTCAATTTAGTGTCAACCCAAATCTGACCTATCCAAAAAGGGGTCGTGTTTGGGTCAACCTACAGACACTAAAATGACATGTCTGACTCGTGATTAATTATTTAAATTTTTTTAAAATATTATTTTCTATTATCAAATATTCCCGTAAGACAAAACCCTAACTCACTTAATTTCAAACCAAGTTTCAAGCTAAATTGATTTTAACTCTTGAGCAATAAGAAGATTATTTTAGCTTGACCACTTGAGACTTTTTTTTTTATTTTGTTGGACTTATTATTTTGTTGGTGTTGGACTTATTATTTTGTTAAATGTTGTTAAAATTTTAAGACAATTTTTTGTTTGTTGTACTATGGAACCCATTTGATTTTAAGAAAATTTGTTTTTTGTTTGTTTTTATGTTATATTATGTAAATTCAAAGCTAACAGGGTGTTTGGCTAAGGGTGGTGTGAACCACAAACTTACTTATAAATAGTGTAAAGCTCTCACTTGCTATAGTAAAAAGAAAAAAAAAGTTGTTATAGTGTAAAACTCTTACATGCTACAGTAAAAAATGGTTCCCACTACTAGCCAAACACCCTATAAAAACATCACAAGTTAGTGCAGGTTACCACAGTTCATTGGCGGGTTACGGGTTATTGGCGTTTCATAGGTTGCATGAGGAAGAGGTTAGTACAGGTCATGTTCATATTAATCCGCATCAAAACAAGTCATGTTAGTGTTGAGATTTCTCAACCCATTTGTGTCACAGGTTGGGTTAGTGTCGAGATAGTTTATGTAAAAATTGACCTTCAACCCGACTCAAACTTGACTTGCCGACATGAATTGCCACCCTAGGTTAAAGTAAGACAACTATATATCTTAGGGCCTAAAAAGAAAGGCGATTTCTATGGTGGAAACCATACTTTTTCTCTACTGGTGGAGCACTTATATCCAAACCGTTGGATCAAAATCCATTGGCTAAAATGGCCTTGTCTTTTCTATGCTACCTTTTTGAAGACACACACTTAAGTAAAGTTGTGGGCCCCACAGTGGAGAGCTGGTGCAAGGGGAAGTCCACCACGTTGGATGTGCCAAGCCAGGCGAGTGGGAGACACGGCCGTCTAGTTGGACGGCGTGCGTTGTGCAAAGCTGGAAGGAGGCAAGCAGCTAGGCCCATTGACAGCTAGATTGAGGCAAGCGTAGGTGGCCCAATGGCACGATGACACGTGTCCATATGGGCTGACGCAAACAGAGAGAAATAAGTGTTTTTGGCATTGAATTTGGTATTTTTTTTATACCGTTTTGCTCCATTTTTGCTTCAGATTTTAAATCTACAAATAAATAATTGAACCAAAATTAATTCCTTTATGCACAAAATATTTCTAAAAATTACACAATTTTTTTAAACTAAAATAATTCAAAACATACTAAAAATATATATATATATATATATATATATATATTATGTGGTTTTTTACCGAATTGAAATGATGCTATTTAGCCATATAAAATGTGCATGTACTTTAAGGATGAAAATTTTTGTATCAGTAAAAATATTAGTACTTCAATCTTACGAAAGTTTTTGGGGAAAATATTGACATTGGTGGAAATTTTGACAAATTACAGAAATTTCAAAAATTTTATATTAAATATGTCTTTAATACTTAAATAAATATGGTTTACATAATAAACTCCATACATATTAGATTGTCAATACCTAAAGAAAGTTTTGTAAGGCTCAAATATGGTTAGCGATTCCATCTTGATACAAACAATATTGGTTCCATAATATGTTATATTATTAATGCTAAATATAATTATGAATATGCGTAGATATAGGTTTTTTGACTTCTTCCTACTATATTTTCATAAATGAGGAACTATGAATTCTACCGATTGTTTGCCTTAAATGGTGGTGGTATGATCGGATGAGGATAATTTAAAAATTCCGTAACCATTATAGTCTTCGATATATTATTTAAAGAGAAAAAAATTCATTAAATTTTGTAATTTACGATTAACAAAATTTTGTCAAAATTTCTTTGATATGTACCACAATTTTGTACAAAATACACTGCAAATTTTCCATTATCAATATTTTCACCACTATTTTCTTAGATATTTCTGATACTTCTTTGATATTTTGTTGAAATCATTAATATAGTGAAAAGATATTTTGGGATCTCAAAAATTCCCTAACATTTTTATCCTTTTATAAGTGTGTAAACAGCGTTATATGTGTATAAAAGAGGGGGGAAATGATGCTTATTTTAAAATCAAAGTCTGTATCATAAAAACATTAATGATCGGCTTTTGAAATGGGAATTGACTTGACATAATAATCAAGGAATTAATTACATATTAGTTATTATTATTATTATTTTTGCATCGTATAAAGTTAGGCTATGCATATAACGAATAAGGGTAAATATGACATAATAAGAAATATTCAATGATAAGTTTGGTCATAATTGACTTTTTATGAGATCAGGCCATTTAGTTTAAGAGAGCATCTAAATTGCCGAAAATGTGTATTTTTTTAATTAAGTACTTGTTTAAAAACCCAGTTCAAACGAACTGATTACTATTTTAGCTTTAACAAAATATTTGTGTAATTTGTATAAATAATTTATACATAAAATAACTAATTTTAATTTAATTATTTATCCTATAGATATGAAGCCTGAAAAAAAAAAAAGAAGACAAAACCATGTAAAAAAGTACCACATTCGAAGCCAAAACAAATATTTTTCTCTCTTTCTGTGTCAGTTACCATCAATGTCTCGCCACGTGTCAGCACCGGAATCAGCCAGCGGCATCCACATCAACGCCTGTGTCAGCAGGAGCCATGTCATAGCTCTTCAATCCGCACGAAGCGGTTGCGTTTCACACACCAGCAAGCCAAACACTTGCCTTTCTCCCGCGTTTAAAGATGTCATTATACTCTCAGCAAAATGTCAAAAAGTGGAGCCCAGCACTAATGGGGTACTTTTGATCAGGTACGCGAAATCCACAATAAACCACAGCGCCTTCTTTCACCATCCGCCAATCATAGGAAAGTCAAATTAAAACAAGTATGGTGCCCACCGATGGAGCAAGAGGACAGGTTACACCGTAGCAATTCCCAAAAAGAGAAAAAGCAAAAGCAGAATGGCGACTGATCTCTACCGAAAGCTTAAAAAAGAGACTCTTGTTTCGTGTGAGGAACGACCAAAAAGCGTTTGGACCGACAGACACCAGAACCAGATCTTTAACCATCCAGTGGAGTGACGGTTTCTGAAGAGGGTAATATCGTAAAATCATATCGCCCAACTTAGCCACGTCATCAGCCGAGGGTTGTTGAAACGGTTTCTTCTAGATGCGTGGAACGGCAAGTCCGGACTTACCGTTTCAAGGTCCTGAACGGCCCATATTTCTTATGACCATATTACCCTTATTTATGTCCTTATTTCTTAAAGGATCTCCGCCCTTTTTTTTTTTGTTTTTAATGATCCACTAGTTTTTTTTTTTTTTTTTTGTTTTTAAAAATAAGATTCACTAAGGTTTATTTTTTTTTTGGGGAAATTAAGGTTTATTATTTTAAGAGAGAGAGATGCACAAAATTAAGCAAAAATATTTATTGAAAAATGTTTTTTTTTTCCCTTTCTTCTTCTGGTGGCTCCTTTTTTATTGAACTGTTAAAATTATCCATTTTTCTTTTTTTTCTTTTTTTTTTTTTAATTTCCTGGTGAGAACACAGATTCACCCATTAATGCTAAACTTGAATTCCCTCCATCGGTTATAAAAAAAAAAAAAAAAAAATCTAGTCACCTACTTATGTGTCAAATAAATCTAGAAAAAAATCTATGCCCTTATTTTTAAACCCAAAAGAAATCTAATTATATTTTTAACCCACGGGGGTTTCTAAATTTTAACCACAAGAATCTTAGATATTTTTAAGCAAGTAAAATTTAGTTGCGTACCAATTAATTATGAGGCAGAGGATCAGACAGAAAAAAAAAAAAAAAAAGATTATACAAGTTTAAGCCGTCTTTTTCTACCCAAAAACTGAATTTTTTTTTTTTGGAACGCTTTTTTTCTTTATAATTCTTTGTTCACGCCGCCCATTTTTCCAAAGCTCATCTTTTTCTTTTTTTTTTTTTTTTTTTTTTTTTTTTTTTTGCCTCTAAATCACAACAACAATAAAACCCCCAACGACCTTGCTCCTAGTCTTTCCTCACTCTTCCTAGGAATTTTCATTCTCTTATTCCACTTCTGTTTATTTTCTATGTTCTTGCCCAATATAGATCCTCAGAAAATGTTCAAACTATTTGATCCAAACTCAAAAAACTCCACGCCCACATAAACTCTTTCATAAGAGAGAGAAACTAGAGATAGAGAGAGAGAGAGAAATGGAGAGTTCATTTGGAGTTGGGCTCATGGCTGTGTTTGCTGTCTCGGGAAGTGTGGTTCTTCTTGCCCATCAAATCCATAAGCGTCTCCTCTCTGACTTCATGAAAGACGTTGAATTTGAATTGGGTGCTGGTGTCTTTCCTTCTCATGACAAAGGAAAATTTCAAATTGGTATGTAAAATCCTTAATTAATTTGTTCCTTTTTTTTGCCTATTAATAATAATTCTGTCCACTTGAATGTTGTTTGTGTTGGGAGACCAATTACATATTTTCTTTTTAATTATAACTATAAGACTAAACTGGATCGAGTTCTTGTTTAATTTATTTATTTTGGTTGATTTAGAATCTGTGAGAAGAACGTCCAAGAAAACCGTTAGATTCGCAGACGACGTCGTCGAACCGTCGTCGAACAACAAGGAATACCGGAAGAGGAACATGGCGGAAAGGCACGTTTCAAAAATGGAAGGAGTCCCAAACAAGGGTGGTCAAGACCAAAAATCTGAGGACACCATGGCACCCAATAGGCTAGCTTTGTATAAAGGAAAAATTCAGTATAAGGCCCTTGAGGGCCAACTATATGCTTATTGATTGACTCTTTTTTTTTTTTTTTGGCGGGGAATTGATCGGATGGTATTTTTCAGGTTGTAAATTAAGTAAATCCAATGTAGAGTTCTAATGATGTTGAAGCTTTTATTAGCTAAAGGTGGAAATAAGAATAACATAAGTTTTACTTTTTTTCCTTTTTCTTTAAGGGAAATTTTTTTTTTGTTTTTTTTGTTTTTTTTTTTAATCATATAAGGTTTAGTTGACTTTCAAAATAAGGAAAATCTTAAATGGGATTCCACGGAAATGGAATCTTGGCCCACATCAAAATGCAAGGCTTGGTTGATATGTTTTTGTATTTCTTTTTGTTTATTTTTGTTCAATTTCTTGTAATTGTATCATGGAAACAATATTTAATTCAATTTAAAATTATTGTAAGTAAAGAATCCAGCCTGTTGTCCTGTTTAATGACACAACAATTCTATATAGACTAATCTTCAATCATTAATCATTATATTAAATTTGTTGGGTTAATTATATAATTATACATTCTAGTTTTAACTGTTTTCAATTCATCCCTCTGTTTTTAAAAACTATAAAGGTTTAAAAAACTTATTTTGATTTCATCTATATAAATAAAAAAAATTAGGAAAAAGACATAATCACTTTTAAATAGTTATGAAAAGTATCTCATAGAATTAAAACATAAAAACTCTTAAAACAAAACATCAAATTAAAAAAAAAAAAGATCTTAAGTTTTATGACTTTTTAAATGTTAAAATATTTTTTAAAATATATTTCAAAATAAATTTGATCTAATTAAGAGTATGGTTGTTTTATCTCTATATTTTTTTGTCCAAAAATTCTTCAAAAGATATAATTGAAACAAGTTTATTAAATTTAAAGAATACTTTTGTAGTTTCTTAAAATAGAAAAATAAATTAAAAAATAATTAAAACTAAAAGATATAATTATACAATCAACTTACATTTGTTTCCTGTCAAAAGAGAAGGTATTTTCCAATTTATCTGTCATTTCGAATGTGACATTTTTTTTGGAAGGTGGAAACTATATACCTTATGTATTCTGAATTTGAGACCTTGAAATCAAATCTGCTCCAATAAGAAGATGACTGATGATTACTTTTCCTTACATAATCGTAAATAAATCGAAAAAAAAAAAGAGAGTAAAACATGTCATCATTATTTTGTGCTTAATGTTGGCCAATTGTTTTCTTGACCTTAATTCTTTCTTAATCTATTGGTGCCCCAAAAGACACTTTTTTCAACAAATGACGCAAGAGATTTCTAAATTTAATATTTCAAAAAAAATGAATAACGTTCTTAATTTAATATTTGCTTTCGCATCATATCGTATTGTAATGGATATATAAAAGCATGACATAATAAATATGGCATGGCAAAGCTTTTCCCAAAATTTTTTAATAGGCTTTGAAAAGTTTGATACAATATAAACTATAGTATATTTTGTTGCCAGCATATGTGAGTAAGATATTTTAATTAAGAAGATTGCCCTTACACAAGACGTAAGAGCTACATTTGAAGCAGGCTTTAATTGACCCGAATAATATTTAATAATCATTCATGGAAAAGCCATCAAAATCCATTCAATCAATCTTTTTTTCTTCACAACTTTACCTCAACAATAAATTACACAAAGCCAGATAATTCCTCATATGTCCTCTATTATTACAAATACTCAGCTAATTAGGCCCCAATTACCAACCAACTAGTGGTGTAAAAAAGGGTCGAGAAATTGTGGTAAATAATTACAAATATTAGGTTTTGAAAATATTTATAGTAAATACCTAATTTATAATGTAAATAATTTCTTTATTTCTTTATTTATCATGTAAGTAATTTTTATTTATACAATAAATAGATTTAAAATGTAAATAATTTATTTACCTCATTATTTATAATGTAAATTCTTATCTACATAATTAAGTTATTTAAATTGTAAGTCTGTTATTTACTATAAATATTTACACAACCTGCTGTTTACTTCAAAAAGTTTCAAAAACCTGCTAAGAATTAGCCAAGATAGGCAACCCATGATCCACCTCTTTGGCCCGATGTCCGATTTGCATAAAAATTAGGATTAAATCAGGTAAAATAATATGTTTTGAAAATAATTGTAATAAATAACAGATTTACGGTATAAATACTTTATTTACTATATAAATAAGAATTATTTATACTATAAAAAAAGGGTAAATAAATTATTTGCACATTTAATTTATTTATTGTGTGAATAAGAATTATTTAAGTCTACTATTTACTGCGAATATTTTCAAAGTATGCTATTTATTTGCAATTAGTTTTGAAAAAGTGTATCTACTACAATTACCATTATTTTTTAAAAAATAATTTTATATTAAATGGACCTTATTTTTTCTATGGTAGGATGTGTCGTCTATTTTTTTTTTAAATGCCCGCATTGGCTAGGCTAGAAGATCCATTTTTACAACTCCATTAATAAGATATTTATGTTTTCACCTCTCTCTCCCCTTATCTTCTCGCACTCTCTCTACAACTTATAATGTCCTTATTTCTCTCTTCGCTCTCTTTCACCCTCTCTTCTCTGTAACTCACAACTACATGTGTCAATTTGGGCCGGACTAAACAGGCCGGACCGTGGCCCGTATCTTTTGTCCTAGGTGGCCCAAACTAGAACTAGATTAGACTAGGTCGACCCGGTTGGATAATTTTTTTTAATTTTTTAATTCCCTTATAAAAATTAGGGCATCCCATGTGACACCTTGAGAATTCTAGTGCATAAAATAAGAAAAATTTAAGAGTTATTATAAATAATTTATGTACAAATTTTTATACTCAAAAATTTGTTAAGTGCTGAAAGAGCAATTTTAGTGTCACAAGAATTATTGTTTATATTCAATTTTTATGACAAATTTAATATCAACAAACATGTGACTTTCAATATTAAAAATCACGGCATAAAGAATGATTTAAAGATAAGAATAAATTGATGAGCAAGAGGAAAATAAGCTAGAAAGTTTAATTGTTGCAGAATGTGTTGTAACATATTTTAAAATAAAAATATAGTTTAAGAAAAATACTATATAGAAATATGAAAATTATATAATATAAAAATTAAGCAGTAGAGAAATTATGCAGTATTAGAATAATGTAATATAAGGATTATATTGATAAAATTAAGCAGTAGAGAAGAATATTCTAGGGAGAATGTGGATAAATATGGGATGATGTAGAAGCTTATGGAACCTTTAAAACCAGTATAGGAAAGTATACTAGTAGTATGGGAAATATACTAGCAATATAGAAAAAACACAATGTAATGTAAATTTAAACAGTTAAAATGATGATGTGGGGCCCATTTAGTGACACTCAAAAGAAGGAGAAATTGCCACATCTTCTTGTTAAAGGAACCAGTTTTATCGTGTGGTAGAGCAAAGTTTTTTAAATTGCGATTTATCCCTAAACTAAGTTATTTTGCAAAAAAAAAAAAAAAGGACCTAAGTGATAAGATTTACATTTTTCTCCATTTTTGCATGGAGCAAGAAAAAAAATACTCATTTTCCCCTCCAAGAAACTAGCCACTCTCCCCCTCACTCTCCTAAATATTTTTTAAAAAATACAACCTATAATCCATCCATGAAACAAGTTCAAGTGTTGAAAATCAAGGATAAGCAATGCTTGAGGTAAAAATCCAAACTTTTACTACAGGTTTTTGTTGTTTTTCCATGGTTTTTAAGCGGGTTTTTGATGGAGTTTGTTATAGTTTATGACAAGGAGAACTAGCTAAGATTTCAAGCACCAAGAGGATGATCAAAAAACTTAAAAATCTCTTTGGTAAAGACCCTAACTTTTTTATGGTATTTTAGGGTTTTTTGTTTAAGTTTTGAGATGATTTTTATGGGATGTATTATATATTATTGTTAAAGGTTTTGAGAAGTCTTTAAGTGCCAAAAGAAAGGACTAAAATCTTGGGATTGCTTAGGTAAAGTTCTAGTCCTTGAAAACCAAATCAAAGTTCTTGCTTTTTTTGTTTTTTTGTTTTTTGTTTTTTTTATGCTGACTATGTGTTTGTTGTGTAATTTATGATATGCATGGACAATGACATGTATAAGGGACACTATGACATAAGTAGTTAATTTGTTTTTATGTATGATGATGTGAATGAATGATAGGAACTAGGGCTTTATGCTTGAGAAATAGAAAGTTTAACAAACTTTGTCAAAATACAAAGTTTGGTTAGTTTTTAACGAATAAAGTGTTGGATAAGTATAGAGGCCGATTTAGTTTTTGAGTTTAATACGAGATTTATCGAAAACAGTAAAATAAACAACTTTCTCGGACAAAATTTTGTAAAATCTCAATTAGATCATATTGAAAAGTTTGACCATTTAACTTTGTAGATTCGAAATTGGCCAAAAACCCATTGAAACATTAGAATTTGAGAAAAATTAAAACACGAAAGTCATAGATCTCATTAAAACTGTGAAAAATCACTAATAGTTTGTGAAAATTCCTTATGGATTTTAAGTCATGAGTTTTATCAGATTTAGTCCCAAAAGTTTAAAACGGTAAAATGAGGAAAACATTTTGAAATTGTTTAAGTTTAACCAAGGAGCTTCTTTAAGTTTTAATCCATGAGAAAAATTGGATTTTGTACAAAATGGTTATTTTTGGTCTCGGGGCAAAAAAGTCAAGATTTTGTCTTTTTGGCAAAAACAATAAAACTGAGTGAAACTGGATTTTTCACTAAAAAATTGGTTTTCTACATTGCTGTGAGAAAGCGAATAATCATAGATTTTAAAGCTGAAAAGAATTTGGTATTTTCCTGAGAAAAACATGTTAAGGGTAATATCGTTAATATATTCGTATTACGGATAAAAACTGTGAACTTTTGCTGAAATATTTTTTTTGACAAAAAAATCGATGTTTTGTTTTTTGCAACATTACGAGTGGCAAGGAAATGTAAGATTTGAATTAAAAATGGGTTCAAAAAGTTTTTTAAGGCCCATCAAAGGGAAAATAGTCAATTTTTGCAAAAAAGGCTTAAACGGACCGTAAAGCGTCCTATTTAGGAAAATGCTCCTTAGTAGAAATTTTTTTCGTAACACATAAGTGTCAAGATGATAAAGTAAAATGAGAAGTTTAGTAAAGTTACATGATTTATGAAAATCCTGTTAAAGGCAAAATCATCATTTTTTTATATAACAACGAATACGGAGGCTGGGCACTTTAATTTAGCGAAACTTTAAATGGATAATGTTTTGTACCATGTTACTTAATGAAACCGTCAAGTAAGACTTGAAATTTGACTGAAAAATGTTTAAGTTAAGTAATGAAAAAATAAACCGATGGTAACAAGATGAAAAAAATTAATAATGAACGTGTAACGTTTAAATTTCACAATTGAAAGACAGATCATAATAAAAAAAGTTAACTAATAGTCAAGTGTCATTTAAATAGGGCACAAAAGCCGACTAATAGAAGGAAAATGATAAAATGGGAATGCTAGAATGATAAACAAGTAAGTCTCAAACCTCATATATGGCATGAAAAAATGATTTTCAAATGCCTTAAATATGTTTGAAATATGTTTATATTTGTTACACATAATATTTTTAAAACCAAGTCATGATTTGTAATGTGTTTACATTTGTAATATTTATTGTTTCAAACATTAATTTATGTCATTTAGTATGTTAACTAAGATTACAAGGTCGGTGATTTCAACCCATAAGTTAAGATAAGATAATGTTGCACTAGTATTTCGTGCTAAGAGGAGATTTATATTAAGTTATGTTTCAGCCTCGGTATTCGATGGTCAAGAGCTTTTGGTACATACACTCGGGCCTATAGTTCAAGTAAGTTAAGAATGATGATAAAAAATTCATATATTAGCATAAATGGATACATGCATTAAGATATTGCTTGTATTCCTATTTAGAAATGTTTATACGAGTACGTTTATGAGAAACGTTTTATAATAAATGTTTCTCGAAAGATGTTTTACAAGGAAAAGTTTTATGAAAAAGGTTTTACGAAGAACATTTTTATGTTTTGTGAGATTTGTTTGAACTTACTGAGCAAAAGCATATTACAAGTACCTTCATGCACTAGGTAATTCTACAAGAGGCTAGTAAGGCTAGTTGATGAGCTCGGTGTTGCAGCAAGACAAATGCGATGGTTGGGCTATGGATACCACTACAAATGGTTTCCTCTGTTTTAAGAAAAAGTTTTTGTTGTTTTAATAGGTTTTACGAAAGTTGAAAGTTTACTTAATGAATTTTACGAAATGTTTTGGATGTTTAAAAGTTAAGTTTTATATCATGTTTCAGTTTAGATTGCAGCGGAAGTTGCAACGGTGTCAAGTTATTTTTAAGTATGTTGGAAAGAAAAAAAATTACTCAATATTTTTCTTAGTAGTAAAGAAGAATAACATTTAAAAATAAAGTTTAAGTAAGTAAAATAACAGCTCAAAAAAGTAGGTTGTTACAGTCCAGGCTCCAGCCTAGGCCCATGTAGGCTTTAGGCCGGACTGGGCCTCCCTTTTTATCAACTAGCCCAGCCTTATTTTTTCTTTTAGACCATATGGGTTGGGTCGGGTGACTCTAATTGACATTTGTTGGTGGCAAAAGGATTGGCTCATCATGATTGGGTGGTTGCTCTATGAAGAGTTTTGACAATGGTAATCAAAGGCTGTAATATCCTTCAATATGTAATAGGCCTCATTATCGGTTCTTAAAAAGAAAGAACCACCACCGACAATGGCCCCTATGGTCCAACCAATGTCTAGTTTCGTCACAATCCACAATAGAAAACTAAGAGAAGATACCACTTTAAGAAATTGTGATTGGGAAACTTTCCTAACAAATCTTTGAATCGCTTCCAAGCTACATAAAATGGTTCAATGTCATGTTGGACAAATGTAGAAATAGCAAGACTTCAATGTATTCATCCTTTTTTTTATATACAAAAACAACAAGACTAGAAATAAAATCAAAACAAATGAAGAAAATAAAATTCAAATTAATTCTAATGATAAATTAGTATCGATATTAACGAAAACCAAACAAAACAATCCCCGACAATGGCGTCAAAAACTTGTTCAGTTGGAATCTGCAAGTGCACGAAATTGTACAAGTAATAAAGTATACCAAGAATACAGATATCATTCCTATGGAGACTATGTTTAATTTTCATTAATTACTGAAATTGGATTAGCTCTAACATTATTTGAACGACCAATTACAAAAAAGAGAAATAGCTAAAATCAAAATAAACATGATAAACTAATAAATATAAAAATAAAATATCTAGAATTATTGGCAGCAAAAAAAAAATATAGAATTACAATTGCACCTAAACAATTTACTTTGACCCCCCCTCTCCTTAGTTAGCATAACAAAGCAAGTTCTTAGCCGAGCAACCTCTTTAACATCCATAAGCCTCTCCTGATAGAATATGGAAACACCCAAAAATGCATTATCCACTATATTCCTATGAGGATAAAAATACTAAGGGTTCATTAAGATCTAGGCTCTCTTTAATGGCTACACATGTTATGTGGTATATTCCAATCCTACATAACATATATCATTCCATCCATGACAAAGCACAAAACTTCTTTTTCTAAATGCATTACGGTTACCTATTCAACAACTAAATAATGATCAAGCATTTAAGGCATAGGTTCCAGATGAAACAATCAATTTAGTGAGACAACATGCGTTAAATCAAGAAGGATAAATTAAAAATAAATATTTAGATGATATTGCAATTCTAGAATAAAAAAATTAATTCATAATTCAAAATAAAAGCACAATCTCAAAGATTTCAATATCACAAAGCTATAAAAATAATTAAAAGATATTAAAGTTTAAGAGAAAACTAGTGTAGAAATCTCCAAAATCTCTGTTGTTCTTCTCCTTTTTCTTGCCTCTTGGTATTTTCTTCTTTGAAATTGTTGAAAACAAAACCTAAAACTAATCCTAAATTTAACAATGAAGCTCTCAAAATAAAATATTTACATTTATTTATTTATTTTCATTTTCCTCTCATGAATATCAGCTCCCAAAAAAAAAAAAAAAAGCAGTGTTGGGCTCGGTGGTGGTGCAAGGGGGGGCTTCCTCGGACTCTCTTGGGCCGATTCCTCACCAAAAAAATGGAGGGCAATTAATTGCCCTTTTTCTTACGGCAGCCGAAGATTGGAGACAGCAAAGCAAAGAAGGGCAACGATCCGTACAGACAGGTGGCGGAATACGGCTGGCTACTAGAGAGTGCGCAACGTGGCAAGGTGGGATTCGTTGATACAGTGGGGCGCATGGGAACGAACGATGGCGCGAAGCAAGGGAACACGCACACTGAGTGGGGACTGCGCAGGTGGACATGCGGCGTACAAAGATTGGCTTCGACCTGCTGTGGAATTGATGCGACGTGCCTTTGTCTGCTGTGTGTGCACGTGCCAATCTGAAGTGCATTGGAGATTGATCCGATGGTCTAGGATGCGGGGTTGAGTACTTTCTCAGCTTCGCCCGTTGGACAAGTTCAGCTCAGAATAAAATTTAAAATTTTGAAGCTTTTTAATGCCATTTTTCATCCCAATTAATTTTCAAATCACCACATTTGCCCATTTCACCGACACAAAGAGAGGGAAATAAAATAAATGGAATAACAATATAATAATAACAATATAATAATATTTAATTAAATTAATTTAAAAACAAATTAATTCAAATAAGCAAAAAATAATATAAAAAAGCAAAATTAAATATAAACATAAAAAACATAGCAAAAATATGTACATTAAAATGCATAAATAATTTTATTTTTATAGAGTTATCAACACATCCACTCACCACTCACATCAACAAGACTAGCCTTCGTATTTATTTATTTATTTATTGAACTAGAGAAAAAGATATTTATGAGAAAATAAAAATTGAAATGGTTGCATAAAGATGGTTAGTAGGGATACATTTGATCAAAAAAAAAAAAAATCTTTTGATGAATTATTTGAAAAAGGTTTTTATGAGGATCACTTTCAATGTAATGAATATTACATGAAAAAATGCTTTAGAAAGAATAAATTAAAAGAGTATTTTAATAGAAGTAAATTAGATAAAAAGAGTATTTTAATTAAGCACATTCAAAAGTACATTTAATAAGAAAAGAAGAAAAAAAATAAATTATATTCAATACAAGCATATTTGGAATTTTTGTTAATAAATGGGCACCTGAATAAAAATATATATATGACGAACATAGTACATATCTAAATGGAAAAAGTAAAAAATCTGCCCCCTGATTTCTTGCCGAGTACAGATAAGCTCTAGGATTTTTCTTTTTATTATTATTTTTTTAAAAAAAACCCTTCTAGATTGTTGCAGATTCTCCTCGTGCATTTATCAGGTCTACTAATTAATAAAACAATGTTGTTTACATTACTGAATTATTTGAGTTGCGTAGGGAACTCATTCATTAGACTCCACGATAAATCTTCCATACGCACGCAATGTGATATATATATATATATATATATATATATATATATATATATATTCCTTTTGAAGGGAAATTTGACTATCATTCAATTAGCAAAATGTCAGCTAATACAGCTGTACTAAAAAAAATAGGTAAAGCATGTAGGCAAATAAAGTATGAACAAGTAGAAGTAGCATGATTAGCTAATAAGTAGGTTTGTAAGGGACGTAACGAATATTGCTACTACTAGCTTGAGAGACAACATCTCGAATAATCCTCTATGGCATAGCTTCTGGCAACTTGAATGCAGTAACAATATTTAGCGCATCCATCCTTATACTCACAACATCAAAGCCTCAAGCCATCGCAAACCAGGCTCCCTCGGGCGCGGGTGCGGGTGCGGGTGCGGGTGCTGCAAAACACTCCCCTAAGTGCGCAGAGAAACGACCACAAATGAACTTAGCCGAGGCACCCAACACCACCTCTTCCACCATACCGATCCCAATGAAAACAGACGCAGCTATATTTATTTTAACTCTTCCAACCACTGGTGGTCTCCAAAACTTACTTCCAAGCTCACTCTTCTTTTTAACCAACCGATTCAGCTTGAGAAATAAATAATCTCATCTCCTGGCCTTCAAAAATGAGTTCATTCCTACCCAGCCATATAGCCCAAACCAACATGTAGAAAACCGCAAAATCATCTCTACTCCCCTTGTTGCCATTTGAAGACAAATACAAGGAAAAGAACCTCTGGAATCCTGTTGGAGAATAGACCACACCAGATAGGCAGCCCAAACATCCTTCACAACATCACGATTCTAACAGAGCGTGGTGGACCTCCTCACTCTCTCCACATTTGGGACATCATGTATGTACCAGAACACCCTTTGGCTAGTTGTGAACGAACAAGAATGGCTTCAGTACGTTAGAAAAACAAAATTCAATTTACTATGATGTAAAGTTCTTACATGCTACCGTGAAAAGCATAAGTTTACTACAGTGTAAAGCTCTCGTATATTATAATTTTTAAGTTCGAACTGATTTCTCAAACACATTCAATAGCTTCATGAAAGGCCCTTTAAACATGAATCTTCGACCTATTAAGAATGTTGGCACCTCATAGTTTCTTCCATCAAGGAAAATCCCCACTCCTATTCGAACCATCTTCGGGATGTTTGCGAGAATTTCCAGCTTAGAACCCAATTTAACTGAGTACATGCCTTGCCTATGAAAATGCCATACCAAGTGATCTAACCGGTTCCTCGCACTGTGAGCAATGATCCAAATAATTTCTCTGAACATGGCTCAACTGCAACTCTGTCCCACTTAGTATCTGATCGCAAATCCGCCACAACCAAGCCCTCCTCTAATCCGGCCTAGGTAGCCACGGGTCCTCAAAGGCCCTCAACGTTTGCCATTCTCGATTTGCCTTCGAATTCCTTGATCAAATAGAACGCTTGGCCACACATAAGATGGGCTATGCCCCACCTTGACTTGAAGAAATCCCGTATTTGGATAACAATGTGACATTTGGTCACGCCATCAATGCTAACAACAATGTCAAAAAATTATTAATTTTTCAAAAATGGTCATAACTTGTAACAACTCTTTTCAACTGTTATTAAAAGCCATTTTTGAAGTATTAATAGTCCATAAATCATATTCTTAAAAGGAGTTGAAAGAAATCATACCCTTGAAATGTATAGGTGAAAGCCACATGTGACTATTGTTAGCCCAAAATAATAACTACTCAAAAAAGAGTAAATCCTGAAATTGTAAATTTCTGCTGTAACAATTGCACTTTAATAAATTCCTGTTAATAAGGAATTAAGGGAAAGAAATCACAAACACAAAGGGATATTTATGATTTTGTAACATGCATCTTGAATTTACGAGAAAAAGTAACCCTCTAATTTGGATGTTTTCAAAACAATACCTCCAAATTTTAAATCCATATGAAATTCCTTTCTTTTTTAGATCAAGGGTTTGATTTTGACATTTGAATTGATGGATTTATCCATTGTAACTTATAGATAAACTTGCAATAAAACATTAATTGACAAAGTATCTAACAACTTAGCTTGAAAATACCATTTTTTATGCTTTTTTTTTTTGTTTCTTTACCTATTGTGCTTAATTTATTTTTTGTTACAGGATAACCATGGTTGTAATTCAAAACATTGTAACACGTAAGAGCTTTATATTATAGCAATTTTTTATTTTTTTATTGAGAGTTTTATATTTTTTAGTAACCACAGCCATAATTCTAACCAAAGTTTACTATTCAACTTGAAAAAGTACAAAACTAAAATGAACTTAAATTTAAAGGTATAATCTCGACAACGTCTAAATATAAGATTGTAATTGGATAAACTCAAAATGTAAGGTATACCTTAAATACAATTCGTAGTACGTAGTTCACCATGTGTCTATATCTTTTGTCGCCAAATAATCAACACTAGACCTCTTCTGCTATTAAGACCATCTTTCAATATGATTACACCTTTTAGAAATTGTGGCTTCTTATCTACATAAGGTACACCACAAACCTCTATAACCGCCAATCTACAAGGAAATTGGAAAACTCATTACCACCAGAATACAATGCTTGGCACCACATCACTCTTGTTTTGTAATGATTTAAAACGTGTCATTACTTAAGAATAACTCCTTTAATATGGTATAGGATTCTAGGAGTCACAAGAACAACACGAGAAAATTTTCAATCAAGTTTGGCTCAAATTTGCAATTTTTTTTTCTCAAAAATGATTTGAAGCTATTTTAGAATTTGAGAAACTTACAATATGAGCAAACATTGGTTCAAGGTCTTAAAAAGTTTCCACAAACTAAGAAGGTGTGCTTTTATAGCCCCAAACCTTCAAAATAATTGTTGGAAGCTTGTCTCTAAGGGTAAAAAAACTAGCTACCAAAGAAGGCCTATCGAACGGCCGACTGCCTACACTACAAAAAATCGTCAACCCCTCCGGTGCATCCTTTCTTGTGGTAGATTCTCACAACAATTCGAAAACTATTTAATTTTGGTGTCAAGGTGATCTTCACCTTTAGAAAATGTGGAAAATATTTAGGGTATAGTTTCAAAAAGAAAAAGAGAACTTTAATTTGAGTTATTTTAGCTTCAATTTTGGAATTTAGAAAGAATCTTTGAGGTTTTATTAGTTATAATGAAACATGAAACTTGGATTAAAAATTTTGACAAAAATTCTATGCATGCTCTAGTGTTATACAATACTAAAAATATGACTGATGTCTTGTTGACATTAGTCTTCAAGCTCAAAATGTGCCTTTTGAAATTTCATCTTCATGCTCTAAGTTTAGAGCATTTATTTGAGTAACATGCCAAGTAATTATTTGTTATTATCAAAATATCAATAACTTAAATTAAAAGTATTAGTTTAAACTAATTAGTTAAAATATTGTAACTTTGAAAGCTTTACATAATAAAAACTAAAAATTTTTGGTTGAAATTGATTTCGTTAAAAGGGTTAATTCATCGAAAACTTAGAGCAACACCTACAATGAGTAGAAATCATAATTCCACGTTGTCATTATTATTACACTGCAACTCATAGTATGTAAGTTCCATCCTTAAAACGTACAAGTAAACCACATTGAAAGAAAATAAAGATGAAATTACCTTATGCCAACGAGAAGTTACAACCACATCGTAATAAATATGTAATCATGATAAATATGTAATTGCCACTGACGTAAGCTCTACTCTTGAAATGTATAAGTGAAAGAAAATGATGATGGAGAGTTTCCTTAAAACAGTGATAAATTATAACTCCATTGTCATAACGGTAGAAAAAATACCCAAAACATCTTATATATTTTGCATAAATATTATTTTTACCTCTCTTATTATTAAAATGTTTAGAGTACATTATGTATTCATAAACTCATATTCAAAATACCTCCTGAAGCAATTAATTTGTTTTAAATTCTAACATTATCCTTCCCAATATATATTAAATATTATTTTACATAAGACTTGATTTAAAAGGTAAAGAAAATGTAATTTGAAATGTTCAAATAAATATTTCAATTATTTTGAAAGTTTTTAACTTTTAAAGATTGGTTTTGTTTGGTATTTCGGTTTAATAATGTTTCAAATTTTATTTAGTGAAAATTAGAAAGGACCAGTAATTTTAGTATTTTAAAAAGTTTAATATCCTCAGGGGGCATTTTGTGTATGATTCTGAAAAAACATGAGATGTTTTAAGTATTTTCATAAGAAGAAGGACAAAAGTAGTATTTTAGCAAAACAGATAGGATGTTTTGGGTATTTTTTTCTAACTATATAGTGAAATTTATAACAAGGTGTTAGGCCTAGCCTACTGCTTATTTTTTGATGGGTCATACCCTAAAGGTGCTTGTGCTTTTTTGTTAGGGAAAAGGAGAGAATTAAGCCATTGTTAATTAAGAATAAAAATAAATAAATCAAAATGTAACAATATTTCGTAAATAGTCCACTTAATCAAAATGAGATTTTATACAAATTTTTTGTGAAGAGGAACATAAAGTATCAGAGAGAAAACAAAAAACAAAAATAAAAAGAAAAAGACGGAGAAGGAGAACAAGATAGAGCTCTACAAGCCGGAGAAAACCTCCTCAACATTAAAATCTAGAAATCCAAGTAAAAGAAACCTCCTCGCTCATGCAATCTAGAGTACGGAAACCACCTCAGGAGATGCCACAATTCATGTCATGTGTGTGTTTGTTATGTTTCTATTATGCTTAGTGGCAATAAAGAAAAAATAAGCATAAGACATAATAAATTAAAGACTTTAATCTTACTATAAAAAATTCTCATTAAAAATCTTATTAAGCAAAACTCAACAGAATGTACAAGAAAACAAAAGTTCCAATTGTAACTTTAAGAAAAGAAATAGAACAAAAAATGTATAATGAAATTAAAGATTAAGGGCATGTTTGGCATACAGTATTATCTTGTATTATATCATATTGCATTTTATTGTATTATATAAAAAAAATATAATACAATACAGTGTGTCAAACAAACTCTAAAGTCGTTATTAAAAAGCAATAACCTTACTAGGTGGATTATTGTGCTTTTAAAGTTCCCGTTATTGTGTCAACGTCATGCTCGTATTACCGTGTAATTATCGTTGTGTCAATTAGATTGGGTGCGACTTTTAAAGCGTATATAGTTATTAACTATACTTTTATGTATAAATCAGTCTTGAATTTTATGCAAAATCATGTATTTGAATATACTCTAATAGTAACTTAAAAGTATTAGAAAATTTATATTTTCTTCCTCCAGTCCATTCCTTGATTATCATATTGTTTATTTCGTAGTTTGAGCCCACTTTTTAATGTTGTGGCTCAACTAATTATAATTACCACAATTACTAGTATACAAGTCTTATTAAAGCCCATAGGTAAAACTAGATATATTCACAAATAGAATTACACAAATTATGAGTCAATATGTAATTCAATTTGAAACCAATCAGTGAACACCCCCAGTCTAATCCAAAAATAACAAATTTTATAAATTATATTTTATAGATTCATGGATTGATCTTTAAAATCTATTAAAAAAGTATAAATTAAACTTAACATAACATAACATAAGTTAATAAAGTTCAAGGTTGTAATCGAATGCAAGTGTTTGATGATAAACTAAATTGCAACATTACAAAGCATTACAACAAACAAAGTTAAAAAAAATTTAGACATGAGTAATTAACATTATGCTTTGTAATTAGGCTAAGGTTTTTTTTCTTTTTTCTTTTTATGCATGTTAACCTTAAACACAATCTAGTAAATGTATAGGTTTATATATTTATTAAAAAACTTTTACATATAGCTATATATATAATTTTTGTATAATATATTCTCAAATTCATAAATTACACAAAATCCAAAAAATACTTAATTTATAATCTATTATATATAAATCAAATTAAAAAAATTTCAATCCAAAATCAATTTATATGTATCATAATTTAATTTAATCTATAGATTAAGTGATTAGATTGAATTAATCAGATTGATCGATGTTGTGAACAGCTGAAACGATCGACTGATAGCGAAATTACTTGTTGAAACGAGGAATGTAAATCCAGATTTCCGATGGCCAATTATTATATGTGGGTCTGTTGACAAAGTTTGATAGTAGTACTAACACATTGTCGTTTCTACAAAAATTGACGAACTATCGCGAAACCAGGAGAAAGCGGGGCTCTTCAAAAAAAAAAAAAAATTCAAAGAGGGTCTAGCTCAGACTGGGCCCACAAAAATCAGATATGCACACGTGGAATTGCCAGGTAGCACTCCAGTACCTTCTGATGTGAAAGTACTGTTCTAGTGCTCTGTATCCCACCATATACCTCACTTTCTGTCAAAATCTCTGAAATCCATAAATAGTTTGCCACGTGGCATCATGTTGCATAGCCAACAGAGATTTCTCAACTCCCCAGGTCCCTCAACGTCACATCAGCTCACGGTACTCTCGTGCAGGCGAATATTGTGACGGTCTCCACTCGCTCTTGAGGAGCGTGACCGTCAGTTACTTTGTGCTTAGAATGTGACACGTCAGGTATGGCCCACAACAGTTTTACGTTTGCTACCGGGGGGTTATCTAGAAGAATATAATTCGGAAAATAATAAAATATAATTAATTTAATTATTTAAAAAAGAGGTAGACAGAACAAACCGACCTCCTACCTAAACTGTGCGTTCGTATTTTGGGATTTTTTTAAGTTGTGGTTCTCGGTATTTTTTTTAATTTTGATATTTTTTAAATTTAATAAAAATAAAATGTGAAATAAATCAAGAGCACGTTTGATGTAGTGGAGACTGTCAATTGAAAGGTCGGAAAAATCAATTTGTTTTGTGCCGAGCGAAATTTTGTGTGTGCAATGTGGGGTGGCGGTTTGTGGGGAAGGTTTCTTTGGTGGAAAGGTTAGGAAAATCAGTGATAAAAGTTTAAATTGATTTTATTATGGTATTTACACTCTGTTTAGAAAAAGTTTAAAAGAACAGTTAGAACGGTCAGTTATTAATATGAACAATATAAAATTTTTATATGTTACAATAAAAAAAAAATTGCTTAATAAAAAGCTCTTACATGCTACAATTTTTAAATCAAAACTATATTAATTAAATTGCTATAGGTTCCAAACGACCTATTAGTCTCATAAAATTAAACCGCTACACTTTTCATTTGGTTTGTTGATTCGAATTATATTAATTTAGACTTTTTTCTAATTTTGATTGAAAATTCTAAACGAAGTATTTTAAATTGCAATCTAAATTAAACGTTTGAATGTGTAGTTACAGTATTAATTTGATCAAAAAATTTGAATTAATTTTGTATTTGGATGAATATGGAGAGCTATAATTTGAAAAATAAAAATTTTGTATTCAAGAAATAAATATGATGTATTTAGAAAAAGTGTATTTAATTGAAAATTTTATCATAAAATAATAGTATTAAATTATAAATAAAAGAATGGGAGTAAAATCATTATTCGATATTGGTTTGAAATATTGAAAGGTTAAGTTTCAAGTTAGATAGTTTAGCTCAGTTTTAACTGCTTTTAACTAAATATTAATTTAAATTGTAATGACAGTTTGAATTGAGTTAGACAAGATTAAACTAGTGAACCAAACACACTAAACAGTGTTTGTAGTTTGAATCGATGATCCAAACACCGTAGACGCGTTACATCATGATACGAAAAACTATAACCTAAGTAGGATAGGGATTTATTTTTATTTTATACATATATTTTATATTTTTTGATGTGAATTTGATTAGATCATGATTAGAAAACGCCCGTAGAAAGATCCTCTGAATAATTGATCTCGTATGAATCAGAGCAGTAGACGGCGTGAGATGCATTGTGAAGGCACGCTCGAAAGTGCTGAATGGGATCTACAGTAACATCTATGTGAACATTTGTTTATTTGTTGTTTTTTTTTTTTTAGAACTTGTTTATTTATTTATCTATTTTTTTAATCGTTTGAAATTTGATTAGAGAATGAAGTAAGAAAAAAATATGTTCTAGATTATCCTGTCAATGATGCTACTTTTCTTTTCTTTTTTCTATTTCTCAAGGCCCTATGTAACAGCTGTAGATATTTGAACCATTTTTTTTTTATTTGAAGGTATATTTGAACCATTTTTTATAATTTCCTAGTTGGCGAAGTTATTATTTTTTTTTCTTGAAAGTTTACTGGATATAAGAATTTCTCTCTTTTCAGGACTCATTTGACACGGCTCTGGAGGAAAAAGTATCACCGCTTTGGAGAAAAAAGTACCACGGTAAAAAAAATTGGATAAAAGGGCATCATTGGTGTCTAATGACGTGTGTAAGACATAGGCTTAAAAAACGTACAATCATATTTATATAAATTATAATCTCATTGTTAATAAAATAATAAATTTAATTTAAAAAATATATTATATATTAAACATAAACTCGTATTTTTGTTAATAATAAAGGTATAATCCATGAGATAAAAATAATTCTTCTCAAAATTTACCTATACTTCGTTTATAGTCAAAGCTCTAAATAAATGACACGGAAAGGTATTTGTTTAATATGAAAACTGTTATTTATATCAGTTATAACTTCACTACTAACAAAATAATAGATCTAATTTAAAAAATACATTGTATACTAGACACAAACTCATATTTTTGCAAAAAATGAAGGTATAACCCATGAGATAAAAATAATTTTTCTCAAGATTTACCCCGTACTTCGTTTATGAGTCAAAGCCCTAAATAAATGACACGGAAAGGTATTTGTTTAACATATAGTATTATTCTTTAAATATTTATATTTTTTAAAACAATATCATTTTAAAAACACAATCGATAATTATGTTTAATTTTTCTCAAAATTTTTAAAATTTTTAAAATTTTCATAATTTCTCTAAACTTTAAAAACACCGTTAGCATAATTCTCCGATCTTGTTCAAAAAAAAAATCTCAATTTTTCCCTTTCTTTCAAAATTTCTCTCATAATATTTCTTTTTCTTCCCTCTTTACAAACATCCGTACACCTTATTAATGAAAAAAAAATTTGTATTATTATTTTTATTCTATGTTACAATCATATGCACTTTTTAGTTCTTTCTTTAAAGAAGTCAGATATTTAAAAAGGCCAGCATCATAACACTTAATATTTTTTTTATTACCTATTATTTTCATATATAAAATTCTCTTCGGCCTATATCTCTCTCTTATTATATTATAAAATATATCTCTCTCTTTGATTTTTTAATCGACCCTCTCTATCTCTATCTCAAGCTCTCTGATCTCTGCGGCTTGCCTCACGTTTATTTGTCTTAAAGAGTTTTTCTTTTATTTTTCCCCCCCTTTTTTTTTTCCTTATTTTTTCTAATTTTATTAACCTTTTCTTTTCCTTCACAAATTAAATACCCTCAACTCTCTGTTACACACCCTCCGCCTCTCTCTCATCTCTCTCTCTCTCCCCGGATTTCTACATTCTCTCTCTACTCCCAAATTTCCACAACAGAAACTCCTTCTCTCTGTCTCTCATATTTCTCCGAGTTTACAGGGACTCCTAAATAAAGCAAAAGAACCAGAAAATCATCATCAATCATCAAGAATAAACTCTCCCCAACAGACGGAAAAAAGAAAAAGAAAAATCTGAGCTTGGCCGTGTCATTCTGCGCACGGCCATAGCCAATCCCGGCTCCACCCTTCATCATCACCACCTTCCTTGGTCTCTTCTATGGAGTCCTCCAAATTCTTTTCTTCGTTATTTCTCTGATTTTTCTTTCTCGAGAAAAAAAAAAAAAAAGAAGAGAGAGAACAAAGATGAATCTTGGGCGATCCGATTCCAACAGAGGAATTTGAAATTTCAATCGGATTTGAATTTGAAAAAAAGATTATTATATTTGGATTTCGAGAAATTCCTTGTATTATTGTCTTTTATTTTTTTTCTCGAGAAACGGCGAACAATTTTCTCGTAAACCAAACATCATCCTTCGTCATGTCGAAGCAACAGATAATTCTCCGCCACCCCTCGTCTAACCGCCGCCAACCGCTTCTCCGACCGGTACAGCCGCCGTCGTCCTCTTACTCCGCCTCCGGGCAGTCCAAGCGGCTGGCGGAGGTCGCCGGCGGGACGGCGGCGGAGTGCGTTGCCATCTGTTGCTGCTGCCCGTGCGGGCTCCTGAACCTGCTGCTCCTCGCCGTCTACAAAATCCCCGCTGGACTCTGCCGCCGGGCGATGAGAAAGAATCGCCGCCGCCGGCAGAATGGCGGCCAGGCGCTCCCGCCGCCGTGCCGGAGATGCGGCGGAGGCGGCGGAGAGGAGAAGGATCAGAATTTGCAGATTCATGTTGAAAACGGCGTCGTTTCGGCGTGGTCGAATGTGAGTTTTGATAATAAGAGTAATGAGGTTGAGGAGTTGGAAAAGGAGATGTGGGAGAGGTTTTATGGCGCTGGGTTTTGGAGAAGTCCTTCTCAGAGAGAAAATGATCAACCATCTTCTTTGCCTACCATTTCATGAAGGAAAAAAAAAAAATTTGGGATAAAAGAACCAAAAAGACCAAAGTGTTGTTTTTTTTTTTTTTTTTAAACTTGAACATAGATTTTTCCTCATCTTATAACATTTTTTTTATATTTGTGTGTGTGTTGTCTCTCTGTGTTTTTAATTCTTTTTGAGCTCATTGATGTTAAAGTTATGGCCAATATATGTTTATGTAATGTGAGTGAGTGAGTTGATTTTTTTTTTTCCTTTTTGGGTTTGGTTGATGAGAATTTGGGAATTGGTTTGTTTTTCTTGTTCTTCTTGGTGGTGTGTTTTATTTGTATATATTATCAGCTTGATGGAGTTCTTTTTTCTAATTTATATGTTTAATGTCAAATTGTGTTGAGAATGAGGATTGGGTGAGATCAAGTCGTTTCTCTGGTAAATGCCTTTGATTTAATTTTTATTTTTTGGCTTGAAGTAATGATTGTTTTTGCTTGGCATAGTGAGTTGAATATTTAGTTAATTGTGATCAAAACGTGTATCAAACGAAGAGCTTTTTTTTTATTTTAGGTTGTATGACATGAGCATGAGCAGTTTATAATGACTGTAACTATGCGATGTCACCATTCACTATGTTTAATGATGGTTTCAAATGATTGATGACCGTAACTGTGTTTCGCTTTAGTCCAGTTTGTGTTACACCTCTTCTCGTTGGAATTGAGAAGTAAATTGCTACTATTACAAGGTGATATAACCCTAATTTCTTGCCTAAACTACTTGGTGGAAATGAGATCCTAATCCTAATTTTGATCCTAATCCTAATTTTTAAGCCACAAATCTTGAGATTTTTAACTGAGTTTAACCATTTTTTTTTTATTGTTTTGTTTTCAAACTTTGAGATGGGATTGCAATCTAGACTTTTTATTATTACTAAGTAAAAGGGTTAGTTAGGATTAACCTAGAAAGTAGCTTTCCAATATGAGTAGAAGATAAATCTGATCAAGTATTTTGAATGAAATTAATTTTGAATTAATATTTTTGCAGCTAAATCCTTTCCTACGACTTTGACCAAATTACTTAGGCATCCCATCTTGACTAATCTATAAAGTAGCTTTTCAGTTTTCCCAATGAGTGGGAGACAAAACCAAATTCCACAATTTTAGACAAGATTTTAAGTAATTCGTGGCTGCAAAATGAAGTTTCCATCAACATGTAGGAGTTGATTTTAGCTGCTTCTAGTTTTGTGTGGCAATTGGGACCTAAATTTGGCTGTCTATGTGGATATGTTCTAGGAATGGTCGAACACTTGCATGATACTTGCTTAAAACAGTGGGTCCTCATGTTGGAGGATGATTATGTGGTTTTTCAAGGATCACACATATGGTTGGCTAATAAAAAACCTTTCAAGTCTCCTCGCTATGTTATCATAAAGCTCCCCTAAGACACATTTAAATAGGATGTTTCTTTTGCTCTATCCGAGCCACAAAACCGCCTTTTGGTTTCTTCCAATCCTTGCTTTTTCCCCCTTCCTATATTTGTAGGTCTATGCTATGTGTGTTTGGGTGAGTGGTGTGAAATTTAGAGTTCCGACCGTATGAAACGACCTATCTTTTTGAGCCGTTATTTAACTTAGTTAAACATTATTTCTTAACTTTAATCTTATATACTAATAAGAAAATACTGAGTAAATTTTTTTCTAAAAACATACTTGAAACTATTGGGACTTTTGTTTCAACACAAACTGAAACATAGTTTAAAATTTGGCTTTATAATCATCCAAAATTTTTTTTTAAACCTTATTGAGTAAGCATTTACTTTCTTGAAACTTTTCAAAAACATCTTTTTCAAACAAGAAAAACTTTTCGCTAAAACAATGGAAACATTTTTCTTACACAGCAGAAAACTGCTTTAGTGGTATCCATATCCAACCTTCATATCTGTCACTACAACTCTGAGCTCTTCAACCAGTCTTACTGGTATTTTAACTATATATAGTATGAAGGAACTTGTAATAAGCTTTTGCTCAGTAAGTTTAAATATAATCTTACAAAACATTAAAACTTTCTTTTAAAACTTTTCTTGTAAATGAGCATCTTTCATTAAACATTTCTCGTAAGCATCTTTTCCTAAAGCATTTCCACAAAACATTTTTTCATCATAGAGCATTTCTTGTAAGAAGTTTCACATAAACATTACTTGTAAAAAAAAGACATTTCTGAAAAATAAAATGCAGGCAATATCATAATGCATGATTCTATTTCTGCTTATTTATGAACTTTTTATCATCATTTTTAACTTTATTGAACTATGGGCCAAGAGTACGTACCAAATGCGCGTAACCATTGAACACTAATGCTATAATATAACTTAGCATGACACACTGCTTAGTTAGACTCAACTAATGTCAAAACGTTTTTCTTATTTAATCGTTTTGAGATTCTATGATTAAATATCATAAAATTCATATCTCATTAACCGTGTAAAAGTTTTATAATCTATTCATGATCTTTATTAGTTTCAATAAGATCAAATTTTATGTTTTAACTTGCCTCAAATTCCAACATTATAGTGGAGTTTTTGGTTGATTTCTAAATCTGCAGAATTAGAAATAATCTTTTCAATTTAATCCACTTAGAATTTTGCAAAATCTTTTTCACAAAAGTTGTTTATCTCATTGTTTTGGACAAATATTATGTTTTGTCTGAAAAATAAATCGGTCTTTAAACTAGTCAAAATCTTAGTTCTTTAAAAACTATCAAAACCTTGCTTTGAACTAAGTTTGACAAGCTTTCTTATGTTGAGCATTATAACTCTAATTCCTATCACCTAATCTCATCATCATATATTAAAACATTAAATAATCATGCCATAGTGTCCTTTATACATGTCATAGTCTATGTATACCATAAATTACATAACAAACACTTAGTGTGCATAAAAAAAATGAACTTTAATTTGGTTTTCAAGGATTAGAGCTTTACCTAAGCATTCCCAAGATTTTTAATCTTCTCTTTAGGCACTTGAAGGTTTTTTAAAACCTTTGACAATAATCATAACATAATCCATCATAACCCATATCAAAACTCCAAGAAAAAACACTTAAAATCCAAAGAATGAAAGTTGATTTTTTAGCTTAAAAATTGCTTTTTCTTGATCCACAACACTTGATCTTGTTTCTAAAGTGGACTTGAGGTTGTATTTTAGCAAAATCTTGAGGGCAACATAGAGGAAAGTGGCTAGGTTTGCATGAAAATTATGGGTCTTTTTTTTCCTTGTGTTTTCATGAAGCAAATATAATGGAGAAAAAAGATATTTTTTTTATTACTTATTCTTCAGCCATTTGGTGACATCTCTTTGGAACCAACTTGTGATTAAAAGTTGCTCCACAACACCTAACATAACCGGCTATCATAGGGGAGAGGTGGAGCATTTTTCCACCATTTAGGTGTCCCACAACCTTTTTACACAATGTAAATTTATACTATATTGTATTTTTCTTATACTGTTATTGTAAAATTGAGGAGATATTTGCTTTAATAGTCTAAAATTACACCGACTAACTTTTACCTATAGTGACTAACTTTTATCACAGTATTTTATCTATCTATGTTTGCACTTTTTTTGTATATTTACACTGTACTATGTATCTTGTAAATGGACAATTCTCATACTGTATAGAATTATGGCATAATTTTCTTCTTAAATTAACATATCTTTTTTCATAAATTTATATCACAAAAATTATACTTAATGTGACAAAGTTTATTTTAAGAGTATATTATATAATTAACTCACAAATTTGGATGTTTGAAATACTCAACATTCAATAAAAAAATTTACATTCATAATGCATTATTCGTAAATAATTTACATTATATCATATTTACGCAAAATATGATTCATTGAGGAACAATTCATTATTTAAATCTAAATTAATGAATTTTCTTGGACATTAAAATCTATCCTCAAAAATTTTCATCCTAAAAAATTAGAATAATTTTGGAATCATCTTTACGTTCACATGTTGCTTCTTCCACTTGTTGATTACGCCAAAGAACCTTAACAAGTGGTATTTTCTTATTCTTCAATTCTTTTTCTTCTCGTGCAAGAATCTGGATTGGTTTCTCTTCATATGACAAATTCTTTTGAACTTCAATCGACTTGTAGCATATGCGACAGATCTGGTACATACTTTTTTAGCATTAACACCTAGAATACATTATGCACGGATGCTAATTCAGGGGGTAGGGCTAATTTTTAAGCTACATTACCTACTCTTTTGAGGATTTCCCACAGTCCAATTCTTATCTAAATTCATGTTCCTCTTGCTATTTGTTTAAGTGTCCTGCTTGGACAATTTATTTCGATATTAGCTAGCTTATTCACTATCGGACTACACGTCGATAATGGAATTTGTTCGTTAAATATGTAGTTCATGATTAGTTGGTTAATTTGTAAGTTACATAACTCAAGTGTCCCATAGCTTTTCTTCATCATTTCTTGTCATATACCTGACTCTAATGAGCTATAAGAATGATTCCTACGAAGGGAGCTTTTTTATTTCGAACGTGTTGAGGTTCGTTTGAAGTGTTTTAATGAAAAATAACAATTTTGCCCCTATCAGGTCTTATAAATGGTTTTGAACCTGTTTTACTCATTAATTCATATTTACCTGTCATTTGAAGCTATATGAAAGTCTAAGGATTGGTTTTCGTGAAAATTTATTTTGTCAAGGTTTTATGACTTTGGATCATAAGATAACAAAAAATGATGATTTTGCCTCCAAGACCAAAACCGACCATTTTATTCCATTGGGCTTGTTTTTTTGTAAGGACTAAAACTCTCTAAAATCTCTAGGCCAAATTCTTTAAGTTTCAAACCTCACCTACAGTGTGGAATCAAAGGTCTTTAAAGAAAACGTGTCATGTTCATCATTTAATTAATTGCATATGTTATGCATTTATTTAACGTTAAACAAGCATCGTGTATGGTATGTTATCATAATAAATGAATTGGTAAAATAATACACTAGAAAAGATAAGTAAAATAGGTATCGCAGCAACTCTTGACCCAATTGGAGATTTAAATAAAAGATATTATTATGATCTCGATGCTATAATGATCTTGCATACATGGTGCGAATACTTAGGCTAATAGTTCAAGGAAAGATTAAGGAATGAATAATTAAAGTTTATAATTTAGCATAAATGGATCATGCGTAAAAATAAAAATTATTTTATGGGTTACATTTGGAGTCACTGACCAACAGCTTATCTAGTTTATTTCATACTGTAGGAAATCTAGTCAAGAGGCCAGAATAGAATTTCTTTTGAGATGGCAACGACAAATGAGCAAAAGCGTAGTCAAGGGTATGGATACCACTACAAGACCATCTCCGTTGTGAACTATATGTTTTGACGTATGTTATCTTAAAAGAAACTATTTAATTACTATGGTTTGTTTTATGAGTAGACAAGTATTATATGCGCCCTTTGAAACAAAGATACGTTTGTGAAAAAGTTAAAATATGTTAAAGTGTTTCTTTTGTTAAAAAAGTTGCTCTTTTCTATAACCAAAATAAAGTTTATTAAGATTAAAAGTACGTTGAGAGACAATTCAAAAAGTCGAGTCGCCATTTTGTAAATAGTGTAAGACTTTTATATTTTATGGTATAAATCAAAAGTATGCTACAATATGAAGCTTATACTCATATGTTATAATGTGTAGTTTAAGCTATTGTAGTTTGAACTTTTCAATTGTGACAAAAGATCCTGTACTAAAAAAATTATGTGAAATTATCATTAGACCAAGCTGTCGTTGAATTCAAATGATTACATAAACTATTGTCAGAACAATAAATTATTCTGACATAATATCTATCAAAAATTGCACATTGTAAATTGTATCATAATGCAAATACTACATAATTCTAACATAACCTAAGAAAAGCTAAAGATATTTTTCTTTTTCCAAACAGCAAACTTTCCAGTAGTAGATTTCTTTTTCTTTTTTTTTTTTTACCCTACCCCAAAATTGACTTGGGGGTAAATCCATTGCCTTTATGTTAGGGTACCTGTCGTTAGATTCGAGTGATACCCTTTCAAAAAAAAAAATAAATAAATGAAGACAGGGAAAACGACAACAAACATAATAATAGTAACTCAATTGTCATGAAAAGAGAGGGCATACAAATATGTTCTGGGATAACACCTTACATTGGGTCAAAAGAAAACTGGTAATCACGGGCATGCCCCAAAATTCACTCTGCTTTTCTCTTTTTTCTTCATTTTTTTTTCCAAAGAGTCTGTCTTTTTTCTTTTTTCTTTATTTTTTTCTGGGGTAACTTCTGTGGCCAAAACAATTGTACTTTCCTTTTAGTCTCTACTTATTGAGGGACCCTACACTTCTGTTCTATTGCATTAATGGGTGACTGTACCATCTATCCTAAGTGTTGAAAAACTCAGCCTCAGGTGGTGTTCAGATCAGAGCTCCTTTCGTCAGCCACTTTGTTTCGTACCGCCGGGGGTCGTGGGGCGTGTTAACTGTCCCTTTCTTTGGCCCCCCCATGGGTTTGGGACCCTTTACGGCTCCTATCAAAAAGGCTACGTGCCCCTATATGTTTCCCTTATAAAGCATTCCTATCTAATCCTGCTTGTAACTCCCCTGCTAATAAGACGTAAGACTTATTTTAAAAACTATACTTAATGTTAAAATGAGATCTATAATTTTGTAAATCATAAGAGTAAAAACCCGATAAGGACGAAAAAGATTTTTCATTCTTATAACTGCTGTTTCTTTTTTAAGTTTGTCGGCATGTATTTTCATTGATAGTATACGTTTTTAATCTTTACCTCTAATTAAATTTACCTTTTTTAATAAATACGACAGTTGAAAAACAGATCCCAATCGGTAATCTTTTAGTACCTATTAGAGTAATCTCATCCTTTTTTTCCACTCTTCTATACTTATATCTATGATAAGGACTCAAGAAAAAAAGAAAAAAAGGGTTTACAGTTCAATGAATTCACATCACATGCAGGAGGGCAATCTTGTCTAATTATAACTATCATCATCAATTTGATAGTATGCAATTGTTGGTTAATTTGTGAATAATTTTTAAAAATAAAAAGCTTAGGAAATAATTTGGCAATTCACAAATAATTCAAGTGATAAAAGTGTCAAATACCTAAAAATATATACATCATTTCTTTGTCCCTTCACGCAAGACAATTCTACACTATAATATGCAAAAGTAAGAGGTGTAATATAACATTTTTTTTGTAATAATATGACCTTTTTACTTTACTCTTGAACTCTCAAGCTCTTATTTTTTCTACTTAAATTTTGAATCGATCCCACTTACCCTTCTCTTATAATTGTTGCTTAAAACCGACTAAAAAAATAAGAGAATTAGTCTAAGCTAACCTCTTTTGTTATAGTTTACATTGAAAAGAAACATTTACCACATGACCTCATTTAAGTCCTTTTCTTCCGTCTATTTTTATCAATGGCTGTTGATGCCTGAGATCAGTACAACACACGGTGCGGGAGTGCATAGTGGTCGTATTCCCTGTTATGCCCGACTCCACCTGGTTTAGTCGGATCTGCAAGAGGAAGGAAGGCCTCGGATTAAGGGGACACCGGTTTGGTATCTGCCAAGGGCACTCTGATGCTCAAGTCAGCATTCTGATCGAGAAGAGCAAAGGGAGAGGTAGATTAGGCAAGGGAAGAATGCTCGTACGTTTATGGGGAAGTTGATGCTCTTATTTATAGAGTTTAGCTTGGATCCAGGTGTGGATCAGGTTTGGCTCATGACCCGGGTGTCCAGCGACAAGTGTCACCATCTCCAAAGAAGGAGGATTGCCCAATGGAGGGCTAAGATGGTGCCACATGGTGGTCTTGGGTATGATCTACTACTGTGTGATCTAGTTAGGATCCGACCATCTTGCCTATCGGGGTTGTCTTTCATGGTTGCTATGGCCAAGTCAGATTGACCTGGTCAGACTGATCCTGTGTGATGACCAGTCTTTTCGGATAGTTACTTTACTTACTTAAACATCGTTCTTAAACAGTATTCTTACTTAGTAAGAAAAATACTGAAATAATTTTTTTTTAAACATTCTTTAAACGTTCTTTAAAACTGTTGCGACTTCTGTCGTCATTCAAGTTGAGACCTCGCTCAACACTTGACTTTAAAACTATTTCAAATTGTTTCTTAAAACTTAATAAGAAACACTTACTGAATCATTGATCAAAACTTAACTTTATAAGAAAATAAAACATTTCGTAAATATATCATAAAACTTTAAATACATTCCTTAAAAATGTGATTTTCTCAATACTTTGAAAACATTACATTAAATAGTGAAAAACCTTTCCTTTGTGTAGCGGAAGCAAACTTTGGTTGTAACTATACCCAAATCCTCGCATCCATCCTCCACAGCACCTAACTCTTCTAACGGGACCTATTGGTCGCCCACATGCTACCTACAGCATGAAGAAACTTTTAATGAGCTTTCACTCAGTAAGTTCAAACATATTCTTACAATTCATTTAAAACATGCTTTAGAAACTTTTCTCATGGAAACCTTTTTCTTAAAACATTTATCATAAACATTTTTCATAAAAAATTTCTAAAACATTTCTCATAAACGTTTTCTTAAAGCAATTTCTATAACATTTTTCATAAACGCTTTTCATAAAATATTTAACATAAAACAATCCTCAGATTGCTCTTCATAACGTCATTTATGTTTTCATAAACACTTAATATAAAACATTCCTCAGAATATTTTCCATAGCATATAAATGTTTCATAACAAGGAAAATCAATACTGCATGTTTTCATTTATACTCAATTATGAACTTCAATTATGAGCATTTTATGAACATTCTTTTCTTACTTTAAATTTCTACCTTCGTTTCTTAACTTTTCTTATCTTACTTTAACTTTCCATCATTGTTCCTTATTTTTCCTTATCTTACTTTAGTGTTTGTACCAACATCATTAATCATGAGATTATAAACATGATGCTTCCCTTGCAGAAGACTTGAGACCATCGAACATCGAGGTCATGTACCTTACATCTAGGAGGTCAAACTTGAATTTTACTTTTATTACCTCACAACAAGGAGGCTGGTACGACACTTTCTTTTTATCTTTACGTTACCTTCTTATTAATTTTAGTGAGCATATCAATGCAATCATATCATATGCAAACACAATTGCAATTCATAGCTTGTACTGTAAAACCTATTGCATAATAAATGCAACTTATTGCATAACAAATATAACATATAATGCAGACACATTTTGCAAATCATAACTTTTATTATGATACTTATTGCATAACAAATGCCACTTATTGCATAACCAATGTAACATATAACGTAATCACATTTTGCAAATCTTAACTTTTATTCTAAAACTTATTGTACAACAAATGCAACTTATTGCATAACAAATGCATCATGAAACTTATAACTTAAACTGTAAAACATTATGCATTGTCATAATACAAAACATACTTTAAACACTTTGAAAATCATAACTTGAGCTTTTAAAAACGTTATGCATATTAATATGCACATAGACTTTAAACATAACAATTGCAAATTCATTGCAAATCTTTTCTTGAACTTTAAAACTTTTTGCATAATAAATGCAAACATACTTTAAAAGAAACTTGCATAATAATTGCAAACTCATTTGCAAATCATATAAATAAGCAATTAAAAATCGTTTGCTTCATGCTGTAGGTGAGATTTGAACTTACCTGGACTTTACTCTAACGTTCTCCTTTCCGTTCCTATTTCGTTCCTATCTCATTCCTTTTCCTTTCATTAGTCAACTTCTGTGTCCTGATCATACGACAGCCAACTCATTAATTAACTTTCTTTTTATCAATACACTCATTGATAATAAAACGTAAACATTAACCATTCTTTCCTTTTAACTTGACTTGTACACTATTGGTTCACCCTTTTCCTTTACTTAATTTTGTAACTCACCAGGTTACCTTTCATTTACTTGAACATTTCTTATTAAATCTCTTGTCACACGTGACGGTTACGTTATTTAACGTAGCACGGAACATTTTTTGTCTAAGAACGTTATGCTAAATCGGAATGTTCAACTCCGTTCTAGCCATTTTCGTAAAAATGACGTTTTACCTTTAACAAGTTTTCGTCCATTTCTTAACTCTATAAAACCTATTGCTTAACTTTAACGTTTCATTACTTACATATTATGGAAAAATCCCCACTAAGGAGCGTTTCCTAATATCGGGTGTTTCGGGTCCATTTTGACCATTTTTCATAAAATGACCATTTTGCCCTTAATTCTTTTTCCTCCATTATTTCCTTAACTAAACTTCAATTTCCTTAAAACTTAACATCTATGGTACTTACTGCCTATAACAGTGTAGGAAACCAACATTCCCTAATGAAAACCCAGTTTTCACACAATTCACAGTTTTGGCTCAAAATACAAAGATATTTACATTTTTGCCCCCGGAACCAAAAACAATCTTTTTACACTATTAGTCCCCATTTTTCATGAGGAACATTTTTTCTCAAAGTACCATATTTAAAATCCTTTAAGAAATGACATTTTTGCCCTTTTTAAAATTTTTTCACAATTTTCACAATTTCCTTCAAAAATCAAAATCTCACAATTGATCGAGATTTTGACAAACTGTCTATAGTGCCTAACAGTTTCGTCGAGATCTACAACTTTCATGTTTTAACTTTTGTGAAAATCTCACTGTACAGGGGCTTTTTGGCCATTTTTTAATTCTACAGAGAAAAAACTTTTTCTGTCAATTTAGTCCTTAGGGCTTCTATTTTAAAATTACAAATTTGCCCCTACAGAAACCGTTCCATGCCTTATTCAAATCATCCTCATGCTCAAACATCACTTTTGCTAAAACTAACATAAAATTATAAAAATAACACTTTTTGCAAAAACTAGTATTTTGCACTTTAAACAAAAATTTCACATCTTACACATGTCATATATCACATAGACATGAAATTTCATCAAATACATGCTCAAGAACCCACATGGGCTTAAAAGAATAAAAATAAAAAAAATCATAAAATTTCAAAACTTTGAAATTCAAAACTTACCCCAAATAACACTCTTAGTTTCTAGCCCCCAAGAGCTCCTTTAAAGCCTTTTTCCTAAGCATTTCTCGCACAAAATGCTTTGAATTAACTTTTCTTCCTTAACCCAAGAAAAATCATGAAAAACCCTAAAAAAAGTTAAGGTTTTTACCTTAAAACTTGTTAAAAATCCTTAGGCTTCACTTCTTGAACTTAATTGGGGTTAGTTTTGCAAAGATTTGGGTTGAGAAAATTTTTTAGAGCCTTCTCCACTGGCTACCGAATATGGGAGGAAGAAGAAACAGAAATTTCTTTGATAAAATCACATTAAATGCTCACTTATCCAAATGGGTGACTCATGGTAATCCTTTGGGTTACCCATGTGGTGCAAGGTGATTGGGCCACCTTTCATGGCTTGGTGGCCCAATAGAATTCAAGTGGGTGTCCATTTTGTGGGGCCCAAAAATTTACACTGTGTAATTTTTCACCACACATTATTTTTCTTATACTGTCGTGGTAAAATCAGTGCAAAAACATATTCCTAGACTGTGTAAAATATTTTACTTGGGTCTGGTTTATTTGTAGAGGCCAAACATAACCTTTCCCATATCTGTGTTTTCACTTAGCAGTATTCTTTCTATACTGATTTAACTTAAACAGTCTAATGTTTGTACTGTATGACCTTAAACAGTCTAATTTTTACATTGTATTACTTCAATATTGTATAATTTTTTATATTATTATATAGTATTTTTCCTTAAACTGTACTTTTTGTCTTGATATAATCCTTAACCTAATGCATTTTTGATGTATTGAAAATACCGAGGTGTTACATCCTAGTCGGATAGACCCTGCTCAGATGGATTCTAGTCGGACAGATCCTAGTCCCAGTCGGACGGGTCCTGCTCGGATGGATCCTGGTCTTGGTCGGACAGATTTTGGTCCTTATCAGATAAGTCTTCTCGGCAACCTGGTTGGGTACTTGGTTTAAAGAGGGTATAGACTTGAGACGTTTTTCTCATCATGAAAATTCCTCCCCCCACCCCAAAAAGATTCTAGCAAAGGGGATTAAGTTTCTTTTCTCTAGTTCCTATTATCATCCTTTTAGGCTATGTTTAATTGCTCGTATTGAATTGTATTAGGCAACGCATATTGTATTATGTTGCATCGGATTGTATTATCTTTGCAATATGATGTTTCATGCATGACATATTATAGAAGGGATAAAATGTAATTTTTTAACATGTGAGGGGTCAAAATATAATTTTTTAAAAATTATGGGGTTAAAGTATACATTTTAAAAATTATGGGATCAAAATGCAATTTAAAAAAGGGGAAAACATGTAATTTTTTTAAAATTGAGGTACCAAAATATAATTTTTAAAAAATATAAATTTGCCCTTGATTTTTAGAGAGTTATAGATTTGAACCTAACTTCGACACAGTGTCAGACTTAACTCTAAAATAAACCATAGATACGGTACAAAATAATATCATGTAATACGCAAAAAATGGAGCGTATTTTATGATATGATATAAATCGTATTAATTTACTATCCATCTTAACCTATACAATGATTATACCAAATGTTATATATGTATATCATTATACAATGCCATACTTTATTATGATTCATCAAACATAGTCTTAAGAATTGAATATGAATAGAAAAGGAATAAAATTGATATGTTAGCATTTGTTCTTTCAAAGTGATACAAACATCGTCATAATCTTTCCCTTATTCTGTATTTTTTATCAAATCTTACTAAGAAGATTAAGTGGGACTAATTCAAAAATTAGACGATAAAGTGAGTGTTTGTTTGGTTTTTTAATTTCAATTCATCAGTTCTAACTGTGAACAGTATAAAACTCTTAGTAGCTACAGTTGTTGATATTTGAATTTTCACAAGGCACAAATCTAAGCCCACATCACGTGATGTGGCCTAAGGTATGGTAGTCGGTATGCGGACCTAAGCCATGCTTCAGGGATCTTTAAGTGGGTCGTGGCTTGAAAGGCCAAGGAACATAAGCAAGCTCATTTTATTTGGTCCATTAGATTTTTGGCCTATATAGGGAGGCTTTAAGTCTATGAGGAATTAGAATAAAATGAGTTGTGGAGGAAATTAACCCAAATCAACCAAAAGGAAGCCTAACCCATTCTTAGAAAAGTGCCCATTAGGCCCAAACTGGTCTACTAGACGTAGTCGTCCCACCAAGTCACTTGATCCAATCAGCCAAAGTAGGTCACCTGTTTTGATGAAAAAGCCAAAAAAAAAAAAACAAAGATGAACTGTCCTTTTCACTTAAAAGTCAAATCAAGAATCTCTCTTCCAAAAACCCAAATTTATAGAAAAAGGGAGAGAACAATTTCTTGAACCTTATTGTACCTTCTTACAAGCCACCCAATATAGTATTCACGTCAAGTGACTTTACAGGAGTCAGAACTAGACTAAGCGTCTTTTAAAAACCCCTTAGAGGGAGTTTTCCTGCATTGGTGACGGCCCCATTTGGCCTAGAGTTTGAAACTTTGGCTTAAGTCACTCAACTAAGGACCAAAAATAGCAAGGCCTCGACTAAACTAGAAAATCCATGGTCTTACAAGGCCTACCCTATTTTCCTATAAATACCCACCATTATAATCATCACTCAATACATTACAACAACTTACAAGGCCATTTTCAACACAAAACAATAGCCACACCTCTAAAAAACACCCTCTCAACCTAAAAACACTCTAGTCCTTTAATCAAGAAATCAAAACTCCATTGTTTTCGGCAAAGTCCTTCTAGAATAAATATCTAGGCGTTCCTTGACAACGAAAAAAAGGGACTAAACTTTTCAGAAGAATACTCACCCTTAGAACAAAAACATAACCTTAATGCCCATGGCTACTTTGGAATCTTATAACTCAAATATGTCTTTGGTGTGATAAACCACCCCATCTAGGACATCGTATTCCTTTACTGTTTCACATAGCTACCGTCTTACCTCCACAAACTGGTTACGTTCCTCTCCCACATCGTCTACTTGCTTAGAGATTTCCTTCCATCAAGTCTTCATCGCTACGGGCCCAAAATCGCAACGTTTATTGCTATTGGAAACTTCTTTCCTCGAAGTCATCCAAGTTTAGCCTTACTCAGCCAGGGTCAACACTTGCTGCTTGCAAAGACGATGACTTTAGCCACTTTTCATGTTCGGGACGTGATCTCACTCTCATCGGTCTCTGCCACTCGACGCATTGTCACATCACACTTGATTTGGACCAACAAGAAAAGACCACGACAGCTGTACCCTCCACATAAGCAAGCCCACTATGAAAGAGCCCTAACAATTATAAAAAGTAAAAAGTTGTTACAACGTAAAGCTCTCTAAAGTTATAGCTATTTGACTTAAAAGTTAAGTTGTAAGTGAAGTGTCCAATAGCCCACACGAGTGTTTTTAAAATCTAGCAGGCAAAGTATAAATGGGCCTAAAGTTGAAGGCTACAAATTAGAATAACATTATTATTTTAGGCTCTTTTAGGTCTATGTCATGCTCACTGTCTAAATTGCAGATTACTCCCGTGTGCATGCCAGTGTTAAACAGATGGAAAGAACATCCCGTGTGCATGCCAGGGTAATCCGGCCACTTGTCTCAAATGAATGCATTATGAAAGATTCTAGCACGTAAAAAAAAAGCAAATGTGTCCCTTGCGCGGCACGTCAGAAGTAGTTGCGTGGGGAGAATCAAAGGCATTCACTTGTCACATGAATAGGAAATACTCTTACAAATATAAATAAAGTTTTGAGGTTCGAAATTATATTCACACAACTCACATTATTGGGAAAGAATTCGTGACATCACATTCGTTGTACTATTTCTTTGGTGCTCAAAGCACTGCATTAAGTTTGTGTTGTTTATTTTTTTATTATTATTATTTGCAAAGTTAATCTCCCCAATACTCTAAGAATTTTAGGATCATTTTCAGTTTACTTTTTGAATTTTAAAATTTCTCATTTTTTTCCATAAATCTTGAACTAGTCCCAGTTTACCTAGTGTGATCACATAGTTTTTTTTTTTTTTTTGTTTCTTTTTAAACAGATGTTCGAACAAGACGACCACGTGACAGCCCTACCTCTCTCTCTCTCTCTCTCTCTCTCTTTTTAATGCTTTTAACATAAATTCTAATAGAGGGCCTTAAGTAGAACTAATTTAAAATTTAAAAGATAAAGTGTGAGTTTTTAAAATTCAAGAGACAATTTGACAACGACCCTAAACTTGAAGGACACCGGTAAAAATAATTATAATTTGCAATAATAATGTTTGGAAGTAGTTAATTAACTACTCGATACTCTTCAACTAGTGCCACCTCAATTAGTAAGGATGAGGTAGACTAAGGGAGAAAATTATGCTCAAATTCTAGGAACAATTAGGTGTAAAAAAAAAAAAAAAAAAAAATACTGGATAGTCTAGAGTGTACTCTACCATATTGATTTTATCTCTTGTATAGGAATGTGTAAAAACTTCTTTTAATATGATATATTGTATACGCTTTTAAAGGTGACACAACAAATAGGGTATATCTCCTCAAGTGCCATGTTCTTCTTGTATTTGATATTAACTTCATTGCAAGTTTGCAACTCCTAAGAGTAACAAATTAGGGTATGACAGAAGATAATTAGAATATCATATATCCCAAAAAGCATTGCTTTAGAGTTTTAGGACCTGAAATACAAAGTAGACTACTTTAAATTTTGACTATATTGAGTTAATTTATGCAACACGTAACGTAACGTCACTTAATTTATCAACCAAAAAAAAGAAAGAACGAACACGATTCAAATTGGTGTAGAAAAAATTTAATTAGGCAAATTTTATGCCAATATAACAATTCACAAAAATTTTATTGGTAAGCCCCAAAAACCCTTTTTTACAAAAGAAAAAGTTGTTGCTTCAGATTGAGTCAAGGTTATTACTTTTTCAACCTCTTTATTTATTTATTTATTTTATTCCTAAGACCCTCTTTGTTTCTTTTGCAATGGTTTCTTTAAGATGGTACGCCATATAATGCTAAAGTAAAGCTAAATTTTTATTTTGACTAGGAGGACTTGTCCCAATATCTGCGCACTCTTCCCAGAAATCAGTTTTGACCTATAACCAGCTTCACTGAATCACTCTATGTATATATGTCGTCGTTTACACTTTTCGTGTCGTTTTCCATTCAAATTTCTCTTTTATCATATGGCTCTTAATTTACCTTTCCCATGCTTTGTTGCCATCATCCTTTTCTTGTCTTTTTTTTTTTTTTGTTTTTTTGGGAATCATATTTCAAGTTTTGAAGTCTTCTCCTCTGGTTCACTTTTTTCTTATTTGATTTATAAATTTAAACAAAAATTTAATTTTTTTACTAGAGAAAATACCGTAACAAAAATATTTAAATCGTGATTCAATTCAAAATTATTTATATATTATTATTGTCATGTCATATTTTTTTGTCGTCGTTTTCAATAGTTCTTCGCAACTTTGTTAATGTCTAATTGATCTTTTAGTTTCCTCTTATAGTCATTTGCAATTTCATTTTGGTTTTGCAGTCGTTTTTATTTTTTATATCGTTTTGCATTTTCTTATGGTTAGTTTTTCCGACCTCGTGGTTTAAATTTCCTTGACGTCTGTAACTTATAATCGAATTCCTTTGATGTTTCCGGTCTTACTGTGGTTTTCAATTTCCCTTGTCGTTCACAAGTCTTTTGTCGTTTTTATTTTTATTGTCGTTCATCCGTTTTCCATCTTTTGCCCCTATATAGTCGTTTTGTAATAAATCGTTTAATTATATATATATATATATATATATATATTTGCCCATGTAAATCCTTTAATTAAAAACCAATTTGCATTATAATTGTCACAAAAGACCGCATTTTTCTTCCAATGTATGAATATTTATTTAGGGAAAAGATTATGAATCTGTCTATTGTTTAAAAATTTTTTAATCGATTTGCCTTTCCTTAATTTTCTTGGCAAAAAAAGTCTGCTAATTACTTCTAAATCCAATTTTATTTCGTATAAACACATAAATTTCCCTAATTTGCCTAAGCTGAAAGAAACATTCAATTTCCCTGGCTCAAATTTGAAACGTGATTTTTGCTGCAAAACCAACCGAGGAAAAAAAAAAAAAACGTGTATATATGTTATTCAAAACACTCTTATTGTAAGTTGTAATTATCATACCAGAAATTTTGGATGCTGAATGTAGTTGTGACACCCATTATTTTTCTAACAGGTAAGATGATAATTAAATTAATTATTAGTATGTCAACTAAAATTTGTTTTCATCTAAAATCTATTTTATCCTATTTATTTCTACCTATTTCAAAATTTTTTAAAATTTTTCTATATCTATTTAGCATATTTACCGAAATGCTCTTGAAACATCAAATTAATTACCAAAATGCCATTTGACATTATATGAACTAAAGTCTTCGAATGAGACACAATACACTTAATGCTTCACCTACTTGTCTCCCACTTTCCATTGTTTTCTTTCTTCAACTGGGCCCTTCAACAAAGCAAAACATGTATTTCTCTTCTTTTCTCCGTGCAACACTTATCTCTCTCTTCCTCCTTGAAATGTCTTCCTCTCATTCTCTTCTTCTTCTTCTTTTCTTTCTTTTGCTCTCTAAGTATGAGAAACGCAGCTCCATGTCGTTCAAAAGTCTCCATGCTAAAGTTGAACTTGAGCTTTAATCTCCTGAATTGATGACTTAAAGATTTCAATGAGATTTTGAGGTAAAATTTTTAGAAAATTAATCTAGTTTATCTACCATTTTTTCTTTAAATTTGCTTATTTATTTTGCTGCACAATTTAGATTTTATGGTTTTGAATGAGAAAGTTTGACATAAACATGTTTTCACCCTTATTTACTAGAAATGCTTGAGATATGGTTTGATGATGATATTGGTATAAAAAAAAATCCACGAGAATATGTTTCTTATGAGTCTATAATGCATACTACATATTTTGATATAGTTTTAAGATTTTGTATAAGAATAATATGATTTGGTGTAAAGGGAAACTTGGTATTCCATAAACTTTATAGTACCTCTATAGGCAGTGGCTTTTTCTTGAAATTATGGGATTAAATAAAAATAAATTTTATAAATTGGTTTGCAAAATTAAAAAGTAAACATCCTAAAATTTCCAACGAGCTATGATGAGCCTAAATCGGAGTTGTTGGATTGGAAACTAGTAAACCTGTCAGTGGTAGTATACCACCCGTTTACCTTAGGTAAATCACTTGTTAACTCGTGTGCTGATTGTAAATAGTAAACCTGCCTTTTTTGTAAAAGGATATTGCCATTTTGCCATGGTATATCAGTTGTTAACCTGAACTAAGAATCCAACTTTGCTCACATCCTAATTCCTTAATATCTTGCAACCTTTCCAACATTATCCTAATTAATTTATGAATCTTATTAGGGACTAAAACATATAGATTATTTATATACATTTTATATTGTGTTTAGACAAAGATTGTTTACCTTGGTATTCAAAAAGAAATCTGCATAAAAACTTTAATGGCACACTAGTGAGATAGATTTATACATGATTTAATTATGAATGTGATTGTATGTTGTGCTTTAGTTTTAATTGTCCTTATGCACACCTTAAGATCAAGGGAGTATGGAGCTAACGTTAATTGATTCCGAGATTAAAAGATTGTTGATCAGCTTGGAAGGTAGGGATTCTATTACTCATCTTTTGTGAAGTTTTGATAAATTAAAATTTGGTTGTTTTATGTTGCAAGATATGTATATGATATTTTGAATGTATATGATTATATCTATAACATGATGATATGGAACTCCTCCTATATTATACAGTAAGGAACATAATGATTTGACACATGTTGTTGTAAATTAAGAAGCATGGTTAGGAAACTGACTCTATAAATAACGATTGAATATAGAAAAATGGTGAGACGTGAAGAGGGTGGCGATTACGTCTTTGGGCACGAATACCCTAAAAGGTAAAATAGGGGGAAGGTGATGACACTCCCTTAGGTCGAAAGTCCCAGAACGCAATGTACAAGAATCGACTAAGTGAGGATGATATTGATGAGTATTAACTAACCATGCAGGTTTTAATGTGGTAATGATAAAAACCTAAAGGTGAGTAATGATTTTTTCCTTTTGAGCATGTTGTCGCTCATTCTCCTATATTTTTTTTATCTTTTCAAGACTCACTAAGTGTGAAGTGGTTACGAGAAAAATAGTTGAGGAAGCTATATAGCTATATTACGTTGGAACTGCTTCAATTGTTAATCATGTTATTCATGATAATGTAAGCATCGATTGTTACTTTCTGTGACTATATTAAAATACATTGAGGGTTGAAATGATGATGACGACAGTTTACATCATTAAATTTAAAGTGCTACATTAAACTGTGGTTTAATTGTCGTTCGTATTTTTTTATATTTTAATTTAAGAGTTTTTATTTAAGACCCAAGCAACTTTATTTTTGAAGTTTTACTTTTATTTTTTATTTTTATTTTAATTCATTAAAAACTGTTAACTCCCATATAAGGGCGTTACAGTAGTTTGCAACTTTTTCATTTAATTTGTTCCTTTTAATTTGGGCTTTTTTATTTTAGTTTTAAAATTATTCATATTTCTGTTTAGTATTGGTCAACTATTTAGCTTGTCGCTTTCACTTGTTTCTAAATGAGTTTGTAGCCTCCAATGGTCAAATTTATAGTTTTTAGGTAGATAAAAAAACCTTCGCCGGGATACATTTTAAAAGTATAACCTTATTTTTCATAGAGCTTGATTTTGTTCTTTTAGGGAAGTAATATGTAGGCTAATTTGAAAGAGTGCACAAATAAATTCTTTATCTTTTTTTATAGAAATAATATATTGTAGACAAAAAGTTCAGTGGTTGGGCTTGTCAATGTGTGCTTGTGTCCGTCAAGATTCACATCATATTGTTTCATTTCATTTTAGTAAAGTGGTCGTCATAAACCCTAGACTATATGAAAAGAATATTATTATTGTGTAGTTTTATTATATTTATCTTGAAATTTTGCAAAATCTATTATTGTAGTCGTTGTTTGTAATTTATCATATTTTATTTGAATAGTTTTTTTTTTTGATATTCAAATAAATATGTCCTTTTGAGTGTGTTTATTAGGTCAGGTTAGGCATGACACGAGGTGGTGAATCGTGCCAGGCTCGTAATTTTAGGCACGTGGGTCGGGCACGACACAACATAATAAAAAGCACGAGGACGAGACGGCAAACACGATCTATTGAGCACGGTGGGCCGGCATAACGAATATATTATTTTCATTTTTAATTATGTAGTTTTAGTGATAATATTACAAATTTTTCAACAATTAAAAAAATTTACAATCTCCATAAATATAATTAATTGATCTCACCTTAAAAATACCAATTGATTTACATTAGCGTTTTTTCATTTTTAGAATCTCAATAGCCAACAAAATATTTGTAACATAATATAGAAACCAACCTTTGCTAACCTTAATTATTTTTGACAACTCTATGTTTTAACTTAACAAGTTGAAATATTATACTTTCTTTTTGTATATTTTTTTTATTTTTTTAGCAAAATGTTGAGTGAGGATGCTGAGCATTAGATGTGGCATCAGAATTTTTTTTTATGTGGTAATAAAATCTAAAGTTTATTTTTTTTATGTATTTATGTTTTATTTGAATAATAATATTACTTAAAAAGTGATAACAAATTTAAAATCAATGAGCCAATCCAAAGGTCTATTACATCTGGTATGAGCACAAGCACAATACGGCACGAGGTTGAGATGTGCCTGGGCTTACGGACCAGGTCAGGCCTATACTTTTAATCTTTAGCTGGGACGAACATGGCACAAAGCTTTGATGGGCTAGACTGGGTACAACACAAAGCACGCTTGAGCCCAACCAATTATGCATTGGACCAACACTGTACGATACGATTGACATCTCTAGCTGTAAATGCGGTTTCTGTTGCTTCTATTGTAATTACAATATTTTTGGTCTCTAATGGTTTTGTTGTCGTTTGTATTTTCATTGTACCTTTAATTTTGTTCTCGTTGGTTTTTCATCGTCGTTTGCAATTTCGTTATGGTTTGACTTTTGTTTAGAGTATTTCAACATATCTTGCATTTTTTTTTTGTTTCTTGTTTTTTTTAATTGTCATTCCAGTCCTCCTTTTTTGTCTTAATTTTCATTGTTGCCCTTTTGTTGCCTGCTTTTATTTCTCCTTCAGTTTGCCATCGTCATGCCCTTAAATTGTTGTTTTTGTGTGGCTAGTCTGTTCTTCTATTTTTGAGGGCATTTTCGTTGAGAAAATATTGTTTCAATTGTTAAAGTTCAAAGCTCTTATATGCTATAGTGTAAAACAAAAATATATTATAGAATAAAGCTCTCACATGTTATAGTAAAATCGGTCCATTTTTTGTCTTAATCACGTTACCTAAGGCACTCTTTATTTCCATTTTATATCATTATGTGATTTGACGTTTTATTGTTATTTACCTTTGTTCTTTGTTTATCCCATCATGCGTTTCTGACTTTAGTATTTTTCATTTTTATCGATGTCCACTAGTTTGTTGTGATTTAATGTTTTTTTTGGGTCGTTTTACACTTTTATGTTTTTTTGAAGTTTGCCCTTTTATTGTCCTTTACAAAACTTTTTATCCCCGTTTGATTTGCATGCTCGAATTGTGTTAATTTAAACTTTTTTGTTTGAACACGAATATTTGAATTGTTAGTAATCCAATCTTTCATTTTCGCTATGCTGTTTGTCTTTCAATTTTCTCTTTGTTTCTTTTCCTCACCTGCCCTTGTTTTCTTTTTCTATGTTTTGTTTTGCTTTTCCTCGTCGTTTTCTAGTTTTGTCGTTTCATCTTACATTGTCTTTGTTTTCTTTTCAATCTATTGTCGTTTACTTTTACTTTTTGTTTTCCACATTTGATATAAAAATTATATTAAAGAATCGCGAGAGAAAAATTTAATGGGAACATATTTGAGGGTAATAATTTTGACAGAGACAAATTAGATGAAAAAAGCACTTTAATGACATACATTTAAAATATAAGAATTTAATAGAAATGCAACAGAGGGTAAACATGAAAAAAAAAAACATATAGAGAAGAAAAGCAGAAAAAATGCTAAAAAAAAAAAAAAAAAATATATATAATATATAAGAAAGAAAAGTTAAAAAAGGGGGGGCGTGGGGGGTTTGGAAAAAATGCTAAAACAGAAGAAAAAAGCAAAAAATATATATAAGATATAAAAAAATAAAAAGGCGTTTCAACCAAAATGAACTGTACAAGATATTGATTCTTCTATATAGTAAAGATAAAGAAAAGACAAAGATAATATTAAAAAAATAAATAAAATTGAGCCACGAGCCTTAATTGGCTCCATGAATATTGACGGGTAAAATTGCCACCATTGAATCTGGGCAAACAAACGAACCACCTTGAAAGCAGCAAAGACCAGTTTTAATTGAAAATGAAATACCCATGATTCAGTTATAATACTTAACAAAATAATAGTAAGCTAAATACACAAATAATAGAATATAGAGATAAAAGATTAAAATTTATTTATTAATAGACTTCTTTTTTTTTTACTCTTTCTCATCACTTCTTAATTTTCTTGTACAGACCTTGACTTCTTACGCAACATATTTATAACCATTCTTTAATACAATTACTTCATCAGAAAAGCTATAATGTAATTGCCATGATACTTCTGAAAAATTGTCAATCTTGGAAATAATAAGGTGTTTGGCATAGATGGGAGAACTATTAGTTAGAACTGTTTTTACTGTAATATGTGAGAGCTTAACACTGTAGTAACTTTTTACTTTTTACTGTAACATGTGAGAGCTTTACACTGTTTATAACTAAGTCAGTGGTGTAAATCACTCTTAACCAAACACACGGTAAGTCTTAACACATCATAAATTAAGGATAAGATAACTTTGCACTACCCCTTCAAAAAATATTAAATAGATAAATTTAAAATTATTGTAGAAACATCCCCGTCAATTGGTTCATAACAAATTCCAATTACTTCCAACGTTTCAAAATTTATTAAATAGATAAATTTAAAATTATTGTAGAGACATCAACATCAATTGGTTCGTAACAAATTCCATTTACTTCCAACTTTCGAGGAAACTTGGGATGGGCCATGAAACCCATAAGCTCGGCCATGTCAGGCACAAATTCCAATTCTTCCTTATTTATCTTTTTTTTTTATTATTCAATTTTTACCAAGTTAGGTCGCTTTTCAGCTACTTTTATTATCTTCGTTGCATTCATTCCAATTTAAATTTTTTAACCATTAACCAATAAATGACCACGTACACCTACACCAACCAAACAAAATGGTCTTTACAAAGCATTTCACTTTGAATTTGTAACAAATGATTCGCAAACACAACCTTTTCTTCAAGAGATTAAGTGGAACAATTTGAAAGTGATCGTAGGATTAGCTAGTGAGAATTTTACACCTGACTGGAGGTCTTTATTTAAGAAGGGATACATATCATAATTTACTTAAAGAGTGCTTGGTACGGTGGTTAGGATCATTGATTAAAACTATAAACATTGTAGCATGTGAGAGATTTACATTGTAATAACTTTTTTGCTCTTATTGTAGTATGTGAGAATTTTATACTATTTTAATTGAAAAGTTAGAACCAACTAATACTAAACAGGTTATTAATCTTAGTATATTTCAAAAACAACTCTTTTAAAAAAAAATAATAATAAGAATAAAAATGACATGTCACTTTTTAGCTATACCTCGCCCAGCTACACGCTCAATGATGATGAAACGGGAGCTCGAAACAAAGAACGGGCGCTCACGAGATATTGCCTTTAAAGCTAAGCGCCTTATCGCTACGACCCCCCCTCGAAGCTCCTTCGGAGCAATTTTGGTATCATCTTATTGTGATTGCTTGTTTAGGTCTAACTGTAAACTCTATATCACTTCCTTCCCTGTAATATTAGCCTAAAAACAAAGGGCACGCTTTATGGGTTGGTTATGCCACTTTAACCACACTAAAAAAGAATGATGAGTTTGGTAAATGAGTTCAAATTAATGAGTTTGAACCGTGATTAATATAACGTTCTCGTATATTACAAAGCAAAAATATGCTATAATGTAAATCTCTTATATACTACAGTATTTGAGTTAAAACTTTGCCAAACAACCGTAATTTTCATTAGTTAACTCTTTTTAGAAGAGAAAACGTTAGTATATGAAGGAAGAGTTTTCTACTAGCATGAAAAACGTGCTTTGCACTTCATGTAAAATTATAAAGCATAATTATTTGTAATGTTTCAGTTCAAATAGCTATTTCTTTTTCTATTTTTTCTTCTAAAATATATGCATAAACGTGAACATGTATACCATTTTTCATATCCAAATATAAATTTGTAAACATGATTAATTATAACCAATCTATAATTATTTTTCAAATTAAGCAATAATATCATCACTTTTTCTAAACTAAAATTGTCTACTTATCAGAAAGTTAATAGAGAAATAATAAATCTTAACAAGTGGTTTAGTTTTATCTATATATATATATACATATATATATGCCTACTATTTACAAATATTATTTAACTACTATTAGTTTTATAATTGAAAAACAATAAAGGTCATATTTCCTTTTGTGTGAAGGATAAAATAAATAAGATAAAATTAAACACTTATTGTATGCAGTGATTTCTATATTTATATGAAAAAGATATAAGAAGATTTATTTTAATTAAGATAAAACAAAAAAAAAGTAAGTGGAAATAGTTGAAATAACAAAAAACCTTCATAATAAAAAGCAAAAAAGCGTGTCCAAATGTGTTGGTTATATAGATTACAGATATGTTTCCCAATGCCATCCAATGTGGGTTGGACTCCAAATTTTGTTTACTTTTCTTCCAACACCCAGCATGGATTTATAACATTATTTGCGCGTTTCACAAGTCAAAACAAGATCACACAAAGATTGATTTTCTGTAATAAATACAAAGACAATAAATTTGTGGGGTTGTGGTGGAGATTTGGTTCCCTTGACTTTAAAATTATTAATGTAAAGCTGTTTTTGGTGTACAGTTAGGATAACAGATAATGAGTTAACCTAATCATTCTACATCATTGAGAGACTAATTGGTCCTCTTTTTTGGACAATCCAGAAAATTCTTTGCTCAAATTCTACGCTACACGTGCTCAATTTTTTTTTTTTTTTTTATAAATTTAAAGGACGTGCATTTATATAGTATTTAGGAATTACGGTTAGAATTGAAAATTTTGATTTAAAGTTACAGCCTATGAGAGCAATGGCGGAGCCAACCTTTCACTTTAGTAGGGGTAGTGGCGTACATTATTTTTTTTTAAGAATAAATAACATAAAAGTTACATTACAATATTCTTGAAGAACTACTAGATACATATTTGAGAGTTTTATGCCATGAAAAATATTCTGCCAGTAGGGTTTTTTAATGAAATGTTTGATTTTTATTAAGGTGTTTGGCATTTTCAGTTTTAACTAAAACCTTTGATTATTACAGTATAAAACTCTTACATGTTATAGTGTCAAGAAAAAGTGAACTACAATGTAAAGCTCTCACACACTATAATGATTTTAATCTATATTGGTTTAAACCAATGCTGCCAAACATCTTATAGATATATATATATATATATATATATTGTTTTGCATATCTTTTTTATTTTGATATGATTTTAGTCATACATAACATTTAGAAGCATGCATTAACGATAAGGATATTCTCACTAGAGTTTTTTTTTTTTTTATTTGTATACCTTGTATTTTGAGGATATAAAAAGTTATCAAGTTTAACATATGACAAATTTAGTATGAAAAAAATGACATTGCATTAGAGAGTATTTTTTACACTCAAATATCAAGACTTGACATTGGCACAACATTATGGTATTTGCATTAAAAATGCTCTAAAAGTCAATGGAGGCGTATATGGAAATATTATCTTAGTAGGAGCATGATGTAAAAGATAAAATTTAAATGGTCAAATTCTAATTTTCCTACCCCATTTGCCCTGCCTAACCTCATCACTATGTGAGAGTTTTATATTGTATCTTATTTTTTCAAATCGATATAGCACGTAAAAGCTTTATAGTATAACAATTAAAAGTTTTCATAAGAAATAATTCTGCCAAACAACTTTTAAGTTTTTGGTCCATCTGAAAATGTAACATATTGAACTCCCAATTCCTCTCAAGAGATGCCATAGTTAATTGAGACAAGAGTCGGTGAACCAATTGTAAGGGATAATTGTATGCATACACACAAATGTACATATACTAATTTTAACATTTTATTAATTTATCTTTCTGTTTTAAGAAGTTATAAAAACACCTTTTAAATCTAAATACTGTATTCATCACATAATTTTTCTAATAAAATACCAAACAAAAAAATAAAAATATCTTTAAAAATATCCTAAAAATGAAAATATTCTAAAAATAATCTTAAAAAACAAAATCGTAAAACAAAATATTATTTTTATGTTACCTGTCGCCCATAATACTTTAAAAAGATATAAAAAATTATTTTCTAAAAACAATTTAAAATATTTTTATTTTTTATCTAAAAAATATGTGAAGGATGAAATTGAAACATATTTTTAAATTTAAAAAAGATTAAAAAAAAGTTAAAACTATAAAGTATATCGTGGAATAATATCGTGGAAAAGAAAGCAGCCTCACGAGGGTCCCTACTATAAAACTATAAAAACTATAAAACTATAAAAACTACAAAGTATATTAATATAATATACCCCTACTTGCAGTAATACCGTGGAAAAGAAAGCAACCTCACGAGGTCCCTTTTTTTAGTTGACCTACCAATCAGCTTCTTCCATCTAACCTAGGAAATGGGTTGGTTTTCTTCCACACCATAACAGCATCTTGGATGTGGGCTGTTTCTTGGATTTGATTCATAATTTGGAATTTTTGACCAATCAACGAGTAGTGTTCAAAGTTGAGTGCATGAATTTTTGTTAATTGTTAATTATTTGGAAGTTATTGGTATCACAAAGATGAGCCAGAAAGCTTGGTTATGATTGGGAATTTATGAATTATTAATTTATACATTATGGATGACTATTATGACACAGAAATTGAGGGTATTAGTAGTTTAGTTAAAAAGTAAACAATAATTGAATGCCGTTCCAGCTACTGAGCCTACCGAGCCAAGTGGTGCTTTTAAGTTAAAATTTTACTTGGTATTCAGAACAAGAAAAGAAGAAAGACAATCAAAGCCTGTAATTATGGAAATAGTTGCAAATAGAAGAGGAACAAAAAGTAAAACCTTTTTTTTAAAACAGTCTCTCTCTTTTATCTTACCAAAGAAATTTCTTAAAAAAGAAAATATACTAATCGTCATTAGATGCCACTTTTATTACTAATTTTTTACGAAGTCCTTACCTATTAACACCTGAAATTTTCCTCAAAAGAAAAGTGAAATCACTTAATAGTTACTAGTCATGCCCCCACCACCACCAGGTTGGTCGTCAAAGGTAGCTAAGAGGCCAATCAGAGAATGGTTGTCTCACGGGCTAGGAGTTGGTCGATGCTCAAGGCTATTGCCTCCTAGAGATTTTGGGTTGGAGGATCTGATCCAAGTGGGTGGTTCTTCTTTGGTTCGACTATGGTTGGCGGCGCGAAGCAGTGACAGGTAGTCCCCACTCATCAACAAGTTGGGTTTTCCCCAACTTGCCCTTGGATCTCAACCGCTTCCATGGCCTCAATGCTCAGCCATGGTCAATTTCGAATTGTCACAGTTTTTCCTTCTGTTGTTGTTTGCCTGGTCGTTTTTTGCTTTAGTTTTTATAGTTATAAAATAATGTCATTGATGTTTCCGCTAAATGAGTTTTGTTGTTTGGTTTTTCTATTGTAATAATAAAGGTGGTTTCTCTACCTTTCGGTATTTCACAAGTCGTTGTGCTTTGCAATATAGTGTTAGGCTACAGTGTCATTAGCCTCTCAATATTATTTGATCATAGTTATCTACAGCCTATTATGATGTGTCTAAAAGAGCCATTTATGCACTTGATAAGTGGTGCACCCATTCAGTTTCCCTGTAATTGAACTCGGTACATTTTTTACCCCCTTGAGCATTTCAATTGAACCTGTTGGTGGTTCTGGTTTATTATCAGGGTCGAGTCGCTAAATGCGTTAAGGTTTTCACATTTGAATTTATGTTTGTCTTCTTCAGTTTGGAATGAAATTACCATTTTCAAAATATATATACATATATATATATATATATATATATATAGTAATTGGTCATAGTTACTAAAAACATAAACAATGTTTAGAAAGTAAATACAAAACATCCAAACCCGAAACAATAATATCCCCAAAAAAAACATTATTTAACTGGTGGGTTCTAATGGATTTCAAAAACTCTTGTTATGGGATTATTTTTTATTATCTTGATATATTTTGACATAATATTAAAGAAATTAGCTATTTGGATAACATTGAAATAAATTTTGTAGTTTAGAAAAATGTTATTTGAGTAATTTGTGTCTGTTTCTTTGAGCAATAAAATATATTCTTTCAGTTCTTTTGAATTATTTGAAGAAAAACATAGGGTATGTTTAGTAAATGGATTTGAATTAGTGATTTAATTTAAGTTAGTGTGATTTAAATTAGGATTTAAGTTAGTGATTTGAATTGTTGTTCAAATTGACGTTTGGATGTGCTTTTAAGTTTTAATCTGAGTATAGAATAAAATTGAAATTTATGTTTGGAGAGGTAGTAAAGATAGTTTTTAATTTATTAATAAATCTAATAAAATCTTAATATTAATGATTTTAAAAAATATGCAATATGGATCTTGATTTATTCCTCTTTTCATTAGGAACATAATGAAAAAAAAATCATCTCAATTGGATATCAAATGAAGAAGTTATTTTTTTTTTCCTCAAATATAAGAGAGAGAATTTTAGTTTTTATTGTAGCAAAGATATCCGAGTATCAAAAGTTGCCTGTTTGGTTCGAGTATTTGAATAAAGATTTAAATTTTTATGAGAGAAAATACTGTAGCAAAATGATTCGAACCGTGATTCGAGTATCGAAAGTATTCCGAACTCTAAAAACTTAGATTCTTGATACTCAAATGATTCAGATTTTGGGGGAAACAAACGCGTATCTAAAGGATTCTTGATACTCGAATCCAAATTTGAGTTCATTAAGTTCAAAAAATGCATGAAACAAACATACCCATAATGATTGAACCTCTAAAATTGTGTTTTATGGGGAAAGATTTGAGGTGATTTTTTTTTCTTTTTTTTGAAAAAATTGTGATGAAGCTTGAAAAGTTACAATTTTCTAATAAGATAATTTAAAAAATTAAATAAAATGGGCTAAAGAAAATAAAAGTAGATATTTTATGTCTCGAAAAAGAATGTGATGATAATTTTCTTCTCTTTTTCTCTTTTTTCTCTCTAAACTAACTAGGGTTTATAGGTTTGCTTGAACAGTGCCACCTCCCCCTTCCTCTAGGGTAGGAGTTTGGCGCAGCCTAAGGGTTGGTCACCAACCATCTGGCTTATGAGAGGGGTGGGACGATTGCATAGAGATTGGATTTGGAGATCACTTTAGGTAAATAACTGGAGTTCTACTGCTTGGTTCAGGAGGTATGGTGGCCGGCAAGTTTAACGCTAACACGATCTGTCTAAGAGTGCTAGGGTCATATGATGAAGGGACTAAGACTGATAAGATCTAGGTAAAAGGGTGTTGGATGGATGGGCTTGGGTCCAAGTGATCTAAGGCAAGGGAAGAGATTGTTTGCGTTGGAAGGAGGGGGAGGTCAAAGGTAGTGGATCTATTGTCATGGTTTACCATATTGAAAAAAGAAAGGTTTTGTCTTCGAATGTTCAATTGTGACATTGATCACTAGGAGGAAGCTAGATGGTGGAGGTAGCAAGCTCCCCTTTGCCGTGGTGTTATCTTCAAAATTTTGTTTTTGTTTTTGTATGAATTTTGTATTTGTCTTCTAAGAATAAATATGATGGGTTTTCTGTCGCATTTGCATTATGTGATGATTTTGCACATTGGCACTGTTGATGTAATAACGTAGGTGGAATTCTCACTTTCGGTTTTAGTTTGTTTGTCATACCTGCTTTTAATTAGCAAAAGGTGTGTAGATACCTAATTAGAGCTTAGTCTAGACTGTGTCATATGTGCCCTCCATAGGGAGGTTCTGATTTCAATTGACCGACTTAATTGATCGACTATTGTGGTGCGAGCCTGGTCAAGTTATAGTTTATGTATCGAGTAGACATTTCCCCTTTGAGTCTCATCACTTGAAATTTGTCCATATACTTTATTTGTCCTTATCGATGAATCCATTCAATGGTTAAGGTCAAATTCTTCTTAGATGGGTGATTATATGTGATTAAGTTTGTAATCTTTTTATATAAATAGAGTTTCCATTTCAAAAAAAAAAAAAAGAAAAAAGAATGTGATGATATTTTTTTTCCTAAACTACAAAATATTATTTTAGGACAAGTCTTAAATTCACCATCGTCTTTCATCCGACATTGAGGTAGAGTGCTGAGTTGGCCAACTTTTTGAGAGTTGTGAAGTAGGTATTACGTAAAGTATTGTTAGTTTCAAATTGACATAGCTAAGGACCTAAACTGATGGGCAGTATTAAATTATAGATATGGATGAAAAATGTAACCTTACTTGAATAAATATTAAAAAAGCAAGTAAAATATGTTTTTTATTCCTCTTAAACAACAAGACACGTAAATCATAAGAATCAACGAATCAAAACACAACAACATGTAACGTCTAATTAAATTAGTAGCCATTATGTATTTTTGAAAAGTAATCATGAAAAATAAAAGTAAGAAACACTAAAATGCAAATATTCTCTTTTTTTTTTCTTTTTTTTACAAATAAAGCAAACTAACTGTTATCCAACAATCTACAACATGAAATTATTATTAGTACTACTTGACAAGACAATTTAACTCATTCTTATCAATCAAATAACAACTTCAGTGGTACATTATAGCCACCAAAAAGAGAGAGAGAGAGAGGTGAAAACCCAATTATGCTAACGAACAAACAGCTAATTCCCTGAAACTACCCAAATTAGAGGCCAAAGAAATCCGCGGCAGATATAGCCATCACGATGGTAAACTCATGGAAATTAACAATGTTGTTGCCATTTGCATCAGCCTCCCTCATCATGTCCGACAACTCCCTGTAAGTCAAGAGCTGGCCCATCTTGGCCATGGATCCGACAAGCTCCGCCGCGTGATGTAGTTGTTGCTGTCACAGTTGAGGGAGCTGAAGCACTGGACTTTCATAGATCATCGACATAAAAAGAACATATAGATCTTCTACGATGAAGCATAAAGAAGAATCGACTTCCTTCGCTTTGAAAATGACAAAATTATGGAATCCAATCTTTGGACAAAGTCTCGTCTTCGAAAAAAATATTTTAACAAAATAAAACTAAAAAAGACTACATAAACAAGTTAAATAACAATTTGTTTACTAGGTTAATTACATTTTTTTTAATCTTTTTTAATGTATACACTTATGGCTATTTTTTGTTGTTTTGGTTTTAGCATCATTTTTTCAATTATGGCTGTTCAATTATCATCCAACAGTTACAACTAGTGTCCAGACTAGATAGGATATGGGACTAAAGACCAATTCTATTATTTTAATATTATCTAATACCTTTTTAATTATATGTATTTCATAAACCTTTATATGGTTTTTAAAAGGAAAAAAAAAAGAAAGTGAGTTAAAAGAAAGAGAAAAAAAAAAACAAAAGGTGGGAAAAGTAAACAATAACAAACCTATCATTGAAAAAGAAAAAAAAAGAGGAAAGAAATAAAATAAAATAAAATAAAAACAGACCAATAATTAAAGCTGGAGGTGGACGGTCGACGATGGACGTAAAAACAATATTCCTGATATTTTGGTTCCATTCTCTTCCCTTCTCTCTCTTTCCTTTGCTCTCTCTCCTTGTCATCACCATTGAATTCTGGGACTTTCTTTTCATTGTTTGGAATGGATCCGTAGTTGCGTTTGTCTGTCTGATTGGAGACCGGAGCTCGATCTGCTTCCTTTCACGGGCGTTCTCTGGTCTTCTTGACCCATTTTCTGGACGTTTTCCAATTTCTTTCAAATGGAGGTAAACAAACAAACAAAACGAAATCAAACAAACCCCATGAATTATTTTTGCTTGCACTCTGATATATAGTTATATATATATATATATGTATGTAATATGTTCTTTCCTTTTTATCTTCTGCCTCTAATTTTCAAGGTGCTTTTTTGGATGTCTTTCCTTTATCTTGTCCTTTTTGAATTGTTGAGACCGTTTTCTCATCTGGGTTTTGCGTAGTTTTAACTACTTGTGTAAAACAATACTGCTTTTCTTGAGTTTTTGGCTCAGGTTCTATACTTTCTTAGGAATTTTAGATGATGGGATTGTTTCATTTGAAAAAATTTAGTTGTCATTTGGCATGTTTTTCACGGTTTTCCTAAAAAACAGAAAATTAAGCTATAAGCTGTTATTCTTCTCATGATGCTGCTCAAATAGAAAATTTTGTTATGGTTTGTAAATTTATTATGAACAACCCGCAAAAAGAAAAAGAACAAGGAAAAAAAAAAAAAGAAAGAAGAGGAAAGAAAACCATAGGATGTTTTAACTCTTGACTCGTTTCTGATAAACTACAACTAATGTAATTCTTATTGTCGGCAATTAGAATTATGTAAGGAAGTTATGTAGCCAAAATACACATTGAGCTGAATTTCCAAATTAGCTAATATGAGGAGTTTTGGTTTTCATGAATATTGCAGGATCCATGTGTCCTGTTTTCGTTTCTATTATTATTATTATTATTATTATTATTATTATTATTATTATTTTTCTGATTCTATTTGATTCTATTATTTTAATTATTTTGTGAATAAGATTAACAATAGCAGAACAAGAAAAAACTCTATTAAAAATTTTAAACTTGTTCATAGTTTATTTTGTTGCAATTTGCAAATTACAGAAGGTTGTTCAAGAAAAAAGAGTAAAACCCAAAGCCCTTATATAGCGAATCGTAATTTTTCAGTATTGTCATTGAGCTTGGGGGTTTTGGTTTGTTTTCATGAATGTTTGGAGATCTGTGTCTTGTTACAATTTTAGCAATAGCCCTTAAAATGGATGCCTCTTCTGTTTGGGTCTAATAATTTTCTTCTCATGAATATATTAATTAGTCATTTATAATGGTCGCTGGGAAGTTTGTTTTGGCTTAATCTATACTAAACTTAGCAAAGAGTCTGGTATTTTAGGTTCAGGATATGGAAGTGGGGAGGAACACAGAAAATCACTTGACATCAGCTGCTGCATTTGTGGATGGGGGAATACAAGATCCTTGCGAGGACGCTTGCAGCATATGCCTTGAGGAGTTCTCCGAAAGCGACCCCTCCTCGGTATGTCCTTTTTTTGTTGGGCTAATGGTGGTATATACAATATACATTCGTTTGTCTCAACTCTTTCTTTTTAGTTTCTCTCGCTAGCAAGTGCAATGCAAGCACACTCTTACACGACTTTTTGTCCCTTGCCTTGCAGGTGACTATGTGCAAGCACGAGTTTCACCTACAGTGCATTCTTGAATGGTAATTTATTTGATCAAAAGTTGATTCACTGTTTGATTTTTCCTTTTGGAAGTTTTACGACTCGGTATAGATAATAGTTATTTCATATGTAGTCTTTCCTCACTTCATTACAATTACGTCTGTTGTCGACATGTTTCTAATTGCTTGTTATGAGTCATCCATGCCTGAGCCCCCCGACAGAGCTTATGGATCACGATGTCTCAAAAATGCGTCTTGCTTAGGTTGAAGCAAATGCCAGTATAATGTCACCTAAATTAGTCTTGTCAATATGCTAACTTATTTGGATCAGTAAACTTTGGTATCTAACAATAAGCTTCACCTTGTAGGTGCCAAAGAAGCTCTCAGTGTCCCATGTGTTGGCAGCCCATTAGCCTGAAAGATCCTGCCAGGTTCTTCTTCTCTAAGCAAACACTCGACCCGTCTTTCTGGTTGACATTTTTACAATTATTTAGCTGACGTGCATATTGTGGCAGTCAAGAGTTACTTGAGGCAGTGGAACGAGAGAGGAACTTCAGGGTCACTCCATCTAGGAATGCCACTATATTTCATCATCCCACTCTCGGTGATTTCGAGTTGCAGCATGTTCGTTCTCTAACTATACCCACATCTTTTTCCTCATTACTTTGTTTGACATTTCAAGATTCATCACTTTTTAGCACTAAACAAAGAGGAGAAGTCTTAAATTATGATCCCTTTTTGCCGCTTTATCAAATTTGCTTGCGTGATTTATTTCATAAGATGCAGTTACCTGTTGGAGCTAATGCTGCCGAACTCGAAGAGAGAATAATCCAGCACTTGGCTGCTGCTGCCGCAATGGGAAGGGCCCGCCATGTTCGTAGAAGGGATAGCCCAAGGGGTCGACCTTCTGCTCATGGTCGTCCACACTTCTTGGTATTTTCCACTCATCCTAACGCAGCTTCTTCCAATCCTGTTTCTGCATCAAGCGAAGACCCGGAACCTTTTGCAGTTACTGCAGCTACTCCATCTTCCCGTCTTCCATCTAGCAGAGATGAATCGCCACGGCAGATTCCACACTTGCCATTCATTCAAACTAATCAAACTCCTTCTTCAGCATCAGGATCCAGTCTCATTCAAGCAAATCGTCAAGAAACGACCTTTATGAACCGGTAGTAATAACTTGCCAAGTTGATGTTGCAGTACTGAGATAGAACTTAAAATAAAGAAAGAATTTAGAGAGAAGAATAGATTCAAGGGGAGAAATAGAACTACGACGGAGATAGAAATAGAATCACTTGAAGAAGAAGTAGAGAAGAATGAGAACTCGAAGAGAAACTAAAACTCAATATTCATTAATCAATCATCAAGGTATTTATAGAGATCTAAACTAACAAAAAAGACATACTTAACTAAATTGAAAATAATCTTATGAGATAAAACATAATCATTTTTTTGGTAATCAAATTCAAAATTAAATTGTAAAGCTAGAATATATCCTAATAGATAACTATACAAGTTCAAATTTAAAATTCTCGCCTTATTGTTCAGCATCAAAAGTTCATCCCTTTATTCATATGAATATTTATCATCTGTCTCTAGGAACTCTGTTGGTCACTCCTCACCAGATATAGCAGGACCGTCAGACTTGCAGTCATTTTCTGAATCTCTGAAAGCTAAATTTAATGCTATGTCAACGAGGTATGTTTATGAAGAATCCAATTTTGATACTTGGTACTTTTGGTGGATTTTGTGGCTCTAAGGGTATATTCATTGACCGTTTATCAGATACAAAGAATCTTTCTCGAAGAGCACAAGAGGGTGGAAAGAGAGGTTGTTCTCTCGTAGCAGTTCCATGTCGGACGATCGTTCTGAGGTTCGCAGGGACGTGCCGGCTATGATGGAGCGACGTGATACCAGAGAAGATGATAGACCCAGTCAAGCTTCTGTGGTAGATAATTCATCCAGCGATTCTAATGCAGATCGAAGCGACGAGAACAATGCAGAGACTAATGGAGAAAGCTCATTGAATTGCGGAAACACACCAACTACTTGTACTGCTGCGAGTTCGGCCTCATGTTAAGCTTTTGAACATTGTTTCTGCAGGAGCATCTATCCTCAGCATTTCAATTTTTGAAGGTGAGTAACGAATCATGATGTTGGATTGCTCTGATTTCGGTGTCAAAAGAATCTTTTATAGGAAACTGCTTATCAAATCTCCCACTTCATTACCAAAAACAAAACACTGTAATCCTTCCCGATTTACTGATTTTTGTCAAAGTTGAACAGCATGTTTATTAATTGTTGTAATTGCTCTACAATTTTCCAGCCAAAACATGTTTTCACAATTTTTTCTTTTCATATTCATATATAATTTCACTAATTATTCTCCATCACTACTCAAAAGTTTCAACTATTTAGATCACAGATGCTTTCGTGCAATATATTATACGTGAGAAATGTTTGATGACATTTTAAGTCATTTAAGAATTATGGCTATGGATCACTTGTCACTGATAAGCCATTTGAGAAATGAGTTGTAACTAAAAGTTTAAATTAAAAATACTATAACATGTAAGAGAAAATACTGTTAAAAACTTGATTAGAATTGCAAACCACGGTTTGAATCGTGGCTCCCAAAGGACCTATAAAAGTATCTTAGCTCTTGCTACGAGATTCTTGATGAATTTAACTTATATTTTGAGTTTGAATTGGATTTTCAGGTAAAACCCTTTTCTCTAGACATGATACGCTGAGGATGAGATGCTTTTGCAACAGAGATTCAGTTGGTCAATGGTGATTACGATATGTTGTGTTCAAAATAAGAAAGAAAGTGAGGAGAGAAAAGCTTCCATCTGGACAGAGACTAACGTATGAAATTCAAGTCTTTTATATGCATATTTGTTTATATACATGTAACCCAAAATTTAGTGCGGGAATGTGTTTTTAAAACCATGTCTGGATGGTCAAATCTTGGCATTTGTTTATTTCTTTGAATGTTAGAAGGAGAAGTGTGAAACTTGATGGAAGCATTTTAAGTTACCTTGAGCCCTTGCCATCTTTTGCCCCATGATCATAAAGCATGATTTTATTTTTTTTTTCGTTTTCATCGCACTATTCCATATTAAGATCATCTGTCTAATTTTTAATGTTTTAAACAATGTTTGATCAATCGTATTACGCTGTGTTAACAAATAGAAAACATATAAAATTAGTGAAAAACCGTTTTGAATTTTCTAAATAATATAACATAATATAATTAGTTAGATATCATTTAGAATACCAAAATTAGATAAAAGATACTTTAATGTCTACTTAAATTTTCAAGAGAAAACCACTTCGTCAGACATTCCATTACTTTTAGGGGAGTTACAGTTTGGTACTGAAAATGTGTAGTGCAAAGTTTGACATTGGCTAAACAATTATTGGTTATATGCCATCGGACTTGTTCCAAGTTCCAACCGGAGCTATTGCACAGGTTTGGCTGCCGCCGCATATGCAGAGTTGGAGCGGGAAAAAAAGAACAACCGTGTAACTTTGACACAACAGGTGATTTGGAAGGAACTCCGTGTGTTTGTGTGTGTTTTTGGCTGGATAGTAAGCGTGCAATGACGGACCCATATTATGGACAGTGGAGGCATGTGCCGTCACTCAAGAAACTAAATCATACCATTTATTTTTCAATTTGTTGCTGGTGGTCCCTCTGGTTGTGGATATACAAAGCTTTTGGGGCGTTTGTTGCTTCTGTTGTGCTCCTCTGGTAGGGGATAACTCGCTATATGCTAACGGTTAACGAGAAAATTAGCTCAATTATATATATTGAATTAAAATATGACTCATGTTTGTAAAAATTTTACAAATGTCTTAAAATGATATCATTAAAGTTATTATTATGTAATTATATAGTACAATATATGATATCATTAAAATAATTACTATATCATTAAAGACATTTCTAAGATGTGTTAGATTTTACTTTTATAACATAATTTGGTCACGTGATATAATTTTTTTCATATGCTAAAGATTTTGGGCCATTAGTTGGGCTAAATTAGTTGGGCCTCGATTTTTTTTTGAGAGGGTAGCAAAAAACACAAAATGACAAAAACAGGTAAAAAATGAGGGTCTAACAATGCAAATGAGGGGTTTTTTTAAATGAAAAACTCCTGCTTTTTCTTTTTCAGTTTATTAGGAATTTTCTTTTTTAGTTTGCACATAAGAATCAAATGTTTTGTATTTCATTTTTATGCACATGAAGCTTTAAAATATGCATAATATTCAATAATTTTTATTGTTAAAATATTAAAAGAATATTTTTAAATTATTTTTAAAATTTAGTATTAATTTGTCCCCTTCATTGATACCAAATTCTAGATCTATCACTGGAAGTGTGCATGGAGTGCTTCTAGTACGTAGTAACAAAATTTAAGGGCAATATCTTTCCGGTTTAAGGGTATGATTGTTTCTTTCTTTCGCTTGAAAGCTAAAGTTTGTGCTTTTTAACTGTACTTTATGAGGTTTTTTGCCAAATCAATGGCATGACACCATAAACTCCGGGAAGAATACAAAAGGAACAACATAGGCATCAAGGAGATAAGTGCTAATGCTAGTGCTAAAAAGAGAGCTTGGGAATTCCTAGAAATGGAAAGTGCCAAAATGCCCTAAAGAAGATGGCACTCTGCATGGTAAGAGAAGGTGCAAAAACATGTACTCTTACACTATGTTTGATAAGGAGAGAAAATAGAGATGAAAAAACTTATAAAGGAACGAGTTAAATGAGGAAATGTCAAAAATATATTCTCAACGTTTTTTGTTTGAGTGAAAGAAATATTAAGGGAAAGGGTAAAGACAATTATGATTATGTCCTATGTATTGCATCGACTTTTTTGAAATAGTGAAAACAAATAAAAAGATTAAATATAGCGAAGTCGGAAACCTTTCTATACAACTCCTTTTTTTTTTCCCTTATCCGTTTCCCTTCCACCAATATACCAGTTTCTTTTCCACTCTAAAATCTCTTTATGCTTTCTCTCTCTTGTTTTCTTTCCTACCAAGCAAGCTGATTTTTGCACCTTCTTTTCTGGAAAGGAATAGGGTAAAAAGAAGTGCTAGTCGCATGCTCTATCTTAGTCTCTTTTACACTCTTTCTATTCACTCTTTAATACGTGGACTCTAGTATCTTATTTTTTGTTTAAATAATAGTTTATAATGTTAGTGGATCCCACGTATCAGACAGTGATTAAAGAGAGTGTAAAAGGTGGTGAGTGTTGCCAGCACTCTTCACAGTTTGTAATATTAATGGATTCTACGCTTTTCTTTGCTATGTTTTAGTTTTCTATCCACGGAGAGAGAAGTCTTACAAATCTTACTCGAGCCGGGTTAGCCAAGTTAATCCGATGAGGAAGGCTTATCGATGGATGCACCGGAGACAGCAAGTGTAACATATTCCTAAGGATGACCCGAGAAAAAAGGCCTCACATTCTCCAAGTGGTTGATTATAACGTGCTAGTCGTTGTTCTATTTTGTATAGTATAATGCTTTCTTTTTAACACACAAAACCCCGTCAAAAAAATTAAAAGCAAATGTCGAATAAAACTAGGACAAACTTGGCATGAAGAAAAATATTTAACAAAAGGTTTGCTCATGATTGACAATTTAGAGTATCTACTTGCTACAGTTCTTATAGAGTGTTTAAAAACTAAGTTATAAGACCAAAATTCTAACCACTACAATGTAAAACTTGCTCATGCTATGGTATAAAGCTATTACATGCTATAATATTTAAATGCTAACTTCAAGTTCTAAGTTGATTACCATTATAAATTGGGTTAACGAGACAATTGGCCTAATTACGTTTATTGAATTAAAATATAATTCTAATTTGTAAAAATTTTACAAATGTCTCATAATGATATCATTAAATTTATTTATATGTAATTATATAGTACAATATATAATATTATTATGATAATTACTATATCATTAAAGATATTTTTAAAATATTTTAAATATTATATTAGATTTTAATTTTATAATAATAATATAGACACGTATTGTAATTTTTTCTTATAAATTTCTTAAAATATCTATTTTTACAATTGGGCCCATGAAATTGGGCTATAGCATGGGCTGAGTCCAACAGGCAGCGTGGGCAACGGTTTAAGGGTCGCCGGTGGATGGTGAGCAAATCATATCAAGAAAACGTGCTTGGAAATTGGAAGATGTAAAACCTCTGAAAATTGTCGGTGGGACCCATCAAAGATGATTACAGCAGAGAAAAGGGCATCATAGGTTAGAGCTTCCAAAAGCAAGTGCTATCAACTTTGCAATCTTCCAACTTGGTTCACTTCAAGTGTAGGCCCCAAAACTAAACCCCAATTCAATTATCATCTGAGGTTAGCTTAACCCTTTTTACTACATAGTAAAGCTCGCATTTACTATATTATAAAGTAAAAATATACTATAATATAAAGATCTTATATGTAATAGTATTTGAGTTTCAGTTTTAAGTTCAAACTTGATTATCAAACATCATAAATTGCCTAAAATATCTAAATTTTACAACCGGCACATGAAATTGGGCTATAGTATGGGCCGAGTCCAACACGCGGCGTGGGCAACGGTTTAAGGGTCGTCCGTGGATGTTGGGCAAATCATGTCAATAAAACGTGCATGGAAATTGGAGGAAGTAAAACCTCTGAGAAATGTCGATGGGACCCATCGAAGAAGATTACAGCAGAGAAAAGGGCATCTGAGGTTAGAGATTCCAAAAGCAAGTGTTATCTACCTTGCAATCTTCCAACTTGTTCCCTTCCAAAGTAGGCCGCAAAACTAAACCCCAATTCAATTATCATTTTTTAATGTTTTGGAATCCCAAGTTGGGGCTTACTTTGGCATTTCACTTTCTCCCTTGGATTTTTTATAATATTATGTTGGGGTTAATTTTAATGCTTTTGTCATTATTCACCAACTTCCTAGAAGAATAAAACTAACAAAACATGCTCACAATTTACAGACATTTCTCCGCTTACCATTGAGCTTTGGAATTTGCTATTTTCTTTTTGGGATTTTCACCTTTGAGAATTATTTTTCAGAGGTTTCTTGGATACTCGTGGGATTAAGCCTTTGTTCAGCATCTACAACATGGTACCAATCAATAAACAGCGTGTAACTTTCAACGGCTATAATAAAATACCAAAAATTATTACAGTGTAAAGTTATTATATGTTACAGTTACAGATCAATATTATCAGTTTCAACTGTTTTTCAAAACACTCAATAAATAGTGCTACTAGAGAATGAGAATTAATACGAACGTAATTAAGGAAAATGGACTTTTATTTTCCAAAAAGAAAAAAGAAATGGACTTTTCAAGCATTTGAACTTTCATCTCAAACTGTCAACCTATTAAATGTGGTTTATGAATTGGTGTTCGTTTATGCGACTCAGATTTATTCTGGTCTTTACAAGAAGATAATTAACACATTAATAACAATCTTTTTTTTTTCGAATGTTAATCTAATTAAATAATTATTTTATTTTTTAAATTCATGCAAAAAAAGGAGAAATAAGTGTGTCTCTAATATAATGATACATATATGTGCCCATGCAAAATTTTAGTATTAGAGTGTAAAAAACACTCTCTAATATAATGTCTTTTACAGTGCTAATTTTGCTACATATTAACGAAGTATAACATACAGTATTACAATATAAAACTTTCACATGCTACAGTTCTTAAATCAAAATTTTCAATTCTCGTATGTTTGCCAAATGGCCTTTGCATTCAACTCTAATCACCACGACTAATGTAAAGACCAACAATTCTTCCGTGCTTTTGTGGACGTATGAAAATCAAAACTCTCACTCACGTAAATGCTAGGTGAGTGGAACCATGAATTGACGAGTTGACGTGAATCTTGGGCGAGGTGCACTAGAGAGTGACTTCCTTCCTTAATAATGCCGCTAGAAATAAATTATCAATTTGTCAATCTTACAAATTTCATATGGAATTTGAGTTATTAACCTTTTTCATGCAAAGAAATTGAGTTCTTAACTTTGCAACATCGTAAGAACGGTTTTGTTAGGTAGAAAGGAATTGTCAATTCAATTGTGTCATAAAGAGGAAAATATTGTACTCTGGTTTTGTTCTATAATACTTTTTTCTTTCGGAAAAGAGACATTGATTGAATGTTGGAAAATATATATATATATATATATATGTATTTGTATATATAAAATGAATAAAACATGACATCATTTCAATGGGGATGCTAACTTCTTTTGCTTTCTTTGAAGAATACCCACCACCAAACAGATTCTCTCTTCCCCCCTTGATTATATAATAGCCTTTTAAAATCCACCAAGTTAGACTTTCCAAAAAAACATAAATCCACCATACCCTAATAAAAATTATGGAAATATGTGATTCACTTGTAATGAAATGCATACTTAAAGTTAGTGCCTGTATGTGAACAAAGACATCAAGTATGGTATTATTTCGTTTTCCAAAATATATATATGTATATATATTACTTAATAATTAAGAATAAATTCCATGATTTAAAAAAAAGGCTGGTTAGCTATACTTTTTCATAATTTGTAAATTAAGCTCAAATCATACACTTTTTTATAACTTCACTAATTTAGTATTAAGGCCATAGGACTGTCGGTGCAATAAAATGCAGCCAAATATTTCTTTTGAAGGTATAATGGATCCAACACAAAAATCATAATCCCAAGGTATTATTTTACATTAATTGCCAACTTGCAAATAAACTTCTATTAGTTTAAAAATTAGGCAATCTAAAGAATTATTTTTCTTTTACACTTAAAAACAATGTGCTTGTATTTTCAAAAAGAAAGTGTGGTTTTTATGGAGAAGACAATTTTACTCCACTAGAAAAGCAAAAGTGTTTTAGTTTTTGGATTAACTTTTTTACGATCTGATTTATAATTAGAAACAATTCTATATTGTGTGTTGCAAATTTTTAACATAGACAGTCACAGATCAGATCGTTAAAATTCTAATCTAATGGCTAAAACATACAACTCCATCGGTGAAGCAAAATTGTTTTCTCTACTATAAGAATTTCCTATAGTACAATCAGAATATAAAATGTGAATTTTTTTTCACAACTTTTATTAGTTAATCGTCAAGTTATGTCCCCAACAACTACAGTAGACTAAATCAGAAAGAGACACATCTATTTAGAAGTGTTTTCAAAGTAGGTGAAAATAGTTTTGTTTTGAAAAATAAAATTTTTTTAAGAATTGTGCTAAGAGTATTTTTAAAATTTTTGCCTCAAAAAATGTGTAAAAACATTTTTAGAAATTCTCAAAACAAAACCAAACGGTTGTACACTGTATTGAACAAGTCTTAGATCATTTTTGTTTCATAGCCTAGAACTTTATTTTTTTCATTTTTTGGGAAAATGTTAAGACTCACTTTTGCAAGCTGAATTTGGCCATAAATTCATTTTCTAAGTAGCCATTTTAACTTGTAAATGGTAGTTTAACTTTAAGTAAAAAGTGAATCTGTTTTGTAGAGATTCAACTGCAACCCATTAGTAGTTACTTTAAGGAATATTTATCATTTTGGGGCATAATCATTCAAATCCACTTTCACAAAACCAGAAAAAAAAAAAAACAAAAAAAAAAAGAAAAAACATATCTCACAAAAGGGAAATTATTTTTTTAAGTGAATAGGAAAACTGCTAAGAGGTATTAATTATTTTAAGCAGAGTTAAAATAATCATGTTGTTAAAGTAAAAGATAAACACAATTTTGTTTTTGTATTTCTTAGAGATGAAATTACTACAGAAAATCTAGAGGAAGAATGCCCTTAAGAGGGCAAAAAAAACTTAATTACTATAAAATTTTTGCCTTTATTTTTTTTATATCAACTCGAGAGATACAAAATTATTAAGAAAATGGCATAAAACTGAAGAAGGGTATTAAAGGAGCACATTCCATTAACTTTCCAATCGCTATTCCACGGCTAATTCATTGGGCCAAAAAAAAAAAAAAATCAAGTAGCACACCTAATCTTTTTGTTTAATTATAAAGCTAATTTTTTCTCTCTCATTTAAAAAAAAATTTGTTTCTCTCTCTCTCTTTCTTAAACCAAAGCTAATTGTTTTCCTTTGATTCTCCATGTGTGAAATAAAGTTGCATTATTTTTCATTTAACATGATAAAAATTTAGAAATTTTATTAGTCATCTAGTCAGTAAGACTTCTCTAAAGGTATGCTTGTTTTATGCATTTTTTAAACTCAATGGACTCAAATTTGGATTTGAATCAAAAATCTTTCAGATACGTGCTTGTTTTCCTCAAAATCAGAATCATTTGAGTTTTAAGAATCCAAGTTTTCATAGTTCTCATCCTTCTCAAACTTTTGATAGTTGGATATTTTTGCTACAGTAAAAACTAAAATTCTCTCTCTTATATTTAAGGAAAAAATCATAACTTCTTCATTTGATATCCAATTGAGATGATTCTTTTTTCATTATGTTTCTAATGAAGAGAGGAATAAATCAAGATCGATATTGCATATTGTTTAAGATCATTAATATTAAAGATTTTATTAGATTTATTAATAAATCAAAAACTATTTTCACTACCTCTCCAAACGTAAATTTCAATTTTATTATATACTCAGATTAAAACTTAAATGCATAACCAAATGTCAAGTCGAATAACAGTTCAAATCACTAACTCAAATCTTAATTCAAATCATACTAATTTAAATCTTAATTGGAATCTATTTATCAAACGGACCTATTAATAATTTAAATCCAATTATCAAATGGACCCTAAATATACTTATATATGTATATGTATACGTAGGGTGATAATTGTTATTTGCTATAAATGTGATATTATCTTTTTATGTATACACAAATCTTCTAATGCGCCACAGCTGGGCGATCATGTTCTATTGTCCTACCTTTGCAACAACTCTTTGTCATATATATTTTTATATATATATGCATTTAATGCCATTATACATGATCATATCATATCATTAATTTTCTTTCACTTTTTTTTCTTGAGAAAATTAATAATAATATTGATGTTATATCAAGTAATATAAGTATTAGCAGCATAAATTAACTAATTAAGTAAGGAAAAACAAAAAATCAGATTTTAGTGGTAGGAGAAAGAAAGTCAGATGAAGCTTCTGAGTCTGAGGGTGACAGACCATCTGCCAGCGGGCAAAACGTCGCCGTTTTGGGAATTAAATGAATTTATACAAGCGGCAAGAGGACGCTCCACGCACCTCGAGGAAGCGTAAGACAGACGCGCCTATAGCGTAGCGTGGAACCGAGGTCATTTATTTATTGTCACACACCGACACTTCGGTTTTCGGCTCCCTGTTATGTGCTCTCGGCTCGGCTCGTCTCGGCTTTTTTCTCCTGCCTTGCTTGGAGTCCACACTCTCTCCCTCCCCCCTCTTTTTCATTTACCTTTCAATAATTACATTTCTGGTATTTTACTTCTTCTTGGAAATGAAACAAAACCCAGGGACAAATATAGCCCTGCTATTTGGTATAATCAGTTTATACTTGCCTTAGATAATATAAAATTTTTATATATTATAATTTTTATATTATAATATAAATTTATTATATATTATAATATTTTTATTTTTAACTTTTTTATAAAATATTTGATAAAATAAGTTAAAATCATGATTAAAACTGATTTTAATTAAAAATATTATAACATATTAGAGCTTTACATTATAACAACTTTTTATTTATTACCATAGCATATGAGATTTTTTTGCTCTTTGAATTAGAACTCATGATTTGCTAAACACTTTAAGTTCCAATTTACTTTCCTAAACACCCTAAAATCTTTTTTTTCAACAAAAAATAAATCTTTTCTTTATTTTTTTAATAAAAATCTTTTCAATGGGTACAAAAATTAACCATATCTTTTTAACAAACATGGAAATAAATTATTACTTTTTAAGAGAAAATAAATTATTATTCTTTGTAAAGAGAAATGATCATATGAGAAATGTATAAAAATAGCAATTATTTTTTAACATTTAAGATTATTAACTTTAATTATCTTAAAATGTTATATTATTGTTGATAATAGAAAAAAAAGTTATTTTTGTTTTAAATCTATAACACTATATTTTTTATGCAACACAAAACTTTTTCTGCACAATTAGTTTAAACTAAATTTAACACAGGAGTGAATTTGTGTTATTAGAAAAATACATAAGTGCATTTGAGTGATTTGAAAAGTACAAGGCATGATCTCGATAATTTTGGCAATATGAGACGAATTATCTAAAGAAAGTTTTTCTTATCCCCCTAATCAAAATTCATTCTATTTCGAGTTTTTGGTGAAATAAAAGAAAATAAAACAAAAATATGTAGTTTTAAATAATTTTAATATCATTGATCAATATGTAAAGGTATATGAAGAGTACGAGTTCTTGCGTGGAGGGAATTAAACTAGCATACGTCTAATTAACATAAACAAATTTATTTTGTGGTTACGTGCACTGTCAATGGATAAAAACCATACCCGATGTTGAGGGAAATCTTCTTGATGAGAAAATCATCTGAAGTTCATACCCTCTTAAAACCGAGCACCCGAACAGGTTGGCTGAAATGACCAATCCAACCAGGGACCTGTCCGACCAGGGACCTGTCCGACCAGGACCTGTCCGACCAGGGACCCGTCCGACCAGGATCTGTCCGACCAGGATCTGCCCGACCAGGAGCTGCCCGACCAAGGACCTGTCCGACCAGGGACTCGTCCGACCAAGACCTGCCCGACCAGGGACCTGTCCGACCAGGGACCTGTCCGACCAGGATCTGCCCGACCAGGGACCTGTCCGACCAGGGACCGTCCGACCAGGACCTGCCCGACCAGGGACCTGTCCGACCAGGGACCCGTCCGACCAGGATCTGCCCGACCAGGATCTGCCCGACCAGGGATATGTCCGACCAGAGACCTGTATGACCGGGACCTGTCCAACCAGGGACCTGTCCGACCAGGATCTGTCCGACTTACCCAAAGACCACCACGTGGCACCATCTCAACCCTCCGTTGGGCAATCCTCCTTCTCCGGAGATCGTGACACCTGTCGCTGGACACCTGGGTTATGGGCCAAACCGGTCCATACCCGGATCCAAGCTAAACTCTATAAATAGGAGCATCAACTCCACCACAAAGGTACGGGCATTCTTCCCTCGCCTACTCTGCCTTTCCTTAGCTCTTCCCGGTCAGAACACTGACTTGAGCGTCGGAGCGCCCTTGGCAGATACCAAACCGGTGTCCCCATACTCCGAGGCCTACTCTCCTCTTGCAGATCCGACCAGACTAGGCCGAGCCGGGCAGAACAGGGAACCCGACCACCGTGCGTCCCCGCACGCGGTGTTGTGCCGAAATCAGGCATCAACATTTTGGCGCTAGAAGGAGGGCCCCGCGCCTTTCCAGCAGCCTCAGCTCTTCCCCCCAGACATTCCCAGGATGAAGAGTCCAACCAGGCTACGACCGAGACCCAAGGTCCAGGACGAAGAGTCCGACCAGGTTCGAGAAGGTTACGCCGACCACAGAGGCCAGGTCCGAGCTACGGCCGACCAGGTCCAGGACGAAGAGTCCAACCAGGCTACGACCGAGACCCAAGGTCCAGGACGAAGAGTCCGACCAGGTCCGAGAAGGTTACGCCGACCACAGAGGCCAGGTCCGAGCTACGGCCGACCAGGTCCAGGACGAAGAGTCCCGGCAGGATATGCTCACAAAAAATATTTCCCAACTACATCAAGACTTCGATGCTGATGACCTCCACCACCAAAGTCTTGGGGGGCTACTGTTGAGGGAAATCTTCTTGATGAGAAAATCATCTGAAGTTCATACCCTCTTAAAACCGAGCACCCGAACAGGTTGGCTGAAATGACCAATCCGACCAGGGACCTGTCCGACCAGGGACCTGTCCGACCAGGGACCCGTCCAACCAGGACCTGTCTGACCAGGATCTACCCGACCAGGAGCTGCCCGACCAGGGACCTGTCCGACCAGGGACCTGTCCGACCAGGGACCTGTCCGACCAGGACCTGTCCGACCAGGGACCGTCCGACTAGGATCTGCCCGACCAGGGACCTGTCCGACCAGGGACCCGTCCGACCAGGATCTACCCGACCAGGGATATGTCCGACCAGAGACCTGTATGACCGGGACCTGTGCAACCAGGGACCTGTCCGACCAGGATCTGTCCGACTTACCCAAAGACCACCACGTGGCACCATCTCAACCCTCCGTTGGGCAATCCTCTTTCTCCGGAGATCGTGACTGTAACACCCCTATGTGGGGGTTAACAGTTTTAAATAAATAAAAATAATTTTAAATTTTATATTATTTAAATCAATTAAACAATGCCCATGGGTCTTTAAACAACAAGAAAAATAAAAATAAACGTTTTAAATACAAACCACAGTTTTTAGTGTAGCACCAAATATATATAATTACAGTCATCATCACCATAGTACAATTCCCAAATAACTTAACACAGCCATAAAAAAAAATAATACAACTCTTACATGTTGTAGATAAGTTGTAATTAAACAGGGTCTTCTAACACGAAAACAGCAGGATTGTTTTCGTTTATTCCTCTTCAAATATGTTGCACTGAGTTCCACCTGAGATATGAAGATATGATAGGGATGAGCATCGACATGCCCAGTAGGGAAATCATGACTCACCTTATGGTTTATCCATTACCACATTAAAAACTGCATGGTTAGTAGGTTACATCATATTCCAGATTATGAGGTTTATTATGATCACATCTTATGGATACCGTAGTTAATCATTACCAAGTGTCATAATTACACATTTATACAAATATTACCAATCATCATTGTTCCTAGGTATCCATGTTAAATTGAGTATCACTCAACTCATCGAAACCCAAATGGGCGCACTTGATCACCCCATAAACATTCCAAGGGTGTTCCGGTGAGGGGACATCAAGCCCCGAGTCCTCACCAAATCAATTTCTGTACAGTGTGTTCTGGGACTTTCAACCCAAGGAAGTGTCATCACCTTCCCCCTATTTTACCTTTTTGGGTATTCATGCCCAAGGACGTAACCGCCGCCCTCTTCATGTCTCACCATTTCTCTATATTAAATCATTATTAATAGAGTCAGTTTTCCTAACCATGCTTCTCAATTTATAACATGTGTCAATTCATTATATTCCTCGCCGTACAATACAAGACGAGTCCATGTCATAGTTTCATATGTGATACTCATATAATATCAGTTCAACATAGATATATATATATTGCGGCAAAACAATCAATTTTAATTCTATAAAAACCTCACAAAAATGAGTAATAGAATCCCTACCTTTCAAGCTTATCAACAATCTTTTAATCCTGGAATCAATTAACGTTAGCTCCACACATCCTTGACCCTAAGGCATGCATAAGGACAATTAAAACTAAAGCACAACGTATAATCACATTCATAAGTGAGTTATGTGTAAACCCGTCTACTAGTGCCATTAAAGTATTTTTATGCATTAAACATGGAGAAAATGCATACTAAAAACTAAGTTTAGATTAAAGAAAACCTACCTCAAAACTTCTTTGAAAAGCACCAAAGTTTGGGTTATCAATCAAGCTTGAATTAACTTTAAAACCGCCTCGATCATCGTTGGGAATTATAATTGTCTTGGCCACAAAGAGAGCTTTGTGCTCTATGTCTTTAGTTAGAAATTTGAAGTGAGAAGGGAGAGAATGAGAACTAGAGAAGAAGGTGGTGATAGTTAAATAAAAAGATATCAAAATGCTTAAGAGGAATGAGATGTTTACGGGAAAAAGTTGTAAGAAGAAACAAAAGAGTCTTAAAGGAAAATATCATCTTGTCTCCCATGAAGACTTTTAGCAAATAATGCCAACATAATTGAGGGGATAATTGAAGTGAATTATAGAAGAAGATAAGGAAATAATTAATTAGGTGGTTGAGAAATATCTCCATGTCTTCTATGAATTGACGGAAAATAATTCAATGTCCCCTTCGGATACCTTTAGCAAAATGAGAAGAAGTCTATATAATTGAGCAATAATTTAGGGAGACAAGATTGGTAGAAGTAAGTGTTGGTAAGTTTTGAATGTTTCTTAGGAAGACTTGGTAAGAAAATACTAAAATGGTATTTTTTTAAAATGATCATAAACAACTTAGTAATTTTAAATAGTCACATTTTATTCATTAAATTTTACAAAATTATGCCCGTTAAAAATACGGGTGTTACAGTGACACCTGTCGCTGGACACCTGGGTTATGGGCCAAACCGGTCCATACCCGGATCCAAGCTAAACTCTATAAATAGGAGCATCAACTCCACCACAAAGGTACGGGCATTCTTCCCTCGCCTACTCTGCCTTTCCTTAGCTCTTCCCGGTCAAAACACTGACTTGAGCATCGGAGCGCCCTTGGCAGACACCAAACCGGTGTCTGCATACTCCGAGGCCTACTCTCCTCTTGCAGATCCGACCAGACTAGGCCGAGCCGGGCAGAACAGGGAACCCGACCACCGTGCGTCCCCGCACGCGGTGTTGAGCCGAAATCAGGCATCAACACCCGACTCTCCTAAAAAATAAAAGTTTGATATCCCTCGACCTCAAGTTAAAAAAAAATTATAAAACAAACTATTTTAAGATCATAGTAATAAATTAATGAAACAAAAACAGAAAGGGAAGCAACAACCACGGCTCTTCACAAAGCTTATAGATTTTCGTTTGTTCTAAATAACTTGTACTTAATTTAACAATGAAAGGATGGACATTATTCATCAAACACATGAGTACATCAATCATAATCGAAAAATATACTATGCATAAATACGATTAAGATATTTTAAACGCCTCAACTTTAACCTTTAAAAAATCCATATTTTCGCGTGTACTTCATTTAATAATGAACCATGAAAAACCTTTGCTCATTAAAAAATTATATCAATCAAGATTAATTAAAAATAAAATACAAATAAATCAGCATAGTTTAAATGTGTCACTTTTAACCTAAAAGTTATCACATTTTCATATGCAATTCCTTGAACAATAAATTAGTCATAAGTCCTTTATTCATCACATAAGGCGGCTATATGAATCATAATTTTAAAAAATATTATGATTATATAAATTTAAAATATTTTTCAAATGCTTTACTTTCAACCTAAAAAAAAAAAGAAAAGAAAAGAGGTTATAATTGAAAAATTTTTAAACGTTCCCCAAGACTTTACACTTTAGACATTAGCTGCTTCATCACAACACTTATTCGTGGAGGAAAAGAAATAAATAAAAAGCCATCCCTGATAAGATTTTTAAATGATTTTGATCGTATCTGGTCACGTGATTAGTTGTTAAACGGCAATATAACAAGATGATGACAATTCAGTAATTACAGACAAAGAAGGAGGCGAGACTACGATTAAAACGAAGAAAAATCTATAACTTTCAATTTTTAAGATGTTTAAAGTCTACTTTGTTTGAATTTGTTATTTTGTTCTTTATCAAGCAATCATGTCACCCATACATGATTGAAGTCGTCAAAAAATTGAAAACCTCAATGTAAAAGTACCAAAGTTATAATTTATACAAGCTTGCGGAAGAATCATGTATCTCACTTTGAGTCATAAAGTGCAAAGCAAGACAACCATTTAAAGCAAGGGTGGAGCTGCTTGAGGCCCAGGGGCAGCTACACCCACGTGCCTAATAGGCTTCTTTACGTTTTGACCCCTTAAAAATATTTTCTTGCACTTTTTTCTACTATTTGCCGCCCTTGAAATTTGTTTATTGTAGTCTTTTACACATTTTTTTAAATATTTTTTATTATATCTCAAATTTTAATTTTATATATACATATATTTTATGAAACTTTTTAAATGTTTAAATAATACCTTAAATTTTGACTTCTATGTATAATAACTATTCAAATTCAAAGTCCTAATTAAAGCAAAAGTTAACCAACTACTATATAAATTTATAATTTTATAGACATAAACTTTGAAAAGTAAATTAAACTCTATTAGAGGTTTGGTTCATTTGAAAGAATAAATAAAATGTAAAAATAGATTAGAAAAGATAAAAAAGAGACTAAGAGTTTTAAAAGAAAAATTATAGAATTAAACGCTTATTTGTCTTTGAAATTTTGGTTTAACTTATGCCCCCTAAAAAAAAAATCTTGGCTCCACCTCTGATTTAAAGTGTTAATCTAAAAATAAATTCGAGCTAAATTTATATTTAGATAAGTGTTGAGAATAGTAGTTTGAAACAATAAAAAAATCATTTAATTGAAAAAAAATCAAATAACAGTGATAAATTCTAAATATAAGTATGTGAAAGTAAAGTTATTGTTAAATATTAGTTCGAAATATTGAAGTGAGAGCATGCAAATTTTTTTTTGGGGGGGGGGGAGGGGGCCGGGGTTCGGTTGTTCATTGCAATTTTGGTGTGGTTTAAATCTCATGGCTTGAACCAATAGTTTAAACATATGTGATCTAAACAGTGATTCTGGACTGGTGTTTAGAATGTAAATATCTTAAAAAAAAAACATCATATTAAAAAATGGTTTTTTGGATTGTGTGAGAATGGTAAGGAAATAAAAAAACATAGTCATGGGTTTGGATGGTTCAAACCATGAGAATATAAGTGGGGTCAAAAGTTCTCAAAACTGAAAATTTTTACCGCTTTAAACCATCCTCATACTTTTGAACCTTTGTTTTATTTTATTGACTAAACGTTAGCTTAAACTTGAACCTGTAGGTTCAAACGGTCAAGATCCGCATACCAAATGCCACTTAAATGCTTCACCAATGGACCAAACACGTCAATTATTTAAAATTTAAAGTTATAAGAAAAGAAACTCATTAAAAATCTTGCACTCTTGTAGGTCAAGTGAAATGAGGCTAAGGATGTGCTGAATACTACATGCCATGTTTTAGAGGATTTTTCAGTTGTGTCGGATTATACCAAGGTGCCTAAGTGGTAGTTCCTACCCACAGGTAGGCTTACACTTAATGTTAATGCTTCAGTGAAGGAGGGTGGTTCCTTTGTGGAAGTAGGGGCGATTATCTGGAATGATAAAGGTAAGGTGGTTGCTTGTATGGTGAGACGGATTGTAGGGTCTTTCAGCCCATATGTTGCAAAGTATTTGGCAAATAGGGAGGGTTTGGAGTTTACTGTAGCGCATGGTTTGGAGGTTGTAGTTATAAAGATGGACGCAATAAATGTAGTTATTGTTAATTCTCCACCATCTCATCAGGAGGTGGGACCTATTATTACCAATATTAAACGACTTATGTCTTTAGTTTCTGGTGGTATGTCCTATGGCCATATCTCTCGGAAAAGAAATATAGTCATCCACCTGTTAGGTACCTCTGTTTTTAAGGTAATCCTAAGTTTATAGGGATTGACTTTTGTCCTAGTTTTGTTCATTTTGTTGTTTGAGTAGATTTGGCTACTTAATAAAATTCCAATATTTCCCTCCAAAAAAAATTTATTGCACTACTCTGTAATTCCTCTATTTTTTGTTTTTAGGGTAGCAATTCCTCCAATTACTAATAGGAAGAATTTTTGCTAAAAGGTACCCTTCGTTTGTTGACATTGCTAAAAGGTTCACCTTACCTTCCACCAAGTAGGTAAGTTCCCCCGTCGTTAGTTATATTAATAAAAGCAGCGGTCGACTGGAGTGTAAGGCAATAAACGGCTCGCTTTGGCTCACGCCGGCTCAAAGTGAAGGCAACCGCGTGGTCCCCACCTCCAGCCTGTCTCAACTCACTAACACACACAAGAAAGTCTCCTTCGTCTCCTTCTCTCTCTGCCCTTTTTTTTTTTTTTTCCTTCAAAGTCTTTTTGATAGCATCCCTTCTTCTCAAGTCTTTCTTAACTTTACTTTCCCAATCCCAAACCCAAACCCAAACCCAAAGTCCCAAGCTCTTCTTATTATCTCTCCCTTCCCTCCCATTTTTCCGTCCTTGTACTTTCTACAACCTCAATACACCTACACTTTATCTTAGATAGAGCCGCCATGGATTCCCTTATCTATGGCGTCTCCATTTTCCTCCTCCTCCTACTCTCTCCATACACTTCCTCCGCATTGCCTCGAACCTCATCATCGTCGTCGTCTGGTCAGATCAACTCCAACTCCGTCCTTGTCGCCCTCCTCGATTCCCACTACACAGAGCTCGCTGAGCTCGTCGAGAAGGCTCTTCTCTTGCAGACCCTCGAGGAAGCCGTCGGTAAGCACAACATCACCATTTTCGCTCCGAGAAATGAAGCCCTAGAGCGCCAGCTCGACCCGGAGTTCAAGCGGTTCCTTCTCGAACCGGGGAATCTCAAATCTCTCCAGACTCTCTTGATGTTCCACATTATCCCGAACCGAGTCGGTTCCGGTGACTGGCCGGTCTCCGGTTCGGACCCCGTCCGGCTACAGACTCTCTCGTCCGAGCACGTGCATTTCGCCTCCAAGGGCTCCGGCCAGAAGGTCGTCGATTCGGCGGAGATCGTCCGTCCAGACGACGTCGTCCGCCCCGATGGAGTCATCCATGGCATCGAGAGCCTCCTGATTCCGCGATCGGTGCAGGAGGATTTCAACCGGAGGAGGAGTCTGAGATCGATTTCGGCCGTCCTTCCGGAAGGAGCTCCGGAGGTTGATCCGAGGACTCACCGGCTGAAAAAACCGGCGGCTCCAGTCCCCGCTGGAGCTCCTCCTGTGCTCCCGATCTACGACGCGATGGCTCCCGGTCCTTCTCTTGCTCCAGCGCCGGCTCCTGGACCCGGTGGACCTCACGGCCACTTCGACGGCATGGCTCAGGTCAAGGATTTCATCCATACTCTCTTGCATTACGGAGGATACAACGAAATGGCGGATATTCTCGTGAACTTAACCTCTCTCGCGACGGAGATGGGGCGGTTGGTCTCCGAGGGTTATGTGATCACGGTTTTGGCTCCGAACGACGAGGCCATGGCGAAGCTGACGACGGACCAGCTAAGCGAGCCCGGCGCGCCGGAGCAAATAGTGTACTATCATATCATTCCAGAGTACCAGACGGAGGAGAGCATGTACAATGCGGTGAGAAGGTTCGGGAAGGTTCGGTACGACACTCTGAGGTTGCCTCACAAGGTGGTGGCGCAGGAGGCCGATGGGTCGGTGAAGTTTGGGCACGGAGATGGATCGGCGTACTTGTTCGATCCTGATATCTACACCGACGGGAGGATTTCGGTTCAGGGGATCGACGGAGTTCTGTTCCCACCGGAGGAGGAAACGACATCGTCGGAGAAGAAGACCGGTTCTGCTGTTAAGGTCGCCACCAAGCCCACTAGAAGAGGTACTTTGCTCTAAAATTATAATTTTTCAATATAAATTTTTTTAAGTTCCCATCTTTTTTTGGGTTGAATTAATTTAGTTCTGTGGTTGTGTTTCTTTTATTTGTTTTTCATTTTTTAATTAAGTGTGGTGAAAAGTTTTATCATTGCGCGACAAAATAGCTTAATAACAATATTAATATTTAGGCCGCTTTGGAGTTAATGATTGGTGTTAATTGTAGTGGGATATAGCGAGGGATCGTATGATTGTGTCTTTGATGGGTTGTTTTTTATTTTTATTTTTATTTTTTCACTTAGAGAGTGTTTAAAAAAAAAGAAAGAAAAAAAGATCCACTTCTTATTGTTAGTGTTGAGAGAATGTACCAATCTTGTTTTTGTTTTTGTTATGAGACAAAAATCTTTGATATTATACGTGGCTTCCAGTAAAGAGTAAAGATATGGTGAATTTTTCTGGTTTTGATGATCAGAATAAGCTTGGAAAGGGTGAAGGTTCGGTGAAAAAAGTGTTGAAAAGTAAATTCGTTTTCACGGGCTTTGTGTTCATGATAAAGGGTCATTAAAAAAAAGAGAGAGAGAGAGATTGACGTTTGAGACAAGAAAAGGCTGGCCCACTAGTCTTGTGATGTTTGAACAGTTCCGTGCTTAGTGCCACCATGTGCATGTGACCAAACCATTTGCAAAACCACTCATTGCTCTAATGAGTCCAGGTTTGCTGCAGCTGACAGCTGTGAGCTGTTTCCCCACTAATAAAAACTTTGATGCCCAAAAAGCAAATTGTATTATTAAATTCCAGCCCCACTTTCTCTTTCTGTTCTCAGTCATGTTAAAATATTAGCTGGCATTGATTTGTTGTGTCATTTTTCCATCTTTAATTAGCTGACCCTGATTTTTGGGGGTTTAGTTTGGGTGAATATCAAAAATAAGCCTAGCTCTGAACAAATCATTGGTTTTTTTTTTTTTCTTTTCTTCGCAGTCCTCTAATTTAATATATTAAACTTGTGGGTTAGAGAATTTGTTTTATTATTTCTTTTGGGTTGACTAACAAATTTGTGTATTTTTTTTTTTTTTTACCTACTTGGGTATTTGCAGGAAAGTTGATGGAAATGGCGTGCAATGTGCTTGGAGTTTTTGGACAGAATTCTCGTTTCTCTTGTCAATAAAGATTATGCTCTCTCAATCACAACCCCCCCAAAAACAGAGGGAAAATGTCTTGTAAAAAACAATTCATAAATGGTACAAAAACAAATCATGCCCCCACTTCATTATTGTGTAGTTTTTGATTAAAATCTCATCCTCTTTTTTGCTGAACAAGAGCTTTGCTGTATATATCATGCAGTGTAGATTGGCTCCTGCCTACTACAGTGAAGAATATATAAAGAGGAGAGAGAGAGAGAGAGAGAGAGAGAGAGAAAGAGAGAGGGAGCGTTTGCTTTGAAGAATTTTTCTTACTTACAGTCCCACAGAAAAGAGAGATAAAAAGTGTTACAGTTGTTTTTGTCATAAACAAATTACTGTAATTACATATCATTTCTTAATTATTCTCTGTTTTATTTTTCCTTTTTTTTTTTTTAAATTGTGTGCATGAACAACTTGGAAGGAATATTTGCTATATCTTGTCATGTTCATAGTTTTGGGTTCTTTTTCTATTCATTGATTGGGAATCAAATAATTCAATCATAATTTTTTTTTTCCTTTTTCTCTCTCTCTTTTTTCCATTTGCTATATGCCCTATTGTCGGCAGGAATATGAAATTAGAACTTTTCACTGCTGTTGGGTTTATTTGGAAAATGAAATAATGTGATGGTGGTTACATAAGCTTATTAGGTGATTAAGACCGCGTAAGTTGGCGGTCTTTCATGGGCTGGTATTCTTTGTCATACTTTATAAAATTATAATGGAATGAAAAAAAAAAGAACAATTACATAATAAAGTATTGATTCTCCATTCTTAAAGCTTGCCACGTTAATTTTCCTAATAATGTATGTATTTATATAGAATTTTTGTATTAAAAGGCCAAGTTCTTGGACGATCGTGGCTTTTGTGATTGTCTAATCTCGTGGATGTTTTGATTGTCTCTTCTGATTTTCTAGTTCATGGACATTCATGCATATCTTATTTTAATTTTATTATTATTATTTATTTAGTTTTTAAATGATAATAAATAAATAAAAATAAATTTAAGTGGTCTAATATACACGTATTTTTTAAAAGGTGTCAACCAAAGGATATCTTTGAACTGTTGTAAAGCTTCAGAAAGAAAGGCTTGTTTCAGAGATGTCTTTTGATGGTAACATATATCTTGATGGTAGGTGTCTATAAATATCACGTAAAATCGATAGGGTCCTTAAGCTTTTGCAATTATTTAAAAATACATCATCTCTCTAAATTGCAGAAAGGCTTTGAAGATTCTCTTTCATTTCACAGAACTTTTTCAGGAATTTTATCAGAGCTATTCTTCATTCTTTCTGTGTTTATCAATGACTGGAGGTTAGATTTTATTTTCTTTATTGTTATGTGTTTAGATGATTTTTACGCAATTTAGTTTATGCATATATGTGTGTATGAATAAATTTCTAAGAGCATATATATATATATATATGCATTTGGCGTTCTTTGAGCCTACCTAACTTTTTGATGCTCACCGACAATTTATGAAATCCTCATTTATGGTTGAAACATCAAGGAAAAAGAAAATAGCTAAATAAAAAAAAAAAAAATTGAGCTATGTACAAGAAGAGGGGCTGCCAACCATCTGGTTCAACAAATATATGGTTACAAAAAAGGAAAAAAAAAAAAAAAAAACTTTGTCGATAAAACCATTTAGAACTATCAGATGTGTCATGTTTTAACAGTTTTATACGTAATTTTGATTAATCTACCGTTTAAAAACATGCACGCTTTAAATGAATAAGCTTTAGCAAGGTGTCAACTAGTTAAGTTGATACAAACAAAACTAAACTTGACTAAAGTAATTGGTTTTAAAATTGAAGAATTTTAAATCATGTTTAATGTTATTATTTTATTTTAGCAATATGACTAATCAAAATGTAATTGTGGCTTCTGCACTATTAAAAGGTACAAGAGACGAAGGAATAAACGGGAGATTCTTCTATATGTGATTATAGTTGTACACAATTAAGAAATGGAAAATACAAGTGGACAAAACTGTTAAATGTGTGAGTTGTCATTTTGAATGATGTATAAGAAACTTATTGGATTGGAAAAAAAAAAAAAGGAAAGAAAAAAAGACAAGAATAAGATCGCAGACCCGCTCTCTATTTTTATTATATGTTACCACAAAATTTTCCAATCTGCTTTAACAAGATTTTGTTGTTGTTGGGGGTAATAACCCTATCAGTCCCTAAATTATATGTTTTATGAACTTTTAATTTTAACAAATTAGTCACTGTTTTGATTTTTGATCACTCTGTGTTCAAACACTAAGATCAACGAAAGATTTTTGAAATTTTACAAAGATCATCATGTCATCTCTAATGCATAATGTTTTCAAAAATAATGATATTAAATGTAAAACACTCTTTACCATTGTTGAGGGATTGGATTTCTCAGCCGGAGTCTTACAGGTCCCGTCGAACCTTTTTTCTCTTGAATAAGAGGGTCTTAAGGCCTATTAAAGGTACCAATCCATCGATTGGTACCTAGGATAGGCCTTAAGATCCTCTTATTCAATAGGAAAAAGGTTCGACTCCTGGGGGACGTACTCTCCCTGTTAGAGGCAAATCCGCATAGAGACTCCCAAACAGTCTTTTCAACAATACGTTCGAGAGACCCGTCAGGCTCCGGCCTAGGAACCTAATCCCTCAACAACCATTGTTAAAAATACTTAAAAACTAAAACATTCTATATTTAATATAACTAATTTTATAAAAATTTTAATTACTATATGATAAGGACTTGATATTTTCTGAAGAATTTTAGAAGTCATTTACCAATGTTTTTATCAAGGATCAAAAGGGTCAAAAATCAAATGTTCAAAAATTAATATACTAAAATTAAAAGTTCAGGGACTAAAGTGACACAATTCACATAATTTAAGCATTGACAATACTAATGACCTAATTAGAGTTTCTGGTGAAAATATGTGCTACGTAGGTGATTAATTACATGATGTATGTTTTATCATCTGTTTTAATATCATGAATTAACTTAGACAATATATTATTGGGGAATTGAAACTAAATATAATTTAAAAAATAAAAAATATACTAAATAGTATAGTTTTAATTCTTAATGTAAACAAATAGCACACTTTCAAAAATATTTAAGTACATGGTATTTTTAGAATCACGTGCTCTTTTTAAACACTTAAATTTCTAATTTTACCTTCCCTTTTTTTTCTTCTTCTTCTTCTCTTTCTTTTTCTTTTTGTTTTTTGTTATCTCATTGTTGTTTCGTGTTTTTATCTATGTCATTGTATATCAAAATAAACTTTGCTTTAATCTAAATGAGCTATTTATTAAACATTATTATATTTTAATTTATTTAATTTTATTTTAATTTATTTAATTTTATTCCTAATAAATAATGGTCTAATTTTCCCCTTCACTCTTAAAAATATATATGTGATTTTGTTCACAGACTTAAAAAAAAAAAAAATAATCAGCATTCTAATGGATTGTGAGGTCTTTCAACAATTTGATCAAATTGTTGTTATCCAGTACTACGGGAGCTATGACAAGCAATTTTATAACTCTTATTTTACACTTTATGATTAGTATATTTTATCAATCTATTGATTGGCATATTTATACTTTCTCTCTCTTAATATTTCCCTATTCTAGCAGCACAATTTTTCTCACAATCTCTATTTTTTACTCTCTTTTATTGTATCTCTCTCCTCATTTTCTGTCTATAATTTCTTCATTATTCATCCATTCTTTATATTTATTTAACACAAAAATACTGTAATTAAGGGTTTTAATGACAAATAGAAATGAAAAACAAATGATTTTAGAAATGCATAAATTAATGTCTAAACATTAAACATAACAATTGCAATCACAATGCAAATCATGACTTGAACTTTAAAACATTAAGCATAACAAATGTTATGCATTTCAAACATTTATAAAGCATTTAAAATTCATTTTCTTTATGCTATAGGTGAGGTTTGAAACTTACCTAAATAACACTCTAACGTTCCCACTTTATCATTTCCTTTCTATTAGTCGGCTTAGTGTCCTATTTAAACGACACCCAACCATTAGTTAACTTTCCTCATTATCGATCTATATGATCGATTATATAACTTAAACATTAACCATTCTTTCCTTTTACTTAGCTTCATTTCTTATCGGTTTATCTTTTAACTACTTAATCTATTCGTTCCTTAATCAAATTTCCCGTCTTACTTGAAGGCTTCATTACTTAACATGATACGAGACATTTTTTTATCTTAGGCAGTTTGCTAATTCGGAGGGCTCATGGTAATGACATTTTTATCTTTTTCAGGTTTTTCGTAAGCCATATAACTTAACTAAGCTTCTTGTTTAACTTTACCATCATGTTACTTACATGTTACAAAAGAAATTCCCACTAAGAGGCATTCTTCTAAATTGGACGTTTTAGGATCCATTTTGAACCTTTTTATGAGAATGACCAATTTGCCGTTGACAGGTCTTAGAAAACTTTCATAACCCATTTTAAACCAAACTTACATTTTCTAGTTACACGTATAACTTACGAAAAAACAAACATTGGTTTAATTTTTTACAAAAAATCTATTTTATCAAAACTTTACCGTTTTTTCCTGTAATATAAGATCTCAACAATTGCGCCTTTACCCTTTTTCTCATTCTTTACTTGATAAAAAGCTTAAAAATTTTTCAAACTTAGAATCTGTAGTTACTCACTACCTATAGTAATGTAGAAAACTAGCATTTCACAGTGAAAATTCCCATTCATATGGTTTTATGGTTTTGGGTTGAAACACAAAAATCTTGACATTTTTGTCCCCAAGACCAAAAATACCCATCTTATGCAAAAACGTCCAGTTTTTTATGAGGATTAAAACTTACAAAAGATCCTTAATCTAATTCAAATCATTCAAAATGGTTTTCTTATTTTGAAATTTTGTGCTTAAAATCTCGTAAAACTCATAACTAGAAATCAGTATAGAATTTTCACAAGCCGGCCACGATCATTTAGAGTCTCAATGAAATCTACAACTTTTGTATTTTAGCTTTCCTTAAAATCATTCATCTTGATGGTGTTTTTGAATAGACATAATCAAAATCAATATTTTTCAGCTTGTTTCGATTAGAATACAAATGGGATTTCTTCACAAAAGGTGTCTGGATTGTTATTTCCAATAAATTACATGCTGAACTTAGAAAATAATTTAGACTCTAAGTGCCTCAAACATTTAAATCTTTCAAAAATGCCCTTAAATACACTTTTTATGTCAAAACTTTCCTTAACTTACTTTTCCAGGTTTTAATCTCATTTAAACTATTCTAAACATTTTATCAAAAACTTGATACTTAAAATAATCATGCCATAATATTCTTTTTTATGCCATGATAAAAACCTTTTTATTAAACACTTAAAAAATTTAAATTTTGTCTTTATGATAAAGTTTGCCATAACTTCTCATTTTAGCTTAAAACCTTAGCTTTTCATCTTTCCATCATCATCTTCATCATCATCATCATCATCGACTTAGCATAATATATATTTAGGCCATATAATCCTTTTTTTACATACCATATTCCATAATTTACAACAAACACTTGGTATGCATAGAAAAATCATAAATTTGAACTTAGTTTCATGGACTAGAATTTTACCTTAACATTCCAAGATGTTCATCCTCTTGTTTTTAGCTCTTAAAATCTCCTCAGAAGCCTTGACATCAAATCTATAACATGCCATAAAAATCTAACTCAAAACTTGAATAAAAACCCTAGAACATAATAGGAAAAGTTTGAGTTTTACCTTGAATAGTCCTTAATCTTCCTCTACACCACCTATACTTCCTTCTTGGAATGATTAGAGAAGCTTTTCATCAAAATTTTGAGGAATAGGACCAGGGTAGTGGATAGTTTTGAGAGGAGAAAAGTGAACTTGTTTTTGCATGTTTCATGCAAAATGATGACAACTTTTGCTTTTTCCGTTTCACTTAAACCCTTTGTTGCAAATATTAATTAATTCAGGGACTAAATTGAAACTAAAAATTTGCGCCCATCCACTAGCCAAAACTGGTTTCATCTAGGGGAGATGTGGCCAATTCTCCTTTTTTTGATGGAGATAAGATGGTTATCCACTTGAGTCCTTAATTGCAAAAATATTTAGTCTAGAAACCAAATTGCAATAAAAACAAGAGCTCTCCACCACTGAATCAAAAGTTGTTCTCTATAAGGAGATGTGGAATTTTTTCCACCCTTTGGGTGTCCTTGTAGGTTCCACATTAGTTTTTTACATGGTCTAAATTTACACTGCACTATGTTTTTCCTATTCTACTAGTATTCTTTCCATACTGTCAATATTCATTTCTATACAGTTTATGAGGTCTCTTAACCTTCTATACTAATCCATATTCTCCACATCGTGTAATTGTTATACTGTTTAACTTTATACAATCTAATTTTGTTTTTTTAACTTTATGTAGTATAATTTTCATACTGTATTATTTTCACATTGTATAGTTTATGTACTATTTAATTTTAATACTATATAATTTCTATATTTCTAAATAGTATTTTTTTTTCTTAAACTATATTTCTGTCTTAAAATTTATTGAAACATATTCTACAACAGTCAAGCTTTTTAGCTTATTTTTTCTTCTTCATCGATTCTCTTATCTTCAGTTAATTTGTACTTCACTTATGACTATGGCATAATTTATAATCTCAAAAATCCTATTTTTTTTCTTATTAAATTCATCACAAAAATTTTGATTTAAACAATAATTCTTGTGACACTAAAATTACTGTTAGAATACTCAATAAATTTTTGAGCATAAACTTTAGCTTATAAAAATTGTACTTAAATTACTTATAATAATCCTTAATTATTACACATATAATGTGCTAGAAATTTCTAGGGTATTACAATCTAGTTCTACAATGGGGTCTTGAGCAAGGATGTCCATTACATATTCTTGCTTTGTGCCGGGGGTTGATAAGTCTACTACGTAACGCTCATAAGTGGGGTTTAACAGGTTTTTAATAAATAAAATAAAGAAAAAAAATATAAACTAACATCAAAAGAAATTTACTCGGGACTTAAATAAAAACTTTCAAACAAAGTAATAATATAAATAATAATTAAACACAGTTTAATATAGCACCTTAAATTTAATAATGCAAAGCTGTTATCATCATCATTCCAACCCTCAACACATCTTAATACAGTTACAAAAAGTAACATTTGATGCTTACATTATCATGCTGGGCATTCTTAACAAATAAAGCAAAACCAACGTTATACAGCTACATAGCTTCATCAACTATATTTCTTGTCACACCTCACACACTATAAGTCCTAAAAACATAAAAAGATAAAGGAATGAGCAACAACATGCTTAGTAGGAAAACATTACTCACCTTTAGGGTTTTACCATTACCATATTACAACCTGCATGGTTAGTTTATAATCATTATTCGTCAATATTATCATGTTCAATTCCGGTGGATATCTTATGATCATTGTTACCAAGTTTCATACATAGATATATACATATTTATTCAAGATTCAATTATACTCATCTATATCCACCGTGCAATAGAATATCATTTCACTCAACTCATCGAAACCCAAATGGGCATACTTGACCACTCTCCAAACATTCCAAGAGTATTCCGTGAGGGGACATCAAGCCCTAGATCCTCACCAAGTCGATTCATGTACAGTGTATTTTGAGACTTTTGACCCAAATGAGCGTCATCACCTCCCCTCTATTTTACTTTTAGGGTATTCATGCCCAAGGACGTAATCGCCACCCTCTTCACGTCTCACCATTCTTCTATAATCAATTGTTATTTATAGAGTTAGTTTTCCTAACCATGCTTCTCAATTTACAACAACATATGTCAAATTATTATGTTCCTCGCTATACAATATAGGACGAGTTCCATATCATCGTGTTATAGGTATAATCATATACTTTCAAAATATCATATATATATATATATATATATATATATATATCTTACAATGTAAAACAATCAAATTTTAATTTATCAAAATATCATAAAAGATGAGTAATAGAATCTCTATCTCTTAGTGAATACTATGCTAATAACTTTCAGCTCACAACATAAGCTTCAAGTATTCCGTCATCCTATGACGTATAAAATAACCATACCTTTACTAAATTCCTAATCCATAATCCTATCGTTTTACTATCTATTCTTATTTGTGTGACATAACCATTTATATGAAATCTTTGGAACATTTGGTAACGAAAATGATGAAAAACAAATGATATTGGACTGCCCGATCAGCCTATCAATCATTGTTTTTGGCCTACCAACCAAAAACTACTATTTTTGGAACCTTCTGCTAGCCTATCGATCTAAAATTCAGCCTATCAGTACTATTCAGTCTATCGGCTTGCCGAACTTTCCAATTCAGCTTGCCGACCTTATCGGGTATCTCCGGCTACCCATTTTGCTCAATGCGATCAACCACACTATACTAGACACGATCAACCGCGTGCCACCAGAACTGGGTTTTACCTAATTCGTCCCAAAGTGGATAAATTGTGTTTTAAAACAAAATTTCTACTCCAACTCAATTTTTAATGCATAAAACTCGTTTAAAACACTTTGAAAGCTAAGATGTAGATAAAAAAACTTCTTTAAATTTCCATATTCAAATCATGATTTTCATACCAAAGCTCAACTTAAAATAAAAATTAAAGCATTAGAATTCTAACCTCAAAACTTAGCTCAAATCCATGGTTTGATCTTGAAAATGTTTAGGTTTCCTTGATCTAGAGCTTATGAAGGCTCGTTTGTGAACTTTTGTGAAAGATTAGCTTAAGTTTCCTTGGGTTTCTCTTTGGTTTACCTCACTGTGGAAGAGGAAAAGAAGAAACGAAGAAGAAGAAAAAGAAGAGAAAGAAAAGAAATGCAGAGGAAGAAAGAGGGACGTGGGAGAAAAGGAGATAGATAGGATTGATCTGAATGAAAAAGGGGGAAAATAATTGAGGGAGTTGTTGAGAATGAGTCTCCTCTGGAAACTTTAGTTCACATAATGCCAAATGGGATTTTCGTAATTAATTGAAAGTTCTAAGGGCATTTCGGTCAATATATTAAATAGGTGTAGAAAATTTAAAAATAAGTAAAAATATATATTGTGAAATAGCTTTTAAATGAAACAAGTTTAATTGGTACACTTATAATTGATTTAATTACCATAATACTGGTTAGATAAATAACGAGTGTCGTATACTAAGTCAAGCTGAAGGGAAAGGGCAGATTCACAGTGTTTTGTGCTCTTGTAATGTGCCTAAAGTAAGCCATTGATTCTTTGCAGAATATAGTGTTTTCTTTTGCAAGACTAGGATACAAAAAGGTCATGCCATCAGAGATAATACTTAACATTATGAAAGAGCTTCTGGGTAATTTGTGAATATATCAAAATCTGCCATCACCTATAGTCCTTGTGTGAATGAGAACACTAGAAGTGAGATTTAAATAGTTCTTGGCCTTGCTACAACACAACTTTATGACAAGAGTCTCGACCTTCCCTCTATGGTCAGGAAAAGCAAGAGAGAAACATTTTGAGCATTAAGGAAAAGGTATGCGGCAAACTACAAATTTGGCAGAGGAAACTATTCTCGGCAGGTAGAAAGGAGTTATTGATTAAGGCCGTTGCCTAAGCCATTCCCACCTACACAATTAGCGTGTTACATATCCTGTCAACCTTCTATGATGATCTTCACTCCATGATTGCACGGTTTTGGTAGGGGAGCTTTCTTGACAAACATAAGATGCATTAGATTCATTGAGCAAATTTATGTTGATCTAAGCAAGATGGTGGTCTTGGCTTCGGAACTTGAAGGCGTTCAACCAAGCCTTCTTGGCCAAACAAGGTTGGCCACTGGTGTCTTACCTAAGATCTCTTTGTGCTTAAATTCTTAAAGCTAAGTACTTTCCAAACTCCAACTTTCTTAAAGCCAAAGCAACAAGGAGATGCTCTTTGTTTGAAAAATCAGTTTGGTGATGTAGCAGAATTTTAAAAATTTTTATGAAACACCAGGAAACTAACTCATGATGCTATAAACAATTAAATCTAATTTAACGTATCAATTGGAGACCAAAAACAACATTTCTGACTGAACAATTCTTCAAAAATAAATCTCTACTGTCAGATCGTCAATGTTATTTTCTTCCTTTAGATCATTATGTATGTGGGCATAACTTAGCAAATCTTCACCACAACTACACTTTTTGCAACTAGTAAAGTGCTTAAGAATTAGGATTAATAAAGATGAGTGATCCAAGCTCACCTATCTAATTTGCACTCAAGCAGTCCGTGTATAAATGAAGACCCTAGGACTACATTTATAGAAGTAGTAGGCAGAGTCAAAAGTCTATCAAAATAGGAAGATAATTTTCTCTCTTCTTTATTTGTAGTTGGCGCCACCCTTAAGGAGACTTATCTCTAAAATTCAACTAATCATAATGTAGGATTTGTGATTATCTGCATAATTGAGGATAACTCTTAATTCAAGCAATTCAATTTAAATTAGAATTTTATTGTCTCAGATAATTATCTAATTTACATAATTGTGAATAATCATCCTTTATCTATAATTTAAATTTAACTAGGATTTAAATTCATTACTCAAATATAACATTTAAATAATTAGTTATCCAAAATCCTAATTACCAATTTAAATAATTATTTTTCCTAATTAATTAAATAATTAATTCTTCTAAAAAATAGAGATGCAGGTGCCAATCCAAGTGAGCCTACACCCACCAACAGTCCAACTCGACCGTTGCCCACACATCTCATTAAGCCCGGCTGCCCAACTAGTGCATACTTCTATCTTACTGGTTGTAATCCGAACTTGCCCGATTTGTCATAAAGGAATTTGTGAGCTAGCATTGGGAACTGATAGACATATATTATCAAGCTCCAATAATAATAGATAAATTAATCCCTAATTAATTATCCATCTAATTATTAACTTCAGTGTTACTCCATTATAGACCCAAAGTTGCACTCTTAATAGTATACCATATTACGAGACTCTTGAAACATAAGTCTTGTTCATGACCTCCCATATTATGTGTATCCCCATACGTTATCCATAATCGGATGAAGATTTAGTTCTGTTTTTACCTTTCGATTATTCTATCTCAAAGTTTCATTATTCCATCATTGCAAAATTCATCCCTTTATAATACATACATAAGGAATATTATCTGGTTACAACATGTATCCAGATGACCAAGGCCTCGTTATATTTTCCAATACTCGAATAATGCCTTTGAAAAGATAATATTGATTCTTGAAAGGATAATATTGAGTCTTTGTTAAAGAGTTATGGATTCCATGTTTGTGGATTATGCTCTCATCGAATATAAGCTGCATCTCCAACATACGGATAATAGAGCTTTCATTTATCAAAACTCCTGCCTTTAGCATATCAAAAGATACAAGCTATAAACATGGAGTCATGAATCCACTTCAGGATTAAGATATCACATGAATGATTATCAAAGAAAATTGATTTAAATTAAACAAAATTATTATTAAATCAATTCAACTTTAGGTCTAATCCAGTGTGCGACCACCACTAGGTCTACTACACCAATATGTCTATTATGGAGTCAATCCGCTCCGACGACCAAAATAAGCCGTCTCCCTATTTGGACGTAGATCCCTAATACAATCTTATCATGTACAAAGTGTCCAGTTTTATACATAAACTACGAACTATATAATTTAGCCTATTAATCTTTGAATCGGATCTTTCTACATATAAACTCCATATATGCCCAATTCCAAGATTTGGTTCCAATAGTCATGAATTACATGTTTGCTAATATAAAATCATTATAATAAAAGTAATGCGAGGACCGTTATTAATTCATGAAATATTTGCATTATTATTTATTTTACCAAAAATGTCATAAATACGACTAAAGTATTTATTACTTATGACATCAATCCTAATACTCTTATCATTGGAGAAGTTTAATATAGGGAAAAGAATTACTACAAAAGGGGTTGAGATGGAGAGTAGGCGATGGTGCAAACAGTAGAGCTTTGAAGACCCCTGGCTTCCCCGTCCTCTAAGGTTCCGGCCTATAACTCCTAAACATCCTGACATGGGAATATGAAGAGTGCAAGAACTTTTACTACCCGATGGCAGCTGGTAAGTGACATGCTTTGGGAGGTTGACAGTTGTCTGGTTTTGAGCATTCCTCTTAGTGTGTGTGCAAGGCTGGACAAGTTGATCTAGTATTACTGTCAAACCCGGGCATTGGCGGGAAATGCAAGATGTTTATGATGAAGGGGGTTCGTCTCAAGGCATTACGGCTGCTTGGAGGTCTAGATTGTGGAATCTTGGGGTTTCAAATAAGATCAAAGTGTTCGCATGGAGACTTTGCCACAACATACTGCCTGCACATTCAGCCTCATCGCGACGTGGAATCGATGTTCATAAGGGTTGCCATAGGTATATTCAAGACTCAGCTAAGATCCTTGGAGGGGCAAGCTCAGGCGAGACTGATACGAAGGAGGTTGTTGAGGCTATTAGTAGGGACTTAGAATTCTCTTGTGAGGCTTCCATTTATGCAGATATTCAAGACTTGGCTAAGATCCTTGGAGGGACAAGCATTCTGTTTTGTTCACGTATTTTAATGGGGTAGCTCATGAACTTACCCATTTAACTCTATCTTTGGGTGTTTCCAGAGTTTGGTCTACTGAGATCACGAATTTAATCCCAGAGGAAGTTTGTAAAGACCAAATTCTGATTCAATGAAATCCATTTCCAACTTCAAAAAAAAAAAAAAAAAAGGTAAATTACAACATATAATGAAATTAAATTAAATATAGCACAATAATAAGGAATTAAATATATATTGGTTGTCACAAAAAAATTAACATGAAACTAAAAAATAAATGCCTGAATTTTTTACATACATAAAGTTGGGATTTGCATACAATAAATAGGGGTAAATTTGGCATGGTGGGAGAGATTTAATGAGAGCACCACATGAGATCAAGCTATTTAGTTTATTAGGATACCTAAATCGATTAAAATGTGTAATTTTTTTTGAAAGTAAAATGGTATTGCATTCTAAATTAAAACTATGCAAACACTAATTCAAATGTGAAAAATCACAATGCATTTAGTGACTCAACCCTGACAATAGATCGAAACTACCAGTATGTTCGATTGAAACACTCAAGAGGACAACATCTATACCAAGTTCCAATAAGAGGAAACTGAAGAAGTACACAACAAATCGAGTACACAAAAGGCTCTTTTAAATACACCATTATAGAAGGTGGACTACTTAGATAATCAATCAAAATTGAGAGACTAAAAGCACCAGGGTCACTCACAACACTAATCACACAAGAACTAGACAAACAAACAATACTAAAAGGTGGGAAAACTACTTTTGTTATTACAACAAAAAGCTAATATAACAATAAAAACATGCCCAAAATGACTAGAGAAAAAATCACCGGTTTTGTTTGATAAAAACACTGAGCAATCCGAAGATGAGCCAACTGCTATCGAGGAAGGACGTAAAAATCATGACATTGACAACGAGCTAAAGGGAAGCCAGAAGAGACCTAAAGCATCGCATCGGTGCCCTGAAACCATAGCACCATGACATTAACCACTATTGTTCACCCGTCAATCAAAAACAATGACATCTCCACTAACCAAGGACCCTTGACAACTAAAGGACCCCAAACAACCACAACCTTCAAGCTGCCAAAAGCCTCCAATCTGCACACAAGGTTGCTAACACCGACGCGACTACGAGCATAAGCTCAACCCACATCGGGAAACATCACCCTTAGCCTCGGATCTCCCTCAAAACACCAACAAACTAGCCCATTGTTAGACGTATCATTGTCGCTGTCCACTGGAAATCATCCACGGGCACGGGAGTCTAGAGGCCAACCCAAGGGCATCGTGGACTTTAAGTCTCCTTGGAGAGGCAGCGCAATAAAACTAGAAGATGGCAGAAGGAAACCCTAGGGAGAAAACATAAACAAATACTGAAATATGTAATTTTTACTAAAAAAAAAAAGATAGAAAAAGAAGCAAACAAGCAATTAAGGGCATGCTTGGTTTGTGGTTCGAATCGGTGTGCTTTTGAACCTTTATGGTCTGAACTAAAAATTCTTAAACCTGTATTGGGTTTAAACTATAATCTTAACTAACATTAGAAATGTAAAGTCTAAACAAGAAATAAAACGACACATAAGAAAACTAGTGTTTAGATTGAGAATAATGAGGAAATAAAAAATAAGCTATGGTTTACTATAGCAAATAGATTACTCATGTGAAGTTAAGGGGAGAATAAGTTTAAAAACAAGGTTTTGGAGAGGTTCAAATATCACATTGGGTTCAAAACTTACCCAACCAAATATACATCCCAACATTAGTTTAAACTAATTTCATAGCTTTAGACCCATATCAACTTAAGAACCAAATGCATTCTAAGCTCTTGAAAAAACAAATTGTACGCTTACCAGAAAAAAAGATCAAACATTGAACATATGTAATAAAAATATGAAAACCTTGATCCAGCTTGGCACATAAACTTATTTATGGGCTAGGCCTATGCTTAGCACATAACTTGTTATGGGCTAGGCTAGGTCGTTTATTGAATAGTGATTTTTATAAATGTAATCTTTTAAACTTACTTTTTACCAACTAACACATAAGTATGACACAACTTATTTTCGTATATATCTTACCAAAAACATAAAAGTTGCTGGTTGGTTACCGCTTGTATCCTAGTAGATATTGTCATGAACATTACATTTTTAATATTACAGATTTGGGGTTGTGGAATTTTCATAAATGCATTTTTTAAAGCTTATTTTTATAAATACCACGTATGTTTGTGTGACCTAGCTTACATATATAATAAGGTATAATTTTTTTAAATGTTACATAAATAAACATTTTTTTTAAAAAAAAAGTGTGGCATAACTTGTAACTTTCTCTTTAAGATTTCTACTTTTTTTTTAAAGATTTAATTGTATTAATTCTTGCAAAAGTTTCTTTCATGACAAGAATCTTTTTTTTTTTAAGATTTAACTGTATTAATTCTTGCAAAAGTTTCTTTCATGACAAGAATCAATCCATAAAACATGATTATGGGCTTTTGCCTCAAAAAGCATTTAAAAAAAAAAACGACGAGGGCTTTCAATGCTGCCTGTAAGGACTCTCATCAACGCTTTCAGTGCGTCCTAGATGTTGCATTAGACGCTGTAAAGCCTTTGCTTAATTCTCTTCTGTGTTTCTCCTTCAATTTTAGGCAAAAATTATGGTAAGACTAGTATTCATAACAATAGCTATTGTTATTTTAATCATTAGAATTTATATCTCGAAGCAGTTATGCATCATGCGCTGTAAATTTTAATATGAATACTCGAAGATCATATTGTTGAAAAGTTCTAACGGAAAAAATGTCTGCTGGTATGATAGAAATATCCGTCCTGCCATGAGAGCTCCCTTTTAATCACTACGGATTTAAAACTTTTATTCCCATAATTTTGCTTAGTGGGACATAAACAGTGAGTAGTGCTTTTTATTTTTTAGTGAGAGGAATTTTATAATGACATGATTACCTCTAGTTTCAATCAGATAAAGACTGTAACTTTCATAATAAAAGAGGATTAGAAATTTAAAAGGTTGACGATATTCATGTAAAATATGCGGATATAACACAACTGTACAATAATGCTCATTGTTATGATCAACGAGATCAAACAACAAAAACTCTAGAATAATCAATAAATGAAAGCATAACAATAACAAATTTATGATAAAAGCAATTTTTGTTAACGTTGTGAAAAACCAACAAAAGAGGTTCCACAATAAATTAAATTTTAAAAATAGAAAAAATCCTCGTATTATGAAAAAAGTGCACAAATTTTACTTTTAAGAGTTTCTAAAATCGATACTCTATCTAATTACTTCTGGGAACAATCACAGGACCAAAATCCAAAACTTCACACGTCTTGTTCATAAAATTTCCTACTATAGCCTTCCTTTCATGCACTTGGCAGTTTCTCCCAAACAAAAACAAAAAAAAAAAAAAAAAAACCAAAACAAAACAAAACAAACTTTCCATTGTACGTCGGACCTCATAATATACTTTTTACATGCAAGTAAATTAACATTTGCGTGTGTCTGTATATATATATATGTGTGTATATATATATGGACACAACGTATCTCTACATGTATATAGCTAGCATAATTATGTTACATAACTAATACAAATATCAAGGGCGGAGCCAGAAAAATCAGTGAATGGACAGAGGTATAACTGAACTAATGAGTTAAAAGACGAAATTGATTTTAGAGCGACAAAATACAATTTTTATAAAATTTTATATACAAAATTTAAAAGAAAAAAAGAGGCTAAACACCCACTCTTGTCCTTATGGAACTCTGTCCCTCCATTTATCTCTAGTTTACAACGTACATTGCGAATTGGATTTCCCTAGAAAAAGAAACACAGTAAAACTCATGGTCTTATGAGTATTTAATTTTAATTTTTATTTTTGAAATGGGTGAACTTATGAGCTTTGAAGGCAAAAGGGAACTCTAAAAGCTGCACGTAACTTGAAGTCACTGAAGAGAGAGAGAGACATTCATCAACTTTCTATAAAAGGCCTCTCATGGAATAAAATACTCAAAGACAAGAGTTGATTCTCTTTTTTTTTTCCTCCCAAAAACAATTCCAAAGTTCCACATAATAATTCTATTATAAATTTTAAAAGGCACACCAAGTAATTACATTAATCCTCAAGGTACCAATATGAGTGACTCTCACCAATGACACATAACGGCTATATTCACAGTAACTTGGAGCTCAGGAAAGCTTGTGAAAAGAAAAAAAGGGAGCTATAAACACAATTTATGATCAGAAGAGCACGTCCTCAAACACCAACTGCAACTTCAACTTCCTGATGCATGATCTGATGAGCATGCGGAATCAGTTCCGGCGCGTTCGATTCGGAGTCTTGGTTGATCTTCGCATTTTGGTCCTCCTCTTGTTCAGTTTCTCCATTGCATTCTTTCTGGTTTTGCCTCTCTTTGGTTGCGGATTTTGCCTTCGCATTGACGGGCTTCGGTTCGGCTTTGCCAGCCGCGGCTTCTTCAGAGTGAAGCTTAGGCTGTGATTTCCTAATTGGCTTCTTTGAGTCATTGACATCTTTCTCACACCCCTTGTTTGAATTGTTCTGGTTTTGGTTCGCCCTTGGGCTTAAAGTTGCACCACCTTCTGCAGAATTGGAGTTCTTATGCCTTCCAAGCTTGGGAGATATTGCACGTGTAGTTGGTATCTGAAATGATTAATAAGTACACAAATATATTCAATGTTGTATAATTTGCTTTTAGGGTTTTAAAGTAAATAATCAGTTTTAAGCCTTTTCTTAGTAAATGGCCTAAAAATAACCTAATTTTTATGAAATTAGGAAAATGACCGTTCTTAGCAAACTGTTTATCATTGATAGACCGATTTATAATTTATCATGGATTAACTTAATAGTCCATCATATGTTGTTTAGTGGTTTATCGTTGATGGATCAATAACCAATGTCAATCAATAAGTTATCGGTCCATCTATAATAAACCATTTGACCATCGTAAAAAAAATAAATCATAATATAAATAATAATAGAAGTTCAGCCATTAATTAAAAGGGATAGCTAAATCTAGGCATCTACTAAATTTTTCCATGTTATCATACAGAATGTGTGAATTTAACACTGTAGACAATCAAGTTACCTTTTTTAGTTCAATCTTAGGAGGAGGCTCTCTATAGAAATTTGGCATTGGTGTTGCTTTAAATGTCATGCTTTTCCTTAGTAGCTTAATCTCAGCCTCCTGGTTTTCCTGCAAATGTGTTTTAGAGTGTGAAAAACCAAAATGATAAGCAAATAACTAAAGAGAAAAAGGAATTCCAAGTATGTAAAAATTGTTAGTGCCAATGCTAATACCTTTGATTTTGCTTGCAGGTTGGTCTTTTCTACTTCCTTTGCCTGAATCTTCTCTTCAAACTTCAAAAAGAACTGAATCAACAATAACCAGGAGGAAGGGACAAAAAAAAAAGAGAATCATAATTTGGAATTATTTCGTCTCTTGAAGAAAAAAGAACAAGAACATGGTAATTGGTAAGTAAAAGTGCTTTCAAACAAACCTCCTTCCTCTTTGCAGCGCGTTCATCCAACCTGAAAGCAAATCCCAAACCGCCTTTTCGATCACGAGAAGCTGCAGTTCTAATTAAAACAGAATACCATGGAATCTCAGCACAAAGTAAGTGAATTATAGGCGCATAAAGTAAAGAGAAGAGCAACAAATAACCAAAAAAAAAAAAAACAATCATCATCTAGGATCATACGAAGTAGTGGAATAAGCATCATCATCCTCTTTAAGTTGCTGAGTGGTTTTGGCAGAAATTGAATCTTTGTCTAATGGTCTGCAAAGTTTCAAATGAAACCACTGAGTACATAGTTATTATATACATACATACACATATATATATGTAATCCTCTAGTTACATACATTGTCAACTCAATATGAGAGCTACGTTCAATATCAATCGCTACCGAACGAAGAAGAAGATTACAAGAGAATTGCATACCTCACGCCTCTTAAACTCTTTGTACTTCTCTCTAAACCTAATTCCCAAAACCGATGGCCCCAGATATGTTTCAAATTAGAAAAACCAAAAATATGAAGACCCCAATATACCACAATATGCTGCATGCTACCTTTGCGTCAGGGAGATAATTAAGCTCCACTTGCTCAACATTTTCGACTAGTTAACATAGGATGAAGAGATCCCCTTTTTCATTTTTGAATTTTTAATAGAGACAAACCAAATGATCACAAATTTCTTTAGTTGGGGAAGTAGATTGAGACTTACAAGGATGTTTCCGATGAAGCGCAATTAGTAGATGCATTCACAGAACTAATCTTCCCAGACTGGTCAAATGATAAATGAATAATAGAATTAGTGACATAAAGAAGTGTGCTAAACTAAGAACTAATAACAGAAGAAAAAAAACTGAGAAACGGGAAGAGATCCTTACTGAAGATTGTTTAATGCTAGGCATTGATGCCAAGGTAGCCCTCCGAGCAGCAGCGCCGTTAGTCTTGATTTCCTCCTTTGGCTGCACTGCACCAGACGCACGCCTATTGGGACGGTTCAAAGAAGAGGCTGAAGTGACTGTTCTATTGATGGCAAAACTAGACTCAGCTCTAGTCCCATTTTCTCTAGCATTTTTGGCTTCTCTTTTCACTTGTAACCCGTTGACACTTTTCTTTATGCCGTCACCATGAGCTCCTCTTGCCGGGAAGGAAAGGCTCAGAGAGAGGACTGCCCTTGGGTTGCGACAAGGCGGATTTGTGCTCTTCAAATGCTTATCCTTAATAGCTTTGCTGTTCTTTGAGACACCATTGTTTGGAGCATTAGAATCCTGTCCACAAAAATACAAATTAGAGATAGGAAATGAATAGGGGAAAAGGGGATAAAATTACTAATCTTAAGGTAAGTTTGGCACATCATATTAGCATTCTATATTGTTTTATTTAAAAATAATACAATATTTGTTGACATCTAATTATTATACTATTTAATATGAAATCAAAAATTAATATAATACAAGTCGTGATATCAAATACGATCAAAAACCTCTGTGTTAGACCTATTGTATAATTTAATCCAAAAGTGTGTATTAATGAACCAATCAAATATTTAAAATATATCAAAAATTAACATAGAAGTTGAAATTTTAGAATAAGATTCAAGACTGAGGTCTGGGTTTAGGATTTGAGACTAAGATCAAGGTTGAGATTCGAGTACGGGATTTGGGACCAGGGTCGGGGTCAGGATTCAAGACTAAGGTCTAGGGTCGGGTCCGGTCAAAGTCAGGATTCGAGGCCGGGTCACAATTGGGATTCAAGATCATTGTCGAGATTTAAGACCAGGGTTGAGATCGAGATTCGAGACTATGGTCGACTCAGGATTCGCGACTAAGGTCGAGGTCGAGGTCGAGGTCAAGGTCGAGATTTAGTGTTGGGATTAGGAGTCAAGGTCGGGATTTGGGATCGAGATTGAGATCAAAGTTTTGGACAAAGGTCGGTCGAGATTCGAGACCAATGTCAGGGTCGAGGCCAAGATTCAGGGCTGAAGTCGGGATTATGTGTTGGGATTCAAGACTGAGGTCAGGGTCGACATTGGTGACCGAGGTCAGTGTCCGGGTCAGGGTCAGGATTCGAAGCTGAGGTCGAGGTTGGGATTCAAGGTCAGGATTCAGGTTCAGGATCGAGGTCGAGATTCGTGGATTAGGTTTGGGGTAGGAGTCAGGATCTAAGATCAAAGTCTAGAGTCAAGGCTGGGATTTAGGACCAGGGTCGAAGTCAAAGTTAGAATTCGAGACCAAGGTAACGGTCGGGATTTGGGGTCGATTTCAGGATTCTGGGTCAGGATTCAGGACCAAGGACAAAGTCAAAATTCAAGGTCGGGGTCGGGGTCGTGGTCAGAATTTTAGGTCAAAATTCAAGACCAAGGTCGAGATCGGGATTAGGGACCAAGGTTGGGGTCGGCGTCGAGATTTGGGATTCGGAATAAGGGTTAGGATTCTAGATCGGGGTCGTGGTTGGGATTCGGGGTCGGTGTTGGGATTCTTAGTCGAGATTCGAGACCGGAGTCAGGCTCGGGATCAGAATTCGGGACTAAGGTCGAGATTCAGGGCCAAGGTAAAGGTCATGGTTCTGGACCAAGGTCGAGGTCGGGGAAAAGACTCGAGGCAGGGGTCGAGTTCCCCAAATCTAGACCCCGACGTAGACCTAGACCCAGTCTTGAATCCTGTCTCTGACCCTGACCCCAAATCCTAACCTCGACTCCGGTTCCGAATCCCAACCCAAACTCTGGTCTCTAATCCCCACCTCGGTCCCGATCTCAAATCCCGACCCTGATCCTAAACCTAAATTTCGACCCCAAAACCATGACCCAAATTTACTATATTTAGAGTTTAAATACTAATACAATATAATACAATAAAATATGGTAGTAAACAAACATTGTATAATATAATACAACATGTTAATAAGGTGAAAAACTAAACAATGTATTGTATAATACTAATATAATATAATATAATGTAATACAATGCACTATAATATAATACAATACAGTGTGTCAAACATACCCTTAGTAAATAATTTTACCTTTGTAGTTTTTGAACTTTTACCATGCAGAGGAGTCACAGAGGCCTTAGTCGCAACACTAGAAGAATCTACGCCATCGTTGACCTTTATAGGTTCAGATTTTCCATTCGGAACTTTTTCTCCAAGATCAGCATTTTCGCTCTCTTTTTTCCAATCAGCAAGCGAATCGTCTGCATGGTTTTCCTCCATCACAACACATTTCTCATCCTCCAAAGCGACCCCATTTTCGGATTCCATCAAAAAATGCTTAAATTATGAGAAGGAAGGGAAATATTAGAAGCAATGTTCAGATCATGTAAACTAAATAGTGAAGAGAAACTATTAACAATAGTTAAAGAGTGATTTGAGTAAACAGACACAAGACTTTCATGTTTCATGTTATCAAGTTCTTTAAAAAAAACAAAAACAAACGAACAAACAAACCCGATTAATAGATTTAAAAAAGTAAATAAAAATTGATGCGAATGCAGTAGAAAGAGCAAAACAAAGACCCTAAAATTAAGGGGAAGAAAACTTTAAATAATTGCACATGAGATCTACAAGATTTAACATCATTCAGACAGGCCATAAACATCAACTTCACAGTGGTGCCGTCTAAAACAACAAGAATCCAATGCTGTATCTTTCTATATATATGACGTTACATATACATATATATATATATATATATATGTTTGTATATGTATATTATAGAAAATCAAAGCATACTCGCTATTTCCGTTCATATCTTAGAAATAAGAAGCTACCTTTTGATATATCAAATTCTTTCTTCTTTAAACAAAATCATTTGCAAATTGTGGCATCAAACTGGGAGATGAAGAACGAAAAGACCATGGAAACTTAACCAACTGGAATTTTTTGTTTGGAGGCAAAGAAAATGCTCTAGAAACTCAGATCACAATCCACAATTGTTCCTACACCCTCAAGACATGATTACAGTTCATGTCAAACATCCTTAAATATTCCCCAGGAAAAAGTTGTTTCAAAACTTTACACAATTGCCAGATCAAAACTCAAAAACACACATTTTCACAAAATCCCACAAAACTTTGTTTATCTTGTAAAAAATGAAATCCATACCAAATAACAGAAATGCATAATTATTCCAAATTCCAAATTTTTTTCCTTCATACCACATTTTGAAAAAACAGGACAGAGAATAGAGATTCATAAAGCTGCTATATCTTACAAATTCTTCATCAAACTAGAAAATACCCAGATTAGAACACTTAAGAACTAACACAATTCAAAAAAACCCCATCTGAATTAAGCCAATATAACGAATCAGAAACAGCCAAAAATAATAAACATAGTGACAAAAACAGAGTAGTAACTGCTACAGATCAAAATAAATTAATGAAGAACCTACTAGATAATGTGGATTCTGAACTTGGGTTCTGCTTAATTGAGTTGACTTATATATAGAAACTAAGACGAGCCACAGAACAACACTTAGATTAAGGTTCAAATTGTGGGAAGACTTATGGATTGAATTTTATGGAACAGAGTGAAAAATGAATGAATGAAGCAGAGAAAAGAGTGAAAAAAAAAAAAGAGTGGAATAGGAGAGGCGCTTTAATGGGATTGTTGTTTTTGAAGTGTTTTTATTTTTTCTTGTGATAGTTGAGATTGAAAGCTACGGAGAGTTTGGTGATGGCCTGGTTCGACAAATACGAGAGAGAGAGTACGAGAGAGAAAGAGAGGGAGAGAGAGGAGAGAGAGAGTTGTGGGAGGCTGCTTTTTTCATAATGAAATGGGTAGATTGGCAAGAGAATGTGTGAAATGACTAAACTGCTCCTATCGCTCCGGAATTTGTGTGTTTTTGGTAATGTAACTGTTAAACGGTTTTTGAATTGTGTTTTTAACTGTTGGAAGTTTTTGAATTCGGAATGTTGGTGGAGGGACACGGGATTAGTGTTGATTTTACATTTTAGGTTTAAGGTGTGTAGCTAGTAACACTGGCTCGATTGTTTTTGTTCTCAAAATTTTTAGAAATGTTTTTGTATATTTTTCAATGTAAAAATTTTAAAAATATTTTTAACACAATTTCTAAAAAATTCTCATTCTTTCAAAATAAAATGTTTTCACTTATTTTAAAAACAATACCAAACGGCCTCACTATTTCCAATTATGTCATTGTGAAGAACTAGAGACAACTCTTTCTAACAACTCTATCTACTAAGATTTATGGGCATCTGTGTTAATTAGCAGAGCAGCACTACATGGCCCGAGCAGGCCACAACCCGAGCCTCTCATAGGCCCAGGGCCCACCACGTGAAAATTAGCATGGGCTTACATTTGCAGACATGGAATGATGATGTCAACAGAGTTGTCGAGGTTTCGATTTACAAAAAATGTTGAGAAAATATCGATATTGATGGATATGTAAAAAAAAAAAACTAATATTTAGAAAAAAAGTTTAAAATTTTTACTTAAAACTTTAAAATGTTAAAACAATCAATGTTATTTAATTTGAACCAAATTAATAACACAAATCATACATTTTTGGTGTAATACGAGACTTCTATCTCGTAGCATAAAAAGAAAATCATTACAATTATATATTGGTTATGACTCTAATATTATTTTATGTGGTCGTTAAAAACAATATATAATAATATAATAGAATATTAATCCCACAGATATATCATATGAAAAACAACAAGAATTCACACTAATAGATAAAAAGTAGATGTATACTACATCCACATCTAGATGATATAAAGCTTTAACCTTTATAGAAGAAAACATGAAGAATCTCACGAATATATTCTTTGAAAAAAAGATTAAAGTAGTGAATGCATTTAAAACAAAAAACAGAAAATAAAAAACAAATTCCATTACTAAAATATTAAATTTTGAATATGAAGTTTTGAACTATTCATTTAAAAAGTAAAAATTATTTAAAGAACAAAAATATTTCTTATTGTTTTTTAATTGAAAATATTAGTCACATTTTATTAAAAATAATAAAAAATTCCTAAAAAAAAATTGTCCAAAAGGAAATTTTTCCAAGCGTTTTTAGATAGTTTATGATTATTTCTATAAATATCTTGGATATTTATGAATATTCACCGATATTAAAGATATTTGTAAATATTTTATAGACTTGCTGGAAGAAAAGTCTTTCCTTCCCCATATCCATATCAAGCCTTTAAAATATGAATATTATTGTGAAAATTCAACAATATCGTGGATGAAGATATGGTATTAATGCGAGAAATATTAAGATATTGACATGTCGGTTGAATTTATCATTTCACATCTAAGTAAAGAGATAAAAAGTTATTAAATAAAATATTCAAGGACTAGATGGATGACATGGGAAGAAAAAAATTTTATAGTGTAACTTATGCATAACTCTAATGTAATAAAGAGAGTGTTTGAGAACTAAATTAGAATTTAAATACCATAACATATAAGAACTTACATTATAACATATTTTATTTTATATTGTAGTATATGAGAGCTTTACACTAATAATAGCTGGGACTTTGGTTTTGAAACTTAGTTCTCAAAGACTAAAGAAAAATAAAAAGTTTATGACATGAGTTGTACAAACTATTTGGCAATAAAGTATTTCAGATTGAATGTATGAAAAAAAAAAAAGCTAAAATATCTTTTAAGAGTTAATTATATAATTATACCTCATAGTTTAACTATTTTTCAATATGTTCTTTTGTTTTGAAAACTATAAAAAAATCCTTTGAATTTAACAAAATTTATTTCAATTTCATTTCTATAACTAAAAAAAGGAGGGAGCAGGCAAAACAATCATGAAAAATATCTTATAAATTTAAAACATAAAAATTTCTAAAAAAAACATCAAATTTTGAAAAAAGGTCCTTCAAAAATTTTTCTCAAGAAGAAAAATATATTTTAAAAACAAATTTAATTTAATTAAGGGTTTTATTTTATCTCTATATTTTTGGATCCAAAAAATTTACAAGGGATCAATTTAAAACAAGTTTTTTAAATTCAAAGGATTTTTTGTAGTTTCTTAAAACATAAAGATAAATTGAAAAATAATTAAAGCTAGAAGGTATAGTTATTTAATTAACTCTATCATTTAATATCCAAGCTTAGCTTGCATTAATATGCCCAGCTACTATATCATTAACCATTTAAAATTTCTGAGCCTACCATTCAAAAAATCGAATCCATCCATCTTTCATCTAATGACAATATGGTCGCATAAAATTTGGTATATCGACATAAAAAACTATTTGGAAGAATGGTTGTTGCAACTCGCAGTTACAACTATAAATAATGTAAAACTCTCACATGTCACAATAAAAAGCAAAAAATTGCTACAGCCTCAAAAAATTACAACTGTGGATAAGAAAATTTTCAGTTAGGCAATCCAAAATGAAGCTTCCAAATTTAATTAATAACGACGTTTCTTCTAGAATGAAGCAAAAATACCATTAATGTCAAACACCAATAAATCATGCTATGGCTTTTTGGCTGTAATATATACGTTAGAAAGGGAATGGGGATAGGTTTCTTTTTTTCCTCCTATCTGAACAGGAAAAAGGTCAATACAAATATTTTTTTCTAATTAAATAATAAACTTAAAATAATCCACAAGAATCGACAACTCTAAGCATATTTTTCTCCAAACCAATTAGTTTAAATTCGAACAGTCTAAAGCAAACATAAAACTCTCTATTGCTACAATTTTTTAGACCAATTGGTTAAAAACAAGATTCGTTAACACTCTATAAACTATACTTGCCACTCAAAACTTCCCTACCTTGACATAAATATGTTCATGACTTGCTTTTCATTAGGTCTTGGAAAAGTTTAATAGAAGATAACACACAAGACAATTTGTTTAGGAGGATATCTAAATTTCATTTCTGGGTCCTTTTTTTTTATAGTTGGTGATTTAACTCTTTGGGTCACTATTATTTTATATAAGAAATCTTGTCCATACCAAACAATGCAAATTAGAAAAGAAAGATAGGAAAAGAAACCTGAAAATGGGGAACAATTGATTAGGTAGAGATCAGCCCTCAAATTAACATCAAACCAAAAAAAATATTAACCCCCATCATTAACAAAAGCGAGTGAGGGGCATTATGGTAATTAAATATCCATGCAGAGTGAATTCAGGACTGTAATGGAGGGGCAAAATGGTCAAATGGGGAAAGCCCAATGATTGAAAACAACCGAAGGACGCTGTGGGAGAACGTGGGGAGTGTTCATGTGTGTTGGAGTCGCAGGGGGTGGGGTTAGCCTTCTTGATGACGTGGCAAAAAGGAGGAACATGATTGGGCTCACGTTGTGCCAACCTGGACAAGTGCCCCACCGCGCCCACCCACCGCTCGTGAGCTGTAAGAAGATGCGTTTGGAGACGGAAGGTAATAAAGGCCTGGCTCTTAACGACGAGATACAATCTCAGCCGTTCATTTTTGGGGGTCTAATCGGTTGCCACGTGTCCGTAGACCCTGTCCCAAGCATCCCCACCTTCGAAATTTGTTTTGGATTTGGGATTTTGTGGGTAGTGGTACGTTGCATTCAAAGGGCAAGGCTGGCCTCTCTCTCTCTCTCTCTGTCTCTCTCTCTCTCCAAAAATGTCCACTTCATGATGATTTGCTAATTTGGGTCGTGAACACAAGAAAACTAATGGCTTTTTTTATTTTTTATTTTTTCCAAACTTTTTTATTCATTTCTCTAGAAAAACAAAATTCTTTCTTTAACGGTCCTGACATTAAAAAAAATCATATGGGTTTCATTCATGATATTGTTGAGGTATATAACATTAAGAAATTGTTACAAGTCACAATGTACAATGGATATAATAGTACATAGATACACCTCAAGGGACGGTTGTGTGCATGAATAACTTTATTACATTCCGAATGTGGTATAAATATCTTAGTTATTGCTTACCCCTTTGTAGGGGAAACCATGTGGTAAAATGGAAATTTAATAAATGTACAATTTGGGATTTCTCTTATATTGTCACTTGATAAAAAGGGGAAGGAAAAAAAAAAGAGTGAAGAAGAAGACATAACTTGTTGATTGTGAATACTTCTCCATATGCCCCTTTTGGCTTGGTAGATATGTTATTACCAAAGAATTCCTCATATTTAATGCCTAATTTTTGTTTATCTCCTCCCTTGTGAAGGATAGTGGGGCACCTTATTTAAGAATCACTAACCACAACCATACGAGTCAAGAAATCATCTCATTATATTCAACATCTTATTATAATCGCCTTCTGATTAAATCGTAATAGTACGATTAATAGCTTAAGTGTTTATTTCTTCACGTTTTATGTTTCTTTAACTTTTAAGGACAATTTAACTTATGACGACAGGAACTTTGTTTACTTAGTAAACAAAATTTAGTTAGCTGGCCAAGCTTGTCATTAACAGTAAAAAAGAACATTACATCAAATCTCCTTTCTCCCTCCTTTCAATCTTTTTCAGTTTTCAGTGTCTAAAACGGAACAGCTTACCATACTTTTGGTTCCCCACTCTTGCTGATCTTACTTAGTTGAGAATAATTTGGAATATGACATTGTTTTTAGTCCTGTCTGAGTTATATATATGGAGATGGGGTTGGGCCAAATGACAGTGGCTACTTTCCAAAAACCCATTTTATTGCCCAAATATGCAATAGGAGTATAGGACTTGGTTGAAAGTAAGTCCTTATACCATAATTTGGGTGCCCCTCTTTGGTATGGTTATATTGTTAAAATGTTGTTCCATATCTAATTTGACCCAACAAGCAAAACCCCCACTTGGGCACGTCTGGAATTTTCATTACCCTCTTTGCTTCACATGTCCTCTAATGGTACAAATTCCAATTTTGGTTCACAAAACTAAGCCATAACTTAAAATTAAAACTTTCCAAAACTACTGTTTAAAATAAGAAAATGAACCATGTATTTGACAATTGAGTTTAAACTAACGAGTTTGTATGAAGCTCTCACTTGTTATAATACAAAACAAAAAATATATTACAGTATAAAATTTTCATATGTTATTATGTTTTAACTCATTTTAGGTATTATCTTTCTTTCACACTCCATGTATGATTCATTTGGTTATGGAATTATAATATTGGATAATGTCACTTGAAAGGCTCATTCCGCCAAACGCTTCTGCTAGCATCCAAGCATTTTTGTCAATCCTGGCCTCTCTCTCCTTCTTTTTTTTTTTTTTTTTTTTTTTTTGTGGTTAGCTAAGAATTTAAAGGAAAGTAATTCAAGCTTTTAGAAAAGGGATCTTCAACAAAAGTGCAGCCTGACAATAATCTGCCGGCAGTACAAGTTCAGAGAATGAGGAGTGATCTTAAAAGCTACTGCAAAGTAACTGACACATCCATGAAGGCCTTTTCCATGTTCTCTTTGACAAAAGCGTGAAAAAAAGGGTTCGAAAATAAAAGGAATAATAGGTTGAAGTGATTTAGGGAAATGTGGCATTCCTCTGTAGAATCTCTATAATGGGCTTTTTTTTTTTTTTCAAGATTAAAAGGAAGATCGGGGTTTTTTCATGCTCCAGACCGGTACGATTGGATAAGCGGTAACCATTGAGATTACCAATGAAATGACCAAGGATACTGACTTTAAACCTTCATCATTTAACGGGTCATGGGCTTCAAGAGTATGCTTGAATTCAAATCTTTGTTCAATTTTAGTGTCTTAAATGATGTCCAACCAATTATATCATGACATGTTATTTAAAAAATTTAAAATAATATTTAATTAACTTTGACATGTTTTTTATTAAATAACGTGTCATAATATGATTAGTTGGATACTATTTAAAACACTAAAGATTAAACTGACGATTTGAGTTCCTTGAAAGCATGAGTCAAAGCCATAACCTGGTGGAAATGAAATCCTTGAGCAAGGCATACTTTGCCATCACACAGCAACCACCGGTGGTCTCTATAATCCAATTAAACTTTTTTTTTTATTTTTCTTTGAAAACAGTTAGATCAAACTTATTCCAAACGTACTATCCTAAAAGAAAAGAGTTTAAAAACTTGTTTTCCTTTCGCATATTATGTAAGAGTGTGCCACACCATGTCGTAAAATTTTCCTTTCATATATGTTAGTCATGGCAAATTCTAATTTCTTATACACTGCAGTCGTTTTAGATACAAAATCTCTTATTTACCTGCTAAAGCAATGTATATTTTCAAAAAAAAAAAAAAAAAAAGGGGTCAATTTCTTTTGTCTTCCTTTCATTTTAACAAACAGGCAGTGCCTCCCTAAATCCAACAACTCTAAAACCACTACTCTTTGGACCCTTCTTACCCAAATCAGCATTGCCTTTCTGCATCATGGCCACAAACTCATTGTAATCTATTCGACCATCCTGAAACATATACAAGTATATATACAACATTAATACTTTTAAAAACAACATATAATATACTTATGTGTGATGAGGAACAAGAATAGTTTATAAATATGATCAATATAATCATATATAGAAACAGTTTTAATTTTAAGAACAATTTCTTAATAGTTTGTTAGAGTTTGAATTTCTCAAAACTATTTTAGTAAGTTTCGCACTACTTGTAGGTTATGTTACATCCGTTATTTGTTAGTTTACTTTTTGTTTATGTAAGTTTTCCTTCCTTTTTATATTCTTCTCTAGAATACATCAAGGGCAGGGCCCCACGGACGAGGAAGGGCAGCCCTCCGATCGCCTTTGGCTAATTTTTCTGGCTTTGTCCCCGAATACATATAAAGATTGTCATTGCAACAAAGATTTGACTAACAATATTGATTATTGAATATTCAGATTTCCTCTTTGTTGTTCATCGTTGTCTTTTCTCTCTAAATTCTGAATTCTAAACTTTCTTTTCTTTTCCTAATATCTCTTCTCTTTCTTAAACATGAAATCATATTAAGCTATATTACTTTTAAGTCATTTTGGAAGTTCTTAAATTAGTTAAAACATAATGTCACAAGGAAAAAAGGGAAGTAATTAGTGCTTACATTGTCCTGATCAGCTTCTTGGAGAATTTCTTCCAAGTGGCAGTCCTCAATGCCAAACTCCTGACATGCCTGTTGAAGCTCATCTTGAGTGATGTAGCCACTTCCATCTCTGTCAAAATATGAGAAGGCTGCAACTAGATGATCTTCTTTGTCAACTTTATTGAGATGCAAAGTTGCAGCTATGAACTCTCCATAGTCAATTGTGCCACTATTATCTACATCTGCCTGCAATTTAAGAGAAAGAACCATTTTGCATTCAAATTCAGCCACTGTTTCTCGGTTCCAACCAACAATACAGCAAAAGGCAAAAACTTGTTATAGTGTAAAGCTCTCACATGCTATAGTTTTCAAACCAACATTTTCAGTTCCAACCAGCTTGAGAAATGACCATAGATTTACAAATCTTGTAATGTTGGACATATAGGCAAAGACTAGGAGAAATTCAAAGCATTTTGGTTACAAAATAGTATCAATACCATTTTAATGAAGATGACATTGCAATAACTTGTGTCCTTGAATTTTAGGGTCATCCTTACTTTGCTCCTTTAAACTCTAAAAACTTTCCTTTTGCCTCCTGAATTTTTAACTAGTCTCAGTTAACCCTATTCCGTTAGAATTTTTGTTGCAAAGTTTGAAAAAAGACCACTTTACCAGCCTTAGTCCCCACTCGTTCTATGCGTTTTTGACAGCTTTGCTAGAACATATGAAGACATATTACTTGACCAACCTTACCAAATTCTAACAGAATGGGTAAAGTGAGACTATTTTAAAGTTCTCGGCAAATCTAAAATTTAGGGGATAAAGTGAGAATGGTGCAAATCTAAAGTGTACAAATGGGAATAATTCAATCAAGAAAGCTGAAATAGTATCAACACACTCTTAACTATGAGCAGAATTAAAATAGAACATTTCTGCAAGGTCAGGGATAAAAAGATTTTGCTTTTTTTTTTTTTTGAATCTTGAAATCATGATTCCTATAATTGAGCAAATCATAATTTACATTTGAAATGTTATTGAATACACAATGTTTCAGATTTAACTTGTTAACAAGGAAGAGGGCATGTGGTTTGTAGCATTGCATACGAGTAAAAGTAATTCTGATACTTACTGCCTGCATAAGCTGATAAATTTCAGACTCTTTTAGATTAGCACCAAATCTTTTCAACCCATCTTTGAGTTCTTCAAAAGTAATTTGACCACTATTATCTGTGTCTATCATTCTAAACATTTCTTTCAAGCCCGCAATTTCTTCGGAGGAGAGGTTCTCTGCAATGACCTGCAAGGCCAAACCAAAATCTTAAATCTTCCCTAACCTTGATTCATACAAAGTTCATGATAAATTTCAACATTTTGGATTAAATTGTGCAAGTGTGTAAGAAATTCCTCGGACTTACTCTGAGAGCCATTTTTTTAAGTTTGTTCATTGCAGAAAACTGCTTCAAGCGACTTAAGACCGCAGAATCAAGACGCTTGTCTGGTGCCACTCCATCAACTTGAACCCAAGGGTGGCCTGCATGAGATAAAAGCAGCACATTATCTACTAAAGCTCTTGTGATAGATGCTAAATATAACATAAAATGAAATTTCGTATGAAATCTACGAAAATAATTATGTCTCACATACATCGACAATCCTTTCACATTCTAGGCCAAGAATCACTATTGGCAAATGAAGAAAAAGAAAAAGAAGAACTTACAGAGAACTTCATGAGCGGTTAGCCGCTTTTTGGGGTCTCTATGTAGCATCTTCTTGACTAAATCTTTTGCACTGTTGGATATACTGGGCCAAGGTTCTGATGAGAAGTCCAGATCGCCATGCAAAACCTCTTCAAATATGTCATGCTCACTTTCTACAAAGGAAGAACAGAAAAGATATTTTGTATGTTACATTTACTTGCTTTGTGATGAAACAGGTCAACATGTCATTGAGTTATTTATTACAAGGAGAAAAAGATTCATCAACTACAAGAGATTTAAGAAATGCTTACCACCCCAAAATGGAGGCACCCCAGATAAGAGAATGTATAAAATCACCCCGGCACTCCAAATATCGGCTTTTGGGCCATAACGCCTGCGCAGAATTTCTGGTGCAACATAGTATGGGCTTCCGACCACGTCAGTAAATACCTCCCCTGCCATTCAAGGGTGTCAACAATAAACAAGACAGGTAATGTAAAGAGATATAAATGGGAAAGGACAATTAAATGTTTGGAATCTGTGTTTCTTTCGAACTTAAACAAAGCAAACCAATTATGAGATCACATTGCTAAATTACTAAGGGTCTTCTTTTATTGATCTACATTACTTCTCCAAATAGAAAAGGCCAAGGATATAAATATTGAAGTAACAAAGACATTGATTCTAATTGGTTCAAAAGTGACCAAGGAAAACACAGAGAAAGACTTAAAATACCTGGCTTGAAGAATACAGATAATCCGAAATCTATGGCCTTAAGTGGTGAATCTTCCTCCTCATTGACAAAAAGGAAATTCTCGGGCTTAAGATCGCGGTGCATAACCCCTAAAGAGTGGCAGGCTTCTATGACACCAACAATAGTCCTTGTCAGCTGAGCCGCCTTTCTTTCACTGTAATGACCGTGCTTAATAATCCTATCGAAAAGCTCTCCCCCTGAACACAACTCCATCACAACATGAACCGCAACGGCATCCTCATAAGCCCCCTTGATCGATATAACATTCGCATTCCCCGCCAAGTGATGCATTATCTCAATCTCCCTCCTCACATCATCCACATCATCTTTCGTGAGCAACTTTCGTTTCGCTATCGACTTGCAAGCGTATTCCTTCCCCGTCCCTTTCTCCACACAAAGAAAAGTGGTCCCAAATTGCCCACTTCCCAACTTATCTCCCAAATTGTAGTACTCCTTAAGATGACCTGTTTTGGTCTGCAAAACTGACTCTGCCTGGAGCCCTGCACTCGATAATCTCTTGATGTGGTGAGGCTTCTTCTTCGGCCTTGTTGGATTACAATCTTCCTTTCCTCCAATGGGTTCTCTTGGTTTTGTCTCTACCTTTGACTTTTCTTCTGGAAATTCCTCAACGTGTTTTGTGGGCTCTAAGGGTTTATCACGATCCTTCACAATCTTAACTGTTTCTGGGGGTTTGTTTTGGACGGTTTTTTCGGGTTCTGAAACCGATTGAATATCCTTAGTACTCGTGATTTCTTTACCAGAATTGAAAACCAAACAATCTGAGGAGGATTTAGGCCACCAAATTGCATTGGAGACTGAATGAAAGAGTCCATCTTTCCAACCCCTTGAACTAACACAGTTATTTCCCATCTCTCTCTCTCTCTCTAATATCTAATTCTTGTTGAACATCTAAAAAAAGAACTGTAACATAAATACACAAAAACAAAAAGAAGATAAAGAAGAAGAAGAAGAAGGATCCCCAAGAGAAAGTCCACTGAAGAGAAAAAGGCTAAAATGAGAGTGTGAAATCAAGGGAGGTAGTTTTGGGAAATTACTCCAAATATAATATAATTAAATAAAGGCACTAAATTTGCTAAAAAAATATGACCATATCTTTCACACATAAGGAAGATAATCCAAGAGCAAAACTTGGACAAAACCCACCAAAGGAAACTAATTGCATTGACAAATTCTGCAACAAATCCGTGATTTTTCGGGGGTTAATAAAGAAGAAGAAAGGATTCAGACCTTTGAAAAAAAGGATGGAAAATGACAGAAAACCAGACTAATAATCAAATAAAAAGGCCGGAGAAAAAATGAACAATGAGAGGAAAAGTCGTGTTTAGTGTTTGAAAGCTAAAATTGGGTCTAAGTTTTCCTTGCCCCTTCCAATGTTGTGTGTATATATTATATATATATATGTGTGTGTGTGTGTGTGTGTGTGTGGACGTGCAATACATGCCCCTACACGGAAAGGGAAGGAGAAGGAAAGAGGAGAGGGGGGTTTACATGACAAAACAGGTTTTTCTGTTGGAATGGTTCAAAATTTGCCGAGGACGCGTAAACCATATATAATTTTTTATTGATTTATATTCTTTTAAAAAGAAAAAGAAAAAGAAAAAGAAAAAGAAAAAAGCAATTCTTACTCTTATTCTGATTGGACAACAGTCCAATTAGTATCTTTTTGCCGGTTGATACTCGTGTTCCATTTATTAACTTATGGAGATGCCCTTTTTGGACATTTCATTCTTCTCCCTTTGATTTCTTGAACAAACATGTTCTTTTGTTTATTCTGAACACAGGTGTTGTTTGGAATTCTGGGTAACAAAGTGGGACCCACATAAGAAAATTTTGTGTGTTATTAAAAGAGTAATGACAGGCATAGGAAGGTTGTTAGAAACTCAGCTAGCCGGCCACGTCTACCGCCGGCTGCCGGCAGATGAACGAGCAATGCCATTTTTTTTTCTTTTAAGAATGCTTCTTAGAAATAGAATATATATACAATATATATATATATAATTGAATATATATTTTTCATTTCCTTAGAATGATTGATTGAGATAACAGATAACACAACCTCGTTTGAAAGGAAGAAAATCTACACGGTTTGGACCCATAAACATTTTCCTCGAAATCTCTAAATTCATGACCTGGCAAGCAACACAAGGGAAGATTTTGACAAAAAAGGCAAAAATAAATTTCTAATTGAAGAAATGATTTTTTTTGGCATAAAAAAACATATTTTAGATAGGTAAATTGTCTCAATTTTTTTTTATAAAAAAGATGAAAATAATTGTAACGATGAGAGAAACCTTAACGAAGTGAAAAGAAAAAAAACTGAAACAATTTTCATGTTCAAAACGTATATTTTTTTACGTCAAAAAATTATTCAAAAAAAATTATTTATTCTTAAAGTTATTTTTCAAAACAAGACATTAGGATTGACAAATAGAAGGAAAGCGGGTCTTGGTTACAAATTGGCCACTCTCTCCAAAACAAAATATTTTCTTTTTTCTTCTTGGCAACAACTTATTTTAGGCTTGACCCACGGTCAACTCCACTACGACGGCTCTTAAACAATAAAACCCCTCGTGGCAAAAATCGGTGGCTCCAAGAAAAGCCTGGCCAATTAATCAGCTTGCCCTTCTGGATAGGGCTTTTAGTCAAAGACTCAAAAGATGGCTTTGTGGTGGCGTGCCATCATAACTTCCAGTTGGTAATTTGAGAATTTTGAATTTCCCAACGTGCGTTTCCTCGTCCACATCCAGAAAGAACCGGTATGCCACTTTTTTCTAAAGCAATTTCTGCACAGCTTTTATATTTTTATTTTATATTATAATATATAAAAATTTTACACTACAACATCTATTTTACATTATAATATATAAAAATTTTATATTATAACAGTTAAAACTAATAAACTAAAATAATATTATAAAATATACTCTATGTAAAAAAAATGATTTTAACTATAAATTTTCAAAACCTGTACGGTATACCACCGCTAACAGTAAGGTTCTCACCAAATCAAAGTCTAGGAAACAAAAGGAACAAAAAGGACGCTTAGCGTAGAAGGTTACAAAAGGCGTGTGTCGCGCGTGTTACATATTTTCCAATGAAATGTTCCGAGTAATATAGAGAGTCAAACGTCCTATGATTGTACAACTGATCAAATCCACAACACCGCATTTTTACGCGCTTGGCAAAAGTAGTGTCCCTTTTTTTTTTTTTTTTTTTTGGTTAATGGGGAAAAGTAGTGGTTTGAAGAGGACTTGAAGTTCTTCCATATTTCCTAAATTCAGCTCAAAAATCATACTGAAGTTGACTTTCCTAAAGAACCATTAAAACGACATTTCATGATGAGAGAGTGTCACAACGAGATAAGCTCTAGCGGAGCACCCCCAGAAGCCACATCTTGCAGTACAATAGGTTGGATAATGTGTTTTTTATGTAATTTGTGATAAGAGACAGAAATATGATGGTAATAAGAGTAGAAACAAATCCCTCGGCCGAAAAACAGTTGGGACTTCGCTTCAAAGTTCAAACATCTCTTGCCAAACCAGAAAGATCAACATGGCCAGACTCGGATTTGTCTCTCTTACGGTATGCTTCCCCCTCGGGATCGCTCTCAACAGGTACCCCTCTGCTCTTGGATGCATATGAGGATGAAGAGTCTCCATCAAAGATGTGTGGACCTCCAAGGCCCCTAAAAAAGCCATCCTTCAACTCCTCGGCAGCTTCAAAGAAACGGTCAAGACCACCAAAGAAGCTCCGTTCAATTGCTTCGATATCGCCACGTAGCCCTGGGAAGTTGAAGCTTCGATCAATTGCATCAATATCACTCCGTAACCCAGGGAAGTCCAATGCTCCTCGCTCGGACGAGCCAGAGGGGAATGACCGTTTGAGCACCTGATCTGTGACATCATCTTCAGTGTACTCTTTGTATGATTGCACCACTTCAACAGGCCTAATAAAAAGCAAAGCAAGCGTGAGATCAAATCCGTCATCTACAAATCAAAGGAAAAGTATTACTAACTCCCACAATTATGTATATGTGTCCCACATTTAGAGGTTATGTTTTATATTCCCAGTACCTAAGCCTTCACAAATATAAATTATCGGCAACATCAAATCAATAACACATAATAACGCAGCTGACAGTCCATAAACCATGATACCTATAACACCTAACAACACTACATCAATAAGCTTCCAAACGAAGTTTAAAAATATGTTGTGCGCATGTCCACAAGACACATTGGTATCCCATCCTTTCACTAAACTGCATAGGATCTCAGTGTCAGGGTAATTCGAATCAGAAAACTACATTAAACCATGATGCTTATAACATCTACAAGTATTTATACATCTATAAGCATTAAGGTGGATTTTGGTTTTTGAGTTTCAGAAAATCAATAATAGATAATTGATTAGAAACAAATGAATTGATAAATGTTGTGTATGTTGTTAGGAATCTAACTATTCTACTGTAGAATTCTCACAAAAAAGAAAATATAAACTGATTTTATTGACTGAAACAAGAAAGAACAACAAAGATGACCATCAGCATTTGAGAGGCCACACTCCCCAGGGTTTCCCTAATTCTGACAAAAATTAAACCATCATCTCATAGCCACCAAACCCCCTATTTATATTTTCTATTGATACTACAAATTCCCACTAACTTCCTTCTAGCTAACCGCTTAAAAGACTACTAACCAGACAACTAACCAACAGCAGCAACTAACAAACCACATAACTAACTATCTACCAAGTTCCTATCATAAGCACTGCACTAACAACAAAATTCTTTCACATAGGATGTGGGTCATCATTCATCTATGAAATCAATCCGTAATTCGGGATTGCTCGCTATTTGCCTACAAAAACATATGGGGAAATCTATGCAGAATTAATTCAATGAACACTGCACAACCTCCTGAAAAGAACTCATTGATATCCAATTTGCCCGTTCCAACTGACTAAGGCATCATTTTTCTCAAAATACGTTCAGTGTAAATTTCATTTTAACCCCTCTTAGTTTTAGCTCATGCCTCCCAGGCTTCCACCATCATCAATACAGGGGTATAAAATACTTGTACTACAGAATTTACAATAACAGTCTTCAAGAATGATAGAATTTGATAGAACAAAGTACAGGAAATTAACCTCTCGTAGAAAAAAATAATAACAATCACTTTGTCAATCACGTTGGCTTATACTTCCTACGAGTACAGACAGATTCCATTTTCTATGTTTCTCTTGAGCTATGATCACAGCCAACTTGGACAAAATGATTTCACTTTTACTCCCTCTTGCATTTTTTACTTGAGAGAAATTTTTTTACACTTATCTTTAAATAATAACAAAACTTAAAACTTTTCCCCGTGTTTTCTTTTTTTGAATAAAAATTTTCAGGTGGTGGAATTTGGTTTTTGAGTTTGAGAAAATCAATTAGAAACAAATAAAGATCATCATCTTCTTCACTGGACATATGAAGCTCCCCTAGAAATAAGGTTTGGTAAAAAAAAAAATACATATATATATATATATGTATATATATTTGCTTTTCGAAAAAATGTGATATTTTAAACTTTAAATTTTCTTTTTGTTTCGTTAAAATGTGACACCATTTCATAGTCAGGAATAAAGGGACATGATTCATGTTGCAAAATTTTCAGGTTCTGGATTTCGGTTTTCAGGTTTAAGAAAATCAAGAAGAAACTAATCAAGATTTTTTCTTTAATCACTCTTCCTTATCATGGAGACACATAAGAACGACATAATTTCAATACAATTCCCAATAAGTGTTCATTAAATCTCCTTTTTAACAAGAACTTTCCCAAGAATCCTCAACCTAAAACCTACGACAACGTAATCCTAATTACAATTCCTATTTACAAATCCTCCATTTTTCCAATCAAAAAAGCTCGAATAGAAATGGAAGAAATTACCTCCCAACGCAGTCCCTAAGGATCTCCTCGGTCTTCTCGCACTTCCGGACGAACCGTCCGGGCTCGACCTCCTCGGTCTTGCACTGCGACCTCACCACCTTCCTGGTGGAGCAGCGGTCGCCGTCGTATCTAGGGTTAGGGGTTTCGAGCTCGGGAAACTCGCCGGAGTCTGGTTCGTTCGTCCACACCCAACCCATTCTCGTCTACGATGGTTTCGTTTGCTGGGTTTCCTGATCAAAATTCAGAACTTACCACCTCAAAGAAACGCCCGAGCTATATATATAATATATATGTGTGTGAAAGTGATTGCTTGGTGGCCACGGCGGTTCTATTGCTAGGTTACGACACGTAGTTTCGTTAGGCTAATATTAAAATAAAAATAAAATAAAATAAAAACAAAAACAGTTTTTTTTTTTTGTTTGCAAGAAAAAAAAAAGTTTGGTTAGACTAATTTTCTTTACTTTTTTTTTTTACTTATTTTTCAAAAACAATAATGACTACAATTTTCTTTGTATTTTGCTGTAAATAAAACTTCTAAGTTTTTATTTTTTATTTTTGGTAAAAGTTTGGTTTTCCAGTTAAGAAAATCAGGTTGAAAAATGTTAAGATCATTTATACCACTTCGTTCATAAAATTAAACAAAAAGTTTGAAAAAAAATTAAAACTTTTATAAGACAAAAGCTCTACCATAAAAAGATTTAAATTGTGGTTCAAATGTAAATTGAAAAAAGGGTCTGTATTTTTCTCATTTGAAATTTCGAGCTCTCGTGAAAAGAATAGTTAAAAAAGAATTTTGTTTCAACAGATGAGATGTTCGTGAAAACTTTTCATAAAATTAGTTAAGACGTGATTATTTATCTTTTATTATTTTAGTAAATATTAAGATTTTTTTTCACAAGTGGCTCTCAACTTTAAGATCATGTTTACTTTGGATTCGTTTAGAAAATCAGTTAGAACTTGAAGTTGAAACTTAAACACTGTAACATGTGAGAGCTTTACATTGTAGCAAACTACTATATTCGTAAAAATTAGTTAAGACGTGATTATAAAAGGTCTTTATATTCGTAAAAAGGTCTTTATTTTTCTCATTCGAAATTCCGAGCTTCTGTGAAAAGAAGAGATAAAAAAGAATTTTGTTTCAACGGATGAGATATTCGTAAAAATTTTAACAAAATTAGTTAAGGCATCATTATTTATCTTATATTATTTTAGTAAATATTAAGATTTTTTTTCACAAGTGGCTCTCAACTTTAAGATCATGTTTACTTTGGATTCGTTTAGAAAATCAGTTAAAATTTAAAGTTGAAACTTAAACACTGTAACATGTGAGAGCTTTATACTGTAGCAAACAACTATAGCATGTGAGAGCGTTACACTGTAGCAAACTAAACATATTTTTCCAACGTGCTTTCAAAACGAAGCATTTACTTTTCAATGTTAAAACTTCTTACTTTGCTTTTATGAATTTTGAATTAGTCTCATCAAAATTTTTCTATTATATTTTTTGTTAAACAAACATAAGAATAATAAAGAAAAAAAAAAACAAAAAAAGTCAAAAAGAGGGCACATAATAGACCTTTATTAAGGTCACCGATAAAATTGATCCTAAATATTGTCTATCATATGCCTGAAAAATCCAGGGTGTATTTGTTTTTGGGTTTCACTGAGTTTAAACTCATTTTTTAGGTTTGAAACCAACTTTGAAAAATTGATAAGACAGGTTCAGCCAAAAAAAAAAAAAAAAACCTATAAACTGGAAATCATCTCCCTGTATTTTCAAGGTTTTCTAACTCATTTTAAGTTCAATTTTGAACTCATTTTCCTTCTCACCAAAAATTTTGTTTTCATAATACATATTTAAATAGTTTTAAATTTAATTCGTTTTTTAAACTCAAACTGAAGCATGTGAGAGCTTTATACTGTAGCAAACAACTATAGCTTATGAGAGCATTACACTGTAGCAAACTAAACATATTTTTCCAACGTGCTTTCAAAACGAAGCATTTACTTTTCAATTTTAAAACTTTTTACTTTGCTTTTATGAATTTTGAATTAGTCTCATCAAAATTTTTCTATTATATTTTTTGTTACACAAACATAAGAATAATAAAGAAAAAAAAACAAAAAAAGTCAAAAAGAGGGCACATAATAGACCTGTATTAAGGTCACCGATAAAATTGATCCTAAATATTGTCTATCATATGCCTGAAAAATCCAGGGTGTATTTGTTTTTGGGTTTCACTGAGTTTAAACTCATTTTTTAGGTTTGAGACCAACTTTGAAAAATTGATAAGACAGGTTCAGCCAAAAAAAAACCTATAAACTTGAAATCATATCCCTGTATTTTCAAGGTTTTCTAACTCATTTTAAGTTCAATTTTGAACTCATTTTTCTTCTCACCAAAAATTTTGTTTTCTTAATACATATTTAAATAGTTTTAAATTTAATTCATTTTTTAAACTCAAACTGAACTTTATCTAAACACGAATTCTAAATTACACTCTTCAAACTTTCAAACTTTTTAAACCAACTAACCAAACCGATCCGACGAAACTGATTTCGCAGTCGGCAATAAAACGACACGATCTCATGCTTCATGGTAATAAAAGAAACGACATGGTTACATGGTTCATGTTGTATAGTGGTCGTTTGCATTTGAAAGAAACAAAAAACTGAAGGAACAGAACGCACGCTCGGTGGGACTCGAACCCACAATCGTCTGATTAGAAGTCAGACGCCTTATCCATTAGGCCACGAGCGCTTTGTGTTTGTACTCTCTGCCTACAAATAAGTTTTAATGATTAAATTATGTTCCTTTTTCACTGCAACACCTCACTCTTACGAAATTCTTTAATGAAAAAAAAAAAAAACAGTTGCCCGCCGTGAGAAGGTTAATCAAACTCCACTCCTTGCACTCCAACTCTAGCTCAAAGCTCCTTCATTTACACTTGACAAAACTATTTTGACGTTTCTCAGCTTTCAGGCCTCGCTAGTTCATCCAAGAAACCACAACCAGAAAGTAGTACTACTAGCATTGGATCGCTTTTCAGCAAAATCACCGACATTTTAGTTACTGAGAGCTTCGGTTCCGATGAAATCTCTTCTGGGTTTTCGATATCTACAGAAACCCATGTCGATGGGAACGAGTTTGGAGCAAAAAGCTCGTCTTGCACACGAACTGTTTGTGAAAATGTGGATGAGAGTGAAACAGAGGAGTTGAGTGAAAACGATGTTTGTACGGTTGTTCGTGAGGTTGCGGGGATTGTTAGCACGGAGTTCGGCTCGGTTCGGATGGAGGAACGTTTGGAGAAATTGGGTTTCGTGTTGGATTCGGAGGATATTGATAAAGTGTTGAACAAGGTGCTTCAAGGTGCCACATTTGGCTATGAGGTTCTTTAGCTGGGTGAAGCTGAGAGATTGGTTTAATCCCACGTCTCGGGTTTACAATACGATGTCGTACATAGCTGGGGAAGCTAGAGAATTCTGGTTGATGGGGAAGCTGGAGGGAGAAATGGAGAGGATCTCTTGTGAGAAGGATGTCTAGACTTGGACTATTCTCATCTCGCATTACGGTAGAGCGAAGTTGATAGGCAAAGCCTTGTTGGTTTACGAGAAAATGATCAAGTCCGGTCGAGAACCCGATGCAGTGGTTTATAAAATGATGATACGCTGGCTTTGTGCCGTGGGGAAAGCAGATATTGCAGTGGAATTTTACAATGAAATGGCTCAAAAGGGTATAGGACTTGACTTGAATTTGTATAAGATGTTACTGAGTTGCATAGCGAGATTAGGAGATAGTGCTGATGTTCACTTGGTTGCGGATGATATGGTGAAAGTTTCCGAGATTCCAAATCGCATTGTTTATGGTTGTGTGCTCAAGAGTTTTTGCGTTTCTGGGAAAATTAGAGATGCTTTGGAATTTATTAGAGACCTCAAAGATAAAGATGTAACCTTTGGATATGAACACTTTGAGACCTTGGCTAAAGGATTGTGTAGAGCGGATAGGATAGGAGATGCTTTGGAGATCTTCGAAATTATGAAGAGAGAACAGTTTGTTGATTGAAATGTTTATGGAATCATTACCAATGGGTACTTGAGAAGAAATGATACTTCCAAAGCGCTTGAGATGTTTCAAAGCATGAAAGAATCCGGGCATTGTCCTGCAACTTCTACTTACACAGAGTTGATGCAACACCTCTTCATGCTGAATCGGTATGAAAAGGGATGCGAGCTATACACTGAGATGCTGGAAAGAGGTGTTGAGCCGGATAGTGTGGCAATCACAGCAATGGTTGCAGGTCATGTCCATGCGAACTGTGTTTCCGAAGCATGGAGGACAAGGGTATTCAGCCCACTTGGAAAGCATATTCAGTATTTGTCAAGGAGCTTTGTAGTATTTCAAACACAAATGAAATCATCAAGGTTTTAAACGAAATGCTAACTTCTGAGATAGTGATCGGAGATGAAGTATTCCATTGGGTAATATCTCATTTGGAGAAAAAGGAGAGATAGAAAATGTGGAAAAAAGTAAAGCAGATCCAGAGAAGCTGCAAAGTTTCAGCCCAAGGAGATTTATCCATTCGGGGATGCATCTTTGGAACAGGAAAAATATATGGACTTGATTTCCAAGTCAGAGTCAGGGATGGCCGTTCGCTGTCTACCGACTGTCTAATGGGCTATATGAATGGTAGCCAGGTATAAATTTATACCCACTTGTTGCAAGATCGCATGCTTCTTAAAGATGCTTAAATATTGGAAGTAAAGAAATGATTTACTTAAGTTCCTTTTCTTCTGTGTTTGATTAATTAAACTCAAAGATTCTGCTCTTGCAATCTTGGAACACAGCATCACATTATACTGACGCTTCCACTACGAGTTTATTCGATAATGTCACAAGTGTGGTCCCACATTTAGATGTTTGTGGAAGACATGGAAAAACTCCAAATAAGCAAATAGCTATTTCAAAAAAAAAAAACACTCTTGTGAGGCTGTAATTTAGGTTATTAAGATAAGTTCTTGTAGTTGGAACTCTCACCCTCACCCCTTGGTTTGCATTCGAGATTCTTAGAAGGGTGTTTGAAAGAATAGTTTAAATCATTAATTTGAACTGTAAACAGTGTAAAGCTCTCATATGCTACAGTATAAAGCTACTGTAGTTCTCAAACATAAACCGATGACTTAGACTACTCTTCCAAACATTCTAAATGTCCAAGGCAGAAAGAATAGTTTAAATCATTAATTTGAGCTGTAAACAGTGTAAAGCTCTCATATGCTACAGTATAAAGCTACTGTAGTTCTTAAACATAAACCGATGACTTAGACTACTCTTCCAAACATTCTAAATGTCCAAGGCATCTTTCATCTTGTAGTATCTCCAGATCTAATGAAAATCCTAACTGTTTCTTTAGTTCTATTTCTAACTTTAAAAAAATAAAAATAAAATAACCGATGATGTTTGAGAATTTGAGGCTTTGTTGTAGGATTGAAAAGCTTACCTAGCTTGAAGAGGAAGTTCCCCGAGGATTTTGATAAAGATGACTTGGGATCCTTAATTACCATTTTCCCACACTGTAGTGAGCTTAAAGGGAAATGGGTTGCTGCCCGTACAAAACAGCAAACTGGGAGGATTAGAATACGGAAAACGACATTATGGAAACCAGTAGATGTAATAGTCCTTTGACTTCAAAGCAAGTAATCTTTGTATTGTATATTTTTTGTTGTTTGTTTTTTTCCCCGTAGATGTAATAGTCCTTTGACTTCAAAGCAAGTAATCTTTGTATTGTATATTTTTTGTTGTTTGTTTTTTTCCTTGTCATTCTTAGAATTGTCTATTACAGTTGTGAATATCTTCCATGGCCATTTGATGAAAAATCAATAAAATCTGATGATGCGTTTGGCACTGAATGAGGAATATCTACAACCTGTTGTGGTTTCTACTAATTAACAACATACCATATATGCCACACGCACGTGCCTTGCATGTGCCTCTTACACTAGTCTTCTAAGAATGTCAAACAAAACCAATTCAACAAAAAAACATATATTTTTTCGTCTAATTGATGATTTCCCTCCTTAAATGGAAACACTTTTATACAAGAGGAGAAAATTATATGTTATGTTGTACTTTTAAAAACCATGTTCATTCATACTACACTCAAAAAAAAATTTTCCATACCATGGCTTATGTTATATTTTAAATTTGTGTCACATCTGTTAAAAAAATAATAATAAGTAATAAAAGAAGAGATTTATATAAACGCCTTTTTAGAACAACGTCCACCATGTCCATGTCTTCACACAAATATATATCCATACCTATATAAACACATTAAAAAAAGATCTAAACATTTTTTAATTTAAAACGCAAAAAAAAAAAAAAAAGATTTTCAAAACCCTTTTATTTTCTTTTCTTGTTCCATTTGTCCATGCTGTATGTTTCATCTCTTCGCCTATTTACTATGTTTATATATTCAATACTAGAATCACGTAGGCAAAATTTGTCCTCCACGTTTTGATAGCTTAATTTGCTTGTCAAGCTGGATAAAACAAATTATTTTAGACCAAATAATTATCTGCAAAACTCTTCAAGAGCAATATCTTAGACCAAATTTGTTTAGCCCACCTAATGCCATCCAACCTACTAAGAACTTTTTTTTAATTAGTTATTTAGACAATGAAATCCAATAACTAACATCAACCGTATAGGTTGTTTGTTTTGCCATGAAGATGTATCCATGAGCAATGCTACACGTAAAATGCTGTGAATAATGAATACAACTTTTAAGGAGACGATAAAAATAGCTCTCCACCATGAGTAAATAGCCTATGGTACTAAACATGATTATTGTCGTATTTGGTACAGTTGTCAAAACCGTTTGTTAGAACTGTAAACATTATAGCATGTTCAGAACCTTTCAACGGGTCTTGAATCAAAGTTCACCTGATAAGGAAAAAGATCGACATGAAAATAAGTAAAATTAGACTTCTCACAGAGAGGAAAAAAGTTTTATGTTGTCACACGAGGCATAAAAAGAATATAGCAGCAGCTTTTATCGTTACGTTGAATAAAACATGAATTGTTCACCGTTCACCAAATAAGGTGTCTGCCAACAAGCAGTTTACTACCAACCAATAAACACAGACCGACTGGGAACATAGTTTAAACCCAGAGTTTCAAATTCAAATTATATGAGAGAAAACATCGTAATAAAGTTGGTTTAAACCACAACTTTATGGTTTGACCTACATTCCCAAACAACCTATCAGGAGTTTTGATAATCTGAGACTAAAAACTGCGTAGCTTGAAGCAAACCTTGAAAAACCAAAATAATAGCTCCTAAAGAGAGAAAAAATACACACCTAAAAAGTCATTGCTGGTGAATCTAGTGGTCGAAACTTTGGGATATGAGAACAATGCTGACTTATGGCAAAAATAAGCAATACGCCAGTAAGAGCCTGAAGATGGTTTGGTGATTGTTTGGTTAGAAATCTGTAACTTTGTATATTCATTTATTTAGTTAAGAAGGTACAAATCAAAAAGCAGACTTCTAAGCACCAATATCAAGCTACAGAAGAAGCCAAGCCACTACTCAATAGTCTATCTATTCCTTAAGTAATTGTATTGCACTGTTTATGAATTATGTCACAGCAAATAAGTAAGCAAAAAGTCATGAGACTCCTAAGTTGGAAAAGAAAGACAACTGACACAATTTTTCCCCAAGAATGAAACCCCAAAAAAAAAAAAAAAAACAAAAAAACACACACACACACATTATAAAGATTACTCGAAGAAACACAATTCATAGGAAGGAAAATGATATAATGCTTTCTTCTTATGGGATGACACCTAACAATCTGATAATTTAAAAAAAAAAGAAAGAAAAAGAAGTAGCCAATCACATCAAAAGTACCTTATTAGAGCCTTTTCACTATTTCTTCAATTGCATGCTCATAGTAGGCCATTCTCCGTAGAGCTTTGACAGCTTCTTCAAAATTCTGATTTTGGAATGCATTTGCAAATAAGTCAGACCAGTGTTTGAGTTTCTCTTGCATCAGAACAAACAAAAGTGCGTGAACAATAATACCAACTTAGCATTTTCATCAAATGACTCCTTGTATGCAATCTGGATAGCCAAACACTTTAGAATTAGATCACGAATTTCTGCTTCCCGACTCTCGCGGACAGCGGCTTAACAGCTTTGGAACCCAATTGTTACAACACCATAGTGTTCGGTAAAATTCACTAACGCAAGTGCATATTATCAATCAAGTAATACAATAGTGAGTAAGAATATCGTCTCACAAGGACTGCTGTATAATAATTTAACTAAGTATTAAAGTTGGATTAACTCTAAAGTTTATCTAGCCGGTCAAATGAAGTTGACATTGAATAAGATACTGAACTTAAGTACTAAATTAAAAAGAAAAATTGTAATTAATTTCAAGAGATACTCCAGTAAGGCAAGGCGTTAAGGCATTTGATTTCACCATAATCTTTATATATGAATTTTATAAAATTGTGCAACCCAATTAACAATACACATGTGATGACGAAAATTCCTAAATTATTTACTATCATATCTTTAGATATGACAAATCTACTCAGTTTATTAACTCACTATGTCTCTAGGTGAATTCAAATAAATCTGAATGCATTAAAATTCATGAACTTTCCAAGTGAAGTCACACAAATAATATGGTATATCTCTATCCATAATTAATTCATGGTTATATGTTATATGAAAGGTTTGCATAATTCTCCCTTCTCAGTTTTGAACATGCACATCAAATCATTTAAATGGTAGCTAATCATTCAAAAGCATTAAGCATAATAACAAATAACTCACATGAACAAAATGAATTATGGTGCATGAATAAATATGAAATTCACATCATCATGATTAGGCTACATCATAGCCCTAACTGAGAAAATTAGAACATGATTGAAAAAGAAATAAAAACTGAAAATTTAATTGACTCAAACATAAAGAGTTAAGAGAACAAGAAATTCTATCACCAATCTCTCACTTCTGATTCCGGATTACTTGGCGTCCTCTAAGAAAAGTAAACAACGCCCTGAAAAATAAAAACCTTAGCTCCCTCTTGACAATTACATCGTTGTCTATTTATACTACTCTTAAGTTAACTAAACCCTTATTTCACGTCCACAAATCACGATTCAGAATCACCCTCGGCGCCGCGGCCCTCCTTTCCTAGCGCCGCAGCACTTCTTCTGGTTTTCCATCGTAGCGCCGCGGCGCTCCTTTCCCAGCGCCGGGTCTCTGCCAAGAAATGCTGAGTAGGCCAAACTTGGGAGCCGTGGCTCTACTTTTTGGGCACCGTGACGCTTCTCCTCTGCCAACAAGCTTCCAGTTCGTACTTGATTTGCAATTTTTTTCTCCAATCTTCGTGCTCGTGCTCGCTTTTCTTTCTTTCTTCAACCTACATCAATAAAGGCATATTTCATGAAAAAGTTGGGTGTCATGTAATTTTTTTCTCAAAAACATAGCAGTATTTGCTAATTAAAAAGGGCCAAATAACTCTCTAAACTAGAGTTATCACATAGGTCTGTATAGCCTAGAATAAGCTAAATTATACCATCCAGATCCTTGGGCTACCATTTTCGCTTCTTTTTATTGTGGTCTGATTAACAAGTTATGGTATTAGAATTTCAAACTAGAAATAGGTAGCTTTAGATAAGGACCCCAAAATCCAGCATATGAGCTATGGTACTATTCTCAAACTCAAAAGAGAACAATTCTACTCTTTCCAGGGATTTCACAAACTTTTGAAGCATATTTACAAGAAAAACTCTAATTTGTCCAACAGGGTTCTGACCCCATCAGAGACAAATAGGCGATGGAGTCAGAACTCCATCAGGACATAGAGGAATGCTCTTACAAGAAGGCTCATTTGTGCCTCGGACCGAATCTGATTTAAAGCCTGAGAATCAACTGCCTCCTTGACAGCTTCCCCGATTTCCATTATCTGTGTTTCACGCAGAAAAAGTATTAGATAGTACTCACTAATAAATTTGGATTAAATTTTAACACATTAAGCAAACATGCCGTTCTAAATTAGAAATTCAAAGTCTGAAATCATTTCTTCTTTATCAACATTGGCACCTTCAAGCTTCATCTGTAGCAAAAGAAATAGCTAAATTTAGCTTCACAAGCTTGTAGAAATAGAAGCACAAATAGGAACGCTCTATTTATGGATTTACAAGAAGTGCCCCTTCTCAAACAAACACACACGTGAGAGCATAAAAAACATTTTAAAGGTCCTTTTGTTCCAAAAGTAAAAGATAAGAAACCCCATATTGCCATCGTTAGTCCTCAAACCAACATTGAAGATCAAACATGCAAACAAGAGTTTAGCTACAAGCTGCCATTCAAAAAATTCAGAGCATGACAAGCATGACGTGCACATACATGCTGCCCGCAGATTTATAATCCATACAAATTGTGAGCAAAAAAGATTCACAGTTCAAGCAAAACAAGCAAAACAATAAGAACTAAAAAGAGAACACTTACGATATAGATTGCCCTCGACAGCTTGCCAAGCGTGTGGTAAGCATTGATCACCCGAACAGACTGCTCAGCAGCATATTCTCTTTCTTTCTAACAAGATACCATAAAAGATTGACTTGATAACCTGTATTATTCACTTCAAAATTCCTGAAGTTCAACATTGTACTACTAGAAAGACCTCTGATTTCGAATGAACTAAATCTGGGTGCAACTTCTTTTGCCAGTCCTTGTACTTCCCCTCCAGATTGTCATCTTCAACATTGTACTTTTTCTCCCTTTTAAATTTTATCAACAATAAAATAAAATAAGTTGAATACAATTATAAAAATCTGAATCTATTTATTCAACTAAACAACTAATGGAAGCAAAAAAAGTTAGGCTTTTTAGACATATAGCAAAATCTAACTAGTAAAAAAGAAATATAGCAAAATTTTTCAAAATATTTAAAAATAGCAAAAATTAATATCATTAAAATAATTTCTACGGAATTATGTAGTGTAAAATGTAAAATTGTTATGATAATTACTATGTAAACCTAACAAAACAAATACTTTTTTCCCCTCACTCTAAGACGATGATCAAACAAAGAATTAGCTAAGAACGTTCCAGAAAGTTCATGATTTTACAACAAAAAATGAATCGAAAACCTAAATTTTTCAAAACATTCTGTTCAATCCCGTTAAAACTTACAACCCAAATATTTGGAGGTAATCGACCGATTGATCCACCGGCTAAATGTAGCGACAAGACGGACAGACGAGAAACGGCGCCGCCTCGCCCTCGCAGTTCCAGCATTTGGCATCGAGACCGAGCGCTGATTGGGAGCTGAGAAAATGCTTCCCGAAAAGCGGGAAATTCCCGAGAAAATTGACACGGTGGCCGGGAAAGAAGAAGAGTCTTTTGTCGTCGGAGTACGGAGAGAAGCGATGATGAGACTGAGCTCCGGCAACCAATTCGATTGTGGAAAAAGAGGTGGAAGAGAGGGCTCGCCGGAGAACCGCGGAGGCAAGTGGGGACCACAGTCTCTGCCTCAACATCGCCGGAGATTCTGAGAAAAAAAAAAGACACTACAAATCCCTCCACTATTTTTTGGGTGCTCTTAACGCTTCTTTTTTTATAATGGAAAATAATATATATTTCCAAAAAAAAAAATCTTGAAATACATTTGTAAATATAATGTAGAAAAATAAGGAATTGAGATATATAACCGGGAAAAAAAATAAAGGGAAAAAATAATTAAGAAAAAAGAGGCAAAAATAAAATTTCGAAATTTAAATTTCAGGCTACATAATAACTGCAAAAGTTTCTATCAAAAATACTGGTTTTTTCCTGAATACTTGGATGTAAATGACTATAGAATTTTCTTTTTTCTTATTGGCTTCATATAACACATAAAATACTAATTTGTACTAAAAAAAAATTAAAAAAGATGGAAATGTTTCCTACAAGAATAGGTTAATTTGATGAACAAAACCAACAATGAAATCTATGAAAAAACAAAAGGAAAAACACCCAAAAAGAAATACAAAGACAAAGGATACCACAATACAAAAGGTACAAATTGGAAGCCAAAGCCCAAATAGGTTATTGGAAGGCCTAGAAGAAACACCAATGGAGGGGGTGTATCTCACTGATTTCTTCATATTCTCTATGCTCTCCATTGTGATTATTGTGTTGATTTACACCTTTTGATGGTTTTGGTAAATTTTTGGTCTTGATTTTTTTTAATGAATTTTGGGTCTTGATTTTTGTAGGGTAGTGAAGAGAGAAAATTTTGGAAAGCTTTATATTAAACAAAGGCACTTTAACAGGAGGGTGAGAAGAACAAATGAAAATGTGAAACATGTTGTTTACTATGGTATTTAAGAAGTGTGGTTAGAACTAAAACTTTTGAACTAAAAACTATAACCTATGAGAATTTACACTATAGTTCACTTTTTCTGGTCACTCATTGTTGTAGCATGTGAGAACTTTACATTGTAATAACTAAAAATTTTAGTTATAATTAATTTTATGGTGTTTAAAAGAATAATTCAAACCAATGGTTTAAGCTATAAACAGTGTGAAGTTCTCACATGCTACGGTAAAAAACTACAATGTAAAGCTCTCACATACTACAGTTATCAAACCCAAACTGATAGTTTAAACTTCTCTCTCAAACACCCTAAAACCCTATACATGTTGAAAGTTGCCGTGCTTTAGGAAAGCAATAATGTATTGTTATGTAATATGTATCATTATTGGTTATTATTATGGTTAGGCATTAGTTTTTAAATAATATCAAGATCTAGATCTATCTATTACAATCTTTCTACTAAATGATATGGAAAGTTATTAAAGTTTGACAAGTAAAGAGAAAATTTTATAAATTAATTTTACCACTCGAGGACGATTCCCTTGTCATATTATCTGATTTCTTTAGTGGCTATTAGAATATGAAATATTTGTAAAAGTTTCAATCATTTAAATTTCCCACGTTAATTTCCGGTACATATGAAATCTTACACAGAAGCTGTACATTTTGTTATGACGATATTTTTTTTGGCTGAAACATGAAAAATTATGTTCAACAATAAAATAAGGAGAATGAGGAAAATAATATATTTTGAAATTTTTTGAAATAAATATTAGGTTTTGAAAATATTTATAATAAATAATAGATTTAGAACGTAAATAATTTATATACTATGTATATAAAAATTATTTACACTATAAGCAAAGGATCAAATAAATTATTTACACCTTAAATTTATTTACAGTGTGAATAAAAAAATAAATAAATTATTTACACTTTAAAATTACTATTTACTACAAACATTTTCAAAACCTCTTGTTAACTTAATTAGTTTTAAAAATTAACATTTACTACAATTTTCCAATTAAAGGAGAGGGGAGTGAGTACTGTTGGTTTTCCAAGTTAGACGGCAGAAAAATATTGAGACGCAACGGCATGACGTTTGCGTTTAATGAATAAATACGACATGTCGTTTCAAAGTATTCAGTTGCCTTCCTCTTGGCTTTTAGTTTAGAAAAGAGGTTTTTTTTTTTTTTTTTTTTTTTTGTCCCTTCTAGTTTGGAAGTGTGAAACAGAAATATGTTCCGTGGTACAAAAACTTTACAAATAAATATTTGTCGTCCTCCTTAATGTTAGTAAGCAAATGACTGTCGTTCAATTTTTAGAAGGTCGAATTTTGAAGCCCTTTTAAGGTGGATCAAACGACAAGGTGCTTTCTTTTAAAATTTGCTCTCAATTATCTTCTCAAGACTTGTGATTTACCGAGGTTGTAGGCTTATTATTTAGTGTCATTTATCTTTTTTAACCTTATTTTATGTTTATTAAAAAAATATATCCTTGTTTTTATCGCTACAAATGTTTACTATATTATATTTAATAGCAAATTTGTACAATTTTGTATTTTTAAAATTTTCAAATTAACCTTGTCAAAAAATGACCTTTAGGGCTTGTTTGGCACGCCGGATTGGATTGGATTACTCAGTTTGGACTGAACTGGACTGGATTGGACTGGACTAGACTGGATTATGTTGAATCCTATCATGTGTTTGGTAAACCGTCGGATTAGGAAGCTAGATAAATAATCCTGTGTTTGATGCGTAATCGGATCGGAATAGATTGGATATGATAATAACAATTTATATATACGTATATTAAAAGAATTATAAAATTAAAAAATTTAAAATAAACTATAACAATTGAAATAAAATGATAAACATTTTTAAAACTAATCATAATTATTTTTTAAAGTATTTTGGATTATAATCCACAATTAACAACTAAATCTAGAACAAGATATTTGGTCATATTTGAACTTAAACATCTAAATAATGGAGAAGATTTTTGATCAAATAAGATATTTGATCATATTTGTTGTAGAATAGTCATAACAAAATCCATCCTAAGTGTCTCATCCATAGATTTTAAGGCACTCACATACCATGGTTGTTCAGCAAACAGCTTCAAAGCCTTGATTTGATCGACCACAGAAAGGTTCAACTTTGTAATCTCTCCCCATAGAAAATCATGTTGCACACTTTCATCTTTTTTGATAGCTTGAACTAGCATTTGTGACTCTTCTCTTGAATACTCAATCATTTTGTCAAATGATTTTGCTAGTTTTTCTAATCCTACAATAATATCTCCAGATGATCTTGCTCTCTTTTTTTGGATAGATCTAGACACATTACCGATAGAAGTTTGGTTCATATACATGGGAGAGTAAGAAGAATCTTGTTGCATTTCAATGTCAACCTCGTTAGCCTCTTCATTATCAACATTATTAACCATCTCATTAGGCGTTTCAGCTCCTCTTCCAGTTGCACGATCAGCACCAAAAATAATAGCTAGTCTATCATATTGTGGAAAAGGTTTTCCTCTCCATCCGTCTGCTTCCTTGTGGCTCTAAAAAAAGGCCAACATAATTAGTAGTGATTTAAACATATAGGCAAATATAATAAAATAGAATAATAAGAATTTTAATCAAACCTGCACATATGCTTGCCACACTTCATTACTTTGAACAGTAGTACATTTTAACTCATCATCCCATCCAAAGCCACTCGTGTTCAACATATCAAAAATTATACCATTTGTTTTTTCCATATCTTCGTCTTTGACTCAATATGAGGACTTGCTTTCAAACCAGAATTAGGACATAGACTATTTAATTGCTTTTCAATTATACTCATTGTTCCAAATTTGAAACTACCATTATCGCAACGGAGTTCACGTGCTACTACATCTTCTAGTACGGTCAATAATGCTTCCTCTTCTACTTTGCTCCATGTACGTCTGCTTGTTTTCTTTTGAGCTTCATTGTTTTGAGTGCTACCTCCAATTTCCATTCTTAACTATGTAAATTTGTTTAAAAGAAAAAAAAAATTGTTCATTAAGATTGTCATACATTATATGCTCAAAAAAAATCAATAAGAATAAAAAACAATATAATTCATATATTGATCTAAAACAAAACACAACTAAAATAACAATATTCAAATTCAAAGTCAAATTCACACGAAGTTGTCATGATAATAAACTAATTCCTATGCCCCCTATGTGTTCTCCACTCATTAAACATTTGTGTTGCTAAATTGTCTCTCCATGTTGTCCATTGATCAGAGGGTTCGATTATGCCAATAATATTTTGACTTGAAGAAGCTTGGGTATTTTGTTCCCTCTCTTGTCTCTCCAAATCACATTCCATGGGGTCAATTGTCATTTCCCTTCTTATAAGATTATGTAGAAGACAACATGCCATTATATTTCGACACTGAGTTTTCATAGGATAGAATGAGGGGCTCCTTAAAATGGCCCATCGAATCTTAAGCAATCCAAAACAGCGTTCGATGACATTTCTTGCCGAAGAATGCTTCATGTTAAAAAATTCTCTTTCATTTACAGGTGCACGTCCATCTTGCCATTCAGATAAGTGATATCTTACTCCTCTATATGGTGCAAGAAACCCTTCACAATTTGTATATCCAGCATCTACTAGGTAATAATTACCTAAGAAGTGAAAAAAAAAAAATCAAGAAAACCATTATAGAGCAACGAATTTCATAACAAGAAAAAAATCAATATAGAGCATAATCAAAGCAAGGAAGGAGAAAACCCACCAAATTGATAACGAAGCGGGTTGCGGCGGAGAGAGCGACAAAGCTTTGAGATGAACAGCGGAACGGGGAAACGTGTGGCAAAGTGATGAAGCTTGTCGCTAATCAACAATGGAGGAGAAAATAACAAAAGCTTTCCAGGGAAAAGAAAACGAAAAAAAAAAAAAGATAACAAATTTCAGAAGAAAAAAAAATCAATATAGAGCATAATCAAAGCAAGGAATGGGAAAACCTACCAAATTGATAACGAAGCGGGTTGCGGCGGAGGGAGCGACAAAGCTTTGAGATGAACAGCGGAATGGGGAAACGTGTGGCGAACTGATGAAGCTTGTCGCTAATCAACAATGGAGAAGAAAATAACGAAAGCTTTCCAGGGAAAAGAAAACGGAAAAAAAAAGAAGAATATCCAATTAGGGTTGTAGTCTAATCTAACGTGGGATAAATTGTCCCATGTTTTTTATTGGGATTAATAATCCCACGTTAAGTAGGACTATTTGTGGTCAATGGGATAAATTATCCTAAATAATCTGGTCAAACACTGCTATCAAACATGGGCTTAGGATTATTAATCCTAATCCTTGTCCCAAGCCCATGAAACAAACAAGGCCTTAAGTTCTTATGTTTGCAAATATATTATCTCCGGTTAAATTTGTAAATTTAGATGTCAAAATTGAATTTTGACTGTAAAGGGTATAAATATGCTTGTTGAGATGAATTTGATGATATACTTTTGCAACAACTAAAAATCAAGAGTATATATTTTAAATGAATCTAAATCACATGATTAAAAAAATAAATAAATAGCCATATTATTTATGGGAAAACCAAAAAAATCTCAATCACAACATACTATTTAGGGTAAAATTTTTCATCCATTTTTTTTCCCTTTTGCATTATCTCACAAAAATGTTGGGCATGTACTTTTGTTTACTTTTTATTTTTAGTCACATCTTTCAACTTTAATAGGTACCAAACATATTATAGCATTTAATTATATTATTAAAACAAAGCTAATACAATTTCAAACAATAATTTAATGTTACACTTACTGGATAAGGGCATGGTCTTTTTCCCATGGAGATATAAACTTTGCTTCCTCTTCACGTTGCCCATCCTCAATAATAGCAGCAAACAAGTAGGCCAAAAATTATTAAACAAAAAAAGTGAGGAAGTTAAAATAGCTCTATCATCCATCAAATAATTCATCTTTCTTTTTCTTTTCTTTTCTTTTTTTTTTTTTTTTGCTCTGATAATTTATCCTTTTTTATGAAGCCTTGTATTTAATTTTTTTTCCTTTTATTTTATTTTAAAGTGAATTCAAGGCTCCAAAAATGGTCCAATCTAGTACATACCAAGGCCTTTGATGTTCCCTACAAAGATGAAGGCATACATTTGATCAATAATGGTAGCAAACAAGCTGGCCAACAGAATTTAACCAAAAAAAAAAAAACATGTTGAGTTGTTGCCTTCCAGATTTTTTGCAAATTGGCTAGTTTATCTTCTAAATTTTATGAAGTATTGTGAAGTTATAAGAGACTTATGACAACAGTTAAAATTTTGACATAAATGCTCTCATACATTCTATACGAGCTTGTTTGTAGATGTCGTTAGAATTTCAGATGATACTAGAGCACGCAACACCATGCATAAGAGGGTATTTTATTCAAGTTCTTGGAAGGTTCCTTGTTGATTTGGGACACTCTTGTACACTGTCAAATTCAGGTATGGTTTTCTAAAATTAAAAAGTTAGGGTAGCATCTTCCAATTTGATGAAAGTTTAAGGATATAAAAGTAGTAAAAAACCAACTTAGATGGAAAGTTGAAACAACTTGGATTGAAGTTTTTTGTCCATGAACACTTCTTTTTGGGTAGTTGAAGCGTTTAAAAGCTTTCCCCTTTTCTTGTTGTGGTTAATGGATCAAAGGCACAAAATTCAAAACTAAAATATAAAATTCGCACACGAAATTGTAATTCCCAAAACTTGGAAGGTGAAAACTTTTTGAAAAGTTCAAACCATGAGGCACGTTCTGTGATGTCTCACTTTGTCATTCCCTTGGCTTCCTCACCATCATTTGGAAATAGATTATTAACTCTGCTTTTGCAAGAGATAATCAGTTCTAGGGTTGTTTAATAAACAGATTCAAATTATATTGGTTTAGATTATTTTGATTTAAATTGTGTGATTTAAATTAGTGATTTGAATTGTTATCCGAATTCACGTTTGAATATGCATTCAAAGTATTAATCTGAAAAAGAATAAAATTAAAATTTGTATTTGGATAGATAGCAGAAAAAGTTTTTAATTTATTAACAAATCTAATAAAATCTTAATGTTCGTGGTCCTAAAAATATGCAATATGGATTTTAATTTATTCATCTCTTCATTAAGAACGCAATGAAAAAAGAATCGCCTTAATCGGATCTCAAATGAAGAAGTTATTATTTTTTTTAGAGAATTTGAACTTTTACTGTAACAAACATGTCCGAGTCTCAAGAGTTTAGGGGGTTGGAACTCTGAAAACTTGGATTCGAAAGACTCATTTGATTTAAATTTTAAGAAAACAAACACGTATCTAAAGGATTCTCAAGATTTGAATTCAAAGAGTTCAGTAAAATACCCAAAATAAACGGACCCTACTTTTGTTTGAAACTTAAGTTGTAACATTTTAAATTTAAAATCTCTAACATGTGAAAGCTTTACATTGTAGCAACTTTTTGTTTTTTACTGTAACCACTAAAAGCTTTACACTGTTTACAGTTGTAATAAATAGATTGAAACAAAAATTTCAAACTAGTCTCAAGTCTCAACAATCACAAGGAAACCCTTTCTTGAGAGTTTGTGAAGAACCGTCCAATTTTTAGTATTTTAAATTGTATCAAATTGCTCACATTTTTGCTGCACTATTTCACGAACATGTATAAAAATTAAAAGAAGTTTCAAGCTTTTTAAAGGATGTGACATGATGTAATTAGTTTCATGTTATTTTGGATACTAAAATTAAACACATGATTTGAAGAACTCAACCACTGATTAAAAAAAATACAAAACTGATTTCTCTTATATATAGCTTATTACAATGAGTATCAAAAGCTAGAAGTAGAAAAATATTTAAACCACGTTTCTGAATGATAAATTATTGGCAAAACTAAGTATTTTCATACATTGTAAAAGCCTATATTCTTCATGAATAAGATATTACAATGCCCATTCTTTTGTATCATTGTTGTATTAGCCATTTTCAGGCTTCATTTCATGTTATATACCATGACTCCTAAAATCCGCTTTTCCGCTGTTCAACTTCCATGTCAATTCTTTTTTAAGAAGTCGGACCAAAGCAACAAAGCCAAAGGCTTTTCTGCTTGCTAAACTTCCTTCCTCTATTAGGACTGTTTTCATTGACGCCATTCGAATCCTTGTTACTTTGTGTAATATGGTTCGAAATCGGAATCTGGGTTGGCCCATCTTTGGCTGAAGAAGAATCAATCTGATTGGTATTAGTATCACAAGGAGCTGAGAGTTCCTGCTCTGGGGAAGCTGGTGCTATTCTGTTGTGGTTAACTTCTTTGGAAAACAAATTCGATCCTACTTGCCTGCTAGTAAAATAATAGAAAAAACAGGAGGTTCAGAATCATATAATTCACTTGACACTATGGTTTTGCTGGTACTTCGGAGAAAACCATCTTAAGTATAAACAGACACACAAACAAAAGATACCCTTTTGGGAGATTTAAGGATAAAAAGAATCCGCTTAGCGTATTAATGTGATATCTAGTTCACAGTTTCAAACATAGTTCTAACCTTTTTGCTACAATGTTTTCTAAAACAAAAATTCAAATCCATGTTTGAACTTTATGTTCAAACCTATAAACTAAAGGGCCATAAGTATTATCATGACAGTTTTATTAACATAATCACCTGGAGTTGTCAATGGAAGAGCTATTCTTAGCCGACTCTTGCAAGGATGTCTGCTCTGTGACTTCTTTTTCAATCTCAACACAAGCTTCAATTTTCGAACAAACCCCTTCGTCTTTTAAAGATTTCGAGACATTAACAACATCATTTACCTTGGGTGTCCTTTCACTGCCAAACTCAATAGGGGATTGCATCGTGGTATTGAATCCATATTTTTTAACCATAGAAATGACCTTTTCCAATGTTCCTAGAGCTTGTTCCACTTCTGAACTGATATTTCTCTTGCCCCCAACAGGGGATCTTTCCAGTAGTTTTTCGATCAGAATTTGGTCTTCAAAACGCTTGCTTTCTTCACTCTTGAGTTCCTCGATCTCACAAAAAGCCGTCGCACCTGCAACTTGAGTGTCCTTTGGCAGAGATTCAACTGCATGATAATCACAATTAACCTTTTGATCTGTCATCACTTCCAAGTCGTCCAAATTAATTGCAGCTTCATGCTCGTTAGGGCGAATGGATGAGTCATTCTTGAGTTCTTTTTCTTCCAGGTCTCTCTCGTGTTCTTTTTCCAAGCCATTCATATTATTTGTAGTTTCATGTTCAATAGGGGCATTGGATGAGTCCCTCTTGACTTCTTTTTCTCCCAAAACCCTGATTGATTGATTAGCAGAGTAAAGAGCTTTATGTATCCGAGTGTACAGCGAGTCCCTCAAGGCGTTGCTGAAATCTTCATCGCTCGTAAATGTAGAAGACACCACCTGCAGTTTTCTGAGGTATTAATGTGCGTATGTGGTCATGCGTGTTTTGAGATAGATGCTTTACATATCTTCCGTAAAGAAGCATTTACCTTTTGATAAAGCCTGAAACCATTGCCAATGAGCTGCCTCGCGATAAAATTTATAAGCGATGGTGGGACGAAGTCCAGCTTTACATCCATATTAGCTATTGTCCTACAATTTAAAATCCCACAGGTTTTGAATTTTGTTTCCTCTATAGGCTCATGTTGGCATTACACAACATGTTCTACGCTGATTCACGGTAACCTATCAATTCATAAGAGGAAAACAAATAACACACAAGCACTGAGTCGGATTCAAGATAATGACAACTAACCGAAAATAACTTCTTTCTTGAGTAACCTTCTGCAAAGCAAAGCCTCCCACTACATCAATCCTAACCACGTCCTTTGCTTCGGGAATTGCCTCATTAGTGAAACCATGAGTACTGATGTCAATACTTCCCGAGTCTGAGACCTGAGATTAATTGCAATCAGTTAGTTTGCACTCCAATTTATATTTAGAAAACCTAAAAACCAAAATAAATAAATAAAGTAATGAAATGTTTTGAGTTTGTACCGTGTTTAGGAGAACAACAACCAGATCAGTCTTCCAAGTACTCGAACAAAAAATAGTGAACAATAGCTTCTCTAGTTGACAGTGGCCATGAAACCTTCATCCTTTCTTCCGAAAATATAAACAACGATCAACATGTGAAAAATGGAACATGTTCAAAGAAATACCAGAAACGATAAGCCAATTCTCAACAGCTGTAGTCTAGACAAACCTCACTAGAGATATTTGTTCCCCAATCCGAACCTTCTGCAAACAATTGCAAGAGAGAATCTTGAAAGTTGGGATCGTCGACTGAGGCCACCTGAGAAATTAGAGAGAAAAAAGATAACAAAATAAGTTTTGTTTAATTTTAATTTTTCCCTTCGGTCCATAGTAAAACAAATATACAATAGACATGACTCACCATTTCTTGTAGAAGGCCGACTCCCACGAGATGCATAAACCTGAAAGATGATGCGAAACTTGTCTTAAAGTTGTAATTTGATAATATTTGATAATAATACTTTGTTCACTTTAGTGCTCTAAAAGAATCAAAATTCATGCCTGCAAAGATGAGGACTAAGTAGTTTTAAATATTTCAGTTTTATCTTACAGACGTCTATAGGTCCGTCCACATAGCCTTCGACAAGCAATGTATGAAAGGGAGTGCCCTGAGGCCCTTCACGATACATTACACGAAACTCTTCATTGTCCTGCTTTAACTGTCAAAAGAGGGAGAATGTTACTATTTGTTATGATCTAATTTGTCTTACACTCCAAGATAGGAAAATGATGGAACTTTTCGCGTAAAAGAAGTAAAGAGCAGTTGAAAGTTCAAAATAGTCCAAAACTCGCAAGAAAATGAGATTTTGAGTTTTGTCTGCATAAAAATTCAAGCTGTTACACCTTTGAACAAGAAGATCCTGGCCCAACAAAGGCATAATTGATTACCAATCAAATTCTTTACAATCTAATGATTCATCAACATCCAATTAAAGTTATGTAAAGATTTCTCCATCTTAAAAATTTGATTCCGCAGAATAAATATGTAAAGGTTCAAAATGGAAAGAAAAAAGTGAATTTGATTTAGATTATAAGAGGATTGAACACCAAAACCCAGAAAAGTAGTAACAATATGCAAAGGATATAACATACTTTCCATTCCGGTTGTGATGCGGTTTCGTGAGTTTTCGCTTCCTGACTGTCATTCATAGAAGCACTCCTTAACATATCAAGAAAATTTGAGACTTCAGCAGTCCTCTTTTCAATCACCGTCTCGCTACATCCTTCAGAAACCAAGATCACACACGTAAAGTTTTATTATCAGCAGTTTACACTAATAATATAAGCACATCTATTACGGCTGTTATCGTATTAAAAAGAAGAAGAGGAGGAGATAACAACCTTGGGTTTCTGGTCCTGAGGATTGTAGGATTTGATTCTTGACAAGGGCCTTCAAAGACTCCAAATTTGTTAGCTTGGGTGAGGCCAATGTTCTATCTAGCCTCTCCCTATACTGAGTTATCTTCTGTTTTTTACCCATTTTTGCATTTCCTAAACCCTATATCCCCAGTGGACTCAGATATTATCTCCTGAAGAAGAAAAAAAAATGTTAGAATATTGTGACCAAGCCAAAACCTAAAAAAAAAGCTTCTAAGAAACCATTGTTATCCTTGCCCAAAAAAGATGCTTTTTGATATACACAGACTAAACAACATCAACATTTTAATGTACTTATATATATATTCCCATCTATAGAAGATTTAAAAGTTCACCAAAAGAGAATAAAAGAGAATTTTCCAACAAGGAAGCCAAGCAATAATGACAGATTCCAAACCAAGCAACACGGCAATACGGCATTCTCAAATCACCCATTATCATTGTTATACCCAACAAAAAAAAAAGGAAATAAAACATAAATACAAAAATCAAAATTTGGAAAAAAAATATTTTCAGCTTCTGATTAGACAACTCCACACACAACACTAAAAGCAGAAAACCAAGAACAATATCAGCAAGTCGCCATAAAAATTGATGAAAAACTAATCCGAAAGAAATACCAAACACCAAAAAAAAAAAGTACCCAGATAGTTATAAGCATTAAACTTCTCAAAAAAAAAAAAAACTTAACCAAAAGAATACCGAACACCAAAAATAAAAAATACCCACATATTTATGAGCATTCAAATTCTCAAAAAACTAATCTAAAAAAAAAAAACCAAAAAAAAGTACCCAGATAGTTAAAGAATATCAAACTTGTCAGCTGAGAAGTACCCAGCTTGGCCTCTTTAAGAAACTCTGAGCAAACCCATAATCAGATAATGCAAAATCCTCACAAACCCAGATTGTAGATCCCAAAATATGAGTCAAAATCATGGTAATAGAATATAAATCCCTCACCCTTTAAAGCAAGACAAGTCCACCTGATTTCTACACCAGCCAAGACGGATATAGAACACGAGAAGATTGGGAATTTGCCACTCCTTTTTTCTCCTTTGGTGTAAGTAACAAGGTTCTTAAGAATCCACAAAATTAAAGCAAAAAAAAAAAAGGAAAAGAAAAACAATATTATAAACAAAGCAAGTAATGGAATTTGACGTGTGTTTTGTGTTCGTGTATTGTTAAACAAATAATATAAAATAATAATAAAATAAAAGTAAAACTGAGAGAAGAGGACTTTGACTTGTACTAGCTACCTCTCTAACAATGGTCAGGGGCAGTGTTAAGGTGGGACCCACACGTTGGCATGTCCGAATGTCAAGGCAGTTGCCAACCGCTAACCTTGTGAATGTGAGGTTCCACCTACTTTTAATTAAAGCAACCACTGCAGCTTCGTTTGTTTTGTATATTTTTTGAACTCAATAAAATTAAATTTATATTTAAATATCAAAAAAATTTTAAATATATGTTTATTTTTTAAAATTTAAAGTATTTGAGTATCAAGAACTTAAATTTTTAAAGTTCTCATCTCTTTTTAAACTTTTGATACTCGGATATTTTTGTTATAGTAAAAACTAAAATTCTATCTCTTATATTTGAGAAAAAAAATCATAACTTCTTCATTTGATATCCAATTGAGATGTTTTTTTCTTACTGTATTCCTAATGAAGAGAGGAATAAATCATGATCTACATTGCATATTTTTTAAGATCATTAACATTAGGATTTTATTAGATTTATTAATAAATCAAAAACTATCTTTACTACCTCTCCAAACACAAGTTTTAATTTTATTTCATACTCAGATTAAAACTTAAATGCACATTCAAACATCAATTCGATAACAATTCAAATCATTAACTCAAATCCTAATTCAAATCACACTCTCAAATTAAATCACTAATTTAAATCTATTTACCAAACGGTATGTTACGTGTTTGTATAGCATTTAAATTTTTTGTTTAATTTTTATGTCTAAATGATTTCTAACCAATTATATTATGACATACTATTTGAAAAGTTTGAAATAGTATTTAATTGCTTTTATATACTTTTTATTAAATGACATGCTATAATATGATTGGTTTGATACTATTTAAAAAATAAAAAAGTGGACAAATGATTCAAATCCACTTGTATGATAACCTTATTTTAAAATATATTTGACATCATTTATGAATTTGACGATATTTTGTATCATTTTATTACATTACATAATAAAATGTTACAATGAGAAACTTGTCAATTTGGTTAAGGCTTATCTTTTATGTGACTAAAGCATCAACAACTTGGGGATTTATGGTGGCACATGAAAGATACATTGATAAGAAATCCATTTTAAACTTTAGATCTGTATTCAATTCTATGAATTTTATATAATTTTTTATTTTATTTTAATTCTATGAATTTTATATAATTTTTTATTTTATTTTAATTTTGACTAAATTTAATGTTTTAGAAATATATTATTGATAGGGGCACACAAAGACACTCAAAACTTTTGAATTTTTAATATAAAAATAGCAAGAGAAAACAACAACTTGTTCTCTAAAAAACGACAACTTGTGACAAACAGAAAACAACAACTTATTCTCAAAAAAACGACAACTTGTGACAAACTGACATTTAATGTGAATGTATGTTTGGGAAATCTGTTAGAATTTGAAAAGACTCAAACATTGTAGCATACGAGAACTTTACACTGTTGATAAAATACATTGATAAAAATTCTATTTTAAACTTTAGATCTGTATTAAATTCTATGAATTTTATATAATTTTTTATTTTATTTTAATTTTAACTAAATCTAACGTTTTGGAAATGCACTATTGATAGGGGTCCTACAAAGAGACTAAAAACTTGAATTTTAATATAAAAATAGCAAGTGAAAACGACAATTTGTTCTCTAAAAAACGATAACTTGTGACAAATAGACATTTAACGTGAAGGGTGTGCTTAGAAAATCAGTTAGAATTTAAAAAGATTTAAATATTGTAGTATGTGAGAGCCTTACACTGTAGTAAACTACTATAGCATGTGAAAATTTTACATTATAGCAAACTAAACTTGTGTTTTCTAATGTGCTTCCAAACGAAGCAAAGAGCTAAAGGACACGTGTCATATTTATAATGGCTGTCACGTAATGAATTTGGAGAAATAAGAGGCTGCTTGGTATTGTTTTCAAAATAAGTGAAAATGTTTCGTTTTGAAAAATGAAAATTTTTTAAAAATTATGCTGAAACTGTTTTTAAAATTTTTGCATCAAAAAATGTACGAAAACATTTCTAAAAATTATGAGAACGAAATCAAACGGATTTGTGTTGGTTTTGAGCTTAACAAAAAATTTTAATAGGTTATTTGGCAAGTATAATTAGAACCAAAATTTTTGGTTCAAAACATTATTGCATGTGAGAGTTTTATATTGTAATTCCTTAAAATAAAAATAAACACTAGTTATCTTTCCAATTAATTTTTAACACCTAATTTAATTATTATGTTTCGACTCTTTAGTTTTTATTTATGTGATTAGATTAGATTACATTGTGTTGCAAATAATTATCGAAGGGAGGATGAGGAATTAAGGACGGTAGATCTAGACTTTAATGTTTTAGACAGACAAATGAATAAAGTTCTTGCTCCCAATGTTGAATCTTGTGGGCAAACTTACGACGTGTTTACTGACCATAAAGCTTAATTTAAGAATTTAAATTCTAGTGTTTATTTTTATTTTAAGGAATTAAACGATTTGAACCCTATCTATAAATAAAGAACCTAATATGGGGGAACTTATCTCCCTCTCCATACTACAGAATTGAAATCCTTTTTCTTCCAAAAAAAATAACGTAACCATCTCTTTTACCAAAATTAACCCTACTTTTTTTTTTTTATAAACCCTTTAATAGAATTTTGAAATCTATTTCCAAAGAATTAAATTTTTCTTCTTTTGGAACTTCCTATTTTTTTCAAATTTCTGATAATCAAACATGCCCTTAAAAAAGTTGTTGAATATTGTGAAAATACCTAGCAAATTTGCATGTGATAATTGGCGTTTGTTGCAATTCGTATAGGCCGGGTTCCATGTTGTTTCTCACAATGAGAAAGCCTTCACACGGTCGGATGCACCATGTGATTTTTTTTTAAGTGAGATGCATGATTGTTTAAATACTCGAGAGAGTCGGTGCAAATTAAAGTCGTCCTATATATATATATATATATTATTAATTTATTTTTTTTTTGTGATGATCCACACCTTTCGGTTTTCGGAGCCCACTACGAGAGATAGAACCGTTTATATAAAAGACCCCTCAATTTCTATAGAATTTATCCGATTAATCCAAAACCGACCCTTTTTTTGTTCACTAATACAACACTGTTTGTACGTTCATAAAACAATCAATTTTCTTAAGTGTAATCTTTAATACTACAAATGTTGGGTACTATATTTATTAAGTGTTAAACTATAGCAAATTAATTGTAACACAAACCTATGAATCACGTGACATTGGTGAATAAAAAATATTACAGATGTCTGACCCAAGACATTCATATATATTATAATTCTATATAATCTTATATATTTTCACACATATTCATGAACATAATATTTTTTACTCAAAGTACTTATAAATTTGTTAAGATGAGTTGTCTAAACCCTTTTTTTAAGGATTGGAACTTTTTTTAAAAAAAAAATTGTAGAAGAAAATAAAGTAACAAAAATGGTTAAAAATGTAAGAAAAAAAAAACAGTTAAAATCGCAATTGCCATACAAGAACTTAGTTTTAATTATTTCTTTTCCTGCTTGGAATGCATGTTCAAAGTACACATCTCTCACAGTCATACTAGTTCCATTTAGTTAATTGATGTCGTTGTCAACACATAAGTATCTCTTGCTACGACTCTAGCATACGTAATTGGCAGTTTCAACAAGTGCAATATACAGCGTATTAGAATTATTTTTACTGTAGCATTGAGAAAACTTTACATTATAGTAATTTTTTTATTATTAATATAACATGTGAGAGTTTTATACTATTTATAACTAAAAAGATAGTTTAAACCACAACTGTCAAACACACTATTTTACGTGACTAATCAATTACCAATTGAGAGCATTTTGGGTCCGTTTGGTAAATGGATTCGAATTAGTGATTTAATTTGAGTTAGTGTGATTTGAATTAGGATTTGAGTTAGTGATTTGAATTGTTATTCGAATTGACATTTGAATGTGTATTTAAGTTTTAATCTGAGTATGAAATAAAATTGAAATTTATGTTTCGAAAGATAGTAAAGATAGTTTTTGATTTATTAATAAATCTAATAAAATCTTAATGTTAACTATCTTAAAACCAAGAAAAAAAATATTAATAAAGATTTAGGGGGTGTTTGGCAGTAGTGGGAACCACTCAGTTCTCACCACAATCTCAGTTATGAACAGTGTAAAGCTCTCATATACTACAGTAACAATAAAAAAATATGCTACAGTATAAAACTCTCACATGTTACAGTAAAAGTGGTTCCCACCATTGGTTTCCACTACATTTCCAAACACCCTATTAAAAAAAAAGAGAAGAAAAAGTATCGAAGGGTGAGTCTACGGGAGAATGAAATTATGCTCCACGGGTGGGAAATAATTAGATGGCTGAGATTTTATGGAGCAAGTGTGAGGCCTACTAACTATTTTATGTAAAGAGTGTTGGGCTGCACTAGATTTTTTTCCTCATGGACGATACTTTGCTTTAAACAAACCATATTTTCTTATTTATATTTTAAACAATCAAACCAAACAATGTCTTCAAAATTGGACACATGAACAAAAATACAAACCATGAACCAAAAAACCCAGATCTAGAACAGGGACAAACAAACCATAAACAGCTCATGGGATGGTCGCCCTTCAGTGGTAACCAATCTGCTCTTGGGCCTTGCCTAATAAATAAATTCACATTTCAGTAGCAAAAAAAAAAAAAAGGGGTTAATGGGACACGTGACCTTTTTTTATTTATAGAATTTAAATATGTCTGCAGTTCATGAATATTCTCTATATGTCACAATGTCTATGTATAAAGACATTAATGACCATAATAATGATATTATTAGTTTTAATTTATTTTTCTAGAATAACTATAATATACGTATTTAAGATTTTAAACAGATTATGATTTCATTATATTTGAAAAAAATCCCTAAAATTAGGGTGTTTGTTGCTTAAATTCAAATTTGTATCTAAAATAACGATTTTAAAATTCCCTAAAATGATGGAATTTTTTTATCGACAAGTTAGATTTACCGACAACTTGGAATTAAGGTGTTGTAATTAAATTAATGATATAGTTTTACTGACAAATTGAAATTAAGGTGCTATAATTAAATTCATGACACAGTATTATTAAGTCTTTTTATGTATCTTACTGTTATATAATTGATATATTATTAAGTTAATGATACTCACTGGTTATATAATTGATATATTATTAAATTAATAATACGTAATAATAATGATACGTAATGACATTCATTTCTTAAGACTTCAAGTGAATGATATTTCTTTTTTTTTTGTGATATGTAATTAAATTAATGAAATAGTATTGATTAAGTCTTTTTGTGTATCTTATAGGTTATATAATTGTTATATCATTAAATCAATGATACATAATAATAATGATACTAAATGACATTCATTTCATTTTTTTTAAGACTTCAAGTAATAATAATAATGCATCAATATAATATGTTAAAATAAGAAATATACGTGTATATTTTTCCCTAATTTAACTATTCGACAAATAAGAAAATTTGTTATAAAAATTTAAATACATGATAATACTTTAGTTAGAGGGTATTTTAGGGTTCTAAATATATGAAATTTAAAAAAAAAAGAATATATAAGTGATATTTACATAACGAAGACAGATATTAATTCACTCCTTAAAAAATGAACAGATTATGTAATTTTTATGAAAAAAAAGAGCCAAATCTGCAACCAACACCTTTATTGCTTCATATATTGAAGCCAGAAAATCAGAAAAGAAGAAGAAGAAAATCAGAAAAGAAGAAGAAGGAAGATCTATTTCATTCATTAAAAAAGAAATATCTAATTACAACTAACATCAAAATAATTACACAAATTAATTTCACAAAATCACCTTTTTCTTCTTGTTTATCTTCTTTTTTTTTTCCCAACAAAAGGAAATTTCCCTTTGGAAATAAAACAACAAAAAAAGGTTTTGTTGAGAAATTTTGTTTCCCATTAGGTTGTGGCCTACATATTAAATATAACAATTATATTATGGCTATTTAATTATAGCGGGCTATTTTCAGTGATCTATTTATGGAAAGCCTATAGGCTACTAACCGGATACGGATTTAATGAGTGGATCCTCAATACTGACCAAACTAAGTTTTATGAGATCTTAGTAGAAAAGGATATAAAATCATCATAGGTTATAGTTCTCAAGACATAAAATTATTATATAGCTTTCTCCTCTCACCATTAAGAAAAGAAAGTACCCATTGAAGAACTAAGATGATTTGATTGAGAAAGACAATAACCCATTTATCATCATCACAATAATTCCGCACAAGAATTGGTAGTTGCTTCCATGAATACATATATTTATTCCTTAATCCAGTTTCATGATAATTTGGCATGATATGATTCTAACACTGTAATATTCTTATTATGTATCAGAGTGGTTATCATGTTAGATTATTAGGATTGTTTCACATAAATTGTTTTCTATTCTCTCTCTATTTTGAAATTTTCTGGATAGAATTTTTTTTTAATGAATTGGGATTCTTGCATGATTTTTTTTTATTGAGAACTGTTGTTTTAACTGATCCATAGTGATTGTGGGTTATTGAGGATTAAGAAATAGAGTTTTCAGTGTTTTTTGGATTTTTTTTATACGGCTTTTTATCGCAATTTGTGATTTTTGAGATGATTAGTGTAATCGTCGAAGCCCTGTGGCGTAATGTTGTGAAGAATTGTAGTGCCGCAGGCGCCCCATGGAAGGTAGCACTGCAGACAATATGAAAAGTCATAGCGCCGCGGTGCTCCAGCATTTATGCAAATTAAAAAAAAATAAATTTAAAGGAATTTTTTCAAGAAAATTATTTTAGTTAAAATTAAAGATTATAATTTACACTATTTATGTCCTATATTTTTTATTAGATTGATTGAAACAACATGTTGCCATAGTAACCTCTATTGCGTAGAGAAATTTAATTAGAAATATAAAGATGTTTGTGCGTCTATTATTTATGCGAATTGTGACCGACTCAAAGGAAGGTTACAGTTTAGCCAAATAGTAGACACACTTATTAGTAATAAATATGTGACAATTATAAAGCTTCCCATGTGAGCAATAGTTGGCCCAAAGAAGGACAATTGTTTGACAGGACTTATTGTCACTGTTTGATTACTGTGTTGAGAATACCACTTACAGTTGATGTCTCTGTCTAAATACTAGACATCAACGTTGTGCTAGGTTTCTTGAGATGGGTCCTCCAATTTTGTCTTGCTATGTCATTTGTTTGTTTTATTATGACATGTTTTTTGATTGTGAATATGTTGTTTTTATCTTGTTCTCTATTAAGTTTCTATTGCTACTGCTACAAATGTTTCTGCTCAAGTCAATAATATCCCAATGCTGAATGAGACAAACTTTAAGCTTTAGAAAGAGAACATGAAAATCATTCTTGGATGTATGAATTTAGACCTTGTGCTAAGGGAAGAACGTCCCACTTTTACTATGAAAAACACAAATGAAACTAAAACTGAGAAGTGGGATCGCTCTAATCACATATGTCTAATGATAATGAAACGCTCCATTTCGGAGGCGTTTTGGGGCTTTATTACTAAGAGCAGTATTGCTAAGAAGTTCTTTGAAGAAAGAGAGCAATATTTTGCTAAAAATAAAAAATCGAAAACACATATCCTTTTGGCTAAACTTGTTTCCATGAAGTATAAAGGAAAAGGGAACAAAAGGGGAGTATGTCATAAAGATGTCTCCTCTCGCTTCAAAACTTAAGTCACTAAAGGTAGAGTTGTCTGATGAGTTGCTCGTGCATTTAGTTTTAATATCCATTCCTGCACAATACGAACAATTCAAAGTGCACTAGAAGGCCCAAAAGAACAAATAGGCTCTTGATGAGCTCATATCTCACTGTGTGCAAGAAGAAGAAAGGCTTTAGCTAGAGAAGACTAAAAGTGTTTACTTAGCATAAACCTCTCAGAACAAGAAAAAGAAGAGAGCTAAGGACGCTGCATAATGAGCACCTTGGTATAAACAAAAGAAGCATGATGATGAATTTAATCTCTTTCATGTAACCCGTTTCTGTTTAGTTTATTGGTTCGAATTGTGTTAATTTAAAATTTCTGGTTTGAACATAAAAATCCGAGTTGTGTAGTTTAAATAGTTGTTCGAACTAGTGTTCGGACATACAGCTAAAATGTTAATTTGAAAAAGATATCCAATCTGAAACATGAAAAAATTCTCTAATCAAAGAATAAATATGAAATATGTAAAAATAAGTTATTTAATTAAAAAATAATATGAAAAAAATAGTGTTAAACTATAAATACAAATGTCTATGAGTAAAGTCGCTATTCAATATGAACTCAAAATGTTAAAGTAGAGGGGGCTTAAATTTTAAGTTGGGCAGTTTAATCCTATTTAAACTACTAGTTTAATTCGAATTGAAAGCTTCACCAAACACCAATTTATATTGTAATAGTCGTTCAAACTAAGCCCAACCTAACAGAGTCATATATCTTCACGCACCGCCTTGTGCACCAGAGAAGTCGAGCTCATGTGACAATTTGCTTGTGTGATGCTCTGCAAAAGGGATATGTGATGGTTGACACGAGAGAAAAAAGGCCAAAGAACTACTTTGTTGCCATAAGAGAAGTAAAAGGTTGGAGGCGGAGTCCGACGGCATGAGGGCGAAGAAAGAAAAAAGAATACGACAAAAAAGATGTAAGTCATAACGGACAAACATATTTAATCTAAGCAGACAAATAGATAATCACAAAAACTAAGTTGTTTAGACAAATAAGACAATAACAATGTTAATAATCAAGATAATCATAAGAATAAGTAAAGAGATATGAATATAAGATGCAATTATTTCACATGGCTAGAAATCCAACCTAGTAAAAAACCACTAATGCTAAGCACATTAACTCGAAATATGAGATTTTTATTACTTCAAGTTACGATTACAATGTATGTAATTGGAATTATGAAATATCCTAAACACTATACCCTTTTTAAATTCACAAAGTCACCCTTTTACAAGTACCCAGCTTGTACGGTCACTGATTTATTTTTGTTTTTTCTAGTTTTAATGGTATTTACTTGTCGCTGGCAACATTGTCGGTGCTAGTGATGTCTGATAACGTCGCTGGCAACATTGTCGGTGCTAGTGATGTCTGATGACATCACCGGTAAACCGAGGACAAGCCAGCGATGGTGAAGAGAGACATGCAAAGGAGAGAGAGAAGGAGTGGAGAAAAACATATCCTAATAGGGCACAGAAAATCTCCTGATGGAATATGAAAAATATCCTGGTGGCCTGTTCATTTTTTTTATGATATGGATGTTTATCACTGGACTAAGGCACCGTGGCCTGTTCAGGTATGAATTTAGATGTTGCTCAAGACTAATGTAATTCAACATTTGGAGGCCTCTTTTGTGCCACTTTCATTTTTTTTTTTAATTTTTTGATCTTGCAAACAACTTCTTGAGAAGATTATCGAATATGTTAGTACCAAATGAGATAGCAAATCAATTGTCATTTTTTTCAATTAGTGATATAGTTGTAACATGTTGCATTTTACATGTTAAAATTTAATAGCTCATTTGTTACAACATTTGGTACAAAAAAAAGCATTACCAAGGAAAAAAAAAAAGATGGTGCCAGCAACAAAGCCTCAGGCAATAGCTGGGTGAATTTTAAGAACTGGGAACTGATGATTTTGCTTGAATTATATATACTGAAAATTTGGCAGTGGTATCCCGGCCATATTGCTAAAACCGAAGAAGAGCTTAAAGAACAGCTAAAGTCGATGGACGTGGTGATGGAGGTGCGAGATGCGAGAATTCCCATGTCAACTAGTCATCCACAGGTTAGAGCTTCTTAATGCAGGTTTAGTAGTTACTAAGTTAATTGGTGCTAAGATGTTTGGTTGAAGATAAGTCCATTGAATATTTGGGTCATTTAATTTGTATTTGTGATGCTAAGAACAATTGCTTTTAGTCGGGTGCAAACTTGAATTTGTGGGAAAGCATTACTTAAGAGTGTTGAACGCTGAGGCCAACCACTTGGGACTTGATATGGTACCGAACTTTCTTGATGATTAACTTTTTGTATAGTTTCTCATGAAGAGATGGTTTCATGGGTTGGTAGTAGGAAAAGAATTTTGGTGTTGAATAGAGAAGACATGATATCTACGGCAGACCGGAATGCTTGGGCAGCTTGGTTTGCAAGGCAAGGCACAAAAGTTGTCTTTTCAAATGGCCAACTTGGAATGGTACTTTTCCTTTGTTTGGTAGGAAGACTAGAACATAGAATTAGAGTCCTTATTGCTTTTCCATAATCATGAATATATTAGGAGAATATAATTGCTACCACATGGTAAGTGCAGGGGACGATGAAGCTAGGCCGGTTAGCCAAGGCTTTGGCTGCAGGTGAAAATGTCAAACGCAGGGCAAACGGACTGCTTCCTCGACCGGTAGGTTTCATTGTAATTGTATGCCAATCCTATTTTATTTATTTTACTTCTCTTGCAAAGCAATGGCCTTTTGTTCTCTCTCTCTCACTTTGTGTATTAGATCTTCTCTTTATTGGTTTCTTGAATAAGAAACTGAAAAAACTGTTTATGAGCTATCATTTTCAGCTGTTTAACTACTTTTTACATATCACTTTTGTACAAACAGGTTCGAGCTGGAATAGTTGGGTATCCAAATGTCGGGAAATCCTCTTTGATCGACCGTTTGTTGAAGCGACGGATGTGCCCAGCAGCTCCAAGACCAGGGGTTACAAGAGAATTGAAGCAAGTGTTTCTCTTTTTGTTAATTAAATTTTGATGGAAAATCACCTTGTAAACTTGTAACTTTTGTGCTTCCATGAAAAATCTAGGCAACTGAGGAAATTTCAAATTCTTAAGTGTCAACGTGGTTAAGAGAGTACTGAAATTTGTTAAAGATGTTTAATCTGGAGATTTCAAGAATTGTGGCTAATACAACAAAGCGTAGAGAAATAGGTGTATATATTCTTCTCATATTGTGATAACTTCATGACTACTGATGGTTTCTACTTCTCATACCAAACCAAGACAAGGCAAAGAAAGCAAAAAGTTTCATGTGATCCCATACATATGCAACATAACAAAGATGAAACTCTTGATCTAATTTATTTACTTTTTGTTTTTCTTGAACTCTTTCTGGTTCGCATTGAAGGTGGGTTCATTTTGGGAAAGATCTTAAATTGCTCGACTCTCCTGGTATAATTCCCATGTGGATTAGTGATCAGTCTGCAGCAATAAAGCTTGCAATATGTGATGACATTGGAGAAAGATCCTATGATTTTGCTGACGTTACTGCAATTCTTGTACAGATGCTAACAAAGATTCCGTCAGTAGGTATACCCTGAGGTGCCCTTTTAATGTCTTTTTTAAAAAATTCATCATGGTAGACCCGCAAGATCAGCTTCATTGCTTCGTCACCTTTACGGCCTAGATTGAATAATTTCACAGATGAGTAGAGTTTGCAAGTAAATAAATTTCTTCTGCTCTCTTTCCTCAACTGTTGAGAGAGAATCAGTTATCATTTTAAATTTTTTTTTCTTAATCTCCTTTGGCCTGCAATCCCCATTTCCGGAGTGGATTACTAATGTTTTGATAAACAAGTTTAACTATCATAAATCAGGATCTATTTGTGCTTCATATTTTATGTTGTTACCAGGTATTGAGGCTCTTCAAAAACGCTACAAGATTGATGTGGATGGTCACAGTGGAAAAATGTATGTCCCATCCGTAGTTACTTTCAAATGAAGATTTGCGTACCTACAGATTTGTTTAATCTTTTTTTTTTTTTTTTGGTAATGTCTTTGGGTTGTAAGCATAAGAAGAGAAACTTTTAAGCCTGACTGGAAAATCAAATATACTGTTTTTCTCGAAAGAGTTCGATTGGCCTAAAATGGAAAACAATAAATTTATGTCATGCCCTTCATTTCTTTTGGATGGTAAACTTGTTGCTGGTGTTGAAATATGCAGATTTATTCATAAGCTTGCACTTCAGTTGTTCAACGGCGACGATAACCAAGCAGCATCCCGGGTATTGACAGATTTTCAGAAAGATAAGTTCGGTTGGATTGCATTAGAGCGGCCACCACGGTGACAAACTTTGTCAGACGACGACGACATGGGAGTTGCAGTTTCAACATTAACAAGGAAATACAAACATGTACTGGTTGAGAATGTGATTGGTGTACCATTCCAGGCGTTGAAGATGATTTGTCACTAGATGCCCGTGATTTTTGGGAAGTTGAGCGAAGAGTCAGGATGTTTTTCATCTTTTGATTCCACTCTCAAGAAAGTGGTTGTTAAGAAGATTCGTCCCTGGTAATTAGCCTATCTTTTTCTCCATCTTGTAGAAGTGTATATATTGCTGTCTTTGCTTCAGTTTGAAGTACTATGATCATCTCACATGTAATATACAGTAATAATCTAATGGACTTTGGAAAAGCATTCCTAACAATTCGCTTTCTCCTACTTATTTTGGTTTATTATAATTTATGTTCAAATGTAAATGGCTGATTCAATCAACAGTGTAGCAGTTCTGGTACAATTTTATTGCAACATAAAGCACTTCTTTTGTGCTTTTTCGCCCCTCATGTCTGCAATATATCAATTTTTTGGCCTAATTTGGTATGAAAGTCCTTGAATCAATCTAAAGTAAGTTTTAGCTTCAGAGCCAAAAATAAAAAATAAAATAAAATAAATAAAAGTGAAGAGTTTTTAGCTTTTCCCATGTGTTTTATAGGATGTTTGACAAATTGTTTGAACTGAAAAAATTAATTCAAATGCTGTAACATGTTAACGCTTTATACTTGCTGTCTATTGCTTTATTGTACTATGTGAAAGCTTTACATTATTATTGCTTTGAACTAATGTACCAAACACCGAGAAAAGCATCATAAAATTTCAAGTTGAATATGTTCTTTACCTCCTTATGAGTTATGACATGATTTTAGTATCCCTTTGCTTTGATTTAAAGGAAAAAACAAAAAACAAAAAACAAAAAGAATAAATAATGAAAAGAATAAAGAAGAGCAAAGCTCACATCTCACCAAGTTATCTTTTTTTTTTTTTTAAAGCAAGAAATTCGTTTACACTTTCTTCCCCCCTAGATTCTCTCAAAAGAATGATGCTCCCAATACAATACAACTATACAGGAATGGACCCTATTCAAATAGGACTATAACAAAGGTTATATTACAAAAGATAAAAGCTCAAAACTAATTGGCAGCTCAGCAATTACACTAAACAAACCAAATGGCTAATTAATTGTACACCAAATATTTAATAAACCAATCTTGCTATCTGAACTTGCCATATCAACAGTTGAATTGAATTACTTTAGCCAAAGCCTTCAAGAGGTTCTGTGCACAACTCTCTCACCGAGCTGCACCAAAGTACCCGCTTCGGTTCATTTTCAATCTTCAAATCTAGTAACCTGCCAAGCCGGGCCGTGTAGCTTGTGATGCCAGCCTTTTGCAAGATTAACCAGTCTTCCAAGGACTGCCGAAGCATTAGTCTCATAATCATCCAATACTAGGAAAAGGGTCTCTATATGTTACAATCAATATGAGAAAATGTGTTGTGAATTGCTATGAACCTCAAATCTTCTGGTCGTACAGAGCAGTTCATAATGTAGATTTCACATCCAACTCTTCCTGCTTTGCTTGGAGGACCATGATACTGCAACGTAATCTTTTTGTAAGCCAGAAAACAAACAGAGATTCAAGGTTAAAAAAGTTCCACAAAGACCTCATGACTTGGCGATGAAAACGTTAAAGATCACTAAGAGGTGTCAAAGCCATGTCCGGAAACTTATAAACTTGAACATGAGAACAACAAGGGTCTCATGAATAAGCTTTCTGCTGGCATGGACAGCGAGCGTCATTGTGAACTTGAGAGTTGGCTTATCATTCGGTCATTATTTCCATTGAAGTAGTTAGGTCCTTGTCTCTAGTTGTACCTAGAATTGATGCAAGATTTTCATTGATAATCTCATTGGGTCCAACAGTTACTAAGGGGGACTGGGGAACATATCCCGCCTTTCTAATCTGTATTGTCAAACCTTCAAGAGCATCATATACATCCGCTGATTGATGATGGGACTGATCACCTGCAGAAAACGTATGAATAGTGTTATCAACTTCAATCCAACTGCATCCAGGGCTCATCCTGAGCCACATATCTTTGATTTCCATCCTAACTCTAGTAACTTCATCCCATTTTCCATAATCTTCATAAAGGTTTGAGAGCAGGATTCTGTAGCCAATGTTTGTTGGATCAAGTTCCAAGATTTGATCGGTAACAACTTCAGCCAATCTTTTATCCCCATGACTTTTGCATGCTGCAAGCAATGATCCCCATATTCTATCATCGGGAACACAAGGCATGGCCAGAATCACATCATATGCCTGCTTTAGGTGACCTGCTCGCCCTAAAAGATCAACCATACAAGTGTACTGTTCGAGTTGAGGTTCGAGTTTGTAATATTCCACCATACTTCTGAAGTATTTAAATCCCTCTTCAACTCTCCCGGCATGGCTGCAAGCACAGAGAAGAGCTGTAAAAGTTGCATGGTCAGCTTTCATCCCTGATTTTTCCATTTCTTCAAATAAGGCAAAAACTTCATCTGCATGGCCATGCATGCCTAATCCAAAGAAAACCGAATTCCATGATACTTGATTCTTTTCAGGCATTTTTTGAAATATAGTCCACGAACTATTTACATCCCCACATTTTGCATATGTGGCCATAAGAGAATTGCTGATTAGAACATTGGAGCCAAACCCCTGCCATAATAAATAGCCATGAACCTCCTTGCACCAGGTAAGGGCCGACAAATGAGCACAAACCGAAAGAACACATGCACTTGTTACAGTATTTGGTGAGATTCGTTCAAATTGCATCTCGTGAAATGCTTTTAAAGCTTCATCTGGACATCCGATTTGAACATACCCAGATATCAAAGCATTCCATGAGACCAAGTCTCTGTCAGGTAGCATGTAGAAGATCTTTTCAGCAGACTCAATATCTCTACATTTAGCATACATATCAACTAAGGCACCGCCAATGAAAACATCTGAGTCAAACCCTGATTTTACTACTAGCCCGTGAATTTCCAAGCCTTTGGATTTTAAAGTCAAGGATGAACATGCTCGCAAAGCGGCCAAAATTATGACAGAATCAGCAAATCCATCTTCCATTTTGTAGGTGTGAAACAAGTCTAATGCTTCAGTGGGAAGACCACTTTGGGTACAATTTGATATCGCAGCACCCCACATGACAGTATTACGATTCTCGGAGATTTTGAAGATCTCTAACCCAGCTTTTGTATCTCCACATTTGAAATACATGTCTGTAAGTGCTGTTTCAACTCTTACATCTTTCTCCAATCCAAGGCAAATAGCCAATCCGTGGATTTGCTTTCCTACTGTTAAATCCAGCAACCCCGAGCATAAAACTAAAACAGCAACCATAGTAGAAGAATCTGGCAATATGCCACTTGCCAACATCTCTAAGAACAACTCCAATGCCTGTGACAAATACCCATTGGAGACATAGCCCATAATCATGACATTCCACACCACAACGTTTTCTCTGATATCCTCCTTATCAAAAACGCCGTCAAATATGTACCTGGCATTCTTTACATCCCCACATTTCATGTAAATGTCCGCCAATGCACTGATTAAGCAATCATCACCCATGTGCAATCCACTCTTCAAAACAAAAGCATGAATCTCTTTCCCACAAAGTAAAGATTCAAGTGCCGAGCAAGATGAGAGAGCTGAAAGGCAAGCCACCCTACTGGGAAGCACTCCATGTTCTCTAATCATCTGACTAAACATTCTCAAAGAGCCCACAAAATCTCCCGAACGACAAAACCCAGATATCATCGTATTCCACAAAACCGAATCCTTTTTGGGCATGTTCCAAAACAATTGAACAGCATCCCTAACCTCTCCGCACTTCCAATACACACCTAAAAGCGAATTCGCAACGTAAATGTCGTCCAAAACTCCTAATTTCATCAAATGCACTTGAATTTCTCTAACTTTTTCTACGTCAGAAACCTCTCCAAAAGCCTTGATCAACACGGGGAAAAACCGAAATTCCTCAAGTGGAACACTACACTCAAGCATTTTAACAAACACCTTTAGTGCATCTTCAGGAAATCCATTGTCAACACAAGCCCTAATTATCTCACCAGACATTGAAAAATCGATTTGGGATTGATTAGAGGGTAATACCGAAGTTACTAAGATTGAAATCGGAGATGCCATTTTTGTCTGGAGTCTAAATTTAGAAAGAAATTTTCCAAACTTGGAATGGTAAGATACAAGCCAGGGTTTGAGTGAACCAAAAGAAGCATGTCTGAGGTTATGGCGTATCCTCACCGATGGTATTGGAAGATCGTGGTGGACCCCACTATGTGGTCTGAGCATTGCCATTCTTCTGAGAAAAGATACCAATTTTCCTGTGTACCAAACAGAAAATGGTAAGTTTGACTTGGGAACCGAAATGGCAAAACTTTAGCTTCCGACCAGGGCTTGTGAATAAATCTCATAGGAATCTTAAATCAAAGCTAAAAACCACTGCCATAACCAAAAGGTTCAAAACCAACAAACAGAAGAGATTGCAACAAGAACCAGGCGACGAAGCTTCAAACCATAAAGTTGAAACATTCATCCATTAAAATAAAAAAAATCCATTCATGTTCCGTACAAACAACCTGTAGTCTCTAAAACAACAAAGGACGAGAGGCTTAACAGACTCGTTGGTCAAACGACGACGATGTCTCTTTGAACCAACAACGTTAGTTTAAGCTAGAAATTTACACCACTATTCCTTGAACTTTTGATTTCGGTATGTTATGCCTTTCAACTTATAAATTTGTATCAAATTGTCCTTTATTAATAACAATATTTGTTTTTTTATATTAGAATTAACATCTAAATTCAAAGCTTATTAACGACATAAATACAAATGTCAATGGGTCCGATTTGGGCAGGGTGGGCAGATTTTCAGACAACCCGTGCCCACCCACATTTGGAGCCACCCAACAAGGGAGGTGGTCATTGGGTACCTGCGTTGCCCTGTAACCCGTGATTTTTTTTTTTTTCAAGAAACCGGAACTGAAAGACATTTGACTGCACATTTATTATATGTTTTTTACATTATCTTTCTAAATTGAAAGATTAATAAAAAAAAAAAAAAAAAGAGAAGAAAAGAGAAAAATTCATTGTAATCTATTAAAGGGAGATTAGACGCAGTTTTTGGAAAAAAAAAAAAAATTCACTGATCGTATTCGAAAAATGAAAAAAAAATCTCGCTCAAAACTCACGAAACTATACGTGAAAATAAGGCCGATAATTTAGGTCACGATACGATGACACGACACGAACCCGACATGAAAAATACGGGTTAGGGTTAGGAAAATAGGCCTCCGGTTGGAATCGGGTCGAACCCGTCTGACCCGCACAAAAAACGGGTTAGGTTCGGGTCAACTCGAATCAACACGAAATCAACCCGAAATAACCCGTAAAAAATGTGTCGAAAACAGATTGACCTGAAAATTGTTAATCAACTCGTGTAACCCAAATTGAACTCGTGTGACCTTAATGTAACTCATATAACCTGAAATTAATTTTAATGTGTCAAATTAATCTAACATTTATTGTATATCCAACTTGACATGATTCTAATTTCTAGCATATTTGTTTTTGTTAAACTTATACAAAGTTTTGTTAACTTTTTTGATGGTTTTGTTTTGTTGGGTTATTGTTTATTTTGTAGGCTTATTGTTAGGTCTATCGTGTTGTAGGTCTATCGGGTTTAGCGGGTCAGTGTGTCGTGTTAATACGAACATGCACAAGGTAGCATATTGGCAGGTTGCACGGGTCGGGTCGGGTCGGGTCGGGTCAACCCGTCTACACGTCAGGTCGTGTCTAGGTTGGGCTTTTTTTGACCTGTCAGGTCACGGGTCAGGTTCGGGTTGGCATGTTGGCTGTTTATATAAGGGCTCAACCCGACCCAAACCCGACCCATAAACCTGAATTGCCATCCCTACGTGAAAAAATTCAAAACAAGAAATTAATTAAAACAAGCTCAAAACACTAGATCCAATAACTAAAAACAATAATGAACAAAAACATGTGTGAGAGAGATTGCTTGTGACCATTGTACTTGTATTCGGAGTCGACGAAGAAGAAGGGGATTTGCCTTGGGGAAGAGCACTGAGAGTTTTGGTGCCATTAAAACCAACTCCGCTCAACACATAATGAAGCAGCAAAGGCCAATGGTGACCGACGGCTGATGGTTGTCAAAAAGACAGTGGACAAGGGCGACACAGGGCAGATTAGCCAGAGAAGGAGGGGAGTGAGAGTCATTTTCAGGGAGGGGAGCAGGAATTTGTGATTTTTTTTTTTTTTTGATAATGTAACTTCATTCAACTCAAAATGAAAATAGTAAAAGAAAGTTACATAAACCACCCATTATAGGCATCAATGATCTCAAATACTGACTGAATTAACCCGTAAATATCGAATGAAGCATAGGGGTAGAAGATGACGTCGAGACCTAAAGAGTAAAAACCTGCTCAATGTCAAAATTGGAGCTCATCACTGACTCGTTACAAAAAGCCACTACTGTCGATGGACAAAACCAATCAATTGAAGTCACATCTGCCATAGTTAAGGCTCATACAACCCGATATAGATTCAAATCTAGCCGTCCAACACTTCACACAACACTACTACTCAGCGGATAGGAAATACAAACCATATCTATTGTTACACACAAATACAAACCAAAACACAGAAAATACAAACAACCAGGAGAAAACATTGCTTTTATTGAACAAACAAAGTGGTCTCCATAGTAATCTCTAGTTCTAAAATCCAGCACAATCAGCCACCTCAACACCAAATACGCCTTCTTTGATCCTCTGTCTGATGGAGGCAATACATAGTTTCTCCACTGTCGTACCCACGGCTAGCTTTGAGCCACCACATCTCAACCAACAACAGTGACACGAACCCTTCAAGGCCCCTCAATGCTAGTGCCATATAGGTGGCAGCAAAGCCTGCCATGGCCACTCTTGAGCCCAGCCACCAAGACTCCAACCGCACCTCTCGAACCCAGCCCAGGTTCGGTAAAGCACCGTGCACCCCATGGCCACCGTAGACGACTTCTTCTTCCTCGGTGCCAAACGCCAATTAGCGGGAAGACACCAGAACTTGACACACGCACGCTCTGGCCTTCTCCGATCTCGTCACCCCCGACTACACAGACTTTTGCATCATGAAGATGGCTCTTCGATCACTCAATTGAAGAAGGAACAGAGGCCAACGGGCAGATGACGCGCCAGCCTACCGACCGTGGCACTTTCTCTTTCCTCTCGAAAACTTTGTCTCTTGCTTTTTTTTTCTGCTCGACTTTTTTACAACACTTCCAGGAATTTACAGTTTGCATTGGCCAGTGTATGGTACGGGTCTCGACCAACACCGCCTCATAATTCATGAGCTATTTATGCTCCATGCCATAAAAAGGCGTGTGGATTGATTTATGACACTCATCATAGAACTATTTAATTTTATGCCATGTGGCAAAGTAAAAATCAAACAAAAAGTCTAATCATCCCATCTTCATTAGGGGGTTTTTTTTTCCACCCTCCCTAACTTTTCCCTTCTCTCTTTTCCAACCGCCCCTAATTTCCTTTTCTCCCTTTAGCCGTTCACTCCGAAGACGAAAAGCAACATTGCCTTTACCTCTATTCGTCGTAGCCAAACATTGTCGGGTTGTGTTTGACTCTGACCGCGAACAACCACTCATGATCCCCTTTTTTTTATCTCTTTCTCTCTCCTTTAGTCGTGATGACGAAAACAAATCCGCCTCTACCTTTATTCGTCAAGGCCAAACGTTGTCGGGCTGTGTTTTTCACCACCATAGAAAGGCGCAAAAAGGAGATTCGTCTCCACGCAATTGGAAATCTTCCTCGTCGCTACCACAAAGTGGAGAACGCATGATGAGCACCAACTAGTAGGAACTACCTGCCGCGACTTCAAGAGTCCCCTTCAATAGCCACGTGTCGAGCGCCAACCAGCTGGAGCCACACCACAATCACGACGACTTTAGGAGCCATGTGATAGCCAAATCATCTCTGTTCTTCTCCCGAGGCAAATCAGGCATCTCCCACGATGATAGAGGTCCGCCGGAGGTTAGCGAAGTAGCTACCAGAGATTCAAACCTTATTTTCTTATTTTTTTCTATTTTTTTTCATTTGATTATTTTTTTATTATTTTTATTTAATTATTTTGTATGTTGAGGGTATATTTAGTACTAAAAAAATAATTACATAATATGACATGATATTTTTATAATTAGTTTTTTAGTGGCATAAATTAATCCAACTTTTTTTTTTTGTGGCATATATGTAAAGATTCCATAATTCATTAGCTGTGGGTCAAACCTGCCCTATTAGGTGTAGGGTGGTGCATCATTTGCCCTGCCCCATTGACATCCCTAGACATAAATGGCCATATATGCATATTAGCCTCTATATATATATATATATATATATATATATATATATATATATATTTGAAGTGATTAACTTATATTTTTTTATGATTAATATATTTGATTAAGTTTTTGTCAAAATAAAAATTTTAAATTATCTTAGTTTTAAATATAAATATGAGCTCGACTTAAAAAAAAAGGGCCATATGCATAAAAAAAGAAGTTTTGTACTCGACTTACGTGAAACAAATAATATTGCTATCAATAAAGTGATTGTTACAAATTTATAAGCTCGATGTGTAATTTACAAAAATTAAAAAATCAGAAGAGAAATTGCAAATTTACAATAAATTCAAAGGGCAACAATACTACAATCCTTGTTTTTTATGTTTGACCTACTTCCTTTTTTGTCCTTGGACTTTCAAAGATTGTAACTTTTTTTCTTCTAACTTTATTTTGTTAACAAGTAACTCACTTCCATCCAATCCCATTATAGAGATTTGTTTTTACATATCCTCCTAAATTTTGACACTTTTAGAGTGTTTGGGAGCATTGATTAGAACCAATTTTGGTTAAAAACACTGTAACATATGAAAACTTTACACCATAATAATTAAAATTTTTGGTTCTAACTCACATTTTCAAACACCACATTAGTCAATTCATAAATTAAAAGTTTTACATTAAAAATAATGATAAATACTTTGAGGGCAACTTGTTAAAGCGCGAAAGTTTAGGAACAATCACGCTAAAAAATCCCAATTTTTGAACAAATTTTAGTTTTAAAAAATCATATAAATGGCCCTTAAATTATACTATCAGCCTCATTTTAGTCTAAGTTTTAAAATGTCCCAAATTTAATTCTTAATTGTTAATTTGTTTTAGTTTTAGTCCTTTTTATCATTTGGCCTGTTTGCATTACAATTACGTGCGTATTTTGTTTTATATGTTAAATACTATTTTCAATCAACATTATATGCACATGTTATTATCTTATTTATACTAAACTAATAAAAAAGACTAGTTTCATTTGAAAAACCAATTAAAACTTGAAATTGGGACTTAAAAATTGTAGAATATGAGAGCTGTAACAAACTGAACTTATTTTTTAAATAGAATTTCCAAACGAAGTGTAAACTGAGGGCCGTTTGTTTCGAGTATTATTTGGACTCAAATTTAGATTCAAGTATCAATAATCATTTAGATACGTGTTTGTTTCCCCAAAATTTGAATTCTTTGAGTATCAAGAATCTAAGAGCCCGCTTGGTTCGAATATTTGAATAGAGTATTTGAATGAATATTTAAATTTTTGTGAGAGAAAATACTTGTAACACCCCTATGTGGGGGTTAACAGTTTTAAATAAATAAAAATAATTTTAAATTTTATATTATTTAAATCAATTAAACAATGCCCATGGGTCTTTAAACAACAAGAAAAATAAAAATAAATGTTTTAAATACAAACCACAGTTTTTAGTGTAGCACCAAATATATATAATTACAGTCATCATCACCATAGTACAATTCCCAAATAACTTAACACAGCCATAAAAAAAATAATACAACTCTTACATGTTGTAGATAAGTTGTAATTAAACAGGGTCTTCTAACACGAAAACAGCAGGATTGTTTTCGCTTATTCCTCTTCAAATATGTTGCACTGAGTTCCACCTGAGATATGAAGATATGATAGGGATGAGCATCGACATGCCCAGTAGGGAAATCATGACTCACCTTATGGTTTATCCATTACCACATTAAAAACTGCATGGTTAGTAGGTTACATCATATTCCAGATTATAAGGTTTATTATGATCACATCTTATGGATACCGTAGTTAATCATTACCAAGTGTCATAATTACACATTTATACAAATATTACCAATCATCATTGTTCCTAGGTATCCATGTTAAATTGAGTATCACTCAACTCATCGAAACCCAAATGGGCGCACTTGATCACCCTATAAACATTCCAAGGGTGTTCCGGTGAGGGGACATCAAGCCCCGAGTCCTCACCAAATCAATTCCTGTACAGTGTGTTCTGGGACTTTCAACCCAAGGAAGCGTCATCACCTTCCCCCTATTTTACCTTTTTGGGTATTCATGCCCAAGGACGTAACCGCCGCCCTCTTCATGTCTCACCATTTCTCTATATTAAATCATTATTAATAGAGTCAGTTTTCCTAACCATGCTTCTCAATTTATAACATGTGTCAATTCATTATGTTCCTCGCCGTACAATACAAGACGAGTCCATGTCATAGTTTCATATGTGATACTCATATAATATCAGTTCAACATAGATATATATATATTGCGGCAAAACAATCAATTTTAATTCTATAAAAACCTCACAAAAATGAGTAATAGAATCCCTACCTTTCAAGCTTATCAACAATCTTTTAATCCTAGAATCAATTAACGTTAGCTCCACACATCCTTGACCCTAAGGCATGCATAAGGACAATTAAAACTAAAGCACAACGTATAATCACATTCATAAGTGAGTTATGTGTAAACCCGTCTACTAGTGCCATTAAAGTATTTTTATGCATTAAACATGGAGAAAATGCATACTAAAAACTAAGTTTAGATTAAAGAAAACCTACCTCAAAACTTCTTTGAAAAACACCAAAGTTTGGGTTATCAATCAAGCTTGAATTAACTTTAAAACCGCCTCGATCATCGTTGGGAATTATAATTGTCTTGGCCACAAAGAGAGCTTTGTGCTCTATGTCTTTAGTTAGAAATTTGAAGTGAGAAGGGAGAGAATGAGAACTAGAGAAGAAGGTGGTGATAGTTAAATAAAAAGATATCAAAATGCTTAAGAGGAATGAGATGTTTACGGGAAAAAGTTGTAAGAAGAAACAAAAGAGTCTTAAAGGAAAATATCATCTTGTCTCCCATGAAGACTTTTAGCAAATAATGCCAACATAATTGAGGGGATAATTGGAGTGAATTATAGAAGAAGATAAGGAAATAATTAATTAGGTGGTTGAGAAATATCTCCATGTCTTCTATGAATTGACGGAAAATAATTCAATGTCCCCTTCGGATACCTTTAGCAAAATGAGAAGAAGTCTATATAATTGAGCAATAATTTAGGGAGACAAGATTGGTAGAAGTAAGTGTTGGTAAGTTTTGAATGTTTCTTAGGAAGACTTGGTAAGAAAATACTAAAATGGTATTTTTTTTAAATGATCATAAACAACTTAGTAATTTTAAATAGTCACATTTTATTCATTAAATTTTACAAAATTATGCCCGTTAAAAATACGGGTGTTACAGCTCTCCCCTCCTATAAAAATTTCGTCCTCGCAATTTCGTACACTGATTACAATGTTAAAACAAATGTGGGTACTTTTCTCTCATTTCAGATTCAAGTTCCCATGTGGCTTCCTCCACATCATGGTGTTGCCACATCACTTTCACCAGAGGAATTCCACGACGACGTAATAATTTTATTTCATGATCCAGTATTTGAACTGGAATTTCTTCATAATTCGTATCTCCTTGAATTGGCACATCTGTCCACATGATCACATGTGAAGGGTCGGGTTCATACTTTCTCAACATCGATACATGAAACACATTATGTACATGAGACAATTGTGGTGGTAGGTCTAAACGGTATGCCAACGTTCCAATGCGTTCCACAATCTCAAACGGTCCTGTATACCTTGGTGCTAACTTTCCTTTAACACCAAATCGAGATACACCTCGTTTTGGTTTCACTTTTAAGAACACAAAGTCTCCGATCATGAACTCTAAAGGTCGCCTCCTCTTATCTGCATAACTCTTTTGTCGACTTTGAGCTGTCTGAAGACGTTCGCGAATAATCTGGATCTTGTCCGTTGTTTCTCTGATAAACTGAGGCCCAAGTTCAAGACGCTCTTCTTTTTCAGCCCAACACAATGGAGATCTACAAGGTCTACCATATAAGGCCTCATATGGAGCCATTCTAATACTTGCTTGGTAACTGTTGTTATATGCGAATTCAACATATGGCAGCTGTGCAGCCCAATTTGTTCCAAAGTCCAGCACACAAGCCCGAAGCATATCCTCGAGAATCTGAATGACACGTTCAGATTGTCCATCTGTTTGAGGATGAAAAGCTGTACTAAAATTCAATTGAGTTCCCAAGGCCCTCTGCAATCCTCTCCAAAATTTCGACGTGAAACGTGTATCTCTATCGGAAACTATTGACATTGGCACTCCATGCAATGTCACTACCTTTTCCACGTACAATTGACATAATTTTGAGACACTATAATTAGTTCTGATTGGGATGAAGTGGGCTGTCTTAGTTAAACGATCTACAATTACCCAAACGGCGTCATGCCCTATTTGAGTCTTAGGAAATCCAGTAACAAAGTCCATTGTCACATGATCCCACTTCCATTCTGGAATAGGTAAGCTCCTCAACTCGCCTCCAGGCTTTTGATGTTCCGCTTTAACCTGTTGGCACGTCATGCACTTAGAGACAAAGGTTGCTACATCTCGTTTCATTCCTCGCCACCAGTATTGTCGTTTTAGATCCATATACATTTTTGTGCTTCCAGGATGAATAGCAAACTTTGAACGGTGAGCCTCATCTAGCACCGCATGCCTGAGATATGGATCCTCTGGAACAACTAATCTTCCTTTGTAAAGTAAAAATCCTTCTGGCTCAATCTGCCATCCATCCAGTTGTTCTCCATTTTGTATTTGTTTCCAAACCCTACGTAATCCTTCATCGTGCCATTGTCCTTGTTTTACTTTCTGAATTAACGTAGGAGTTGCTATCACATTGAATAAGAAAGCTCTCTCGTTATCTTCATAATATTGCAAGTTGAAGTCGGCGATGGTGACTCGTCTCCAATCTTCCAATGCTAAACTGGCTATACGTCCGTTGTTCTTACGACTTAGAGCATCTGCCACGGCATTCGCTTTTCCAGGATGATATTGGATACTAAAGTCATAGTCCACCATGTACTCAGTCCATCTTCGTTGCCTTAGATTGAGATCCTTTTGAGTAAACAAATATTTCAGACTTTGATGATCTGAATATAGCTCGAACTTTGCGCCATATAGATAACATCTCCAAATTTTGAGTGCGAAAACCACAGCAGCTAACTCAAGATCATGTGTGGGGTAGTTCCTCTCATGGGGTTTCAACTGGCGTGAGGCGTAGGCAACTACTCGTCCATGCTGCATTAACACACAACCCAAACCGTTTCCTGAGGCATCAGTGTATACTGTGTAAGGCTCCTCGTTGTTAGGTATGATCAGCACAGGTGCACTAGTGAGTCTTCGTTTCAGTTCCTCAAATGCTTCTTCACATTTATCATCCCACACGAACTTGACATTCTTCCTTGTGAGTTTTGTTAATGGAGAAGCAATCTTTGAAAAATTCTCTACGAAGCGTCGATAGTATCCAGCTAGTCCGAGGAAACTTCGAATCTCTGACACGTTCTTTGGTCGTTCCCAATTTAGCACTGCTTCAATTTTGGAGGGGTCCACTGAGATGCCTTCTTCAGAGACAACGTGTCCAAGGAACTTGACCTTCGTCATCCAGAAATCACATTTTTCTCTTTTTGCATAAAGACCATGTTCTCTCAACGTTTGTAGAGCGATCCTCAAATGCTCAGCATGTTCTTCTTCGTTTTTAGAATAGATCAAGATATCATCTATGAAAACAATGATAAATTGATCTAAGTACGGTCGAAAGACACGGTTCATCAAGTCCATGAAAGCCGCTGGTGCATTAGTCAACCCGAAAGGCATGACAAGAAACTCAAAATGACCGTAGCGAGTCCGAAAAGCTGTCTTTGGAATGTCCTCTGCTCTTATCTTCAGTTGGTGATATCCGGATCGTAAGTCAATCTTTGAGAAATAGCAAGATCCTCCTAACTGATCGAACAACTCATCAATTCGGGGTAGAGGGTACTTGTTCTTGATAGTCAATCGATTAAGCTGGCGATAATCGACACAGAGCCTCAACGATCCGTCATGTTTCTTCACAAAAAGTACTGGAGCTCCCCAAGGTGATGTACTTGGTCGAATAAATCCTTTTTCCAGTAATTCGTCCAACTGCTTCCTCAATTCCACTTTCTCAGCAGGTGCCATTCGATACGGGGCAATAGAAACAGGCGCTGCTCCTTGAGTTAAGTCGATGACAAACTCAATTTCTCTATCAGGCGGAAGTCCGGGCAATTCATCTGGAAAAACATCTGAAAATTCGTCCACCACAGGAGTGTGAGAGGATAGGTCACTCTTCTTTAGTTCTCCATCTGAAGCAAAGATCGTCCCAAGATTGGTGAAATTCCTTCGTCCTCCAATACAAGCCTTTAGCACCGGGGCTGGCGTCACTGTTCCTGTTTTTGCTTGAAATTCGATGACTTGTCCATTCTTGGTGAATAAAGAGACACGTTTCCTATGACAATCTACTATTGCCTGGTATTTAGTTAGCCAATCCATTCCTAAGATTACATCAAACTCTGTCATAGTTATTACATATAGGTCAGCCGATAGTTTATGTTCTCCTATAACAATACACACTGATTTACAAATTATGGATACTTCAGCTATCCCGCCCATTGGTGTACTAAGGGTTAATGATGAACTACATGTCTCAGTTTCTAATTGTAGTACGGAAGCAAATAACATAGATATAAATGAATGAGTGGCACCAGTGTCAAATAATACATGAGCCCAAGAATGAGACACGTGAATCATACCGTCTACAACTGAGTGATCAGCCTGTTTTCCTTGTCCAGTTGTAGCCGTAATTGCATAAGCTTGTGCTGGTGCTTTTCCTTTATCACTTTTTCCTCGGTTTCCTTGGCTACTACTAGCCTTATTATTATTTCTCCCAGAAAAATATGGCCTTTGATTCACTGAGCCTTGTGGAGTCGGTTGGAAGTTCTGATTAGCATAAAAATTGGAACCCTGTGGCCGCTGTTGATAGTTGTACTGAGGCTGGAACCCTCGAGGTTGAGTTACTGAGACTTGGGAAGCTGGAGTGTTTTGCTGAGGCGCTCCACGATTTTGACTCCCTCCCCAAACAGTGGAGCCAAAATGACTTCCTTGTGGCCTTGGTGCAAAGGATGATTGTGTAGGGCGGTTAGGGCAATTTCTCCTCAGATGTCCCACTTGTCCACAGTTATGACAAGCATACGGTTGGAAACGACCACTGCCAGAAGATCCACCACCAATAGTCACTCCACTATGCTGAATGACTTGCCCTTGTGACTTCTCTTTCTTACTTATTTTCCTTTGACGCCCACCAGAACCCTTATACTCTCCATAGGAGTTATTTAGTTCTGTCTCTGCCCGCTGTGCCGCAGCTACAAGATCAAGAAAATCTGTTGATGGAACAGCAGCTATCATTTGTCTGATTTTCGGCCTCAGGTTATTTCTAAATTTTTCGCATCTCGCCATTGGATCCGATACAGCCCCGGGATTGTAGCGAGACAATTCTATAAATCGAGCATGGTATTCAGCAACTGTTGTATCTCCCTGCACCAGGTTTTCAAATTCTCGCATCATTGCTTGCCTATGGCTCTGAGGAATATAGGTGTTGCGAAAAATGGTTTCGAACTGCTCCCATGTAAGATTCGGCACGTCATAGTCGTCTTTCTGAAGATCCCACCATTCTTCGGCTTTACCCTCAAATATATATGTTGAAAAGCTAACCCAATACTCCCGTGGAATCCTCAAGGTGTCCAACTTCTTTTTGACTGCCTTTAGCCATTGTTCTGCTATGACCGGGTTAGGTTCTCCACTAAATGTGGGTGGTTTCTGCTTCATAAACTCCTTCAACAGAGTTAGATGTCGTTGTTCGGGATCACGAACCTCCACAGGTCTTTGCACATTTTGTAATGCTTGAAGAATTTGTCCTAAATTATTTACTTCTAGTGCAGCTGGCGGGGATTGTGTTGCATGTCGTAGTTGCTCATCTTCTTGAGCTTGTTCCATCGGTTCCGGTTGCTCAACTTCTTGAGCATGTTCAACCGGTTGTGACAGCTCAGACGATTGCATTTGACGTCTTGGTGGCATAGTTTCTACTGGCTGCGAAAATTTAACTAGGATCAGTACCAAATGATGATGACATTAACACCTAACTTTAAAACCATTCCCAAAGATTAATTTTTAAGGTGGTGCTATACCCCCTAGGTTAATCGAACCTAGGCTCTGATACCAAAAATTCTGTAACACCCCTATGTGGGGGTTAACAGTTTTAAATAAATAAAAATAATTTTAAATTTTATATTATTTAAATCAATTAAACAATGCCCATGGGTCTTTAAACAACAAGAAAAATAAAAATAAACGTTTTAAATACAAACCACAGTTTTTAGTGTAGCACCAAATATATATAATTACAGTCATCATCACCATAGTACAATTCCCAAATAACTTAACACAGCCATAAAAAAAAATAATACAACTCTTACATGTTGTAGATAAGTTGTAATTAAACAGGGTCTTCTAACACGAAAACAGCAGGATTGTTTTCGCTTATTCCTCTTCAAATATGTTGCACTGAGTTCCACCTGAGATATGAAGATATGATAGGGATGAGCATCGACATGCCCAGTAGGGAAATCATGACTCACCTTATGGTTTATCCATTACCACATTAAAAACTGCATGGTTAGTAGGTTACATCATATTCCAGATTATAAGGTTTATTATGATCACATCTTATGGATACCGTAGTTAATCATTACCAAGTGTCATAATTACACATTTATACAAATATTACCAATCATCATTGTTCCTAGGTATCCATGTTAAATTGAGTATCACTCAACTCATCGAAACCCAAATGGGCGCACTTGATCACCCTATAAACATTCCAAGGGTGTTCCGGTGAGGGGACATCAAGCCCCGAGTCCTCACCAAATCAATTCCTGTACAGTGTGTTCTGGGACTTTCAACCCAAGGAAGCGTCATCACCTTCCCCCTATTTTACCTTTTTGGGTATTCATGCCCAAGGACGTAACCGCCGCCCTCTTCATGTCTCACCATTTCTCTATATTAAATCATTATTAATAGAGTCAGTTTTCCTAACCATGCTTCTCAATTTATAACATGTGTCAATTCATTATGTTCCTCGCCGTACAATACAAGACGAGTCCATGTCATAGTTTCATATGTGATACTCATATAATATCAGTTCAACATAGATATATATATATTGCGGCAAAACAATCAATTTTAATTCTATAAAAACCTCACAAAAATGAGTAATAGAATCCCTACCTTTCAAGCTTATCAACAATCTTTTAATCCTAGAATCAATTAACGTTAGCTCCACACATCCTTGACCCTAAGGCATGCATAAGGACAATTAAAACTAAAGCACAACGTATAATCACATTCATAAGTGAGTTATGTGTAAACCCGTCTACTAGTGCCATTAAAGTATTTTTATGCATTAAACATGGAGAAAATGCATACTAAAAACTAAGTTTAGATTAAAGAAAACCTACCTCAAAACTTCTTTGAAAAACACCAAAGTTTGGGTTATCAATCAAGCTTGAATTAACTTTAAAACCGCCTCGATCATCGTTGGGAATTATAATTGTCTTGGCCACAAAGAGAGCTTTGTGCTCTATGTCTTTAGTTAGAAATTTGAAGTGAGAAGGGAGAGAATGAGAACTAGAGAAGAAGGTGGTGATAGTTAAATAAAAAGATATCAAAATGCTTAAGAGGAATGAGATGTTTACGGGAAAAAGTTGTAAGAAGAAACAAAAGAGTCTTAAAGGAAAATATCATCTTGTCTCCCATGAAGACTTTTAGCAAATAATGCCAACATAATTGAGGGGATAATTGGAGTGAATTATAGAAGAAGATAAGGAAATAATTAATTAGGTGGTTGAGAAATATCTCCATGTCTTCTATGAATTGACGGAAAATAATTCAATGTCCCCTTCGGATACCTTTAGCAAAATGAGAAGAAGTCTATATAATTGAGCAATAATTTAGGGAGACAAGATTGGTAGAAGTAAGTGTTGGTAAGTTTTGAATGTTTCTTAGGAAGACTTGGTAAGAAAATACTAAAATGGTATTTTTTTTAAATGATCATAAACAACTTAGTAATTTTAAATAGTCACATTTTATTCATTAAATTTTACAAAATTATGCCCGTTAAAAATACGGGTGTTACAATACTGTAGCAAAATGATTCGAACCGTGATTTGAACCACGAAACAAACGGGCCCAAGTTTTTAAAGTTCTCATCTCTCTTAAACTTTTGATACTCGGATATCTCTCCTACAGTAAAAACTAAAAATTCTCTCTCCTATATTTGAGGGAAAAAATAATAACTCCTTCATTTTAATCCAAATTGGGTGATTCTTTTTTCATTGTGTTCCTGGTGAAGAGATGAATAAATTAAGATTCATATTGCATTTTTTTAGGAACATTAACATTAAGATTTTATTAGATTTGTTAATAAATCAAAAACTATTTTCACTATTTCTCTAAACGTAAATTTTAATTTTATTCCATACTCATATTAAAACTTAAATGCATATCTAAATATTAATTTAAATAACAATTTAAATCACTAATGTAAATTTTAATTAAAATTATACTAAATTAAATTAAATTATTAATTTAAATTTATTTACTAAACGAACCTAAAACAAACCGCTAGATCAGCATTCGATTGAAGACGTTTTTAAAATCAAGACGTAAAGTGAGGGAAGATTTTGAAGAAAGGGATAAAAAAAAATTTGAATTGGGTAAAAGGCCCTTTTTTTTTAGAACAAAAAAAACACATTTTTTTGTGCAGGTAAACTGTTTTAGTTTTTTTCAACAGTAGCAGAATAAAGAACTTCAACATGATTAAAAAAAAAATTAGAACCATTTTGATATCTAAAAAACTTTTTTTTTATGTTAAAAATTATCTAAAAAAATAATTTATTTATTAAAAAAAAAAATTGGCCGAAAGCCCTTTCTCAAAATCCCCGTGAGTGAGACCAAGGGAAGGGCAAAATTCAGTCAGTATTTGTGAGATTTAACTCAAAAACCAATTTTAAAACCAATCTCTATCAGATTTGATCCTCACCGTCAAATCCCTTCTACGCCCTAATTCCCCAACACTTTAGCCTCCACTCCCCGCCTCCGTGCGATCCTCCTCGCCCCCACCGCGTCTGCCCTCGCCGGCGCCTCCTCAGCTGCTATTATACATTTATATGTCTGTTTATTCTTTGTAAAATTTGTTATTGATTAAACTTAGAAACTATGGTTGGCTGGCAAAGACACATAAAATATCTTTTTACTCATGTTGGGAAAAGACTCGAACATGGTTATACTCAATCTGCCATCTTCTGCTCTTCTCGCACTCCAGGTCGGTTTCCTAATAATGGGTTTTAGTGAGTTCTTTTTTTTTTTTTTTTTGTTGGGTGCTGGAAATGCTACATTGTTGTTTGTTTATATTATCAAAGGATTTTAATGGTTTTTTTTTTTTTGCAGCTGAGTTGGGTTATCTTCAAAGGGTTTTGAAGCCCTCTACTGGGACAGTTTCGAGGCCGTTTTATCAGTTGTATCAACAGTTGGTGATAATGCTCGCTCCGTTCTTTCGATTTTTGTGCTAAAGATTGGAATTGGAAATGCTAGATTTAAGGATTTTCCTTTTTTTTGTTTTTGTTTTTGATTGGAAGGATGTGAATAAGTTGTTGGGATTCATGTTGTTTCTGATTGTTCTGTAAGGATTTTTCCTTTTGCTTCTTGTGTTCTTCTGTTTTGTTTTCATTTTGGCTTTCTTTTTTGTTCTTTTTGAGGGTTTCTCATCCTCTTTCCTTTGTGTTTTGAATGTATTTTCAATGAAAAAAAGTTGTTTTTTCTTTGTCTAATACCCAAATATTTTATCAATGCATTATATTCTGCTCCTTAAACTTTTGATGGAATTTGTGAGACTTTTATATGAATGCATTATATAAACTACAGAATACACCAAAATAAATTATTTATAAATATATAAACTTTCCTCAAAGCAGTAATGAATTGTTTATGTCTCTTTGTTAATACAGGGAATTTCTACCACAAGGAAGTTACTGGCAGATTCGACTGACGAAGCGCCTATTCGGTCTCCATTGACTCCTGTTTTGGCGATAGGTAGTGGTAAAACTGAAGACCAGCAGCAGAAATCTGTTTCTAAACCCGCTCAAGTCCAAGCCGTCTTAAAATGCATAAAACAGGTAGAGGATTCCACAATTTTAAGTATGTTCTTATTTGTTAAGGTTTCTGATATGGTAAATGGATTTTGGTGATAGCAAATGGTATTCAGATGAAAATTCAAAATTCAATAACTACTTGCTCTTTAAATGCTTTCTGTAATATTCATCTAGTGCGTTTTATTATCCTGCAATTTTGTTAATGGTGACTGACTATTCACAGAGTCCTAAGAAGGTGAATTTGGTCGCTGCATTAATTCGGGGAATGCGTGTTGAAGATGCATTGTTGCAGTTGCAAGTGACGGTAAAGCGTGCAGCAAATACTGTCTATCAGGTGATTCAATCAGTCTAACACTTTGTTCAGTCACAAATGTCGTCGATCATTGCGAATCGTTAATTATGGGCAAATGCTTGAACGTTTACATCAGTTTAGACAACTTTTCTTGTGAATAGGTAATCATTATCCGTTTTGCATGATTTAACAATCTGAAGCTGGATAACTCTTGGCCAACGTACTACTTCACGCTCATATATTTAAACATGAATGTATTCATATCACTGCTGTAAACGAAGACTTATTAACTCAACTTTTTGCCTTTTCTTTGGAAGGTTGTTCACTCAGCCCGAGCAAATGCTACCCATAATCACGGGTTGGATCCGGATCGTCTCCTCGTTGGTACATAACAGAAGCAAAGATTTACTCTATTGTGTCCTAACCCTTCTTATACTCACCTCCTCTCTTTTTATGCAGCTGAGGCTTTTGTTGGAAAGGGATTTTTTAAAAAGAGAATTTCATATCATGCTAAAGGAAGACACGGAATAAGAGTGAGACCAGAGTGCCGACTAACAGTGGTAGTAAGGGAAACCACCCCGGAGGAAGAGGCCAAAATAGCAAAGCTTAAAGTCCACAATTTCCGCAAGCTTACCAAGCGGGAAAAGCGGCTTGTCCCTCATACGCTTATCGAGACCACTCCGATTTGGAACAGGAAAGGCAAAGCAAGAAACGGGGAGAATCGAGCGATGTAGCAGCACGAGGGAGCTTATGGAATCTTTAACATTCTGTTCAAAATATTGTAGAAGTTTTGGAGACCTCCCTTGTCTTTGCATTTCAAACCCAAGTGCTTTAGAAAGAACAAACGCTTCTTTTTGGGGCTTCTGATAGCGGCTGAATGTGTTCTCTCTTTCTATGGTGTATGTGATATTCATCTTTTGTTAAGAGAATAAGTTTTGAGATGGACTTTCTTTGCCATTTACACAAGATAGACAAATAAGAAAGTTTCTGCAGCTTTTGTTAACATCTGCGGCTGCAATGAAAACCCGGTTTTGCTTTTGGCCAGCCTATGCCTTCCTCGTGGCAAATGTATGAATTAATGGGCGTTTTGGGGCCGGTAGTTGAATTCAACTTTGCTATAATATTTTCTCTTATAAATTTAAATTTTAAATCAATTTTGGTTTAAAACGTTGTGGGTTAAACCATACGTTTTCATGTTACTATTGAATTCATCTTTATCTTTTTAACATGGTATTCCATGGTCTATTAAGACGTGTTTTCTGTACACATAATCAATTAAAAAAAGAACGAGAAATAGTTATCTTTCTATATTCTATTTTAAGTTGATTCAAAAATTACATTTTTAATTTTCAATCCCATCAAATGTATATTTTTAGATTTAATTTAATATATAAATTTATACTTTATTTTAGTCAACAATTTATTTTCACCTTTAAAATGACTAAATTATTCTTAAGTGAGAGGAAAAAAATTAAAACTTAAAAAAAGAAGAAAACAAAATACAAACACAAAATACCTATTTTTAAAGGTATTTTATACATTTTTTAAAATAAAAACCTTATTATAAAGTTTTTTTAAGTTTTTAAAGTTATCTTATTTTTAAATTAAAAGTTATTTTGGGTAATTTTTTAGGTCAAAATAAAAAATTAATCTATAAAATGTATAAATTTATGTATCAAATCTAATCTAAATATATAAACTCAATAAAATAAAAAATTAAATGTATATTATTTTAATAAACTTAAAAAACAGGATATGACAGAATATGAAAAGGTAAATAATCAAAAAACAAAAAATAAAAGAGGAGCAATTCTTTGCACAGTACTGGTTATGTCTACTATTTGCAGGAGACTTAACATCAGGAGATAAGAACCTTGCCGATGCTTGGTTGAGAAATTGACATCGACATGGTAAATTTAATATCCAGAAAATATGCACTGGAAGTCCGTTGCTAATAGCCTTTTTTCTTTACTCCCAACTTAAAAAGGGCATTCTTAGTATCAGATTTGTAAAGAAGCAGTCTATAGCTAAATATCAACCGTAATAACATCTCCAATGCAATACCAATACCAATTTTTACCATTTTAAGTCGAAAAATTACTCTCCAATGCTAGTATGTATGCTCATATTTGTAAAACGATTCATGAAAATGTGAAACATTACTAATAGGGAGTATATACTTTGAAGTCAATAATCTGAGGATGCTTTGGAGGCATGACAAACAAAGCATGTTCAAGCCCCAAAAGTACATGTGACATCGTTATGAAAACCAAAATAATTCTCCTACTTTGTTGCATCAATATTTCTATATCTAAGAATCTCAACACCCAAATAGTCAACAAGACCCTGAACGGCAACATGGGGCTTCCCGACCTTCACTCGAACGGCCGAAATCTGAGGATGCTTTGTTAAGGTTGTAGATGCAATGAGGTGAGCAACTGACTCGAGAAGATTATGAGATTGTCCTTCAACGACTTCCTTTACTATGCTGTGGTTCAACAATTCAAATCCGCAAACAGATGATCAGAAATAGAGCACAAAAGCTACATGAAAACTGGTCTATTTGACACAACTTTAGAAACACGGTTTTGGCTTCCTAAACCGAAAAAGAACTTTCAAAGGTAGATAAAATTCAATAATTTTTATAACTTGTTAGAAGCTTTTTGAGGAGAAGCTAAATTCAAAAGGTGCGCCGAAGCAATTCTATACGCGCACAAACAAACCAATTACGCACAATGCTTTCTTTTTAAGGTACGAAGTTAGCAATGAAAAACTGAGAAACACAACCACTCCAATTATTGAACAAAGATGTCAAAGGAAAACTCAACTCAAGAGATATTCACATCGAACAAGAATCAAATTGGAAAGTAATTTATCTGGCTAACATACTTTGAGATGATAAAGAAGGCATTGAAGATCAGTACTCACCGATAAATATCGGTATAACTGACAGTATCGGACAAGTGATCAGATAAACCAGCCGGGCGGAGATCCATCCAAGCATCGACATCTATCAAAAACTTCTGACCCAGCTTCTTTTCTTCAGATTTAACCCCATGAAAACCATGGAACATCAAACCTCTCAATATGAGTTTGTCTCCCGTCAATATTGGATCACCTTCCATAATATTTCCTGATGACAAACAAAGAGATGAACATGAATAACATCCTTGGCTTACTGCAAAAAGTACTTTACAGAAGGTGTCATAATTGAATTCCCCCAAGTAACTATAGAGTTTGTCCACACTTTGCTCCATGAACTTTAAAAGTCTCACTTTAACCTCCATAATTTTGAATTTGTCCCACTTAATCTATTTGTTAGAATTTCTGTTTAAAAAAGAAAACGAAAAAGAGGGGGTAAAAGTGAGGTCATATGATTTTTCTCCATATGTTTTCGACATAAATTATGACAGGAGAGGCTAAATGAAACCAATTCTCCTCTTTTTATGTCATTTTTAACGGATGTTCTAATAGGAGTTAAGTGGGACTAATTCAATATTCACGGGGCATACCGGCATAGCAAGAACTTTTAAAGCTCAAGAGGCAAAATGGAAATGATTCTAAAAGGAGAAAAAAAAAAAACTGTGTCCACAAAGAACTCAAAGACGATAATTTGTTCTTAGACGTCAAGGTTTCATAAATCACATTTCCTATTTTACAAAACTCATTTGAAATGCATCTCAAAACACCGAAAATTCACCAACAAATTAAAAAAAATACAATAGGTCGCAATAAAACTACTCCGTAATAAAAAATGGTCTGAGTAATCAAACAATGAATCGTTTGTTCAAGAGCTACATCAAATTTCAACAAGAGACAATCAACAAAAAGATGATATTGCTTTTTCAATAATTTGTTAATTTAATAACTCTCTGTTAAACAATTATATTCTCCTCTTAGATAACCCAGCTTAGAGATCCAAGCGGCTGTGAAACGATGCTGTTTAATGGCAGAGAGAGAGAGAGAGAACTAACCAAAACTGAACAGGTGCTTGATTCTATGGAGAAACTTTTAACTTGTGAGAGAAATAGAATGGAGAAGCTTTACTTGCTGCTTCCAAACACCACGCTATTGCTTATTGGCTGTGGCCACTGGCCTGCTTAATGGAGAGCTGCTTTTAGTTTCCTTTTCCTTCTAAAAGTAATTAAAAAAAAAGAGGGATGCTTTCATATTTATATTTTATGATATACTTGGATGAGGAGAGATAATTTAAAAGGCATTTGGAGCACCGGGTAGAACTGAAAACATTGTAACATTTTAAATTTTGTGAGTGAAAACACCGTAGCAAAATCAGTATAATATGGAATTTTTCTGATTCACACTGGTGAACAAAACAACACACTAATTCCCTTTCGTTTTCAAGGTATAACCATGGGGTTTTAGTGAAAGGTCTTTTTACATTGACACCTCTTGTATTTTGCCAAAATAACAAAAATATCCCTTCCCAAGCTAATTACGTCAACACGCTTGACTTTCTAAGGAAATTACAAAGACATCCTCCCTGTTTATTAACAGTAACAGTTTACCAAAGTTTGACGATTAAATTTTTAAAAAATACCAACAATGCCCTTCCATGCATTAAAAAATATTTTTAGATACGTATGTAATTAGAAATAACGTTTTTAACCCTTATTTAGCAAAAAAAGAGAATTTATTTGATCTTTAAACACTTATAACCATACATTTCACTCTAAAAGTGAAAAAGAAAAATGTTCCTTCTTTTCCCTTTCAGAAGTCCCCTTTTTTAGAAGGGAAGGTTTTTATTAATTAATCATAGCATCAAAGACAAGAACAGTTTCAAGAGGTGAAGATGACCTCCAACCATATGGGTTTATTGTCTAAATTAAGGGCATAGGAAGCCAACTGATGAGCAGCCTTGTTAGCTTCTCTACATGCATGACTAAGCTTAGCCACTAGGAAAAAAACCCAACAAACTAGACACATTATTTAACAAAGCACCAAACTGATTACAACCAAAGTTTTTCTTTTCAAGAGCTTTGATGATTGTTAAAGCGCCTGACTCTTCACAAAAAATGCCCAGATTCCAGAGTGCAGAACCACGTCTTGCGCCCAACATAGCCTTAAACATAAAGCCTTAACTTCCGTTTGAGAGAGCAGTTTGAACAAAAAATTGCGGTTCAAACCACTTTTCCTAAAGTTTTTCTCTTATAAAATTTGAATCAAAAAATAGTTTGAACTACAATTTATGATCCGAACCGCAGTCGCCAAATACCCGCTTAGTCTCACCTTCTACAAAAGTCCCATTCCTAATAGCAATATTATTGAATAATTTACACTTGTAACGTTTGAAAATGATATTGATGCTCTCCCTCCGCTAAAATAGCATACAAGATAGAAACATATCTAACCCCAAATATGTCTAGAAGCACCATTTATATATGATTATGATCTCCATCTCTACTTGAATATCATGTCAAGACGGAATGAACCCCATTTCTGAACTTTTACAAGATATATTTCTTCTGCAACCATTTCAAAAAAAGAAAAAAAGAATTTCTGAGATCGGTTGCGTTGCAGTTAGAACTAAAAGTCAAAACGATTTTACAATATCATGTGAGAGCTTTACTTTATATTATAGCCTATTTTTATTTACACTAGCACGTAACAGCTTACAATATATTAGTCTCAACTATGTAGGTTGCTAAACCTTAAAAAAAAAAAAAAAAAAACTCCAAAAGGGCGAACTCTGCCACACAATATTACTAAACGAAGACAAGAATGAAAAACACTATTCCACAAATTTAGCATTTACCCATTATTCTTCAAAGCCAAACACAACGTGAACCTTACAAGTTACTATACAATTCCAAACAAAAATTTGCAGAATATTCAAACTCAGAAAAAAGAAGAAAAAACTCTTCTTTGCCAATTAACACAACCTAAAAAACGTAACCTCAACATGAAAAGAAATTTACCATTTTCGGAAATAGAAAACAGAGGAGGAGCAGCAGAAGCCTCGGTTGGACGGCGAAGAAGAGGGTCGCGGTGCGGCTGTGGACGGGGCTGACGGGGAATGAGGACGAGGCACGATACGTTTTGGAGGTGTTTTGACTGAGAGCTAAAAAATGAATGGCTAAGATTTGGTAGTCTTAAATCTAAGGCTGATGTTAAATTCGCTATCTTGGTTATTTTATATTTAAGATTAGTGGAGTTTGCTTTGGAGGTATTAGGTTGTAATTAATTTCAAAAATGTTCAGAGATATTGTTGGTGTTAAGCACCTTCGCTTATAAAAGATAAACCCTATTTATGGGTCCTATGCTATGAGACGTACCTTCTGTTAGTAGATGATATTTAACACTATTGATGTCCATAATAATACTCATTTAATTTTGGTCGAGCAAGCACCCTTTTTAAGAAAATTAGGAAAATGACTTATTTTGTTGTTTAGCACTATTCTCATTCACCAGGACGGAATCTGGCAAGTTCTGGTGAGTTCTGGTGAGTTCCGAGATAGAATCTGGTGGTTCTGTGATTTTTTAGACAGAATTTGGTAGGTTTTGTAGTGGAACCTGACGGGTTCCGACGAATTTTGGGATGGAATCTCATACTCTGGCAATTTTTTGGAGGGAATCTAACGGGTTATATGTTGGAACTTGGAGAGTTACGAGACAGAACTAGCAGGTTTTATTACGCTTCAACACCCCATGCTAGTGAGTGGAGGCACTTGACATTTCTTTGTTTTAAAGAAAATATTGAAATCTGGTAGATTCTACTTTGAAACCTATCAGGTTACAATCGGGTACTCGCATCGACGACTAGAAGTGGTTGGCGGTTTTTGTTTAAAAAAAAAAGTTGAAATCTAGTAGGCTTGAAGTTGAAACCTAGAAGGTTACAGTGGTTCCAAAATGGGACCTGGCAGGTTCTATTTCAAAAAGAAAGGTAACTTGGTCTTTTGATAAATCTTCAATTTTAAATAAAGGGGTATTTTTGATACGTGGTTTGTTAGAAGGCATTTTTAATAAGGTGATGTATTCAAGGAACATTTTTCTAAGTTGTGTGACACCCGTTATTCTCCTAACGGGTATTGAGGTAATTAAATTAATTTTTAATGTATAAAAAAAATTGCTTCATTTAAATTTATTTTATAATATTTATTTTTATCTATTTTTAAATTTTCTAAAATTCTCCTATATTTATTTAGTATGATTACTAAAAAGCCTTAGAACTTCTAATAAATCTCAAAAATGTCATATTGGCATTATGTGTGTTAAAGTCTTTAGATGAGACATAAGGATATCTTTTCCAACTACTCTTGGCCCTCATTTTCTTTATTTCCTCCGTGACATGCTTTAACATGTCTCCTCTATAATTGTTTCCATCACTTCTCTTCAAAGACTTCATCTTTTCTTCCTTTCTCTTCCACGGTTCCCACACTCTTCTTCTCATTTCTTTGCTGAAGCAAAATACTTAGAGAACTTCTTCAAGGCAGCCATAAAAATCAGCCACCATCACCTCCATTTGAGCAAGAATTTCAGTCATACCGAAATAAAGGAACCTGTTTTGAAGCCATTTCAAGCTTCCAACTAACCATAATCCGAGGTTAGAATCTTATGAACAAATTTAGTCTTTCATTTATAAATTTTCTTTTATACTAAAGGATTATTCAAATTTGCGTTCTTAAACCTAAGTATATGTTTGTTGCTATTTTGGAGAATATGTATGAAGTCTAAGTGTATATGCCCTAGACAGAAAATTTATATTGTTAAACTTTATAATACCTCTATGGGCAGTGGTTATTTCTTTAAATTCTAAGATTAAATTAAAATAAATTTTATGAATGTAGTTGTATGTTGTGCTTTAGTTTTAATTGTCCTTATGCACGCCTTAGGATCAAGGGAGTATGGAGCTAACGTTAACTGATTCCAGGATTAAAAGATTGTTGATAAGCTTGAAAGGTAGGGATTCTATTACTCATCTTTTGTGAGGTTTTTATAGAATTAAAATTGATTGTTTTGCCGCAATATATATATATATCTATGTTGAACTGATATTATATGATTATCACATATGAAACTATGACATGGACTCGTCTTGTATTGTACGGCGAGGAACATAATGAATTGACACATGTTATAAATTGAGAAGCATGGTTAGGAAAACTAACTCTATTGATAATGATTCAATATAGAGATATTGTGAGACATGAAGAGGGCGACGGTTACGTCCTTGGGCATGAATACCCTAAAAGGTAAAATAGGGGGAAGGCGATGACGCTTCCTTGGGTTGAAAGTCCCAGAACACACTGTACAGGAATCGATTTGGTGAGGACTCGGGGCTTGATGTCCCCTCACCGGAACACCCTTGGAATGCTTATAGGGTGATCAAGTGCGCCCATTTGGGTTTCGATGAGTTGAGTGATATTCAATTTAACATGGATACCTAGGAACAATGATGATTGGTAATATTTGTATAAATGTGTAATTATGACACTTGGTAATGATTAACTACGGTATCCATAAGATGTGATCATAATAAACCTCATAATCTGGAATATGATGTAACCTACAAACCATGCAGGTTTTAATGTGGTAATGATAAAAACCTAAAGGTGAGTAATGGCTTTCTCTACTGAGCATAGTGTTGCTCATACCCTTATGTTTATATCTTTTCAGGACTCACTAAGTGTGAGGTGGCTACGAGAAATATAGTTGAGGAAGTGATGTAACTATATTACATTGGGACTGCTTCAATCGTTGAGAATGTTCTTCATGATAATGTAAGCATCAATTGTTACTTCTGTGACTGTATTATAATGTGTTGAGGGTTAAAATGATGATGACAACAGTTTATTTTATTAAATTTAAGGTGCTACATTAAAACTGTGGTTTATTTGTCGTTTATATTTTTATTTTTGAGTTGAGAGTTTTCATTTAAGTCCCGGGCAAATTTTATTTTTAAGGTTTTACTTTTATTATTTATTTTTATTTTATCTCATTAAAAACTGTTAACCCCCACATAGGGGCGTTACAGAATTTTTGGTATCAGAGCCTAGGTTCGGTTAACCTAGGGAGTGTAGCACCACTTTAAAAAAAATATATTTTTGAGATGGTTTTGAAGCTGAATTTTCAGTGTCATCATCAAAATGAACCTTCACATTGATTTATACAGTTTAGAAGGATGTAACATGGAAAGGCCATAGAATGAAAATACTAATGGTTATATGAGTACAATAATTATATAGAAGGAAAGTATTAATAGTTATGAGGGAATGATAATTATATGGAATGAGTTTATAAGTAGAATGCTTATGAGAGATTCGTATAATATTAGGATCTATAAGCATATCTAATTCGTATAAACGATGAGAAATTCGTGTAGATACGAGGATTTAAAAGCCTTTTGTCTCGTGAAAAACAATAAGAAATATAAGGCTTGATTTATTGATTTTAAAGTTTGGCATAGATATGCCAAATTTTTCGTAATTGATTCAAACCTAAGTAATGATTATGTGTGGATTCGATGGAGCACATAAGTGTCAATAACTTTTCTTGAAAGTTCTATTTAATTGAGGAATATGATATAAGTTGGGAATCATGGTATTGAATCTTGAGAGAGATAAATGTTAGACTTTTGGTCTGTTGAGACTGTGTAAAGTCTAGAATGCATGAATCTCAAAATTGGAATATTTTGTTACGTACATTGTATTTAAGTGTATCAGTGAATCTTTATATATAGATGCAATAGAAAAATGATCAATAGGAGTTTCCTTAAGTAAATCATAATACTTAAGGCACTTATAATAATTTTGGATAATTACGATAAAATGTTTAAGTTTTAGATGTTTAGATGTGAATCTTTTGGTTACCTAAGGTTTTGTTATATGAGGAAATTATATATTGTATGAGTAGAATTGTGGGGATTGTAGATGTTCTTAAGTAGTAACATCAAGTGTCTTTGTTCGTTGATATGGTCTACGTTGAAAGACGTAAATCGTATTGATTTCAAGGTTAGTCACATTCTAAACCCTTGGTAGCAATGATGATGAATCCATTGATAAATGTTGAGTATTAGGAATAACATATGGGTGTATGCATTGTTCAATAAGGTTTTGATTAAAACAAAATTATTTGAGTTGCTGGATCATTCAGGAAGATCCTTGTTGTCGTTAAATTAGATTTGTTGTTTATAGTTAACTTTATCTATAGTGGACTTTGAATTGAGTTTAAGATTCATACAAATTGGTTTTCAATTTTATGTTTGTTATTTAACTCGTTCTAAATGTGTTAAGGCCCGAAACAACCTGACCATTTTCAACTAAGAACGTTTGGGCCTAGTTCAAATCTTAAATCAGTTCGATTCACACTGTCTCTCCCACGTGGTTTCTATACGTGTCATATACAGTGATTTAATCATTGTTTACATATACGTTTACTGTGCATAGGAGCTTATTTCTCCGAGTTCACTTTTTCTCTCTTAATTTGTTATTTTCTCTCTAAATCGCAAATCCTCTTCTTTTTCATTAAAAATTCTTCTTTTTCTCTAAAAGAAGAAGGAATTCTAGGATTCTGCAATTTACTATCTTAATTTTTCCTTTCTATTTACTCTTCTTTCATCTCATCATGGACCCAAAGTACCAACACCTGAGAAAGTATTTTCCATCACTCTCCCAAAAGATTCTCAAAAAGAAATATAAGGCTAGAATTACTCGGTTGTAGATTCTTATGCGTTTTGGCATCCCTTGTGATGTGAGAATGTTGATAGAGGGGAAAATCCGTCCGAGTGACTTTAGTCAAGATGTCGGTTTACCAGGAACGGGTACCAGTCGTAGTGCAATGAAAAGAAGAGCTCGTGCCATCGTAGTCGCTTGTAACAAATGTGGAAGACAAAATTGTAACGGTAAATGTACTTCACCTGGTTATATGTCTACGAATAGAGAGGATAAAATAAGGTTTTGTAGGGATGGACTTTCAAAGGAGAACTTGGATAGCATCCATCCTCCTCTCCACGGTCACCCTAGTGGATATGTTCAAGGAGCTATTTTTAAACTCTGGCCTAAATTTTATACAGAAAGACAACGTCTCAGGAATATGGTATTTCTAGATCCTGTTTGCCAAGCCATAAGAAAACTGGATGGGGAATAAGTCATCGCTCTATAAAGGTTATTTAGTCTTTGCTTATTTGAAGCAGTTTTAGCTGATGTTCAACAGTTTGTGTTTTTCTTTTACTCAGAATATTTGCTTTTGTGTTTGAAATAATTGTGATTATTAGATTGATACAGTAAGTGTTAATATCTTATTTAATTTATGATTTTCTTAAATATATATATATAATAAAATATATTATCTTATCAGACACGTTACATACGGTACAGTAATATGTTTGAATTTTGAAAAACTTATCCAGATATTTCAAGATTTGTGTCTCAAATTTCAAAAGTTCTACAGTATTTGTCGTTTATATTAAATTTCTAGACTTGGTGTATATTTGTCAAAAAGTCTACAGTTGTGTCATGAGGGTCTTCTGTCGAATTGTTCTCAATTGTCAAAAGTTATACAATTAGAGTCTAATCTTTTTCAAAAAGTGAATCAGATTTTCTGTAAACTATCAATCACCTTATCTTACTTTCTTATCCGCACAAGATTTTGTTTAAATCTTTGGATTACCTTTTCATTACCTACTCGTCTATCTCTTTAGCCCTTTTTGTATATTTCTCATCTTTAAAATCTCATGTAGAACCCGAAGTCTAAGTGGAGCAGACATTAAGCAACCACTTCTATAAACCAAATATGTCTACCTCCCAGTCCACGAAGAAAATAAAGAATGTCTGTGTCTTTTGTGGTTCCAGTCTTGGAAAAGATAAAGCTTATTTAGAAGCTGCAAATCACTTAGGGCAAGTCCTAGCACACAAGAAGATTAACATAATCTATGGGGGTGGTAGTATAAAAATGATGGTAAATATGGCACTAGCAGCTAGGTCTAGCGACGCTACTGTTGTAAGAATTTGGCCTCATATTCCAGTTGAAGGAAACCTTTGTAAGGAAGCCATAGGTAAGGGAGAAGGAGTCAGGAGTATCCCTAAAAATTTTAAAGACATAATCTATAATTCTGATGCTTTTATAGCATTACCTGGTGGTCTAGGTACTCTTGAAGAAATATTTATAGTTGCTTGTGGGCAATTGTTGGGCTTTTATTCCAAACCTTTGGGACTGCTGAACGTAAAGGGTTTTTATGACGGTCTTTTGAAATTTCTAGATTACACTGTGAAAGAAAACATCACTACAGAATCGGAGAGACAAATCTTTGTTACTGCTTCAACAGCTGAGGAATTGATAGATAAAATGCAAATCATACATCCAGAATCCGACACTGCAACATCCAAGCTTGAATGGGAAAGGGAAAGCCGGGAGCGGCCAATTGATTTGAATCTCCATCTGTAATCTTTTTGTTTTATCTTTGGCATGTAGGCATGTGTGTCCGTATTTCGTGTGTTACGAATAACCGTTTGCCTTGTATTCTGTGTTTCTTGTGGTACGTTGTTGTTCAATCTTTTAGATTCATTGAGCCTAATGCCGGGATGGCTGGATACGGAGTACTTGATGCTCTCGAAACGCATCCTTCTTAAGGTCCGATCTTTTGTTTATCGATGTTTTTGTATCCTCTAAGCATGCATGATATGGATAGCTGGTATACGGAGTGCCTTGTACTCTCGAAACGTATCCGTATCATGTTTGTAATGTGTAATATTCTGTTAATATTATGTGGAAGTACCAGAGTCAGTTATGGGGATATTCCATATGAAATATGAGTATAGTATTTGGGTTGAATGTTTGTGTCATGAGGATAGCTGTTTAATGAAAAATATGTCGGGTATGTTTGCAACTCTGAGATTCCGTTTAATATCTCTATGAGTAAGTTTAATGTATAGTTTTGAATAAAAGTGTTTGTGATATATGTTTTATGATTATGTTCTAGTTTATTAGTTGAGGTATGAAATCAAATATATTTGACTTTTCTTTACTGAAAAAGGAAAAGGAAGCTAAAGATGAAGTATATAAAATTTCTCTGGCAATCTCCTTAAATGTGATTGTAAATCACAGTCCATGGACAATGAAGGACTGGAATCATGATATGGTCAATATGTATGCCTGATCAGATTCTTAGACTATTATACGGTGTTACAAGTTAAAACTTGTCAGAAATACTCTTATTGAGGGATTTAGGAGTAAGATTTATTATGCAAGTAAATAAGTGGAAATACGATAACTTAAATTTGGAGGACAAACAACATTAACGGTTTAGACTCGGAATTGGAATCATAATGGAATCAAAATTTTTACTAGTATTGCTAGAATTGAAATTTCGAGGACGAAATTTCTTTAAGGGGGGTAGAGCTGTGACACCCGTTATTCTCCTAACGGGTATTGAGGTAATTAAATTAATTTTTAATGTATAAAAAAAATTGCTTCATTTAAATTTATTTTATAATATTTATTTTTATCTATTTTTAAATTTTCTAAAATTCTCCTATATTTATTTAGTATGATTACTAAAAAGCCTTAGAACTTCTAATAAATCTCAAAAATGTCATATTGGCATTATGTGTGTTAAAGTCTTTAGATGAGACATAAGGATATCTTTTCCAACTACTCTTGGCCCTCATTTTCTTTATTTCCTCCGTGACATGCTTTAACATGTCTCCTCTATAATTGTTTCCATCACTTCTCTTCAAATACTTCATCTTTTCTTCCTTTCTCTTCCACGGTTCCCACACTCTTCTTCTCATTTCTTTGCTGAAGCAAAATACTTAGAGAACTTCTTCAAGGCAGCCATAAAAATCAGCCACCATCACCTCCATTTGAGCAAGAATTTCAGTCATACCGAAGTAAAGGAACCTGTTTTGAAGCCATTTCAAGCTTCCAACTAACCATAATCCGAGGTTAGAATCTTATGAACAAATTTAGTCTTTCATTTATAAATTTTCTTTTATACTAAAGGATTATTCAAATTTGCGTTCTTAAACCTAAGTATATGTTTGTTGCTATTTTGGAGAATATGTATGAAGTCTAAGTGTATATGCCCTAGACAGAAAATTTATATTGTTAAACTTTATAATACCTCTATGGGCAGTGGTTATTTCTTGAAATTCTAAGATTAAATTAAAATAAATTTTATGAATGTAGTTGTATGTTGTGCTTTAGTTTTAATTGTCCTTATGCACGCCTTAGGATCAAGGGAGTATGGAGCTAACGTTAACTGATTCCAGGATTAAAAGATTGTTGATAAGCTTGAAAGGTAGGGATTCTATTACTCATCTTTTGTGAGGTTTTTATAGAATTAAAATTGATTGTTTTGCCGCAATATATATATATATCTATGTTGAACTGATATTATATGATTATCACATATGAAACTATGACATGGACTCGTCTTGTATTGTACGGCGAGGAACATAATGAATTGACACATGTTATAAATTGAGAAGCATGGTTAGGAAAACTAACTCTATTGATAATGATTCAATATAGAGATATTGTGAGACATGAAGAGGGCGACGGTTACGTCCTTGGGCATGAATACCCTAAAAGGTAAAATAGGGGGAAGGCGATGACGCTTCCTTGGGTTGAAAGTCCCAGAACACACTGTACAGGAATCGATTTGGTGAGGACTCGGGGCTTGATGTCCCCTCACCGGAACACCCTTGGAATGCTTATAGGGTGATCAAGTGCGCCCATTTGGGTTTCGATGAGTTGAGTGATATTCAATTTAACATGGATACCTAGGAACAATGATGATTGGTAATATTTGTATAAATGTGTAATTATGACACTTGGTAATGATTAACTACGGTATCCATAAGATGTGATCATAATAAACCTCATAATCTGGAATATGATGTAACCTACAAACCATGCAGGTTTTAATGTGGTAATGATAAAAACCTAAAGGTGAGTAATGGCTTTCTCTACTGAGCATAGTGTTGCTCATACCCTTATGTTTATATCTTTTCAGGACTCACTAAGTGTGAGGTGGCTACGAGAAATATAGTTGAGGAAGTGATGTAACTATATTACATTGGGACTGCTTCAATCGTTGAGAATGTTCTTCATGATAATGTAAGCATCAATTGTTACTTCTGTGACTGTATTATAATGTGTTGAGGGTTAAAATGATGATGACAACAGTTTATTTTATTAAATTTAAGGTGCTACATTAAAACTGTGGTTTATTTGTCGTTTATATTTTTATTTTTGAGTTGAGAGTTTTCATTTAAGTCCCGGGCAAATTTTATTTTTAAGGTTTTACTTTTATTATTTATTTTTATTTTATCTCATTAAAAACTGTTAACCCCCACATAGGGGCGTTACAAGTTGCTATAAAAAAAATAAAAAAAAAACCTTTTGATTGCTATATGTTAAGAAGTTTGGAGCCTAATTTTTGCCCTGATAGATTATCATCCTATGCAAAGGAGGTGCCAGGAACTTGGACGTCACGATGTTGGCTCGAGAAATTTTTGAAGCTCATAAAGTGTATAATGCCGCAGCGTTGGGAAGTTGAGGCCGTGCACCCGATCGTGAATCTAGTTTTAATTTTAGGTAATTAAGTCCTTTTATGTACAGCTATAAATAGAACATGTTTGGGCTTATTTGTATGACAAAAAAAAATTAGGAGGCTAGGGAAAAACTTAGAGAGAGCGTAGTGTAAAATTTCTTATGTAAACTTCTTCTTTATCATAAAAATTTTTTTTGCAACGGTTAAAAGTGGACGCAGCTCTTACGTTGAAGGTGAACCACTATAAATTTTATATGTTGTTTTCTTCTTTTTTTTCCACATATTTTGCTCTTAGTAGAATTAGGACGTATAATTCTTAATACATAAAGCTCTCATATGGCACAATGCAAAGAAAACAATAAGCTATAATAAAAAACTCTCAAATGCTTCAATGCTTTTAACTAAAATTGATTTAAACAATTAATTTAAGATTTAAACTACATTTCTCAAACACCATGCCTATGGCAACACTCATATAGGATGATGACTTTCACCCCTACTTTTTTTTTTCTTCCCTGAGGAGAAATCCTTTTTTAAAATAATAAGAAATTACTTTAATCCTAAATGAACGACCCTGCCCTGCACACAGATGCTTTTACTACGGGTGTATTATATTAAATAAACATCATGTTACATATGTTACGATTTCTTACTTCTATACAGTACATACAAGTACAAACCTTACTAAAAGAACCATAGACAAACGGTTTTAATATCCTTCAATTACTTTATATGTTTCAATATCTTTTATAATCATTTTTTTTTTTTTTGAGCTGAATCTCATCAGAAAGTTATCTCTAGATTTTTTTTTCATCCGCAGGATACACCAACATATGACTCGTTCTAAAGATTAACAATATCCTGGCAGCTGTACTATGAATTTCACATAAGCTGAGTAAAGAAAATCTCATCTTTTGAGGCATGCAATGCCACTTTTCACAATGAGAAAATGGCAACAGATGCCACTCGCCAAATGCCAATAATGGTGGCCAAAAAAAAAAAAATAATGGAGAAAAACAACTTTCATTTTGCCCAAACAATTATGGAGAAAAAATTTTACAAAATGACAATATACGGCAGAATTGAAAAAATATGAATCATTAAGAGCTGTCTAATTGTCATCATTGTCATAAAACAAAGATGTTTGTTGTGGTCCAAAAGGACAACACTCTCAATGTATGTACAAGTCAAGGGGTAAAATACCCACATGAAAAAATGAATGGTATTTCAAATCTCTCTCTCTCTCTTTGTTAACTATGCACATGTAACTCAGAAGGTGGTGTGAGTCCTTCACCGGCGCCCTTTTACGGCAGCAAAGGACTGAAATTTATACCTTTTCTCTACAAAATGCATTCTCCCAAATTCTAAGATTGTAAGTGAATATTATGCCGCTCCTCCTCAAGATAAAGCTCACAGAAGACTTCAGAAAAGAAGATGACGAAAAAATTCCGAATAATGTTGGCATTCTACCTCCAAATGGTTACTATACCTATACAACTGTGTTAGTTTCAGCGTCAGGCACTCTTCTGTAGAAAAGAACATATGCAGCAGCAATCTTGATACTCTCGACGCTAACATGACGAACCTTGCTGTCGTCGAACTCAAACCACAAGCCGTTGCCTTTCTGCAAACAACGATAAGCACGCGCCAAACCAAGAAAAGGTCTTTATGTGCTGATAAAGTCTATGAGCTACGGTATGAGAAAATAAATGTGTGATCGATCACCTTCGACAATCTTGAAAACAAATAGATTTTTCTATTGTTTGCTAATCCTGAATTTAGTCAGAACAGATTCACCCAGAAAATGCATGGTTATAAAAAAGGGATTTAATTTTTTAAAGAACTCTCTCCCAATCTATAATAGCACGATGAGAAAAGGTTCACAGCTGATTCTATATGCAATCTTACCTCGAGGAGAGTATAACAGATTAAATAGGACTAGAATACTGCATTCAAGCGAAATGGTTGCAATTATAGCAGAAAGAACACTTACACGAACAAATGCAGTATAATGACCACTAGATGTTGACCCGGAGTGATTGATAATTGCATACAGATTGTATCGGTTAGGTAGTATATCTTTTCGGGTAAAGTAGGTTGAGAAATCCAGTTCATCAATTGGAAAATCCACGTATCTTTCCAGCTTTGAACTTGAATCATGTGTGAATGAGAACCTCTTCAGATGAACGACTAGAATTTCAGGCAATTTCCAAAAGTCTAACTTTTTCTTAGCTTGCTGATGCTTCTCGCATTTAGGGCAGTACCTGTAATTACATAAACCGAAAATTAAACAAATAAAAAAGGAAAATGACTAAATCATAGACATGAAAATATTGGAACTGGAGACAGCTGATAGCGCACGTAAATATTTTCTGTGAAAAAGATTCTGATCGTGCATGCGTTTGTGTGTGTGTGTGTTAACAGAGGTAATGTAGTTCAACTTCAAACTTCCGCCACTTTTTATTGGACCTGGGAAGCCACTTAAACACCAGAACACATGCACCCAAAACTGAAGGGGAAAATCAAAAAGCTCTCCTTTTGATAAAATAACAGAAGGCTTTTATCCCTACCGAATCTTCCAAAAGTAGTAGTTTGACATTTAAAGACGTAGAGAACCAACCCAACTATCAAGCTGAGCAAGTTAATGATCTAAATATCACCCCTCTCCCTCAATTACGAGAATAAGGCGAGAAAAATGACATGTATGATGTAACTTGCATAAATATAACTCATAATACTGGCGTTGGGAAAACTTAAAATGAAACAACACACTAACCACACGTCTCCCTGTCCTAGTGGTTCCTCCTTCAAGTAATCTGCCAGGCATTTGTATAGGGAAACAGAATCTTGAGAACTCCACGAGAATGGGTGGGACATGAAAACCACAGGTAATAAGCAGAGTCGAGAGGTATCGTACTTCTTCGTCGTCTTATCCGACCACAAAACATGCACCTTCAAACTCTCAGGAAACTCGGGGGCCAACACTGGCTCATTCATTTCAATCAACGTATCCTCCAATTCTTCCCCGATATAAAATTGGAAGTCTACATCCAAATCTGCGTCATCCCCTGATTCACTCTGTGACCCCAGCCAACCACGAAAATTTGTAGGGCTGGTTGCGTCATCTATTTCATTATCTTCATTAGCATTATTTCCAGCATCATCAACAGAATCATTTGATGCATGTTCAATGGAAATCGAAAATGGATCCAGTAATCTCATATAGTGTTCCCGAAGATCATGTCCATAGTGAAGATTAGATAACCTTGCTACAAACGGAATGCCAAATATTGTAGGATCACCTCTCCCTCCAAAAATAAATTGCCTAAATCCACCACTACATCCATATTAGAATATCAGAAACATACGTATGAAAGGAATAACATCAAAACAAAAATACAATTGTGTAATCTAGATAACCAACGATGACTAGAAACTAATCATGTAGGGATTAATGTTTTACTCGCAAATCTCAAACCTATGTGCTTCATTCCAATTTTTTCTTCCAAAATCCAAACATCGACTAATTCACTCAGGAACAAAATTAAAATCTTATCAAGCTAGGTACTCGTATAGCTTTCAAATCTAGGACTATAAGGCATCAAGGTCTCAACGTACCATCTCTCAAGAAAAGGTGTTTTCACAAGAGAGTAACAACATAATGCAAAAATACAGGGGAAAAAAGGAGGGGGCGCTATTTTAAGCTTACTTTTCCCTGCGTTGGTGCATGAATTCAACCAAAGGGAACTCACTACTTTCCTTTGGTAACCGATAAGCCACCAGGCAGTCCTCATTTCTGATCAAGGATAATAAATCATTCAGATCCTCCAACAAACGGAAAATTCGATTGTTGTATACCTACAAAAATGCAACAAGGATTGCGTCATGACCTTTAAGATAATGGTCAGCATTGACAATCTCTCAATTATTAGGTCTACTAGAATAAAAGGAGTCAGAGGCGCAGTGATGGGTATGTGTCATGTACGTGAGACATTCATGGCACAAATGCAGCCAAAAGAGTCATCATTGACCGCGTTAGCAATACTCAAGTCCTGCATTCTCTTTCCAGATAGGAATGCTTCCCCCTTATAGGGTCCCAAAAGCAGCCATGGTATGCAACTGCCATATTGAAAAAATAAATAATAATCTAATAAATTTTTTTTTTTTAAAAAAAGGAAGAAGCTACAGTGACATACCTCAGCCACCAAAAGGGTTTCATCATCGTTCAGGGAACAAGCTTTACTCAAAGCATCGATGAGATCCTTCAATCTCCCATTTGTAGGCACGTTTATGGTAATAGTAGATGGTGGTGATGTCCCATCTGTGCTTAAGACATTCAATACCATGGTTCGCGTTGCTGTAGAAGGTATAGGTACCACGGTTTGCGTTGCTGTTGAAGGTATAGGCAATGAGAGGTACACAAATGGTTCAAATGTAACAGAGCACCAATTGCAAACAGAGCAAGCTACTGTTGATCGGTATTGGCCCTATAATTAAAAAAGAGAAGGAAAAAAATACAAAATTCAGTTCAATGCAAAAATGAGTAAGTCAAACCACATTGAAGTTAAAATTGGTAAACTTTTTATTTTCAATTAGAAAACGGAAGTTCAAGTCTTCAAGTTCAATCATTCGAAAGGATTTCTCAGGATAGCACGGAAGCCCAAGCAAAAGCAAGAATGCATTGATAGAGAGCTTTTATTCTATCATGAAAACTTATATATCCTTTGGCCTCACATGGAACAAATCAACAATGATAGAGTCATTTTGAGCAAGATGATTCTTCCAATGTGCTCCTGCTACTTCTTCATCTGGGTGGCCTTCTGTGTCTTTAGCTTCAGTAGCCAGCCTCCACTTCACACGATTTAGATCTTCATGGAGACCATCCAACAGAAATGCAAGAAATTCCTAAATTACAAGAACTTCAGCATATAACTTCTTCCACACATAAACCATCAAGTAGAAAACATAAAGAAAGAAACTACAAAAGTACATATAACTTTTGAGCACACAACACTAACCTGGGAATCATGTTGTTGATAGCCACTAAACTGAGAGGAACAATTTTCAATTTTTAGCTTCAACATCCTTGGCACCACAGGGCTCGTTCCTGGCACCCATAACATCCTTAATAGCTCTCCAAATGCTAAAGCAAGATGTCCCTAAAATACAAGTAAACTATGAGCATAAGAAAGTTCTATAGAATAAGCAACGCTAAATACATCACACATATTACCATACATACTTTTGCCCCCAAAGGGTTATCACTATATATCTCCTTGCAATAGTCTCCCAAAAAATAATCAACAAGCTCTGGCGTATGGACCAAGCATTGAATGGCACTGTTCATGAAACATGTATTCCCGAGATTCCATAATCCAATCAAGCCCAAGGAACCAGCTTCTCTGTAGGTACGCACATGTTGTGAGGAATTGGATTGAGTTGAGGAAGAGTCTAGTTTGTCAGTGCTATCACCACTACCTCCGACGGTGGAATCTGTTTCATCCATTTCGTAACCCATTTCATCTTGATCCTTCTTGGAATCTGCAAATCCATGAACTTGCAATTGAAGGAAATACTGCATCAACAACATAAAACATATAATATAATTATATAAAAGACAAAAGGTAGAATTTTATATCCGAAGAGCTAAATTAACTTGAAAATAGAACTCGATGCACACAATAGCATGAAAATAGCTTTAGTCTATGCTTAGTGGCCACATAAATGCTTAAGAAGCCTCAAAGATTAATGTTCAAGTCAACCGTACAGAAAAAGTTGTCCCCTTCTTGAACTGCTTCGCGTCCAAATTCATGATCACTAAAGTTCAAAATCTATTAGAAAAGGTCTTAAACTACTCACCTCTCGGCTCGGCAGTCTTGGCAAACTTTCATTCCTTAGAATTTTGGTTATCTTCCCTGAGAAGTCCCAAATGTGCAACTGTCAAAAACCAAATGATGAATGAGCGAACGATGTCATATCAAAAAATTGCAAATTTCTAAATGACAACTTACTCACAGGCTTAGATTTGGAACTAAAAATACTACATGCTCTCCCATAAGAATCAATCGTATTGTCCTGAAAAATGCAATTTAAGTTAGCAACAGAACTTGAAGTGTAATCACCAAGTGTTTTGTGTCAGAAATAAAAATGCACAAAATGTCACTACTTTCTGCTACTCCACCATGCCACTTAATTAACCTCCGTTTAAAGAGCTTTTCCAGACTTGATGTGCAAACTCAAAACCATAGAGAAAATATCGTTCTTCCTTTTCATGGTTGGGGCAAAAATCTTAAAATCGTGTAAGTAGGAAGCATTGTAGGGTGAATAACATTTTGTTGATGAGATTACTAACCTTTTCATGTATCTTCACAACCAACGAATTCGTTTCAGATGAAACAAAAAGTTTAATCTGTAAAGGAAACACATTCGGTGAAAAATCTTCAACTGTAAAGGTTACAAGTTCCTTTCTAGTTGTATCTAAATCCTCGTGCCTGCAGAAAAGTGGTGCAGTGAAATCAATACCCTATATAGTCACATCTGCCACCCCCTCAAAAATCAACTAAGGAGTAACAACAGAACATAAATCTAATCCCAACATCTGGGTTGGGAGGGAAAGAAAAGTATTTTAAAAAGTTACAAAGGTAAGGATAATGGAGAGGAAGGGAAGGACCTCTCTCTCAAGTCTCATACATATATATATATATATATGGGTGTATGGGTGTGCTTTCAATAGTTACATTTTCAATAGGTACCATTATTATTAACCGTTTGATATAAATCTAACAGTTGTAACACAATGCATGGTCAACCAAAACAATTTATAATGATTAATAAGATTGAATATTATCACACTACGTCATCAATTGGTGTTAATATACCCTTATTAGCAATGTAACTCTATTGAAAATAAGTCCATATTCCATATACATATATATATTTAAAATTTTTAAATTACGGTTGTTTCAGTTTTAAGGATTTGAAATCTCCACTCATTCCATTTCCTTCTCTTTTCCCTCCCACCAATCAACCATAAGTCGCATTCCACTAATTCTCTTATCCATATCCCTCCTTCCACTTTTCCCTCCAAAGTCCTACCAAACAAGCTCAAAAAGTCAACCTTGCTCAACTAATGACAACTGCCCATAAAGCCTCATTTATCATCCAAAAACTTGGAGCACACGTAAAGATCAATTCTTCACAATTCTAGGTCTCATAGAAGACATAAAAGAGAAAATTCAATAAAAAAATTGGCCCTCACCTTTTAAAGGCACGAACCCACATTAGTTCAGTAACCAAAGCATACTCCGTAAATTCTTGTGCAAAATCTTGATCCTCGTAGTCCTCGATCTTCCTCAAATTCATAACTATTTCCGACGAACTGTCGTTATTGTCAAACGACACGTCGTATGAAACCCCTTCAACAGAATCAGCAGGCCTTTGCACCTCCTTCCACCACCTGAAGAAAAACGCAGAACCAATCTTGTCGTTATTTGGCCCCCCAAATTCTCATTTTCTTAAATAATCTCAACTAAAACCAAAGCTAATAAATTAAACAGATCAAATCTTTATAGTCAAATCTCTTCGATAAAGACAAAAATAACCTTTTTTAAGATTCTTGGAACTTAAAATACTCGTTTTCAAAACCTAGAATATCATGAAAGAAAAGAAGCAACATAGAACACTTTCATTTCTCAGCGACCAAACAAGAACGAGTGACCACACCTGTAAGCAACCAAGTAGACCTTCTCGTCGTCCGGCTCGGGCTCGGCGCCGTCATCGAGGCGACGGCGCTGTGGGGAGCGGCGGAATTCCGAGATATCGTAGTCGACGTCGTTGGCGTAGGAGTCCATAATGGCGAAGAGAGAGAGGGCTTTGGCGGCGACGGCGCGGGCGAAGCGCTTGCAGAGGTCGGGGAGGTCTAGAGAGAGAAGGCTGTCGACGCCGACCTTGTGGAGGAGAGAGAAGGACCGCAGCTTGTCGGAGAAACTGGTCATAAGGCTTGTAGAAGGATCCCCATTCCACTCGTCGCCACCGGAGTGGACAGTGTTGTTGTTTTTTGGATTACTACAAACTGATGACGAGTGACAATCAATATTCTCCCTCTATATCTTCTCTTACTTTCTCTCTCTTACTTTCTTTTGTACTGCTTGGCTGGCGAGAAAGAAAAATAAAAGGACAAATCGGTCGCTTTTCTTTCCTTCGATTTTCTTCTTTTATTAATTTTTTTCCTTTTTTGGCAGGGAGATGTACCGGAGAGTTCTGGCTGTGTCCTAAAATGCCAAATGCCACCCCAGCGTGTGCATTTACGTCGTTCATTGGGCCCCGCGAGAGGTGCTGTGGCCCCCACTACGATGAGCCTGGCCCCACTATTTTTTTTGTAAGATTTTTCTGCGGTAATGGCCTCTAATCTAATCGCCATGCTTTTTTTGTTATTATTATTTTTTTTAACTGTTGCTTGATCGGCTATCGCATATTTTCATTGCTCTGCTCCTTAACTTTATGAAAAATACGGTTAAAAATAATTGTTTGAATTAATTTTAGTTAAAAATGTTATAATATATAAAAGTTTTATACTGTTTATTAGTTAGAATCAATTGATTCTAGCTAAGATTCAAATATCTTATTAAAAATAGTAGTTCAAACATAAATATTTAAATGTAAATCGATCAAAAGCCCTTATATTATTAGGAGTTGGTGTCGTTGTTACTTATAAACCACTACTTTTAACCATTCTTAGGTAATATGGGACTGCACAATCCACCCTTTTATTGAACCTTTCGTCTCAAAAGAACTATGGTTGTTATATAACCCTACTTTTGACGACCCAACATCCTTGTTGGCTACATTTTTGGCTGGGTCAAGTTTTTAATACCATCTATAACGACTCATACTTCTACGATTTTGTTCTTTGACATCACCCTAAAAAACCTTACTTATGAACCACTACTCATTACCATTTTCAAGCGACACAGAATTACATAACCCATCTTTTTTTTTGGCCTTCTTTGTCTCAAATTATGGTGTCACATTAACGAAGAAGGAAAAAGCAAAAAATAAGAACTAATAATACAACTTGAAAAGCGAGAACTTTCACTCTACTTCTGTGCTAAATATCGCACGTATTGAAAAACTATTCAATTCGTCTAATAAAAATATTTATTTGCTTAATTATTATATTACTTTTTTATCATTCGTTAATTTTTCAACCATAATTAGCCTGTCTTTTTTAATATCCAAAAAACCCAATGGGGGAGGCGTTTGATTGTGAGCATGGAGGAAACCTTTATCTCTCCATCTTCGCTTTTGTTTATCATTTTGATTAGAATTAACAGTTTTAATCGATAAACAGTATAAAGCTGTCAAGAGCTACAATAAAAAAACAAAAATTTGTTATAATGTAAGGCTTTCATATGTTATAGTTTTCAAATCAATATTTTCACTTCTAATTGTTCTCCCAAAACACCCTTGAAATCCCCTCCTTTCAACTAAACAAGGGATAAGGAACTGGCCTTCTTCATTTTCCATTTTTCCTCCGGCCTAAAAGATTAAAGAAAAAAAAAAGATTAGAGATTAAAGAAATTTCAAAAAAAAAAAAAAAAAAGATTAAAAGAAAGATAAAAGGAAATGGAGTGGTAACAATGCTGTGTCAACACTCAATAAAAGAAAAATCAATATCTAATAATTTGCAGGCAAGTCATTCCTCTATATCTTTGTTTTTTTTTTTTATTGAATTTGATGGGACCATAAATTTACTAAAAATAGATTGTTTAATTAGTCTTTTTAAATAACATAATTACTTGAATTGTGAATGTTTTAGGCATGCTTTTAATAAGAACGTAGAAAAGTGCACAAAACCAATCCAAGGATTAATTTATGCCATCATTTAAAAGTTATTGCATCCAGTGTTACATTTTCTTACTAGTTTTCTAGCCGCTCTTTTCCCCTCTCTATGGATGTGGAGATGTGGTCCCCTACTTGTCGCGTGACTTCTCGTCGTTGAGATCCGCTCATCTTGCCGTTGAGCTCTTGTTGTAGGAGATCTCCTCCTCCATGCATGGGGAGATCGAGGTGCGTTGGTCTTATAGTCAGGATGCTGGAGATCTCCCACCTGCGGAGGAGATATAGGAATCAGGCTGCAATTATCTCCATTGCCACCAATGGTGCTTCTCCCCACTTCTCGTCTTGAGTCATTTGTTCTTTCTAGTTTCTTACTAGTAACCCAGGAGACCGCTGCAAGTACAGCATTAGCCAAAATTTTTAACACTAGGGAATACATTTAGCATTATAATATACCACCTTTAGTATCTCAGCATAATACCTTTGATAAGACATTAGACATTTCTTGCCAGTATGCTACCGCAGATATTTCCAAATTCGGTACTGTACTGTTTTGCTTAAAGATCTTCAGGCCCAAATGCGTCTAGGGGCTCCTCATTTTCTAACCCAAAAACTCTTGAGAAATTCACGTAAATGTCCCCTTTTTAAACTCAACTTTTATTTATGCAACAAAATATTAAAAGCTCTTATATTATAAACTTGGAGCATGTCTTTGTGGACATGTCTATGTATACATTTTTTGCATCGCTCATGGACATGTTGCATGTCCCAATGGGACATGCCGCATCCCTATGGGACATTTTTCTATCCTTTCAGGATATTTTTCGTGTCTTTTCAAGACATGATTTTTATGTCCTCCAAGATACGTTGCATGTTCTACCGGGATATTTTCGCTTGTCCCCTCCGAGACATTTTTAATGTCCCTCAAGACATATTGCATGTCTCACCAGGAGATATCTCTTAGGGGTGCATGTTCTCCAAGACATTTGTTTCTCTAATCTTTTTATCCAACCCCAATGTGTTAGAATACAAAAATAAGGTATCCAAAAAAATTACAGTTCATAAATTCCAAGAAAAATTTGCAGCTAAATCGATGACGTTACAAGGTCCTAAATTTTGTAACTTTCTGTACCATCTCAGCAAACAAAATTTGGTCAACATATCACTAATCAATTTATGCTTTCATATGTGGTGTTTAGAAGGGTGGTAGGAACCGTTGGTTAGAGTCACTTTTACTGTTACATGTTAAAGCTTTACACTATAGTAATTTTTTATTGTTACTGTAGCATGTAAGAGCTTTGTACTGTTCATAACTGAGGTTCCCACCACTCAGCCAAACAACCGAATAGTCTTGGAAACAAAAAAAAAAAAAAATATTGAGAGACACCACTACTAACTCTACCAGCTAAATTAGTTTGATTAGCTTGAGTGGCAAAATCCACAAATCCTTTAGCTTCCAAGAAGCAACTCAGATGTTTATCATCCAAATGTTCCTTCAAGGAAAAAAAGACAAAAAAAGGAAAGAAAATTCACCGTTATTAACTTCTTGGAATACCAATTTTACAAAATATGACCATTTTAGAGAGTTTGAGAGAAGAAGAAACGTCCTGCAAGGCAAGCTTCGTACTTCTGCCACTTAGAAACCCACCCTTCTTTCTCTCCTCTCTTTTTTGCAACATTAGATCACGATCAAGGTGAGGTCGAGTAGAGAGCATGGCTATGGATCTAGTTAGATCCGACCAAATTTGGCCATTGCCTGCCTCTCTGCTAGCATTGAGCATCTCCAACAGTCCGTACTTGATTGAGACCTTCGGTACTCTCAGTGATCGATTTTCTCACCACTGGTCGAGTGGCCGAAGGTAGCTCTGACGACGGTCTGGACGTAGCAGAGGAACAAGGGGACGAAGATCCGGTGGCAATGCCGAAGTTGAAGGATATTTGGGAGCGGTAGAGGATATTGAGGAGAAGAGAGAGATTCAAGGAAGAAATAAGGAGAGAGAGAGAGAAAAAAAAAGGCAGTGAATCTTTAACATAATTTCTCGTAAATTCTTATTTTTTAAAATAAAATTATTTTCACCTATTTTAAAAAGTTACAAAATAGGATGCATTTTTTTCATTTTTTGTTTTTGCCGCATAAAATTCAATAGGAAACAAGAATGTTACAAAATGTAGGCCCTATTTGTTTTTATTCTTAGAATTTTTAAAAATGTTTTGCACTCATTTCAAAGCAAAAAATTTAAAAACATTCTCTGCGTAATTTTCAAAAAAAATTTATTTTTCAAAACAAAATTTTTTTTACCTATTTTAAAAATAATACCAAACAACCTGTAATTTTCTCAAAACTCTATAGCTTTTTGCCAACCCCTTATGAACTAATTCAAGTTCAGGCCCAACTATGTCTTAGACTTTCTAGCCTAATATAATTACTTATTGGACCATCTATATCTTTGAACTCAAATCAACGGTGCTTAACAATATATATATATATATATATATATATATATATGTAAAAATTACAGAATTTGTCCATCTTTTAAGGAGTAAATTAATATCTATTCTCGTTATACAAATATCATTTATATGTTTATTTTTTAAAATTTCACATATTCAGAACCCTAAAGTACCCTCTAACTAAATATTATCATGTATTTAAATTTTTGTAACAAATTTTCTTATTTTTTGAATAGTTAAATTAAGGGAAAAATGTACACATATATTTTTTATTTTAACATATTACAATGATACATTATCATTATCACTTGAAGTCATAAAAAAAATGAAATGAATGTTCTTGAGTATCATTATCATTACATGTCATTAACTTAATGATATAACAATTATATAACATATAAGATACATAAAAGATTTAATAAATACTATATCATTAATTTAATTACATATCACAAAAAAAGAAAATATCATTCACTTGAAGTCTTAAGAAATGAATGTCATTGCGTATTATTATCATTACGTATCATTAACTTAATGATATATCAATTATATTACTAGTAAGACACATAAAAAGACTTGATAATGCTATGTCATTAATTTAATTATAACACCTTAATTTTAATTTGTCAGTAAAACTATATCATTAATTTAATTACAATACCTTAATTCCAATTTGTAGGTAAATCCAACTTGTCAGTAAAAAAATTTCATCTTTTTAGGAAATTTTAAAATCGTTATTTTAAATACCAATTTGAATTTAAGCAACAAACATCCTAATTTCAAGGATTTTTTTAAATATAATGTTATCATAATTCGTTTGAAATGTTAAATACGTATATTATAGTTATTCTAAAAAAATAAATTAAAACTAAAAATATCATTATTATGGTCATTAATGTCTTTATACATATGCATTGGACATATAAGGAATATTCATGAACTGCAGACATATTTTAATTCTACAAATAAAAAAGGGCCATATGTCTCATTAACCCAATATATATATATCTCAAGGAAACTAATAGAATTGTAATGAATTACACTTTTTCAAAACTAATTATAGTATATAGCAGGTTTTGAAAATATTTATAGTAAATAACAGATTTATGGTGTAAATAATTTATTTACGCTCTTATTTAAGTGTAAATATTCTTATTTACACAATAAATAGATTTAAGATGTAAATAATTTATTTACTCTCTTATTTACAATATAAATAATTATTATTTACATATAAATGAATTTTTACATTGCACTAAAAATATTTTAAAAACCCATTATTTATTTTTTCAAAAATCCACTTTCCTCGTTCTTCTAAAATCTATGAGATTTAAGACAACAGAAAAACACACCTAAGACACACAAAACGGTCCGCAGCAAAATCATGGCCAGCTCAATGCATGCTCCATAGTTGGTTATTTTCTTTCCTTTTGGTCATGATTTGTCTTGAATCTGAATACCAAACTTGACCTATAAGTGAAAAAAAAAATCTTTTTTTCATTGTGATTGTCATGGGTTTTGGCAGACAACAAGGACCCTTCATGTTTCACGCTTTGTGCGTTCCTTTTTTTAAAAAAAACTCTTTGGTTGGTTAGAATTTAAAAGAATCCCAAAAATAAAATTTTCTTAACAGAAAAAATCCTATTTCCACTTTCACTTCAAACAATCACATTGCACAAACTTATGCTTTTCCCCCTTAGGGTGTAAACAGGAATGCATAAGCAAAGCATCACTTTCTTAATTTTAGCCCCACATTTCATGATTTAGCTGTGCCATACCAAATATTTTAATGGCGCATCAGAAAAGAAAAAAAAAAGTGTCGTCCAACATGAAGGCACAATTAGTCCTCCTCAGATTCCTTGACACAAATCTATCATATGAGGAGACCACATGTCATTTAGTAATTGGCAAAAACTGCTTCTTTCTTTTCTTTTCTTAATAAGATCTTGAATATAAATCAATCCCGTTATTGCAAACAGATCGGTATAGATTATGGACAAATCACTTCATAAAGGATTCATATATCATATTAGGATGCTTTAACTAAAAGAGGTAATATTAAGTTTTTTAAAACTTAAAAAAAAAGTAAATATTAAGAATTTGAAGTAATTTGTGGTGAGATAATAATTTATTTGCTAAAAATAAATAAATTATTTATCAAAGTAAAATTGCTATTTGCTTCAATTGTTTTAAAGTTTTCGTTATGTTCTAAAATTTTTAAAAAATGTTATTTACTGTAATTTATAGAAATTATCTAGATATGTCTTATTATATTCCTATAACTCTCTTACTTTAGAAAAAAAAAAAAAAATCCGAGGAGGCTAAACAAAAAGTTGAATGGGTGGCTTCAAAGGCCCTCACACCCCACCATTAACGTGCCTACAATCATAGCTTCTTATTTGAGGGTCAAACTTGCAACCTATCATTCTTTTTTTCTTCTCTGAAAGCAGTTGGATTTTTCCTAATATTTTACAAAAACAGTTTTAACTAAATTTTTTAATTACTATAATATAAAAATTTCAAATATTATAATAATTAAAAAAATAAGCTATATTGGAGAGAACAAGCCATTGCCAAATCCCATCATCTTTGGCTTTTCATTTACAACCCAATTAAAATAGGCAAGACTCAACATAACTAGTCTCACATTTCAAATTAATAGGAGGTGGGTCGATATTTATTTTTGTGACTTGAAGAACATATATTAAAAGTGTATAAATATTAGGCCAAACAGAAATGCCCAGTTCCCCACACACTAAAAGGCTTTCATAATAATGGTTTGGGAATAGTTTTGGAGGTATAAAATGCATTACTTATTAACTATGTTAGGAGGCATTATGGTTATTTGATGATCGATAAGGCTATTCATTCTTTGACAATATTTTTGGTTCGAACATTCCTATTATGACAAAAGTATATTAACAATTTATTTTGTGATAAATTTATATGTCACGTTTGAGTAGATTGTTTTTTTGAAATTATCTGAATACGCCACCTTTTATATTAGTTATTTTTTTTTTCAAAAAGAAAAAGTTGTTTTAAATAGTATGATTAAATGTGATCATAGGATCATGAATTTTGGTCAACATTATACTTGATTGGACGGGAGGCAAGCCTCACCTCATACACAATAATTAAAAAGTTTCTTCACCAAGTGTATAGAAAAAAAAAAATTGTCTAAGGCTGAGAATGAGATCATATTTGGTTTGAAGTTTCAACATATTATAATCTTACTATTCCCATTCATAAAAAATATTGCCCCTTCAAGACTAAGGACTTTGGGGCCAGAAACTAGTGCCTGAATTTGTTGGGTACTCACCGTGGTGACCATATAAGTGCATGAACAATGAAATATAAATGAAGATAATATAACCAGAGCAAAAAAAAAAAAAGAATATTATATAGTATAGTTTTCTAGTATTTTGCTGTCACTATCTACCTTTATCTTTTCCTCGTCGTTTTTTTTCCCCTCCTTTTTTCATATTCCTTTTGCCTTGTTTCTCATCCCATATGACAAGCAAATAGATGTTGATACTATATTTGGTATAAAAAAATAAAATAATATGTTTTGATTTTGTGCCGTGAAATATAATGCTATTTCAAATTTTGTATCTATTTTTTTAATGAATTTTAAGAGTCAGAGTTTGAATAAGGAAAATTTTTAATTTTCAATAATATATATATATATATATATATATTTGATACAAATGGAGGAGGAATGCCGTTACTTTTGAGTGAGACTAAACATGACTTGAATTCTCAACCTATAATTAGAGTAAAATGACTTACAACTAATTAAATTGTCATCTGTTGTCGTGAATAATATATTCATACTCAAGGATTATAGACACAGGCCCCAAATAAAAATTGGTGGATTATGATGTCAATGCCACTAAACCTTTTTTATCCACCAATTGGAGTTGTTTGATTGCTTATGTGGCACGACCCAATTGGCCAACTATAGTATATATCCACTAATATATATTTTTTAATTTATTTACAGTGGGTTTTCTTGAAACCGATGGCTCATTTATTGGGTTTTGATTTCAATGTTGTGAGGATGTTTGTTGGGTCTCTCTCGTTCCAGTCCTGCAGTGGTTTTCACTTCTTTTTTGTTTTGACGCTGCCTTTAACTTTGTCCCTTCCTGCGGTCCTTGGATTTTGTGTCCTTCTCGGATTCCAAGACTCCGAATTCAGGAAAGAAAGAGAGAAAAATACAACCAAAACAAAAAAACAAAAAAAAATTGTTTAGGGGGTTTTTTTAGAAAAAAAAAAAACAATTGTTTTGGTTTTTTTTTTTTTTTTTTTTTTTTCAAGTTGTCCTTCAAGGTATACGAGAGCTGTCAGTGAATAGGTTCCACAACTATCTGTACAAGTACTACCTACTTTGAAAACTTCTAGAGCCATAGATGTGGTGAACAGGAGAAAAAGATACTTCATAAAATTAATTTTAACTAAAATTTTTAATTATTATAATATAAAATTTTTATATATTATAATAATAAAAAAAATAAATTATAATAAAAAACTTTCATATGATATAATTTTTAGTTTAAAAATTTTAATTTTAAATATACTTTTCAACCACTCTAAAACCTCAAGAACCTCAAATGTCTACTACTCCAGTTTAACAACTTTCTTTAGGTTTTATTACCAAAAAAAAAAAAAAAAACTTTAGGTTCACTTGGATAAATTGTTGAATTAAATGTCTAGAAAATTATCTAATTTTTTGTACATCATTTAGACTAAATTCAATAAAATAATCAAAATTAATATGATTAATATAATAATAACAAATGACAAATTCATCCCGACAATAACATTTAGTGACAAAATTAAAAGACTAAAACTTTAATTTAATTAGATAAACAATAATTTTTAAGAAAATTATCAAGCAAAATAAAAGTAAAAATGTAAACATTTTTTATTTTTTTGAAAAGAAAAATTCTTTTATTCTCCTAATAAAATTTTTTTTTCTTTAGAAACACTACTAGAAATGTTAGATTCCACAATAGTTAAAAATTGAGGAGAAATATTTAAAAATTTCTTAACTTGCTTTGGGTACAAAATAAAATAAAATAAAATAAAAATGACTCTGAGATTTCTGAAAGTGGCTCTGTGTTAGGATTATCTTCTGATTGGAGAATTGCAACCTCAGCTTCGTATCTAGACTGGACTCGCCCTTTTTTTTTTTTGTTGTGTGCGTAATTTTTATAGTACTTTTTTTATACCCTAAACTTAAATAAATTGGGAAATTGTCCACTGTACTTTTAATTAATATCCTTTGAATTTCAGTGAGCGCTGCAAAGTGCCCTAAAATCAAATAGTGATATTAAAATTCAAAAGGAAACTAGTCACATGCTATTCATTTTTTTTCAAATTTCACTATTTAACTTGAAATAAGCTCACATAATACACATAAAAGCGTTTCATCAGAACTATAGCTCTCGTCGTCAATTTGAATGAGTTTCAAAACACTTCAATAAATTTAAGGTATAATTTTTCAAAATTAAAAAAAATTGAAAAAATAACTTGGCAATGGTGAAAAATTTAGGAGACAAATGTGTTAAAATTTTTTGGTAAAAAATAAGTAGGAAAAAGTCTGTTTTCTTTTTTTAATTGTTGATATTAGACAATGGTTTTCTAAAGACCATTGTTTAATGTGTACATACAAATCTTTGAAATGGAAAAATTTACGCGCTGTGTTTTTTTAATACATTAGACGGTGGTATTTTTTAAAACATCATAAAATAGGTATCGTCTAATCTTTCATTTGTAACAATGAGCGGTGAATATTAAATCAGGAGACGGATGTGTTGAAACTTAAAACCAACTTTCAAATGCCATACGTAGTTTTGATTAAGTAATTAAGCGGAAAAAAACCCATAGTGGCTCAAATTATGCAATTGCAAGGCAATCATTTCATATAAATTAATCCCTAGTTAATTAAGTCGAACATTAATTTTAATAAATTAATTTGTCTAGGCAACGGTTCTGCCGCCCAACAAAACTAGTGGGAATAGGTCACAAATTATGGTCCAAATGTGACACTTCTTACTATTAAGAATTACAATCCTTTCCCTGAAAAAAGAGTCCAAAAATAATAATAAAAAATAAAAAAATAAGATTAAAGCCATGTCCATAGCATGGCAGTTGGTTTGCTTTTGAGATATAGAATATTGTTTTAGAACTTTATTATCAGGGTCGTAATCTTAACACTCTTTGACAAAAAAGCTTTTGCGTTCAAAGTATAAAGACAGAATAATACAATCAGAGAACTATAAAATACCAAAATAATTTATTTGAAGTATAAATCAGTTGTGTCCAATAAAACAGACCTCCAACACTTTGAAGGGATAATTCTATGGGAATTCCGACTCATGAACAAATGATTTTGTAGTAGGGTTAATTACATAATTATACATTCTAGTTTTAACTATTTTTCAATTTATCCTCTGTTTTTAGAAACTACAAAGGGTCCTTGAAAATATAAAAAGCTATTTTAATTTCATCCTCATGATAAAAAAAAATTGGACAAAATAACATGACTATTCTTAAATGGCTATGATAAATACTTTAGATATTAAAAACATAAAAAAAATCCTAAAACAAAACATCAAATTTAAAAAAAAAATGTTAAATTTTATGAACTTTAAATTTGAAATATATTTTTAAAATTTTTCTCAAGAAGAAACATATATTTCATAAACAAATTAGATTTAGTCAAGAGTATTTTTATTCTATTTCTATGTTTTTTAAGTCAAAAAGGTCTACAAAGGATAAAATTGAGATAAGTTTTTCAAATTCAAATGATACCTTTGTAGTTTCTAAAAACAGATGGACAAATTAAGAAATAATGGACACTATGAGGGGGGAGAACATTTTTTTTAACAGATTTGCAAATTTTCGAAATTGACAAGCACAATAAGAAAGCTTCCAATCTTATTCAAAAAAAAAAAGAAAAAGAAAGAACAACCTTCCAAACTGCAATGCTGAGGGCAGTCAAATCAACTTTATTTCCCTCTAGTTGTTGATTACAATACTAGTCCGGATTAGCTCAAGCTTCACTAATTGATTTCACTAAAAAAATTTATCAAATGTCTATCAATATATGCTGTTGAGTATTGATTTATCTTAATATTGTCAACCGGGCATCAAACGTGGCCATTAATAATTTTGTGATTTAAAACTAGGATACCTAATTTTTGAAGGGACCAAAATTAGAAAAAAGAAAGAATGGGTTTGAGCATGGCAATTTTCCACTACAAGATTTATTGAATATTGCATGATGTTGACTATACCTTGCCTAAATTCCTCTTGACATAATGGAAAAGTACATCACCAAAGTATCAAAAAAGCAATATTTCAAAAACGTGTGGTCTCACTCTCTTTGCTTTGCATTTTCACACATTGTAATTATGGGAGAAATCCCTACATTTAATTAATATGGAGAAATCCTTTCATTGAATTAATAAGAAAAAATATATTGCCCAATTTTGTGATGTGGAAATTAAGACTTTTTGCAACCTAGAAGCCTCATAAAATCAAAATACAAAAGCACATTATTGCATGGTTTTATGATGTAGGATATTACTTAGACAGTTTATGTAATTAATTTTTTGCGCAATTATAACCTCGGAAATAAAGGCTCCGATGTCGAGCCAAGTCGTATAGCCAATGGTTTGTTTGTTTTACTTTATTATTATTATTATTATTATTATTATTTTGTTTCTTATTTACACTTGTTAGTTAAACATGTCTCACTGTTTTGTATGACATCATTAATTAATTAATTAATAACAATATTAATATTAATTCATGATATATAATAAATCATTAATAATAATTATTATTATTATACAATTCAAATTATATTAGTTACATAATTATACCTCATAATTTTAATTATTTCTCAATTTATTCCTCTATTTTTAGAAACTACAAAGGTACCATTTGAATTTGAAAAACTTGCTTCAATTTTATCCCTTATAGATTTTTTGGTCTGAAAAACATAGAGATAAGACAAAGATACCATTAATTAGATTGAATTTATTTAAAATATGTATTTTTCTTTTTGAATTTTTTTTTAAAAAATATCTTAATATATAATAAGTTCTTTTTTTTGAAGTTTGATGTTTTATTTTAGGATTTTTTTATGTTTTTAAATCTATAAGATATTTTTCATAATTGTTTAAAGATAACTATATTTTTTTGTGTACTTTTTTCTATTTATAGAGATGAAATTGAAATAAGTATTTTAAATTCAAAAGATACTCTTATAGTTTATAAAAATAGAGAAACAATTTAAGAAATAGTTAAAATTAAGATGTATAATTATGTAATTAATCCATTATATTATTGTTATGTTGTTTTTTTTTATGGTAAATATAATACGTCGCACACCTACTTAAAAAAATTATACGTAATACGTCAGAGGTACAATATAGTATAACATTATTTTTCAAAAAAATAAAAACATAATATTACAATTTAATAAGGCATGTGGAATCAAGGACATATATATACACACACCGCGACTATATGGTATACCATAATTCAAGTATTCTTAAAAAAAAAAAAAAAAAAAAAAAACTTGCAGTAAGATTTCAGGTTCTACATCTTAAGATAAAGTTATGTGTGAATCTATTTCTAAATTATGCAACGACATAATTCTATTCAATTATTCAACCGAAAATGGACAAACCATTTAGTTATGTGATGGAGCCCACATATAAAAATTGACCAAGATAAATCATATTGGTTATAATTTAGATCGCAAACCGCCCATGACTTGGCATTGGTTAAGAGAAACCGCTTCTGACATGGCATTGGATTAAGAGAGAAGTGGATATTAAAAATATGGTAGATGGTGGACCTCACTAGCATTAATATGAGGAGCAAATGAGTGCTTCACCGGATATTGCCTGTCGAGAGATAGAAATGACCTGAAAAAGATGTACGGAATTTTGGTAGGGTTGTTAAAACTATTAGTTAGAATTATAAATATTGTAGCATATAAAAGTTTTATATTATAGTAATTTTTTTGCTTTTATTGTAACATATGAGAACTTTATATCGTTCCTAACAAACAAATTAGTTACAACTAACTAATGCCAAAGGGGCTTGTAATATAACAGCAAAAGTAGTGGCGTGTGTGGGGGATTCTTTGAACGAACATGTGTTGGAAAACGACACGTAAATTTAATCCTTTGGGCATAACTCGGAGTTGATAGGGTGGTGGGAATTGTTAGTTAGAACCGTTTTTGCTGTAGCATGTGAGAGCTTTACACTGTAGCATTTTTTTTTTTGTTATTGTAGCATATGAGAGCTTTATACTGTTCATAATTGAATTTGTGGTGGGAACACTCAGCTAAACGCCGTGCTAGTAGTAACAAAAGTTCTTTTTTTTTTTTTATACAGTTTTTAATGTCAATGATTTTGGTATTATTAGAGTAATTGTTGTGGAGGAAATTGCTGGCCAATGAGAATTCTCATCGTAACACTTATATGAAGCCAACGTTATTATTATTTTTTTGTTTCGTTATTTTTGGTGCAATTTATATGGAACGGTATTATGTTGATAAATGAACTTTGTTTGTTCGGTGTAAATAGTTAATGTTAAAATATAATTTAGTGGATGGATAATAAATATGAATTTTTTTGCAGTGGATATTACACGTAATATGCATGGTGCTTTTAATGAAAATTCGTTACAAAAAAATGAAACTAATATAAATAAAAAATAAAAAAATTTCTACGGCAAAGTTACATAAAACCAATACAAATAAAATACTCAACACTAACATGGCTACTTTGTAATTATCATTATTTCTTACTCCATGAAATAATCATCAATAACATGGATATCATCTAGAATCTGGTTCTTAGACTTCAAAAGATTCATTGCAATCATACAAAACCATCCACAAGTTAAATAATATTCACTTCTCGTCATCGTAATCTAAATAAAATTACTAATCAATTAAAAATACATGTTACTACCATTATCAAATTTATTTATTTATTTATTGCTTCATTAATATAAAATAAGATAATTGATTAATGTTTATATGCGTTGCATGATATTTCTATTACTAAGTTACATATGTATTTTTTTTCCATTCTAATTTTTTCCTTTTTTTTTTCAACTAAGGGAATGATCTTTTTTTTTTTCAAACTCTAAAATTGTTAGCCCATGGTATTACGTTTTTTTTTTTCAAATTGTAAATAATGTAAAACTCTCACATACTATAGTTGTCAAACTAAAACTGTTGGTTCCAACTATTCTTTTAAACGGCATATAAAAATGAATGCAAATATAAAAAAAACATACACTTCACTACTAGAATTTGGAGTTTATTAGATGACGGGCTTTAGACATTGCCTGGTTACGGACGATGTCTATAATTGCTTTACGCATCGTCCGTTCTGACGGGTGACATCTATAGCAATTTTAGATGCCGCGTCTTAGGCGGATAATGTCTAAACACTTCCAATTTATTTATTTATTTATTTTTTTATAATCTTAGACTTTACCTAAACAGCGGGTGACATCTAATACCAAAATACATGTCACTCGATCCAATGGGCATTTAATGCAATTTTTTTCCTTGAAAAACTTTTTTTTTTTGGGATAATTTTTGCTGGCCATGTATGTTTTCTTCTTCTTCTTCTTCTTTTTTGAAATCTTACCAAGTCCTCAAGTTTCTTTCTTCATTTTTTTTTCATTTTGTTTCACCACGGTTTCTTCTTTCCTTTTTTTGAATTTTATCTTGACTTTAGACTTTAAAAACACTATATTCATCTTTTTTTTTGGATACTCTGATTAAAATTTGCCGTTTAATGTTTAGAGCCATGTCTAATTAGATTGAAAAATATATTTGTTTGCATAACATTTAGCTGCCCACGTTTCCTTCAGTTGGCCTATTACGTTTTTTCTTCTTCATTTTTTTCTTTTCTTCTTTTTTTTTTCCACTATCTTGGCCCTGCAAAATTTTATACCCATGTTTAAATTGATTAGAATTTGGATAAAAAAAAAAAAAAGCTGATCAGGATAAATGTCGCCCACTATTTTGAACCCATGTTTAAATTGATTAGAATTTGGATTTAAAAAAAAAGCCGATAAGGATAAATATCGCCGATATAGGATACATGTCGCCCACTATATTGAACCCATGTTTAAATTTATTAGAATTTGGATTTTAAAAAAAACGCTGATCAGGATAAATGTCGCCCGATATAGTGGGCGGCCTCTAAATGTCTCTCATATATATATATATATTGCGGGAATGTATATGGAACCAAATTATGTTTAATGTTATGTTTTAAACGTATACGACAGTATATGTCATTGTATAATTTGTAATATTGTATGCGTTTTAAAACTTCTTTTAATATTTTCAATAACCCATGCACATACGTCACGTAAAAGTGATGAATCAAATAGACATGTTTGGGGCCTAAGAGTTCGTAACTTGGCCAGTCCAAAGACGGTAGCATATGCATGTAACAATAAAAAGAAAAAGCACAACTTGTTTGCATAATGTTTGACGGTGGTGGTCTATATCATTAATAAAGCTTTCACATGCTACAATAACAACAGTAAAAAACATTTCTAATCACTCCGTTAAACACCCTCTTGGCATTGTTTTGAAAACTTTTAAAAATATTTTTGTACACTTTTTGAGGCAAAAATTTTAAAAATACATAATGTTTTTTAAAAAGCACAACTTGTTTGCATAATGTTTGACGGTGGTGATCTATATCATTAATAAAGCTTTCACATGCTACAATAACAACAGTAAAAAACATTTCTAATCACTCCGTTAAACACCCTCTTGGCATTGTTTTGAAAATTTTTAAAAATATTTTTGTACACTTTTTGAGACAAAAATTTTAAAAATACTCTTAATATAATTTTTTAAAATTTTAATTTTTTTAAAACAAAACTATTTTTATCTATTTTAAAAGCATTATCAAACGGGTGGTATAATTAACTGAAAACTGCAATTGCATGTCAGAAAATTTGTCTTCTACCCTTCAAATTCAAAAATTCAAATCACCTGAACCGTCCAACCCGGTCTAAAATACAGGGCGGAATATTCCACTGGCGGGATGGAATGATTACCCATATACATCATACCATGTGCATTAAAAATGAAATATGAGGTTTGTGTTGATTGCAACTTGCAAGAAAGGATCAAGCAATTTCCACAAAGTTGAAGGGCCCCAAAACTTAAAAAACATTTTCAGAAGCCAAGCTGTAAAGCCAAACTGTCCCCATTGAATGGAATTGAAAGAAAATAAAAAAAATTAGTATATAGTACCCAAAGTCTCCGATCCCAACCCACCATCTTAAGCAAATATCCACAAAAACCCACTCAATGATATGTGGTTCACGTGGAGTCAAAAAGTGCCTCACTTGCCATGTAAGAAATAATCAAAGCCAAATAAATTATAATGTATGGTTGGATTTAATTAAACTTTGACTTATTATTCTGTTGACCAAACGAGGCATGACACAAGGGGCGTGATAGCCTTGCAAAACTATTTCAAACCCTCGAAAAGCAAAAACAACACGATAGGCATGGACATTGTTGAATAGTGGAGAAATTAGGCCACAATAATTATACAATATTTTCATACCTAAAACTTAAAAAGCAAAATAACAAGTAACGTGTTTGACAGGTGGTTAGAACCGTTGGTTAGAACTGTTTTTATGGCTGTTAAACATGGGTTATCCTCTGTTTATTTCCATTTATTATGAGTGGTTTCTTTCCAAGGGGATAAATAGTCCAGGAAGTCTACGGTGCAGCTTGCATGGCAAAGTCGTTTTCAAAAGGCCATTTCCAGAACCACTTTCATTTTCGACACGCCCATTTTCCAAAATTACTTTTTCTATATGTAGAAAGGAGAAACTTATTCTCCCCTTCTCAACCAAAATCACCGATCTGGTTTTTTTTTTTTTCCTTTTCAAGTTTTTTTTTTCATCCTTAAATATATATATATTTTAATTTTACCCTTCTTTTTTGCTTTTCTTTTCTAGATATATATTTTTTATTCCTACTATTTTTTAGCTTTTCTCTTCAAATTTTATATTTTATATGTATGTCATTGAAGTAATTTTTTATTTAATGTTTCTATATTAAAGCCATTATTCCCAAATATTGTCTAAATTTTTCTCTCACAATTCTTTAATATGTATATATTTCTATATTAAATGTGGTTTTTATAAATAATTTTTTTATCTACCTACTTGTTTAATTGAATAACTTTCTTTCAAATAACCAATCCATATGTATAATAATAAAACTAATAGTATGTTTACAAAACAACCTTTGAAACAAAAAGTGCTTGCCACTTCTATAAAATTTAAATTGTTAAAATATTTTCAATGCAAAATTTTAATTAGAACCATATATCTAGACAAATCTTAAATTTTTTTAAATAACAGTTCAACAAATTGGGTATGCACGTGCATACACACATGCTTTTAAACTAGTAATTTCTAGGAATATTGTCGAGTCCACAAAAAGAGAAAAAGGCATTACGCACCTAAAGGCTAGAACAAACCACTAATATCAGCAAGCTCTTTCCTTTTTTGTTTTTGTTTTGGTTTGTGTATCTTTTTTTGTTTTTAAATAATAAGCATGAAATGAAATAAAAATATATGGATGAGCTGAGTGGTAAAACCGATTGATTATCTTACATGAGTTTATGTAACTTGCAAGAAAAGAATGAAGAAACAATCAAAATACTAAAAATTAATTAGGTAAAAATTTCCCCTAAAGAAAGGGTAAAAACTTGCTTTAATGGCTCACTAGAAAGTTTATGTCCTTTAAAAGTTAAAGCTTATTGTTTCTCGTAGTTATGAAATAAATGGATAAAACAGGAATACAAATTAATTGATAATAAATATTGTAGTTATCAATTCAATCAAATCTTTTTTACCATTAAATTAAAACGGGGCATAATTTTAATCAAAGATCTTGAGTAGCCATAAGATGATCAAGTGCACTTGGATTTGCTTGTTGGATAAGGTAATAAATGAAGATCATGGGATTTTTTTAGGGAAAAAATCATGGGATTTTATCAATGCAAAGTAACCCATTTTTGCCACTTTTGCAATGAAAAATAATAAAAAAACATTTTTTATATCCTTCTAAAAATAACTCATTTTTAGAGCCTTAAACAAGCAATATAACATAAACACACATGTTAGGGAAGCATAGCACATGTTTTATAGGGTGAACCTATTCTAATAGAAATAATAAAAAAATGGTCCCTTTAATAGGTAAAGTCCTTGTCAAGATATATGGTATTAATCGAGAAAATCTTTACCCTTTTTTTTACTTTAAAAGACCAAAAAATGAAAAAACACAAAATGAATGTCTTCTTACTTTCCAAGGACTTTGAAGAACTTGGTAAAATGTTGTAAAAAAATTAGTTTTAAAAAACGAGTTAAAAAGATTGTTCACCATCCAACCAAAGGCCTATCTCCCAAGCAACGTTTACGGTAAAGAGAGTCAACGTATAATTTAAGACTAATAATGACAAATAAGCACGCATATACCAAACGAGAAGCTAACCTCTTTTTCTCTGAAAAAAAGAAAAGAAAAGGAAAAAGTTATGATGTCTTTATTTTCGGGGAAAATTCTAATGTCTAAAGAAAAAAAAGAAGGAAATTTGGTATCTCTTTATTAAGCTCTTTCTTCTATTTTCCACGGGCTTTTTATTTTTATTTGTTTATTGAGGATTGGGTTTTGATTATTTATTTTTTTTAAGAAAACAAGCAGTTTAATGGATGTTTTTGTTAGAAAAAATCTCCCCAACTAACCGAAAAATCCTGATATAATCTGTTATTTAAATTTATCCGCATTATTATCCACAAATTCTGACACTGTTTTAATTGTTGGTTAAAGTTAACGGTATACAGTTTAGGACATATTTATTAGATATAAAATTTCTACTTTATATTTTTTCAAAAAAAAAAAAAATTTCTACTTTAAAATTTCTTTTTTTTTGGCTCTGAAATATCTTGAAAAATAAATTGTAGTTTCATAAGATTCGGCTTAAAAAAGCCAAAAAACCCCAAAAAAAAAAGAAATAAAAAAAGCATAAAGAAAAGTCAACTATATTATCTGGTTCATATTAGATATGGTGGTGGTGAAATACCGAAGATACCCCCATAACACACAGAACTCTCCTTATTCCACCCAATGCCAGACACCAGCGTCATTGTCCTACGATTTTCTTTTTCTCTTTATTTTTTTTTCAGCATAAAATTCAATTTTTTAATAATAAAAAACAAAAACCAAAAATAAATAAAAAAAGAAAAAAAAAAAACCTTAACTCAAGGGTTGGTTGGACCCAAGTAAAAGGCTTTTAACCAAACACGCCCTGCCTTTACTTCCTTGTCTCCTGTGTCTCTTTCTCTCTCTAAAATTTTCTTAGATAAAGACCTGTTCTTTCTCCCTTTCTTCCCCATTTCTTTCTCTCTAACAAGTTCTCTCTCTCCCACTCCAAAATTAGCGGCACATTCTCTCTTTTTCTCTTTCTCTCTCAAAGGTTTCGGGGAGAATAAGAAATTTTCTCGCCCTAGAAGAAAGGAAAATCCGTTGTTCGGATTTGAGGAATGGTGGTGAAGATGATGAGGTGGCGACCGTGGCCGCCGCTGATGACGAGGAAGTACGAGGCGAGGCTGATGGTCCGCCGTCTGGAGGGCTGCGATCTGGTGCGGGAGGCCCCAGGTGGAGCCGCCTCCTCGCCGCCGGAGCTGGGGAAGTTGACGGTCGAGATTCGATGGAAGGGACCGAAGACTGCCCTGAGCTCGCTCCGGCGGCCGGCCGTCAAGAGGAACTTCACCAGAGAGGTCGAGGCCCGAAACGGCGTCGTCGATTGGGACGAGGAGTTTCATAGCGTCTGCTGTATTTCCTCGTACAAGGTTAAGGAGGACAATGTGTTTCATCCTTGGGAGATCGCCTTCACTGTCTTTAATGTAAGCTCCTTTTTTTTTTCCGTTTAATTCTCTATTTATTTTTCTTTACCTTTCTTTTCACGGATTTTTTTAAAAAATTTTCAATTAAAATTTGGTGTTATGAGTTATGATGTTGTGAGATCAATTAGTGTTGATAATGAATTTGTGATTTTCTTTTATCCTTTTGGAATTTTATGTTGAAAATCATGCAAAATTAGAGTGAAAAGCCTGATGGTAGTTGTGATTGTGAATAGTGATTTTTATTTCCCTGCAAGAGTGAAGGATTTTTTTTTTTTGGTTGACCTTTAGGCTAGATTTTGGTGAAGTGTTATATCTACAATTTGATTTGGTTCAATTTCTGGCTATTGGAATTTTCGGAAGATAATTTGACTGTTAATTTCCGTTGAGAGTTGACCGTTGGAGTTATGACGAGGTTTTACTTCTTAGAGTGATTAAAATTCCAAGTTCAGTTTTTAGGATCTAATCACTCTCGTAACTCTGATTTTCAAAGGTACGATACGATTTCAATGGTGGTAATTGACATTTCTTGTAAAATCCAGGGTTTGAATCAAGGGTCAAAGAACAAGATTCCTATTGTTGGTACAGCATTCGTGAACCTCGCCGAATTTGTTTTAGAGGCTGAACACAAAGAGCTCGAGTTAAACATCCCCCTTACATCTTGTGGTGGTGCTGTCGAGCCTCGTCCTACACTCTGTGTATGTTCTTTCATTCTGGAAGTTGCAGATTTTTGTTTGTTTTGCTTGCCTATTTGTGTCCATTTCTGTTGGTTTCACTACTTTTGTTATCTGTCTGAAGGTCTGCATTTTCTGATTTGAAAGCTTGGTTGAATCTTGCAGTTATCACTCAGCTTAGTGGAACTAAGAGCTGCGCAGGAAACTGTGGAGCTAGTACAAAGATCAATCGTGCCTGCTTCTTCACCTCCTCGATCGGGAGAAGCTGTTTCTACAGAGAAAGATGAGGTTTCAGCTCTTAAAGCTGGCCTGAGAAAAGTAAAAATTTTCACAGGATATGTCTCTTCCAGGAAAGCCAAAAAAGCATGCCGTGAAGAAGATGGTAGCGAAGGCAGATGCTCAGCCAAAAGTGACGGAGAGTATAACTACCCATTTGACTCAGATTCCCTTGATGATTTTGAGGAAGGTGAATCAGATGAGGGAAAAGGAGATGCAAGTGTTAGGAAGTCATTTAGTTATGGAACACTGTCTTATGCAAATTATGCTGGAGGATCATTTAACTGGCGGACGAGGATCAATGGTGAAGATGAGGATTGGGTGTACTATAGCAACCGTAGATCTGATGCAGGATGCTCACACATTGAGGATTCAAGTGCATCAGTCTCCGAGCTATCATTACCCCAAATTTCAAAGCGCAGCTTGCTGCCATGGAGGAAGAGAAAGCTGAGCTTCAGGTCCCCTAAAGCCAAAGGAGAACCATTGTTGAAAAAGGCGTATGGAGAAGAAGGCGGTGATGATATTGATTTCGATCGTCGGCAGCTCAGCTCTGATGAATCTCCATCTCTTGGGGTAAGACTACCAATATCTCTCTTTTCCATTGTTTTCCAGCTTAATGAAAGAGAAAAAGGGGAGACAAAAACCATCTTTTTATGGCTGCAGAATATACTGTATTTCCAATTTCAGTTTGACATATACACCATCCAATTGGCTGCTTGTCTGACTCTTAAGTATGGTTGATTAACGAGTGCGTAAAAGTAAAATGAGATAATGTTCTAACATAGTGATGACAACTATTTTTGGCAGTGGCACAAAACTGAGGAGGATTCATCTGCAAATCGGTCATCAGTTTCTGACTTTGGAGATGACAACTTTACTATTGGCAGTTGGGAACAGAAAGAAGTAACAAGCCGTGATGGCCATATGAAGCTTCAAGGCCAGGTCTTTTTCGCTTCCATCGATCAGCGAAGTGAGCGGGCAGCAGGCGAGAGTGCATGCACAGCTCTAGTTGCTGTTATTGCTGACTGGTTCCAAAACAACAAAGATCTCTTGCCCATCAAATCTCAGTTTGACAGTCTGATCAGAGAAGGTTCTTTAGAATGGAGGAATCTCTGTGAGAACGAGATCTACAGGGAGCGATTTCCTGACAAGCACTTTGATCTTGAAACAGTCCTACAAGCCAAAATACGTACCCTTTCCATAGTTCAACAAAAATCCTTTATCGGGTTCTTCCACCCTGAGGGGATGGATGAAGGCCGCTTTGATTTCTTACATGGTGCCATGTCCTTTGATAACATTTGGGATGAGATTAGCCATGCTGCGTCAGAATGTCTAAGCAGCGGTGAACCTCAAGTATATATAGTTAGTTGGAATGATCATTTCTTCATTCTCAAGGTTGAACCAGAAGCATACTACATAGTTGACACGTTGGGGGAGAGGCTCTATGAGGGCTGCGATCAGGCCTACATCTTGAAATTTGATGCTAACACTGTAATTCACAAGATGTTGAGTGTTGCACAAGGATCGGACGACAAAACAGCCGGTGATCAGCAGATTGTGGCCACAGCTGTTGAAACCAAGAACCAGGTGGTCAATTCGAAGGAGGAGAGTGCTGTAGTAGAGGCATCGGAAGCCAAGCTGGAGGAACCGATGAAGGAGGAGGAGATTGTTTGTCGGGGGAAAGAATCTTGCAAAGAGTACATAAAGAACTTCTTGGCAGCAATTCCTCTAAGAGAACTGCAAGCAGATATGAAAAAAGGACTAATGTCATCCACGCCTCTTCATCAAAGATTGCAAATCGAGTTCAACTACACTCGGTCCTCGCAACCACTGCGAGATATTCCAATAGCGGAAGCCATCACATTTACTCCAAAAACCATGGAAGTTTCTACCGCAGAGGTTGTTGCTCCACAGTCCGTGGAAGTTTTTGTAACAGAGGTTGTTGCTCCTGAAACCACGGAAGTTTCTGATGTAGATGTTGCACAAACCACCGAAGTTTCAATGACCGATGTTGCTACGTAGAATGTAAATTGCAGGCAGTGTGTTTTACTCTAACCTGTTTGTATTTTTCTTTTTCTTGGACATTCATAATGTGAGCTGGGTTAACAAAGAGGAAAGAGTTTCAAAGCTTATTTGCAGTGGCATGAGAGGGTTAGGATTGTGTCTCATCTAAGTTAGAATGGAAATGAAAAGTGTCTCTAATTTTCCAATTTTGAATCTTTTTTCTTTTTCTATATTTGCCTCTTTTAACTCTGGTGTGGCAGCTTCCTACAAGTTTTTGCCCTATAGTTGCTCTTGGAACTACATAATCTGTACATGAACCTTTTCTACCAGTCTAGTCAATTTTTACTTCTGGTATCTTATTATTTTTATTGTATTTTCTCAAAAGATTCTCTCCTTTCAAAAGTTTTGAACTTTTTCCTTGTAGACCTCAGGGAAAGTCCAGACCCTTTTGCAGGCTAATTTCTGGTTCCAATTTCCCATATAAATGACCATTTTCTGACTCTTGGATTTTGATAAGAGAGGAATCTAAATGACTTTCATAGGATTCTGGTTTGCTTGCATAAATTAATGATTAGGCACTGATATTCTATTCTCATTTCTTTGTTTTTTAAAAAAGCTGTAAAGATGAACAAACTTTTCACTTTGGGAGGAAATAGAATAAAGGAGAAAAGAGAAAAGGGGCAGGCTTTCTATGTTTGGCCTACAACTCTTATCAAAAAGATTCTTTTACAATGTCTGTTATTGGGGACAAAGTCAAGCCTCAAGTTTCCTCTTTGATTGCCAAATGCACCTTCTTCTAATGGTACCTAGTGAAAGAATAAACCACATGGATTCTTGGTGAGGGTTTCTTTGGAATAGCAACGCACGTTCAGAATATTCTCTCCTCTACACTTCAGAAAACAGCTTCTGATATATTCCCAGGATCGTAGCGCAATGAGCCGGCGGTTTTTATTTTCGCTTATATTAAATCGTATCTGACAACTTTTTTTAATCGCTCGGATCTTTTTTCTTTTCCGTCATTCAATAACAAAAATTTAGAATGCACTTGCAAAATGTGGGATGTATTTTATTTTACTTGCAAAGTACATAATTTACAAAGCCTCTGGTTGGTCCCTTGGCCTAATCTTCAAAATTGACAGCCCAAAACAGCTGTGTACACAAGCAGTTTCCCATTCCTTTCCAGTTGTGTGTTTGAAATTAGTTGTAGTTATCTTCATTTGCTGGATTTAGTCATTTCCTTGGAATGGGAACAATGATGACAACTATGATGATAATTTATAATGATAAATTTAAAGTTTTGACCCTTCAGACAAAAACTTCTTTTGTTTAATCCATCGTGTTGTTATCATCTTAAGTTGACTTCTCAATGAAGCCCAAAACGGTAATTGAACTTTTAAGGGCTTCCCAGGACGAAAGTCAAAATCATCAAACTTGAATGAAGTCCGTTAAAGTTGGACAACAGAATTTTATTTAAGAAGCAACCCCTTTTTGCTTGATTTAGTCCACAATTCTTTTTTAAGAACTTATGCAGTTGTATGGAGCCATTGATTACATCCATAGTATTTAAATCAGACAACGCTTATAAAACAGGCGTAACGATATTGTTTAAGAAATCTTATTTTGCTACAAGTGAACCTTCTTTTGCAAGGGAAAGATGATGGTTAAGTCCATTTATGAAGAATAGGTACAATGGATATTGTGAGCATAAATGTTTTTGATTTACTAAGCTTTGTGCTTTATATAGTTCTTGCGATGCATATAAACTGTAAGTAGATATTCAAGTTGACTGATCGAGATGGTCCGATGTCTAATGATTGGAATACTAGGGTTTTGATTTTGAGAAGAATTTAAAAACATTTAAGAAAGGCGATTTGGTTATGGTGCATTTTCGCAAGAACTGGTTTTCAGTGGGTACTTTTTCCAAGCTGCAGACCAAGAAATATGACCTGTAATTCATCAACCATAAGGCCAACAATTGAATGTGGCTGAGATGAGTTCTTTTTAGGGCTATTATCATTCCAGTATCCCATATTTTAACGTCACATTGGTGTTTATATGGGGGGTTTCTTCATTTTTTTTTCTAAAATTGTTTTTTTTTTTTGATTTTACAAAATTAATTTGGAGTTTATTAATAAAAAGGTGTTGAAACTTTTGGCCTCTTTGGTTCTATTTTTCAAAATGTTTTTGCTGTTTTTGAAAATACAAAAAATGAAAACCAATTTGAAAATACATTTTGTTAAGTTTTGATCAAAAACAAAAATAAAAAACATTTCCCAGATCAATCCAAATTTGTCTGAAAAATGAAAATGAATTATGCTCATTTTCATTTTTTTCTTCTTCTTTTTTCGACGTACCAGAACCCAACACCTACCCCCACCCCTGACTCTTCCTCCTCTGCCCAACCGGTCCTCTACGGGCATTGCCTATCCCTTGCCCGTGACCTTAGCTACCTATGCAGCACCGGCACGATGGGAATCTTGCTTGCGATAGGAAGCACAATAGGAATCTTCGCGACCCTAGCCAATGACCTAGAGACCCGTCCTCCTACTCGTTAGCGACCTAGAGACCCACCCTCGTCGGTGACAGTAGAGACCCAAATTGCACGACGACACGGCAAACCCAGATTGCCGTCCTCCTCCTACCATGTCCTCTCTTTGGCGATTCTTAAACAATCACCCTCATCGTCCAAACCTAGGGACCCACCCTTCGCCGAAAACCCCAAAAAACCCAACCCTATCTTGTCGACCCTCAACCCCATCAAATAAGCATCGATCCTTGGCCCACGTCCACTGTGGAAGCCCGAGTTAGTAGGTCTTCGCACGTCGCCTCCCACCACGAGATCTTCGTCGAGTGCCCCCCATGTTGCAACCCTCCCTCGTCCATTTTTTTGCACTACAACATGACTGGAACACCACACTGGTGTTGCAGCCGAAGGAAGAGAAAACTTCCAAATTGTTTTCTTTAAAAATGTTTAATGTTTATTCTAATTGGCATCATTAAATAGTATTAAATTGATAATCAATGTATTTAAAATTAAAATTGGTTTTAATTACCTTAATAATTTTTTTAATTAAAAAATGTATTGACTCTAAAAACATACCAGCATATACAAACTAAACACAATTTTAAAAATAGTCCTAGCATATTTTTCTAAATATTCTCATTTTTTGCTTTTTTCAAAAACAAAAAACAAAATAAAAAACTACCAAGTGGGCCCTTTATATCCCAAAAACATAGGGTTAGGTTCCTTGAATGATATTTTTTAAAACTACAAGATATTTTTTTGATGTTTTTCAAACAATAGGTTATCGATATGACGTTTGGTTAAAACATAGGTATCAAAATGATAAGAAAAATCTTTTTTATCCCAATAGGGTTATAATTCTGTCACTCATAAAACTATGAATTTCAGTCTAGTATATAATGTACTTTTTAGATTGTTTCTGTTGGGGAATTAGGCGACTCCTAATTCCAAGGATCGCAAGAACGAACAATTGCAGAAAATAAATAGGAGAAAAGAAGAAAAAGAGACACCAAATTTTTATACAGGTTCGTCCAAAATTGAGACTACGTCCTGTTTCTGCCGCTTGCAGATTCCACTATGATGAAGGAGATTACAGATTACAAGAGCAGTTTCTCACACACTCACAAACTGTGCTTACCAAAACTCTCTTCTATCTAACACCCAATGGGAATTTTTCTCTCTCAAGGATGAAGCTCTCAAGAATTATGCCTCTCACAATTCACACACTTTTCACACACACAACCCTAGCCACCTTGTGTCTATTTATAACCAAAGGAGGAGAAAATAGCAACTAATGGGAAACCCTAGTGGTTTCCCGTTTTTGGGACCTTTGAATTCGACTCTGATTCAAAACACATCGCGCAGCACAGCGCGTCAGCGCCGCGGCGCTCGAAACGAGCGCTGCGGCGCTCCCCTGCGGCGCCTAGGCGCTCTTCTCCTGGCGCCTAGGCGCTATCCTCTTTGAGCCTAGGCGTAAAGCCCTTGGCGCCTAGGCGCTTGCCACATAGCGCCTAGGCGCTCTTGTCCTGGCGCCTAGGCGCTCTTCACCTGGCGCCTAGGCGCCTTCGCCCCAGCGCCGCGGCGCTCTTCTGCCAGAGCCGCGGCGCTTGCTCCCTGCCTTCGAGGACGCGATTTTCTCCCTTTTTCTTCCTTTTGCTGGGTTGTCTACTTGATTTTGCTCCATATCTGCAACAGTTTCCTACTGTTTTGTTAGTAGTGGTGTTATAACCATATAAGGTTAAACAAGCTTGCTCAAATGATAAATAAGTTCCCTCTTTTTTAATAGCAAACATTTCATTGTCGTTTCCTACTAATTGGAGTCGTTTTTGGTATTTGTTATGTTGCTTATTTTGGCCGTTATGCGCCCCGTTTTGGACTTTCTTAGTACACAGGGCCCAAAAGGCCCCCCCCTCTATATTGGAAAAAGCTTCAGAAAAGCTCACGAGCAAACCAAAAAAAAAAAGAAAAAAAAAAGCTTCTCACTGAAACGCACCCGCCATAGCTGGTTTTTGGAAGAGCTTCGTACAATCCAAACCTCTAATTGCTTCACAATAGCATATATATATAATATATATTCTCTTTTTGAGGGTGTATGTGTGTGTATATATTTATCTTTTACCAATACCAAAAAGAGAAACTTTTCAACTCAAAATTGTTTTGAACAATCTTTGAAACTTTACAAATGATTTTCCCCACTTTTTAAAATGTGATGATATTCTTTTTCCATGTGTGATGCGTCCGTCAATGTGTACGGGAAAGAACACAAATACGAGATTGCTGAAAGTATGCTTTTGGAGCTTACTATTCTAAGCTTAATTGAACAATATTAATATTATATTATTCAGTGACATTGTCCCTATATATTGCAGACACTCAGTATTCATAGTAGTTACTCAATTACTGTTAACACATAGTTAGCTCTATAATCTTATTTCCAAGCGTTTTTCTTTCTCTCTCTAGAGGCACAAACTGTTTGAGGTAGGTTGTCATCTCCTATTTATACTACTATATATACGTACATATATATATATCTATTTATATTCTGAATCTGTCATTTTCTTGCTTAGTACATGATAGATATTGGAGTACTTCTGCGTGAGACACTCGAGGATGCTGATCTCGAGAAGCATCGGTAATTTAGTGAGAATTGCGGGGTTTTTTTTTTTTTTTTTTTTGTGGTTAATGCTGATCTTGAATATGTTGTAATATTAGCTATTTGAAAAGGCTGAAGGTGGAGCACGCAAGTGTATTGTGGCCACCAACATTGCCGAGACGCCGGACGATAACATTTTTTTTTTTATAAAATTTGAATTGCTTCAGTGTCGTGACACATATTGCAAGTGTTTCCTGCTAGTCGTGCTACAAATGAATAGCATGCTTGAAGAATTGGAAGAACTGGGCCAGGTACATGTTACCGTTGTCTACATTCATACCTAAACGAAGAGCTAACTACATACCAACCTTGGAAACATTCTTGCTGCTCAAATCCCGAAAAGTCGACAACGTACTTAATTTCGATTGAATCTCGTGGATCTGCCTCCCCAATGTCGGAAGCTTGACCAACCTCGGATCAAAATGGGTGGAGCTTTCTTCCCTTGGCTCCCCTCTTGCTAAGGTGCTTTTGATGGGCAAACACTTATAGCCTGTTTGATTCACGGGTTTAAATATAAAATTAAATTTTTATGAGAAAAAATACTGTAAAAAAATGATTCAAAATATAATTCGAACCAATTAAACAAGTGTGTCTTTAAGATGCATAGATGAGATTTCGATTATAGTTTCAATGATTTCCATACCATCAGTATTCTTAAGGCCCAATGACGGGCTGAGGATAGTGCTGCCGCAAGTGAGAAATTCTTCATACCAGAGTCTGACCATTTAACGCTCTAAAATGTCTATAAGCGAGCCATAGAAACGAAACAAATATCAAGAAGAGTGGCGTGACGAACCTTTTTTTTTTTTTTTTTGCATGTAGGAGGCTAATTCTTTGACTGATGAAGAAAATATGGAAAATTATATTTAGTTGACCTATAACCATGGCCTCTTTTATGGGTCAGAAATCCAAGCTCCAGTATTTGTGGCATCACCTAAAGATGAGATTTTTTAGGGGCATTCCTCCAAATTTCTCAAATATTTACAAAGCCATGTATTTTCTTAAATTACTTGGGTTGTTCATCAAATCCACCAAACCAGTCGCCCCACTTGTTTAACAGTCTATGTAATCACCTGTCTTCTCTTTTATATATATATATATACAGATGATTTATTACATATATAAATATATATACATGATTTATTACTACGCATGTGTTGTAAATCAATTTTTTTTTCTCTCTTTCTTCTTTCTTTTTTTTTTTAAACATTTGTCCCCTCCAAGTCCAACATTATGGTAGGTTAATCTATTGAATTAAAGCTCCAAGTGCATTATAAAATGGATAAAAAAAAGGGTACAGCAAAAAAGTATAAAGGGTCACAAGATTGACTCAAAATTTTCTACCCGCATACCCGGCCACTACACATTTGGGTAGTTTTTGGTTTAGATTTTCAAAATCTATTGCTTTCACCCCACCCGGCACCCACTGAACCCACCCAAGACGCAGCCCAAGGGTTAACTATGAATGAAGTCCTATCAATGGTTTTATTTTTCTTCCCACCTGTCTACAAAACTAAACAAACCTTTAGACCAAGCCAAGCAAGTGAATAAATGAATCAATAAAGATATATAAGTCTATAGTTTGTAGGCACAGTTTAGCTCGACATGGTAAAAAATCTTGCATATTAGTCCCTACCCATTCAAATTCTTGCATGCCATGCCTTGACCATAGCAAGCCGCAGAAAAGACAATTTAGCATACTTTTTTTGAATGCCTATAGCTGTTAAATTAGACGACTTCACAACTTTTTTATCATATAATTTATTTGCAAGTCAGACAGAAAATGCTAAAAAATTGTGGATGACAGTCTTTTTATCTTCAGTCATTAATAGGTGTAAGTCTCACACGAGTTTCGTGGACTATACTATTTTAACGGTTAAAGGATGACAGTTGCATGATTTACTGTATGAAAAATGTTAAATATTGTGATATTAACTTTCAATTTTCGATTTTTAATCATTAATGTCTTGCGTTATATTACATAAAAGCAATAATTTTTAAGGCTAAAAGTAGACATTTGTTTTTACTTAATTGTCTGAAGAATTCTATAGTTATAGTGTCTTCTTCTTCTTCTAGCTCATTACAAGATTAGAATTTAGAACTTTGAAATATGGAGGCAAAAAAAAAAAAAAAAAGAAAGATGCCTTGAGTGACCCTTTAACATAAAGTTGTTGGCGTGAATAATGGTTCATCATAAACCCCACACCCATACCTTGTTGCAAAGCCTTTTGTTATCTTCAAATCATGACTTTACCTAAAATTAAAAAGTAAGAGCCATGTGCAGGCTCTTCCCCACCTACACAGTTGGAAAACAATAAAAAGAATCTTCACAACATTATTGAAGTTCTATGACAACCATCATTTATTGAGAAAATTAATCTGATCATGTGGATATAATATCTCCATTATAAGTGTCACAAAAGAGAAAAAAAAAAACATTTTCTAAAATAACATCTTTACATAAATTACAAGCTTCCCAATTTCTCCAACAAGTTGATACAACAACATAAACTTCTAGCATTAATGTTCTTAAAATGGAATTCAAGAACACTAAAATGGATCATAAGTTAGTTGTTATAGTTTTTCAGCAGCAAATGACACATTTAACCAAACCATTTTCATTACACTCTGGACATCTAATGTAGCAAACTTGATCATCATTCTCACGTTCCGGGACCACCTTCCGGCTTCCATTGCAGTTGCAACACACAGAAAACCGCACGTTGGCGCAGCCGGTGCACGGGGAGTTAGACGGGGCAAGCGGGATTCCCTCTAACAGCTTCTTGAGCTTGCCTTGCTCATGAAGTACGCCCACAACTTCATCAGCTCCTCCAATGTACCTTCCCTTGATAAAAAGCCTTGGAGGAATGGTTTTTCCACCCAAAATCTTCCACAATTCTTCTCTGAATTCCTGGTGCAACGACACATCCCTCTCGGAAAACGACACCTTGAAACTCTCTAACAAGAACCTTATAGCATTACAATCCTCAAACGTTTTTCTTATGCCCCGCAAGCTTGTTGTGTATAGAACGACCTTATCACTCCCTCCTGGTGGACATTTCTCTTCAAAATCCAACAGTGATGAGTTTATTTCATCTGGGATTTCTTGGTCCATTGTCGTTTCTTTGAAAAACGACACACTACTGTCTTTGAACTTCACGGAGGGTGAAAGAGTTTCCTTGTCATGAAGAGGACTGAACTCTGGTCCCAAATCTTCATTGTTGGGATCTTTGAAATGTTTGGATAACCCAATGTTGTCAACTAGATTCTCCTTCTCGAAATCTTCTTCTCTGCAATTTGATGTCGCTTGGGAACACTTCTTAGTAGGGAACTTTTCTACTGTAGAAGTTAACTGAAAGACTAGGCCTTGTTTGAGTGTGCCTATTGCTTGTATGGTCTTCAATTTCTTGAGGAATTTCCCCTTCATTCCTTTCATATTCTCTCAATTGGTTTAGTTCTTATAGAATTGGATAATTAATTGCATGTGAGGATTGGGACAGGCCACAAAAGAATGTGAGGAATGAAAGGTGAGTTTTGGATGAGAATGACTGGGGAGGGAAATCAAAAGGACATTGGCTTGGTGAAGAGTCTATTTTGGCAGGAAAGTGGACACTAGAAAGCTGTTTTTTTAAGACCCTTTTTAAAGTTGTCAGTGATCTCTGCATAAGGTGGGGACTAGTGTCTAATGGGGGGTGGGGGGTAACATTTGGGCACCTTTTTTTTTTTTTTGTGATTCATTGACCATTACCAACCACTTTGGTCTTTCAATCATGGCTTATGATTACTAGTGTTTTTTGCTTTGTGTCAAACAATCCAACGGCTAAGATTCCCCATCATCACTACCCATGCTTTCACCGTACCTTGAGGTGGTGTCACTTATTTGGTTAGTTGGCATAAATTTGCATGAGGGTGTTTTAATAGGGGGAAGAAGATACATGACGGCCTAATTTTTTTTATGATATAGCAATGGCTCAATCTCAGCCGTTGGATGGCCGAAAAAAAGAAACAATATGAGCTGTTGAAATTTTTTCAAATAATATCCCGTAACTCTTTGTCAACCATACTACACTAGGATTAATTCTTTCATCATTTAGTGGTAGAGATTTGACTGCATGATGCATTGTAAAAAATCTTATTAGTACTATTAGTCCTTAAATTATGTGCGTAGTGATACTTGATAACTAAACTTTTAATTTTGATATATTATTCATTGAACTTTTGTCTTTTTGATAATTTTAGTTCTTGACAATAAAATTATTGACGATGGATTTCTATTATATATATGTAAACTTTTAAAATAAATCATGTTTCTATATATAGCATGATGATTAAAAAATTTTACATATAAAGTTAGATTACATGCAAATTATTCTCTTCACTACCCTTAAAATCATTAAAAAATGTTAAATTTTGCACTCATTATAACAATTTATGCTGAATTTTTAGTTATATGGATAAAGAAATGCTTATCTAGGTTAAATTTCAAAAATTATTTGTCAAATTCAATGACAGAGATAAAAACTACCAAAAAAAAAATAGGATTAACAATGACAAAACTAAAAGTTCAGTAACGAAATTATTACAATGCTCATAGTTCACAAACAATACCAATAACACTTTAAAAATATTTAGGTTAATATAGGACCACAAGAAAATGGTGACAGAGAGACAAGGACCATGATTTCATTGCAACTGAGCAAAAGCAGCTTCTTCTTTTTTTTTTTTTTAATCAATTGGAAGCCTCGGGATAACAACTAAAGGAATAAACTTTTCGCAATGGATGAGACTTTATTTACACTAATGAGATCTTTCACCACTATCACAACCTGTTATCACGCTCATAATGTTGTTAAAAACAAGTTCGGGACTCAAAAATCTTCCAAATTGTTTGTATTTATTTATTTTTTCATCATCAACCAAAATTGTTTGTATTTAGTGTTTTCTAACTTATTATATAATTGCATTAAAGCAAGGTCCCAATTCAAGTAGCAGTTGACGGATAAAATGGATTGGTGATTTGGATGAGGGATAATAATGTGCTTTGACAATCAACTTTCTAGGTTTTAACTCTACCATGTGGCCGTTGGCAGAGCCCTTTTTTTTTTTTTTTTTTTAATGTTAAGGATATTAATTCTAATTTCAACTTTTTACCAACTTTTTAATTGTTATTTTTTTTTCATTTAAAAATTTTGCAACTTCTTATTGTTAATTGATGTGGCAATTTTTTAAATACCTATCAATAAAAAAAATGACAACTCAAGAATTAGTATAAAAAAGTTACGAATTGGTATCTTTAACATTATCTTTTTTTTAAATATAGCAGGACAATAATAAAATATAAAAGCGACAAACGAGAGAATAGTTAGAATTCTTGTTGTTTAAATGAAAACAGACGTATCATTATTATTATTTTTTTATCGACTACAAATACAAGTATAATTTTCATAATTAAGAAAATAATAATGTCATGACGAAAAAAATTTTAACATCTCATGCGAGGCCTGTGGCCCCATTTGATAAATTCTTGAAATAGTTGTGCTAAACATTTTGTCGTCTCAAAGAAGGTAGTTGGTACAATAGTAAATTTCAAACAATAAAGCAGGAGTTGAGTCTTAGCATTGTGCATGGAAAAACTGTCTTGCGTTTGTCCTTCTATTTTCTTTTTAAATTAAATATATAAAGACAATAAAATGCATAGATCAACCAACCAGTCTATGCAGATCTAACTATCTGCCACAGACGAAATTAATCCAATTCTGAAATCAAAGCCAATGCATGTCAGCTCCTGATTATTTCTGTCTATACTAGCTTCATTTTAAGATTGTATGTACCCTACACGGCGCAACACATTGTCAAAAACACAAAATTTAGAAGATAAGAATAGATTTATAATGCCATAAAAAGTTGTTCTTCTAGATAAGGCATTAGAACATCTTCAGACTAGTAGGTCATTAGTGCATGCAAAGTTCAACTAGACTCTTAATAAAGGGAGAAATAACAGCAAATGGTTTTGTAAAGAGCAGAAAACTTTTGTATAGGGTTTAATAGTGAATGCCGATGTTGTGGAAGAGTATATAATTGTTACGAACCTTAATTCTATACTGAGAGTAAACAAAAACATGTGAAGGGAAAATAGGCAGAAAAACAAATACATAAATTTATACTGGTTCACCTGTAATGTGAGTGCTAAATCCACTTTTAATTGCTGCAGAAAATTTCACTATGATGAAAAGGAAGCTTACAAGTGAAAATTGCACACCACTCTCAACTTTCTTTTGTCTAACCTCTTTAACAAACCCCCAATTCTACACCCCCTTTATATGTGAGAAAACTAGGGCAATTGAATTTTACAAGTATAAAATCCCCTAATTTTACAACTAAATTTTACAAGATTGATCCATGAAATCTACGAAACATCATAACGTGTCGTGAGCTCATCCTCTTGATTTTAAGCCATCGGGCCATATGTTGACCATCATTGACAATGTTGGATCATCATTGACTTGATACTGCTGATGGATGATGACTACCGTCGACTTGTGGAAACATTAGATCATATAACATTATGTTCATCCTTTAACCTTTGCTTTCTCGTTGCTCATCCAAGAGTACTGATATCAAGGGCAATGTACCTAGTGCATTAACACGTAACTGTTAAATATTATCTTTTCTTCTTACTAAACTTAACTTACTTACTTGAGCTATGATGAAGCGGACATATAACAATGCGAAATGGGATGACATATGTTTGGCGGAACTGAATGAAACATTTTAATTTTTTATTAAAACCAAAAATAATTTATTAATTTTAAATTAGTTTTATTTGTACCAAATATTTGATTTGAGTTTAAATTTTTTAATCAAAATATTTGTATTTACTTTTAAATAATAAATTATTTAATTAATCATATTTATTAATTAATATTAATTGTAATTTAATTAAAATAACAAGAATGGAATAATAATTAATAAAAATCCTATAATCACGGCCAAATAACATAACATAGAATAAAAAAATAGAAATAGTAAAGTCTAATAGTAATAAAAATAATACAAGTCTAATAAAAAACAAAGTGTCTAATCTCTTAAGTTTATATTTTCAGTATCTTTTTCTTTATTAATAGAAGGCACAATACTCAGCGGAGCAGGGTGGAAAGATATTAACATTAAGCCCTGGATTGACTAGACTCATTTGAATAACCATCTCAACATTGCTGGTATACATTTGTGCATGTCCTGGATTGACTTGCCTCATTTGAAACTTGGATTGTGAGCTAAAAAAGGAAGAATTGAAACTCAATTGTCTCTAACTTAGTGTAGGTCCTCTTTTTTCTAGCTGCCGTGTGGTGGCTTGTGTTGATATACGTCCCCCTTTTCCAAGCGTTGGGATGAGAATATATTTTCCTTTCAAAGCACCCAAGCAAATGGCAATGGTAGAAAGAAAAACCACCCCTCCTAACGTTTATGAAAAAAGAAAAGAAAAGAAAAACAGCCAATCAAGTTGTTGGCGGGTCGAATTCAATCTGACTCCAACATCAAGCCTTATTATATATAGAAAGATATGATGTAAACTTCCTTTATATAATCAAACATGTATATAAAGAGAACAAAATCTTAACGTATATATAACAAGTTATCACACATATATATGTATTATATATTAAGAAAATAATTAGCTAAATAAACATAAAACTAAAGCTAATTAATAATAAAAAAACAAAATATAAATCTAAAATTATCAAATTAATGTAATCACTCATAATTTACTTTAGGCATGGGGCTTCGTTGGGCAATAACAGCCAAAAAAAAAAAAATAGTTCGTAATAAATTTTCTAATAAAAAAATATCATGAAAATGAGTAGCCCATCTTATAAGTCATAACTCTCGTTTATTTCATACTACCAAAAGTGGTGCTATAATCATGGGTATTATATAGAAAGGTATGTTTGGTATGCAAGATTAGGGATGATTGGATTAGATTAAATCTTAATACTTTGTTTGGTGAAAAACTTTAAAGGATTGGATTGGATAAGAGCTTATCCAATCTATACTTAAATTTCTTTGGAAGGAGATTCGGCAATCCCTTGCTAAAGCATGGGATTAAACATATCTTTTGTACATTGTAAAAATTTTTAAGGATCTATTTGAAAAAAATTATTAAATTTTGAGGCCAAATTAAAAATTTTTATGTTACAAAAATTTTTAACAATTATATCTTTGCCTGATAATTTTAAAAAATTACAATTTGACCCAAAATTTGAATTTTTTTTACAAAAAACCCTTATCTTAATAACACAACGCCAAACATAGGATTTAAATTAGCTAAAATTTTATCATATCTATACCAGTACAATCTAATTAAAATTTTTTAAGACTATCACATTCAATTCAATGCTATTCTATCCAATACACCAAGAGGGCCCAAAAGGTTTCGGTTGTGCTAATCATGTGTATTGCACAAAAGGGGTAGCGAAATTTGAGGAATGGGGGAGTGACGGAGGGCACAAACTAGAGCGAGATGGAGGAGGCAACAAGCAGAGGGGGTGAAGGAATTTGGGGAAGGTGGAGAGAAGACGATCTGCAAAAACAAAGGCTATTTGCATGAATATATCCTTATTAGCCATCGCTAAATCCCCAAAAAAACCACAAAAAAAGGCGGGTTGGTAGGTGGTGTTATTATAATTTTAGACAATATCAGTCACTAAATATCCTACATTGAATTTCACCCTTTCCAAGCTCCTCTTGAATGGCGAAAATCCACAGAAATGTGGCGTTAAGTTTTGCACAGCAATATTTATGTCATTGCTGAAAAATTTAAATATATGTCGTTGCTAAAAACTGCCACCCACCACAGCAAGTGGTAGGGACCGATTTATCTTTCAACAAATGACATTCTTTTGTTGCTAAAAGACATGGTTGTTGTAGTGTTACCATGTCTAACTTTAGGTATAAATCCATCTGTTGGGGATGAGATTTTTGACGCGGCTGTGGTTATAAGTCCCCTCTTGTGTCCCGATATACATGTATCTTTATTTTAAAATAGAATTATATAATATCTATAACACCTACAAAATATAGGATTAAATATAGTTTCAAAATATTTTACTATCTTAGGTAAACCCTAATGAGTTATAAATAGTAACTTATTTAACCTAATCACAACTCACAATTATGAACTTTATTCCTTGAGTTTGGTTAATCATCTTAAGAGTTTGGATTTTATTTTTTGAGATTTTAATTTGTCTTTGTGAGATATCAATGCTATTTTATAGAGTTTTAAATTTAATCTCATAGAATTTACTGACTGTAGGTATTAATCGCCTTGGTACTAAGCTATCTGTCTTTTTTGTGTGTTGATTGCATATTTTGGTGCCGTGGCTTCAGCTTTTGAGTGCCGCAGCACCTCATATTGACTAAAAAACTCATTAAAAATATATTTTTTATTTATTTTAATGTGTTTTTTTAATCTTAAATATGATAGAGAGATATATTATAATCTCTCCAACACAAAACAGCTAAAAATATCACCGGAGGAGTGATCTCGAATGACATTAGATATGATGGAAAGGATATCCGTCAGGTAGTTGACCTTTGCAAGGTCGCAACTTGTCCTATCCCAGCTGGCGACCTCTGTAGTTGTTCCTGATATTCATTCTCCTTCATTAATATAATCTCACCTGCATTACACACACACACACACACATATCTATGCCTTTTTAAAACTTTCAAAGGGAAAAAGTGTTTGGAATTTAATCAGACTGAAAATTCAATATTATTTATTAATCAAAGTTTCCATTGTAATAATGACTCTTTTTAAGTCCCATTTTCGAAAAAGAAAAGAAAAAAAGAAAATTAACAAAATTCTGAAACTAACTGATATAGTTCTGGAAACTTATACAAACTCTAAAAATAATACTAAAAATTAAATTAAATACTATTTTCTATGTCGTGCTTAAAGTAAGTAGGGAAACTATTATGCGATCCGCAGACGCTAATAGGTCAAGATCACGTTAACGAAACACTTCTGTATAATAATATAAGTATTATCAATAGCGGGATGATCTTAAAAATACAACCAAATTAATCACCCTTGCAGCCTCTAATACCACTGTTATAGTCGCTATTCGCAACATAACTCTTTCTCTTTTCCCTAATTATGTAAAATTTGGATCAATCACCGTAGCTCAACTGCAGCGCTTGGTTGTGGATGCATTGTAAAAGCTTAAAACATAGCTCTCCTTAATCATTTGTTGTTCACGTACGACCGTGAGATAGTCTGAAGATATTCCAAGACCTTGTCTAGCAGAGCAACTTTTTATGGTATTGTAATTCTATTTTATCTTTATAAATGTTGTGTTTCTGACAATTAATGCGTTGCGCCTTTGCGGGGTACATACCATCTTAAAATATCAGTAAAAGATGAAAAAGCTGATCTGCTGACATGCGTTGAGTTTGATTTCGAAGTTGTAGATGGACTTGTGGCACAATTTTAGAGTTGCATAGTTTGGTTGTTTGATCTATGCATTGTTGTTGTCTTTATAAAGTACTTAGCTAGAAATAAAACGAAATAATGTACCGTGCTTTTCCATTGTACCAACTAGCTCGTTCCGTTAAGACCGCGAAATGTTTAGCACAACTGTTTCAAGAATAAATTGGATTACACCTGGTCTTAAGGCGTTAATCTTTTATTGCATAGTAATAGTGTCTGGTTATTTTAGTTCATGAGACCATGCTTTTTTGTCGCTGTTAATTTAAAGTTTCCATTGCGTAGACACGTCTGTTTTCACGTGTTTACTTGCATTTGAGAGAGATATTGTTTCTTATCAGTTAGCACCTACTTGTTAGAATATAAATATTATTGTTTGACGTATTAAGAGTTTAAAGTAACTTATAGGTCATTTGGTATGCAGGTTCAAAACCGTTTAAGACAATTTAAATAAAAGGTGGTTTAAATTGATGTTTGATGGAGTAATAACTAAAATTAGTTTAAATCATAAAGGTAGTTTCAAAATGGTCTAAACCGCCCAAAAATCTAAACTTTGTTCCTCCTCAAGTTCATACGGTTTGAACCATTTTTTACAATAAAAACCGTTCTCATTCTCATTTTTTTTTTATAAACCATAGTTATTCAAACATTGGCACTACAAGAAAAACTACATTTAATGATATATTATTAACGACATGTAGTGTTTGAATGTCGTTAAAAAGTACATACAACGACATCTCTAACAAACATGTTGTTAATGACATTTGAAATAATAATTAACGACATCTATATAGACGTCATCCTAAAGGTCTCCTTTTAACGATAATAGTTTAATGTCGTTAAATTATTTAACGACAAGTAGGAGATGTCGTCAAAGCCTTGAAGATTCTACGACACCCCTTATGGATGACATTGTTCAAGATGTTGTCTATAGTTTAACGACATATTATTTACGACATGTAGTTTTTGAATGTCGTTGAAAAATATATACAACGACATCTTCAACAACGATGTCATTAACGACATTTGAAACAATAATTAACAATATCTATATAAATGTCGTATTAAAGGTCTCATTTTAACGACAATAGTTTAGTGTCGTTAAATTATTTAATGATAAGTAGGAGATGTCGTCAAAGCCTTGGAGATTCTACGACACCCTTTATAGATGACATTGGTCAAGATGTCATCTATAAGGGGTGTTGTGGAATCTCCAAGGCTTTGACGACATCTCCTATTTGTCGTTAAATATTTTAACGACACTAAACTATTGTCGTTAAAAGGAGACCTTTAATACGACATCTATATAGATATCGTTAATTATTGTTTCAAATATTATTAACGACATGTTTGTTGGAGATGTCGTTGTATGTACTTTTCAACTATATTCAAAAACTACATGTCGTAAAGAATATATCATAAATGTAATTTTTCCTGTAGTGATTATAGAATATTTTGTGTCTATTTTTATCCTTAAACAGTCATGAATTTGTTGAATTGTTTGTTACTTAAGATAATACACCATGGAATGTTTGTGTACATTATTAAGAATGTTTCTTTATCGTCATTGTAATCATAAATTTTGGGGCACTTAAGACGTTGGAAGCTAAGAGGATCCATTCACTTACAAGAGGTTAATGAGGTTGCTAATAAGTCAAGATAAGTACAATCTCACTACAACATGGACTACGTTTTGACTTTTATATTTTCATGACATGTTTTATTCATGTCTTATCAAAAATCATAAACATATAATCAAGATAAGTTTTAATACAGTTAAAGTATCATACGGAGACATTGTCTCAATTTCATAGCCTTCATAGCACTTCAGGTCATTTTCGATATTTCATACAAGTTTTCCTTGATAGGTTTGGGACTTGGAATCGAATATTCTATAACAAGCCTCTAACATTACTTATGTCGCAATGATTTTGTGAGCCAATACACATTTGATGGGTAAATTCAAAGTATTACTCTTAGTATAAGCTACAGACAACATGATTATTGATTGAAATAACTAAAAATTCTGTCCCTAAATATTTCAGACAACGCGAAGCCAACCATATTAAATTTGTCAAGAAATTATCGATTTAGAAAACTGCCTAAAAATGACGTCAAATTTATGCTTAATATGTCCATAAATGAATGAGAATAAAGGAAAAACTACTCTCTTGATTACCAATTTGTCGTTATACTAAAATCTTAGGCACGTCCGCTTGAGAAAATGTGAGGAAATCAAGAGGTATTAAGATATATAACGGAGGCAAATCACTCTCTAAACCTAGCAAATTTTTCATCAAATCTCGCGTGATGAAATGTTTTTTTTTTAATTAAAGTATGGTCCTCCCATAGGTTACACCCGCATGGGTAAAATTCTAGAGATCCCGATCATGTAGCAAGTGCAACATTGAAGTTTTAAATTCATTGCTTTTCTTATTTGAAACTATATATACATATATAAATACATGCATTCAAGTTTTTATGAAAATATGTTTGTAAGGATAAATTGTACTTACTGAGTTCTAACTTATTTATGTTTATGGTTCATATTGTAGATAAATAAAAGATGCATGATTAAGCATGCAAGGAGTTTCAGCGGATGTGCGATGGCGTGATGATCCCATTCCCACTTGTGAATAAGATTTCTGCAACTTTATAACATTTTTCTAAATAAGGATGTTTTGGTTATGTTTGAAGATTGGTTATTTAAATAGTAGTTCTATTTCAGCATAAGATTTCATGGAAGAACCTATAAGTTTTAAAAAAATCCGCCTTTTAAGTTAAGTTAACTGTGACATCTTCTTCTTTTTTTTTTTCAAGTATTTATATTCCGCCATCATGTTAGACTAATGAAGTACTTATTTCAAAGTCATGTTTATAAGTTAAAAACTATGATGGTCCATTAGAGGGTTGCTACAAAAAACCTCTAAAGATAGGCATTTATGTAATTTTAGTAACAGGCTTAACTATCTTGAGATTTATGAATATCCAATTTCGATCTCGTAGTTTTGAAATTGATTCTTTTTAGACAAAATATAGCATGAGTATAGCAGGTTAGAATTTGACAAGAAGTAAAATGATAAACAAAATGAATAGATCTAACAATATATTCTTAAAAGAAAAAATAGATTGGTGATGTAATTTGAGTTTTTTATTTCACAACATGCATTTTATTTTAAGATTTTTCATTCAAAACTTCTTTTTATTATTGCTTTATTTTTTTTAAAACCTCATGTATATTATTAAGTTAGATTTTATTTGAAAATAGACAATTCATTAATTAAGCAGTCAAAACTGTAAATTTTATTAACCAACTAAAATTTAATTGTTTAATTATTTGGTTTAGAGAAATACAAAAATACTAGCGGACAAGCAAAACTATAACCATGATAAGAATGAAAGAAACTAACCATTATAGAGATTAGAATCGTTCACAAGCAAGCAGTTTATTACATTGATAAGTTATGAGATTGGAGGTTTAAAAATATCTATGAAAGAGATTGATAAAGTTAAAATAGAGAGAAAATGAAAGACTAATGGAAAGGAAATAGATAAAATAACAATAAAGGTAAGAGACTATGCTAGATAGATAGAGCCAAAAAGAAAAATAAAGTACAAAGAAAGGAAAAAGAATAAAAGGTAAAACACCAAATATAGTAAAAAAGAAAAAAAGATAAATCACCTTTTGTAAGAGAAAATGATGGACAAATATAGTTAAAAAAAATTAAGACATTAAAATGGTGGAGCTAAAAAGAAACAAATATTAAGTGGAACGCCATAGTAGACAAAAAAAAGTAAAAAAAAAAAGAAAAAAGAAAATGGAAAGGGAGTAAAGAAAAATTGGTAAAAAAAATATAAATAAAAAAAGAAAGAAAAAAAACAAAAAAGAAAAAGAAAAACAAAATACCAAAACACAACCGTTTTGCACGACCATCTAAGGAATAGTAAACTTCCATGTACTGTTGTTATATAGTTATCTTAATCTTCCATGTGCTCCTTTTTTGTTTTTTTCCTTTTATTTTTTTCTTTTCCTTATTGAAAAAAAAAAAATCCTCAGATGTATCTATTCATATTCCAATTCTTTTTCATTGCAAATATCTTAACTATTATTTGTCATCGTACCTCTCAATTAATCTTCTGCCTAATATTAAAATTTTCGAATAAATATTTTTATTACATATATATTAAAGTGATAATGCATGTTTTTGTCATAATCTCTCTTTTTTTCATTTTCTTTTCTTTCTTTGATCCTCTTTTTCTTTTTCTTTTTTTTGTTCTTTTTTATATAATATTATATGTCCCCGCTCTCCATTTTTTTAATCCTTACAACCTTATTTGTATCTTATGATGTATCTGTACGTGTCTGTTATAAATTATTGTACTAAAGTGTGTGTGTATATATATATGTATATATATAACAAGTCGAAACCCGAGTGCTATTCATTCTAAGAAATACATTCTCTCTAATATGAATATATTGAGGCAAACTTGAAATGCTTTTTTGCCTTGCTTTACTTATCCTAACATAGTTTTTTTCATATGTGTTTGCGCTTTTTTTTTATTTTTATTTTTTCTAAATGATTCACCACAATATGATCCTTTTTTAATATTCTTTATTTAAAAGCTTTCTCTCTGCATGTACTCATTAATATATATATATATATATATATATATATATTTAGATACGTCCTTATTTAATTTTTTCATGTAATGCTTATTCTTTTGAAAGGGAAGACAACAAAATTTGTATCAGTTGTGTATTAACTAAAAATAACTAACATCTTAAATAAATTAAGAAAATAACAGCACGGTAATCACAACTTAACATGTGGATCAAACATATAAAATTTCTACACACATGCATAGCGTGAGGGTTAAACTAGTTAAAGATAAAAGGCTATAATATCTTTTCTTTGTCAGCTTGACACATGAAAAGAACGTTCCCCTTCCTTTTTCCTTTCTTTCTCTTTTTTTTTTTTTAGTGCAAAAATTTCAACTTCACTTCAGCAGTTCTGTTTATTTATTTTTATTTTTTCTTTGTGAGCTTGACACATGGAAAGAACGTTCCCTTCCTTTTTCCTTTCTTTCTCTTTTTTTTTTTTAGTGCAAAAATTTCAACTTCACTTCAGCAGTTCTATTTATTTATTTTTATTTTTTCTTTGTGAGCTTGACACATGGAAAGAACGTTCCCTTCCTTTTTCCTTTCTTTCTCTCTTTTTTTTTTTAATGAAAAAATTTCAACTTCACTTCAGCAGTTCTATTTATTTTTTTATTTTTTATTTTTTATTTTTTATTTTTCTTCTTTTCCTCCTTTTTTTACACTTTTTTTTTCATTTCCTTATCTTTTTTTCCCTATTTGAATCCCTTTTTCTCCCTTTATTTTCTTTGTCCTCCCTCCTTTTTCAAGTTGTATCTCGAGTATTTCATTTTCTTTTTCACCTCCGTGCTTTTTATATTATTGTCCCCTAATATTTTATATATTTTTAGATTCATTTAGTTGAATATTTTTCTTATAGTGTATAAGCATTTTTTTTAGGAGTTTTCCTAGCATGTTCTTTTACATCTTCTAAAATATTATTTTATCAAATGTTATTTTTAGTTTTATTGTTATACTGTTCTTTTAAATAAATATTTCCACCCTAATATACTTTTATTAAAAAAAGTGTCTTCAAAGTAAGATTGGCCAACTTTTTTTTGATAAATTCTCATCTCAACTATGACTGCCATCAATATTTTTCCCAATTATTTTGGTTAAATAATTTATTCATAAATGTGTCCTTGCCTAAAGAATCATTTCAAATACTTTTATTACGTGTACCTCATAAATAATTTATTATATAATTTTCTCTATCAAAAACTTTTTCCTGTTTTAGGGGTTTTTCAAATGTTCTCCATTAAACTTTTTTTTTTCAATTAAATTGAGCCATAAGGAGAATAATAAATGAGTACAATTAGTTTTTTTAAAAAGAAAATTTGAAATTTACTTTAAAAAATACAAATAATACATATGCGAGGCACTTGTTTACCACTAGTATAGATGAAATGTGAGATACAAGAAGCAGTAGTTATAGTTATATATGGATAATGAAATCTTTTGAATACATCTTCGGCCAATAGAAACAATATTTATATATGTAATTTAAACACACGTATTCAGAAGTCATCTTTTTAATTTCTAGGAGTAAAATTATATAACTCAATAGGGTTCTAACCCTATTAGTTACTAAAAGTGGGGCCCACGTGGGTTTCATCAGGTGAGGCCCACCTTTTGTATCAGCCTAGGCCGAAATCCCGTCGAGTCTTTTAAACTTTTTCTTTCTAGAAGTGTATATAGAATAAACGTGAACCGATCACATGTTGATTAAAGTGATTATAATCTCTTCAAATGTATCACTCTTAACTCTGTCTCTTATCTCTCCCTGATCTCTCTGAGTTGCTTTGTGATAAGTAACCAAAAGTATAAACTTTCTTAAAGCATACTGCTGGTAATGGTGTAGATGAAGCTTGTCGTGGTTCTTCTTGTATCACTATTATGTCTGATTGTTCCTCTAAAATTGGTTTTTATATATGCTTGACCATATTCATGCCTTATACATGAGTCACTACGACAAACACGATCTTTGGGACAACTTTTTATCGTCGCAAAAGATAAAAGTCATCACAAATAAATTTTTTGCAACGATATGTCGTGGTCAGTTAGTCGTCGGTACAAACTATTCACAAGAAATTTTTTTGTGATGACAGTGTTGTCATTTTTGTATTTACAATGATAAATAGTCACAAAAATGTCGCCGTAATTATGTCATCCACTTTGTCGTTGGTGTGACATGGCAAACATTTTTAGCTATGACAATTTCAAATAATATCATCGCAATTAATTGAAGTGTTGTTGACATGGTATCATTATGTCCAACAAGTTTTTCAAAAATATAGTTGCAAATATTTTTTGTGATGACATTATCGTCGCAAATAGTTTTTTATCAAATTTTTAATATACTTTAATACCTTTTTATTAATTTATTAATTTTTTTAATAATTATTATTAATTTTATGTAGAAATAATCAAATTATAATAATGAAAATAAAAATAAAAATTTAATATTAAAAAATACAATTGATAATACATTGTTTTAATAATAAAATAAAACTAAACAAAACATAATATGTCAAAATATTGAACAAAGAAGAAAATACAATATAATCCCCTAAATTTGCAACAACGTTGGTGCCATCATTGTTGTCGTCAATAGCCTTTGGAGGAGGCGGAGGTCCTGGACAAATAAAAGTTAGAGGAGTCATCACGGATGGGAATTGGACGCCAACAACCAACCCACCAACTCCATCAATGTCCTATGGTTTTGGTACATATTCGTATTGTTCTTAGCCGATCTTCACATGAAATCTTCCACATGTGGTTGACATGCGTCGAAAATGTTTCATCCCATGGGGAGCTAGAGGATGAACCAACACTAGAATAAATCCTCTATGAAAGTGTGAGGCCTAGTCTAGCCTTGTGTCCCACTACGTCTACGTAGGACATGCTACAAAATTCCCTCCTTGTTAAGTGCTTGTGCGGCTGAGGAGGAAGAAGAATGTATCATCTAGGTTTGTCTCTCTTACTCCATCGTATTCTATACAAATAGCAGTAAACACATATTATAATTATATAAGAGTAATTTGAATAAGAGAAGATTGTATTGAAAATTAAAAGTACTTACAAAAGTCTGCTATGTTTTAGGGTTAACACAAGTCTCTCAATGACGATGCATATCTGCCCAGTTGTCTATAGCAGATATCGGCTGCTAGATCACCGTGTTGGCCTATCCAACAATTTGAATGTATTAGAATAATATATTCATTGATTACTTTGAAGATTGCTTGTAATTCGAACACACTTACTAACTTTCTTGTCGTGATGCAGGGAGATGGATATTCAGCTATGCAAACTTGACCACTTTTAATTAGCATGATTGTTTTTATTGTCGTTAACTTTTTCTGTTTATAATAGTTTTTAGCATTAGCAATATTGAAATTAATATATCTAATAAATAACCAACTTAGCAGATATATAATTACATGAAATTTCTCAAACATGAACCTATCGCAGCAACGACCCTAGTGTTCTTGATTCTTGAGATTCTTGGAGGGCTCGCTCTAACGTGTGCCTCGTTTGCTAATCTTCCAAGTGCTTTGAAGTGTTTGTGAAGGTCGTTCTTTCAGTTCCTGTTTACTAATTATTTTCTATATTTTTATTAACTATAAAAAGTTGAAGCTAATAAGAATTAAAACAATTAATAGAGTATCTTATATCAATAATAAAAATTTGACCAACAACATAAAAATTCTAACTAACTTAATCAACAACTTAAAACAACTTAAACAATAACAACTTAATCATACTTTCAATTTATAACAATCATAACAACAAAAAAATCCAATATAATTATGATCTTTCTTTATTAAACAATTTTACTAACAACATCTCTTAGGCTTTCTTATATCAATTACAACCATCGCAACAACAAAAAACATCCAATTCTATTATAACAATCATAACAACAAAAAACAAAACCCAATCCAATATCCAATGAAAAGCATAACTCAATACCAACCGTAAACAATATTCTCAACACTAAATTTCTCAACACAATCACAATCCAAATTTCTCAACATTAACCAAATTTCTCAACATAATACAATCATATAATACACATTTCTCAACATTACACAATTCTCAATATTTTTCAACATTTTTCTAAAATAAAATAAAATAAAAAACCAAAAACTTACACAATCCAATACCCACAAAACCGAGGGTTGGAATTTCAATGGTTGGCAGCAACATGACAGTGATGACCACAATGGCAACGAAGGCGGCAGTGACAAGATGAAATCCAATGGAGATTTTTTGGGAAATAGGGAGTTTTTTTTTTTTTTTTTGAGTTTTTTTGCAAGTTTTCTTGGAGATTATTACTAATATCTATTGGTTGTACAAGAAAATGAGTTTTTTAAAGCTTTTGGGAGGCAAAATGGTTGTAGAAGAGAGAATAAAAAAAAAAAAATAGGGGATAGAGGTTTTGCAAATTTTTTTATACACAGAACTTTTTATGATGACACGTGTCATCGCAAAAAATATTAAGTGTTGTCGTAAAAAGTTACCAAAACAATAGTGTCTTATTTAATTTGGATGAGATGAGTTTCAAACAACTTTTTGCAATGACAAATTATAAACCTTGTCGCAAACAATTTTAAATAGACTGCCTTTTCCTCCACCAAAATTTTGGTGAAAAATTAAAATTTCACTAAAGTCGTTGCAAATAAGCTCCCCGCCATTGTGTTTGACAGTCAAATACAACTATATCCCATTAGTATTTGCTATGACTTTGTTGTCACAAATAAGAATCCGGGGATTACCATGTGTACTTTGTTATTATTTGCGACAAAAATATCGTCGCAAATACTACGTAGTTGTGCAAGAAAACTTTGCACCACATAGGTTTAGGATCCAAATATTAATTGTCGTCGCAAATACGAAAGGATTTTTTTTACTTATTTGCGATGACATGTCGAGGTGAATATGTTTGAACATGTTGTTGCAAATATTTTTAGCGACAACAGTATGGTGATGCGTACGGATCCCACATTTGTGACTTTATGTCATCATAACTGTATTCAACACAAAAAATTTCATCTCTAATAGCCCCATTTGTAGTAGTGATATTTTTTATGGACTTCTCTAATTGGAACCCCACAAAGAAGGTGCATATTTTGAAATCGTTAGATCAATTCAAAAACCACTTTTTTCAACAAACTGACAACTAAAAAATAGATACTCACTGGTAGATTAGTCTTTTGATTCCTACCAAAGAAATTGCCATATTTTTCTTGCCGATTTCTTAAGCGATTCCAACTCCTCACTCTTGACCCCACATGTCTCTCGTGATCTTAATTATTAAGAGTCTGTCTCTCAGCGTTAATTTATCAATTATTTATCTCTCTATTTCTATTTAATTATTGAGATCTAAACATGTTTGCTTCACATGTGTACTTATAATCAAGGATGAAAATGTGGATGTTGAGGGAGTTGTTAAGGTTTTGATTTATTGAATATTTTGTTGAATATTTGTACAAAAACAATATGTTCAGGCGAGTATGAGAGTTATGTTGCTTGGTATACAAAGAAGCAATTCTGAACAACATTGTTACAATTTATTAAAAAAGGACAAAAAATAAAATTATGGTACAAAATTGATTTTGCGCAAATAGAAACATTTTTTTTTGTATATGTTTATGGACATTCTATGGGTGTTTCTAAAAATATTGGGATATTCAAAGATATTTTTTGATATTACCAAAATTTAAACATTGTGAATATTTTACAGAAACTTAAAAAAAATAAAAAACTATCTTTGCTTTTTTTTCAATGTCGAAACGTCAACATGCAAGGACAACATCAAGAAAGGATATTTTCATCTACACCTGTAACATGAGATCTAAGGAGCAGCAATTACCGATGATCAATTTTAGTTATTTATTTTTTTAGTACGTCTTTGGCCCATAAAAAATATTATTATTCATGCATTTTCAATTCATGTTTCTGTCGTAGCTTCTTACTTTTATTTTTTTTAAGTGTATGTCGAATGATCCAATATTGATTGAAGTTTACAATCAATTCAAAACTTAAATTTAAATCCCTCTTGTCTCTTTCTCTATCTGTATCTCTATTCTACCCTCTCTCTCCTTTCCAAAAGTGCTTACAAACTTTTTTAAAACGTGGTGGTGACGGCAGATATGAAGCTTCTCGAGGTCCTTCTCGTACCACTATTATGTTTAATTGTACCTCTAACATGGGCCTCGATTACCAAGACTGTTGTGAACTATCCTTAAACCTTTGACTTGATTAGGTTTCTTCGTTTGAATGTCTAGTCAATTTTGTCATCCGTCAGAAATTATGTTCAGTTTACTTTGATTTTAGGATGTATCGCCTTTGCTTCAATGAGGTTGTTCCCTTAAAATTCTAGCCAAATTCAAGGGTTTAGGGTTTTTTTCTTTTTTTTTTTTTTCCCACTCTAAAGAAAGAAAGAAAGAAAAAAGTATAAAAAATATATTAAAAAAACATAATCTTCCTATAATTAAATATGATTGTTGCCTGTAGACGGTAGCTCTGACAACAGCAATGCGTAGGTGCTAGACAAACTGTCAACATACACGTGTCTCCCATGTTGACAAGCTCAGGGCACATAAGTGCCGGTACAGGATAGGAGACAACGCCTACACACATATATGCATAACAATGTAGGATAACAAATATCTTTGTGCCAAGTATTTTCAACATATCATATTGAACAAATGTCATGTTGTGCGATTCATCACTTTTTTTATGTTACAGTGTAGTAAAAGTATCATACTCCTAAAAAAAACCATAGAAATTCTCATCAAATGAATCGCCTATAAATATCTCTTATCTCTTTCTCTAACCATATCGCTCTTCCCTCTTCCTTCTATCTCATTATCTTCCTTTGTGATTAGGCTCTTATCTCTTTCTCTAACCCCTTCAAGTGCTTAATTTTTTCTTAATACGTGGTGATGATGGCAGAGATGAAGCTCACTATAGTCCTCGTATCGTTGTCATGTCTGATTGCACCTCTAATTCAAGCCAAAGAGATTAATTTCACTAACTGCGGTAAATTGTTCCTCTTAAAACTTTCATCTTTTTAAAATTTTCAACGTTATCATTTCGAAATGTACTTGTCTCTATCTGTTGGGTATTTTGTATTATTTTCAGAAAACTTTCACACCCTTTCCACCTGAGGTGTTTTGATTTTCAGATCTTCCCTTGGAATAGAAAAATTCCATTGAAAAGAGTTACTTTTTCTGAAAAAAAAGTCCCCATCTTCAAATCGATTGAAACATTTGGCAAAATAGAAAGTTGAGAATGCTACCACTAGACTTTTTATTGATACTCATATGAATATGTTCTATTGGAATGAAACATGTATAAAACATTATAATATTATAGTAAGCCGATCATTTGGGGAATGTGTAGGTGGAGGTACAGAATTCGAGGTTCAAAAGGTTTACGCGAGCCCTTATCCTTTCGTAATAGGCAAGACATCGAACTTCTCGATAATTGGAAATACAGGTGAGAACGGTTGACGATGTTCTTTTGACGTAAGAACGGCTGATTAGCTAATTATTTTCAACGTTGAAAGACTACATTCTCTATGGAAATACAGGTGTATGTAATTATTTGTATATGTGTGTGTATATATATTCTTTTGAAGTTATAAGAACGGTTGACTAATGATTTTCAAACGTTGAAAGATTGTATTCTCTATTATTACTTTTCTTGCTATTTACCATCTTATGCTTGTCATCCATTTCTAAATTATTTGATGTCATTTACTTTTTTGCATAAACACTTTTTTATTCCAATAGGATTTCTCCCAGTTACATTCAGCGGGCCCCACCAATGGCCCTGGTGGGAGTCCACAAGAACGTGAGTGACAGGGAAAATTTCTTTTGAGATAAATAGAGCTGTCTTTTTTTCGTCTTATTTTTGCTATCATATTATGCTTTCTTTTGGTTGTCTTTTATATTTTCTTGGGTGCATGTATGATTTTATGTATATGTAATAGGGATATGTACTTATCTTTCTATACTTTTTGTTTTAGGTTAATTTAAAAATTATACTTTCGGTTATTTATTTCATCAAATAAATACCTTCATATTAGATTTAATATACAAATCTATACCTTACTTCAGTCAATAGTTAATTTTTACTATTAAAATGATCAAATTATCCTTAAGTAAGAGGAAAAAATTAAAGAAGAAAACAATAACAAAAACACACAAAACACCTATTTTGAGGGTATTTTTTAAGGTAAAATCATTAGCATAAAGGTTTTAAGCTTTTAAAGTTATTTTATTTTTTAATTTGAGGATATTTTGGACATTTTTTCTCCCAAAATTAAAGATGGATAAAAAAAGTATAAATTTGTGTATTAAATATAATCTAAAGGTATAATTTTAGTGAGATAAAAAAATCAAAAATATGTTGTTTGAATAAATTTAAAATACAGACTAAAAAAAAAAAGCAAATATATAACCCTATGTAATATTGTATGAAAAAACTCAAAAATCGCCTGAAGTTATTAGTACACTCAAAAATGGTCTTTTTTGCGATATTGGTTATTTCTTTTTTTTTTTTCTTTTTCTTTTTTTATGCCTTTTGACTTGAGACATTTTATATGTACCAACACAAAACAGCTCAAACTATCACTGGAGGATCGATCTGGATTATACGTACATATAATTCAACAGATGTCACGGTCCGTTGGGTCGTTAACCTTTGCTGGTTCGTAACTTGTCCTATTCCAGCGGGCCCTTTTAATATCTCTTCCCGTGAAAATTTTCCTCCCCCATCTGTAAGTCATTATTCTCCTTAATACAATCTTTAAGGTCATGTCTGGTACACCGTATTAAGATTATGTTTGGCTCTTTTTAATTCTTTCAAAGGAACGACATTAACAAATGGCAGAAACTAACCAAATGTTAGTAACGGAAAACATATAAAAGCTTTAAAGAAATACTTATTAAAATTGAACTAAATACTACTTTCTATGTTCCAATACCTTGCCTAGAAGAGCAACTTTTTATGGTGTTTTAATTCTATTTTATCTTTTCTGACACTGTGTTGCGCCTTGCAGGGTTCATACCATGTTGAAATGTTAATAAAAGATGAAAAACTTGTTCCGCTGGCATGCATTGAGTTTACTGTTGAAGTTGTAGATCGATCATCTATGGCATATTACTACAAGAAAAACTACATTTAATGAGATGTTATTTACGACATGTAGTTTTTAAATGTCGTTAAAAAGTACATACAATATCTCTAACAAACATGCCATTAACGACATTTGAAACAATAATTAACGACATCTATATAGATGCCGTATTATAGGTTTCCTTTTAACGACAATAGTTTAGTGTCATTAAATTATTTAACGACAAGTAGGAGATGTCATCAAAGCTTTGGAGATTCTACGACACCCTTTATAGACGACATCTTCACCAATATCGTCCATAAGGGGTGTCGTAGAATCTTCAAGGCTTTGACATCTCTTACTTGTCGTTAAATAATTTAACGACACTAAACTATTGTCGTTAAAAGGAGACTCTTAATACGGCGTCTATATAAATGTCGTTAATTATTGTTTCAAATGTCATTAACGACATGTTTGTTAGAGATGTCGTTGTATGTACTTTTCAACGACATTCAAAATCTACACGTCGTAAATAATATGTCGTTAAATGTAGTTTTTCTTGTAGTGTATATTTACAGCTGCATGGAATTATGGATTCCATATCTATGAATGTTTTTCCCAGCTACCTATATTTGTATGCCTCCAATATACCAAGTTATTGATCATGGATGTTACAGATTTCACTCATTGGCAATCAAAAGACATAGTATATAGATGCGAGTCTACTAGTCACCTCAGGATTAAGATAAGATCCATAAAATGATTAAATTAATAAAATTCTAATTTCTTGTCACAAAATTGCACAAGAAATTAAATTCCATCTTGGTCTAGGTTTAATGTGTTCAAACACATTGATGTCTCTATTTAATAATCATCACATTACTATAATCCATATAAAATCATTCCACCAAGTTGGGAATAGACAATAGCACAATCTTATGCAAGATAAAGTGTCTAGCTTTATCTATTGATTATAAACCAAAGTTAATATTTAGATACATAATCATGTTCTCTGTATTATGAACAGTTCATATACATGATTATGTACTTTTAGAAGTATTAGATCCTTTATAATATTGGCATGTATATTTAACAAGATATACGCATATAGAAGAATAGAAGGAATTTATTTTTTTAATCAAGCAATATTTTACATCTTATAATGGCCATATATAAGTTACACTATACTATATAAGCACTAATTCAAACAATATTGACATTTCCATCGTTGATTATAGGTCCACACGTGAAGCAAACATGTAATTTAAATCTTCATAATAGAATAAAACTGAGAGGTCAATAATGTATCAAATAATGATGCCGGTAGATGGACTTCTAATAATTAAATAAAAGAGAGACAGGCAGGGTAGGGTGGAAAGAAAATCGCTTAAGAAAACATCAAGATATCTAGATTAAAAATATACACATGTATAAGGCATTGCTATGGCGAACTGTATTTCAAAACCAGTTTTAAACCATGTTGGATTATTTGTACAACCATCTTTTTTTATGTGATTTTAATTGGCCTAAGTTTATTAATTAGTTCATAAAAAACTATTGTTGCAAATAAAAATTTTAGGTTGTTCCCAACAGTCAATCGAGACAGGAGGTGGAGTGGAGGTAGGATTAGAGCCAGGGGTTAGAACGGCAGATTTTAGATAGTGCTTGGTTATATAGGTGTCGTGATCGAACCTAGTGATGAAGCCAACTAAGACACAAAGGTATGGAGGTTTGGTTACATGCCCTCCACTGTTGGATGGGATGAATTACTCGTATTGGAAAGCTCGCATGAACGGATTCATCAAGGCTATGATGAGAAAGCATGGCATGCTGTTTTGACTGGCTGGATATAACACCGAAACCTGAAGAGAAGTGATCTAGTGAGGAAGAATGATCGGCCAATATCAATTTTAAAGCTTTAAAACCAAATTTTCAATACATCAATTCAAGCTTATCTCAACATGTGAATCAACAACGGAGGCCTAGAATATTTTTCAGAGTACTTATGAAGGTATGTCGACTATGAAGCTCCCAAAACTTCAAATGTTAGCCACCAGGTTCGAACATTTGAGAATGCATTAGCATGAAACTATTGTTAATTCTAATTCTAAATTGTGTAACATAACGAATGAAGCTTTTGCTCTTAGAGGAAAATATTTTAATGCAAAACTTTGTTAAAAAATCTCATTCACTACCAGAAAGATTTTCTTATAAAGTCATTGCAATTGAAGAAGCCCAAGATGTGAGCCCCATGAAATTAGATGAATTGATAGGGTCGTTGCAAATTTATGAGACGAATTTAAAGCAAAATAAGAAGGAGAAAAGCATATCTCTTCAAGCTGAAGTATAGTGCCTATTAAGAATGTGTGTTTGATGATAAGGAAGATTTGACTAAGTCTGTTGCTTTGCCAACAAAGAATTTAAACAAAATTTTGAAGAAGATAAACAAAAAAAGAAATCTTCTAGTTTTGGACAATCCAAGAAATTCCAGAAAAAATGAGGTCGCCCGTCAACCTTTGATGTCAAGAAGAAGGGCAAGGGAATATGATGTCGGAAGTGTGAATACTATGGTTACGTTCAATCGAAATTCCCACAAGAAAAGGGTAATCCTTGAAATTTACATGGAGTAATGAAGATTTAGATGGAAGTGAGGGAGATTTTGAAGATCATGTAAGCAACTATGTTACTTTTTCACTTTGGCTATTGTTTTGCCCAAAAGGGGAGTAGTAATGTTTCTTGACTATGTTTTTTGTACTACATATACGATTTGTCTTGCCAAAAAATGCCAAAGGAGAATATTGTTAGGTTTTTTGGTTCGCATATTTGGTATTATTATTTAAGAAATTTAAAAGAGCTAATTGAAGTTATCTAGTAATGCCATAGCCTACAAAATTCGAATTGAATAGAAAAAAATTAGATCAAATCGAAATTGCTTACGTCTTTTTATTTATTTTACTCTTTCAGTAAATTTATTAGTTGGATTTTAATTAAATTTTATAAATATTAAAAACAAATCTTTCATAATTAAAGAAGAACACAATTAAAATTTCTTAGAAACTCATATATGACTAGAAAATTTTCAAAATTTCCATGTGTGCCTTATTCAAATCAATATGGCTCCGTTACTCTATTCGCAACCTTGGACCTTTGTTTTGTTTTATATAACTACTTTCTGCTTTGTAGGGGATAATGTCCTTTTTTTTTTAAAGATCTATAGCAACATTAGCACCAAGAAAGTATTGTTCTATACCAATTCTTTCAAAAGTTTAAGATGGATCAACAATAGTATTTATTTTCACTTAGGCCATATTATTATTACAGGCTGAACATTAGATGATGGTTAGCTAAACTGTCATCTTATTCAAGATTGTAATATAGGATCTACTTTCTACGATGGTTTTTATATCACCTACAGTCTACTTAGGCACCATTCATTTACATTAGATAACAGCTTTTTTTTTTTTTTGGTAAAAACCGTAGTCTATTGTGGTACTTTTAACTACGGTTTTTGTAAAAACTGTTGTTAAACGTCTTTAAAAATTAAAAAAATACATATTTTTGCTAAAACTATTTCTTCTAAGAACAATTTCTTCAAATATTATTCACAAATTCACATCCTCTTTTTTTAATAAACTAAATTCATTTCTTGTTATGTTACACATAACAGCTTTCAAAGACATGTTATAAATTCTTCTTGTCATATATAATTCATATACATATAACACATTTATTTCTAAAACTATAAACAAAATTTCTCTACAATCTCTAATAGCAAAATATACTTAATCAGATACAAAGAAAAACTATAAATCCAAACAAAAACAAGTTATAATTTTCAAAGAGCAAAGTGCACAAATTTTGGTGTGCAGGTAGTGGTGGCGGCTGCTGTAACGGTGATGGATATGATGGAGAGTTACGGTGGCCGACGATTGAAAGACATGGTTATAAGAGTCTTGGTAGCGACGGCTGCCTATTTTTGAAATTTGTTTGAGAAGAAAACTGTCATCTGAATGTAGTACTTTAGACAACATGTCTTAGAAAACCATCATCTAATGATCTCGTTTGAATTTTCAAAACATAGAACTTCTCACATCATGCTTTTTTTAATAGAGTAGATTATGGTTTTTCATAAAGCGTGATCCTGCAATCTTTGATTTATAGTAGTGCACATGTGACAAGTTAAACTCAAGACCTTCTGCTCTGATACTATACTAACTACCAATTCTCTAAGCGTTAAAAGGGAGACTAGCAATGACAATTATATGTACACTGACAGTCCTCAAAACGAATTGATAAGAAACAATTGCTATACATCTCTCTCAAATGTCCATAAACATGCGAAAACAAACGTGTTTAAGCAACGGAAACCTTGAATCAACAAGGACGAAAATGCGGTGTATATAATTTTGTATATTCTTAAAATAGATGTGCTAAACATTTTTCATCTCTAAGAAAGTAGGTTGTACAATAGTAAATTGCAAACTGCATATATAGTAGGATTTGTAGTTTTAGCATGGTCCATAGATCTCTTGCTTTTTTCATTTTATTTTATTTTAATTAGTTTATAAAGACAACAATAACGCATAGATCAAACAACAGATCTATGCAGCTCTAGCTATGTATCTGCGAGATGATCCTGCTGCAACTTCAAAATCGAACTCAATGCATAGCAGCTCACGACCCTCTTCATCTGTTACTATTGCTTTAATATGGGATGTAAGCTGCACGGTACAACACATTGTCAGAAATACAAAATTTCGGAAATAAAAATTTATTATACAAGAAAAAGGTTGCTCTTCTAGTTAAGGCCTTGAAACTACCTCTTTAAATTATCATTAGTGTGTGTAAGGTTCAACTAGAATCCTAATTAATGGTGAAAATAACAGGGAGTCTTATGAATGGCTAAATAACAGTTGTAGGCGAAACTAAACAAATGTTGGCGAGAACTATAAATATTTTTAGCTTTTACAAGTACACAACTAAGTGCTGCAACTGGGCTAATAGTTTTATCTGAGGCTGCAAGAGTACTGATTTAGTAGTTATTTTAAGCATATGTGATGAGGATAACAATAGTGATTTTATACTTACTTTAGGTGCAAATATAGATGGCATTATTTGGATTTTTTTTTTCCAAGATAAAAGACGACTAGGTTGGCACGCAAAAGCTCAAGCGTCCCAAGTTTTTAATATGTCCTCTCTCTAGCTATGCCCTTTTTTTTGCATCTGTCCTACGTCAATTGGAAGTGTGAATTCATTTTCTATGACCAACTTAGTTCCTTTTTTTTTTTCTAATTTGTTAAGCAATAATCAGCATAAGAAATTTTAAAAAAGGCAATCCATAAAAAAAGACAACATCTTTTTCTGTTTTGCATGCTCCCCACCCCATGACCTAGTCTCATTCCCCTCATGACCTTCTCCCACCTCCCAAGTTACAACACTACCCACTCCGTCGAGACAAAGGACGACAATCTAAACAACGTGTTTGGATCTTATGATGTGTTTAAACGCTGTTGTTTTCGCTATCATGCTCTGCCCAAACATCTATGATTCTCTCTATCGTTCCTCGACTAACACTCCGAGCACCACTTGACACAGAATCTGCGGTATGGACAAACCTCAAAATCATAAACATCCTCATTAATGAGAGAATTTACTTACTTGAAACTAAAACGACCAACTTTATAATATGTCCACCTTAAACATGATTGTGGCTTACCTTTCTCTCGGAAAGTTTCCCAAGTTGTTGAGTTTTGTGTGTTAATTAGTGATCTTGGCAAGCTTGCAGAGGAAGATACTTTATGTGAATATGTTAGAATTATGGCTCACATAATTAACTAAAAACCTATTGGTATTATCTTATTTGTTATATATTTATTTACTTTAATAATTACTTGGATGTTAAAATCCTATTAGTTATAAGGAGTTACAACTCTTATTAAGACATGTCTCCGCATCTCACAAAACTTTGTGTGTTTTGATGGAAATCACATGTTGAAGATCTATATAATAAGAGTATAGTCCTCTCTCCATCCAATTAACTATAGTTCTTTTCTCCATCAGTATAATATGCTAAAAGAAACATAGGATCTAGAGAGAGAAACTTTGATTTTTCTTCCCTGATAAAATTTCTACACAAGTGGTCTTTTGCAAATTAAAGCAATGAATCAAGATATGCTCTAAATACTCTTATGTGAGAATCATGATGTTCTAAGATGATTGAGCATTACAGAAATTATAGTCTAACAGAATCTACAATAGAAAAAATGCCGAGTCACAAAGTTTTAAAGACGCCAGAAATGGTTTGCTACCTACACCTTTAGCTCACTCATATTTTGGCGACGATTGAGTCATAGATAGAAATTTTGGGGGGACGATGATGATGTCTATGAAGTTTATAATGATCTATTACCTAGCACACTTTCTCGGAGGAAGTCGAGATCGTAAATTCATAATCATAACCTTACAGACACCTTAAGAAACATGAAAACCTAGGATCGGGACGATGGACGACGTTAGCCAAACTTACCTCTGCAACACCATCATGTTCAACATACGTCGTACTATGATGAGATAGGTGATATGTCTAAGAGAGTCAAGGTTGAGGCACGCAAGTTTGATGGTAGCCCAGCTCCTAATGCCTTTCTTGATTGAGTTTATAGTCTTGACGATTACTTTGAGTGGTACGGTATCATACCATGCCCAACATGTGGTTGATTATAGGAAAACCACGAGAAACGCGCAAAACACAATAAAATGGGTTTTAAAAAAAATTTTCTTGTTTGTTGGAACAATCATTGTGTGATTGATGATACTTGGATTACTAAAGAAAAGTTTCGTCAACTTGATTTTGATCTATTAGATACTTATCTGCATCAAAACTCGTTAGAGTCGAATTTTTTTCTAGCCTTGAGGATTGATAAGGATCTCAATAATAATTTCCACACTTAAATTAGACACAAATTAATATATAAAGTAGTATTAATTAGTTTAATTTTTAATGAGTATTTCTTTAGAGTCTGAATTATAAGTTTCTCAAAAGTATTTCTGTTAGTTTATCACACTGATATTTGGATAGTTTCTTGATGTTTTTCATCCTATTTATAAACAGGACTAACGTCATTGCAATTCAAACTTGATTAATGATATCGACTTTTTAGTACTTATCCTCTCTCTCTAAATTATGAACTCTTTTTCTCTCTCTATCTATCTGTCCTATGAAATTCCTCTCAAATGAATTAAAAAGATGCAATGCATATAATGAATGGAATGATGACTTACAGGTAGGAAACCATAAGGGTGAGAGCGAGACATCAGAAAGAGCCCAGCTCCAACAGGAGAAGATCCGAATATCGACTCCCCCTCCCCGCAAAGGTCGTAATACCTAAAGATAATAATCTTTGTTCCAGAAATTCCAACTTCAAGCTTTAGCACTCCTCCAGAGATTGGTTTAGCTATTATGTGTTAGCACATGAAAATATATATGTCATCAAGCGGGGGAAAAAAATGCTAGAAACAGACAAAGAAAACAACAACATCACACGATGACCGGCCAAAGTCTCACTCCTTTTTCTCGTGCTAATGGCAATCCACGTTATAGTGAGTTTTCATACAATAATTATATATGTACGTGTAAAATCATATATATTATTATTAAACGACATCAAAGAGAAATCCTATTGGAAGGAAAAGTGTTTTCCTAAAAATAAACGACATCAAATTTTATGTACACAAGAATGACAAGCATGAGACCATCTCCAAAGAAAAATATCAATATTACTCCATATTTGTCTACACATTTAATGTGTTGTTCTATTTTCTGTTCTAATGTAAAATGCTATTTCAAATGGTATATTCGCCTCTCTATCATAATTATTAACATATTAATTTAGCACTGTGTGGAGATGCTCAACAAAGTCAAATAATGATGGAGAATAAATCTTTAGACGTTGAAATCATTAGTAAGCCCTTCCTACTTAAAGAAATCATATACCTATATCCCCCACGACCGTGAGGCTCACTTCCTCGCCAAACACGACAGGATAAGGAGTTATATTAAGTGTTTGAACGATGATAGGATTTTCATCAGCTTTCGCACCTACACATTCCGCAAACATATAAATGATCAGCTTGATAAATATGTTTTATTCTAATACAATTTTAAGCATCAATAGCAAGAGAAGGGAAAGGGAAAAAAAATCTTTCTCAAGGAAATCGAGAACGCAATATTATTTTAATTTATTTATTATTATTTATTTAGTTTTTAAATTATAATAAATAAATAAAAATAAATTTAAGTAGCCTAATATATACGTATTTTCTAAAAGGCGTCAACCAAAGGGTATTCATAACTATTATAATATTTCAAAAAAATTCATTTTATCAATGAAAGGTAATACATACACTAATGATGAGTGTTTTTAAATATCACGTAAAATCAAGAGGGTCCCTATGCCTTACAGTTTTTGGAAATACACCATCTCTCTAAATTGCAGAAGGTTTAAAAGATTCTCTTTTTTTTTACAAAACTTTTTCAAGAATTCATCAGAGATATCCACTCTTTATGTGTTTATCAATGACTAGAGGTTAGAATTTTCTTTCGTTTATGTTTCTGCATTGAGATGATTTTTATGCAACTTAGATTCAGGCATATATGAAAATCATAATTCTGTTATGAAAATTTCTAATCTTTGGTATCAAAGCATTGTTTTTCCTCTACCTTGATTTGTTTGAATGGGTTCTCTAAAAGTTTATTGAAGTTTTTCAAAATGCCCAAAACTTTGTTGTACATGAAATCATTTTTTGATGATTTTTGATGAAAACCAATGTTAGAAACCATTAGGAAATTAATTTTATAACATTTCTAGTTGTTAAAATGTCAATTTTGGTGCCCATAAGGTATAGAATCAAGGGGGGTCTACAATTAGACCCATTTAGGTCAATTTTGAGTAAAGAAGACCCAAATTCGAGTGAAAAAATGAATTCTAGGGTCCAAAAAATGACACGTCGTTTTATGAGGGAAGGACGCATTTTTGTGAAGAAAACGGCATGTCATTTTGCCCCCTTCCCTTGTAAAACGACATGTCGTTTTGACATATGGCTGCGTTTTCTCTAGCTGAAACAACACATCGTTTTGGGCTTAATGCCCAAAATGACATGTCATTTTCTGGGCAGAGAAAATTAAAAAAAGAAGTCTGAAAATTTTTTTTAATTAATTCTGTTTTGGTCTTTTTAAACAGAATTTTTAATTTGGGTATTTTGAAAAATTAATTTTTGATGAATTTAAAATAAATTTAATGAAATCCATGATTTTATTATTTATGTTGAAAAAAAATTTTAGAAATTTATTTGAGATATGTTATTGAATTTATGTATAATTTATTTTGTATGTATAATTTAGCTGTTATATTTTGATACAAGCAATTTCATGAATATTTTATGCATATAAATTAAATGTCTTGATTGATTTGTATAATTTTAATTGATTTGAGAGTAGCCACAGCATCTTAGATTATATTGATACACATATAGTTAAACGACATTAATTATAACTAATTACGTTTAGTATAATGAAATTTATTCCATAGGAAATTTTATTATATTAAACATGATTGGTTAGGATAAAATATTAAATTATTTTCTTAATTTGCTCATGGGGATTAAGAAATGAAATTTTGTTTAATAGTTTTATCATATGGTTGTAGTGAATCTATTTGAATTAAAAACTTAGCCTACAGGCAATTTTTATATGTCATTTGATTCATAATTTCTATAGCATGATTTACGTTGGTAAAATATGACATATAGTTACTAGCTTCAAATTTTATGACATGAGCATGTATGTTTGATGTATTGCAGTAATTCAACCTGTTAATTTATCTGATATGAAATGTGACATTCCCGAGCATAAGGGTGATAATTACAAAGTCTCGAAGGAAAGGATTCTCCTTCGTTTGGGGTGAATGGACATTGACTATGCTATTAGAAAGGATGAACTGCCCTTATCATTGAGACCAGCACTCCAAATGATGTTGATCATTATGAAAAGTAGGAGCGATCTAATCGCCTCTCAGTTATGTTGATAAAGACCAAGATCTCTGTTGGGATTAGGGGTTTGGTTGATCACTTTGACAATGTCCGAGCACTGCTGAAGGTTATTGATGAACAATTTGAGTCTTCAAATAAAGCATTGGCAAGCACCCTAATCATGCAGTCTTCATCCTTGAAGCTTACCAGTATTAAAGGCGTGCATGAGCATATCATGCGCATGAAGGATATTGCGGCTCAACTGAAGACACTTGAGGTTGAAATGTCTCATTCGTTCCTAGTACATTACATTCTGAACACTCTACCCTCGAAGTATGGTCCCTTTAAGATCTCCTATAATACATATAAGAGCAAATGGTCAATTAATTTGCTATGGACCATGTGTGTTCAGGAGGAGGGAAGACTCATCATGGAAGAAGAAGAGAAAGTAAATATGGCAACCTAGGGAAGTAAGAAAAAGCTTTAGACCAAGCAAAATGGGAAAGGCAAGGTTCTTGCCCAGTCAGATATTAAGAAGGAGTTCAAGTGCTTCATTTGTAAGAAGAAGGGATACATAAAGAAGGACTACACTAAATTCTGGGAGTGGCTTGATAAGAAAGGTACTCAACTTTCACTTGTATGTTATGAATCCAATATGATTGATGTTAATTATAACACATGGTGGATTGACTCTGGTTCTATAATCCATATTATCAATTCCTTGTAGGGATTGCAAAACCTACAAAAGCCAATAAGAAGTGAGCAAAGCATCTACTTTGGAGCGTCAGTTGGATATTCTTTAATTTTCAGAATCTTCCTTCAGTTTGTTTTATAAATCTAATTTTATTAGATGTGGTACTTTGTCTGATGGTCTTTTTCATCTTAATTTACAAAATGATGCCAATTATACTACTATACAGGTTCATGAAAATGTTAGTATAAAGCAATGTGTTGTGATGATGAATCCTCTATGTTGTAGCATCAGAGATTGGGACATATCTCCATTGAAAGAATTAAGAGATGAGTAAATGATTAAATATTTAGTACTTTAGATTTTACTGATTTTAATACTTGTGTGGATTGCATTAAAGTACTTTAGACTTTACTGATTTTGATACATGTATGTACTACATTAAAGGTAAGCAAACCAACAAGTCAAAGAAGGGTGCCAAGAGGAGTTCTAATTTATTAGAAATCATACATGTGGATATTTATAGTCCAAACATGGAAGCATACTCTCAAAGGTACTTTGTCTCTTTCATAGATGACTACTCACGATACATGTATCTCTACTTGCTTAACAATAACAACAAAGCACTAGTGCTTTTAAGGTCTTTCAAGCGGAAGTAAAGAAAAAATGTAGAAAACAAATTAAGATCATGAGATCGGATAGAGGTGGAGGGTACTATGGTAGTTACACTAAGCATGGACAAGCACCTTGTCCATTTGCAAGGTTTTTTGAAGAGCATGGGATTGTTGTCCGATACACTATGCCTAGTTCTTCATACTAGAATGGTGTGGCTAAAAGAAGAAACCGAGCATTATTGGACACAATGCGGAGTGTGCTTGCTAGCTCCAAACTTCTTGGGTCTTTGTAGACTGAAGCTCGTAAGATGACAGTGTACATATTGAATTGAGTTCTAACCAAAGCTGTCCCTAAGACACCTTTTGAGTTATTCAAAGGTTGGAAACTAAGTTTGCAACATGTATGCATTTAGGGATGCCCGTCAGAGGTAAGAGTTTATAATTTACAAGAGAAGAACCTAGACCCAAGGACCATAAGTGGATATTTTGTTTGTTATGCTAAACGGTCTAAAGGATACAGATTTTATTGTCCATCTCATAGCACTAGATTTGTGGAATCTAGAAATACAAAATTTCTTGAGAATGACTTGATTAGTAGGAGCAATCGATCTTGGAACACTGTTCTTGAGAAAGATCATATAGATGCTCAACCATCCACTTCATATGAGAGAGTGGCTGTTATACACAACACGCCTAATGAACAACAATAAGTCATTCAAGTTTCATAAACTGTTGATTAAGAAATAGTGGATCCTGTTGAACAAAAGATACATGAACTGTTGAACAGCCTGTTGAACAACATGCTCCTCAGAAGAATGTTGAACCAACAATAAGGAGATCTACTAGAGAAAAGCGACCGACAATACCTAGTGACTATATTGTGTATCTATAAAAGTTTGACTACAATGTTGGAGCTGAAAATGATCCTGAAACATTTTTACAGGCCATAAGTTCTAAGGAATCTTACTTATGGTACAATGCCATGAAAGACGGAATGGATTCTATGGCATTTAACAAAGTCTAGAATCTCGTTGAGTTGCCTAATAGTATGAGAGTCATTAGATGTAGTAGGTCTTTAAAACAAAGAAAGACTCATTTGGCAAGACATAAGGCAAGACTCGTTGCCAAAGGATTCATTCAAAGAGAAGGAATCGACTACATGAAGACCTTTTCTCTTGTGTCTAAAAAGGATTCTCTTTGAGTTATTATGGCATTGGTCGCTCATTTTGATTTGGATTTGCATTAAATGGATGTGAAAATGGCTTTTTCTCAATGGTGATTTAGAGGAAGAGGTTTATATGAAACAACTAGAAAGATTTTCCTCTAGTGATGGTGTGCATTTAGTTTGTAAGCTTAAGAAATCCATATATGAATTGAAACAAGCCTCTTATCAGTGGTATTTGAAGTTCCATGACGTTATCTCTTTATTTGGTTTTTAAGAGAATATCATAGATCAATATATATACTAAAAGGTCAGTAGGAGTAGGATTTATTTCCTTATGCTATATGTGAATGACATATTATTTGCAACTAATGATAAGGGATTGCTATATGACGTGAAGCAATTTCTCTAAAAGAACTTTAATATGAAGGATACGAGAAAGGCATCTTATGTTATTGGCATTAAGATTCATAGGGATAGATCTTGAGGCATTTTGTGTTTGTCTCAAGAGACCTATATCAACAAGGTTCTAGAGAGGTTTTGGATGAAGGATTGTTCACTAAGTGTGGCACCCATTGTGAAGGGTGACAGGTTCAATTTAAACCAGTGCCTGAAAAATGAGCTTGAATGGAAACAAATAAAAAACATTCCATATGCTTCAGTTGTTGGAAGCCTAATGTATGCTCAAGTCTATACAAGACCTAACATTCCATTTGCTGTGAGAATGTTAGGCAGATATCAGAGTAACCTAGGTGTTGACCATTAGAGAGCTACAAAAAAGGTAATGAGATATCTTCAAGGGACTAAAGATTGCATGCTCATATATGGATGGACTGACATTCTAGAGGTGATTGGATACTTTGATTCAAACTTTGTTGGCTAAGTTGATTCGTGAAAATCAACATTTGGTTATGTTTTCATATTTGCCGGTGGAGCTGTACCTTGGAGGAGTGTAAAGCAGACTTTGACTACTACCTCTACTATGGAGGCCGAGTTTGTTTCTTGTTTTGACGCTGCTTCACATGTTATATGGTTAAAGAGTTTTATATCTGGGCTTGGAATTGTATATTCTATTTCTAGGCCATTAAGATTGTATTGTGACAATTCAGCTGCGGTGTTTATGGCTAAGAACAACAAGAGCGATAGTCAGAGTAAACATATTGACATTAATACTTAGCTATAAGAGAACATTTTAAAAAAAAGAAAGTGATCATTGAGCATGTTAGCACTAAGTTGATGATTGCCGATCCTTTAACTAAAGGCATGCCACCCAAGAATTTTAAGGATCATGTAGTACAAAGGAGACTTGGTTCCATGACGTGAATTTCATTATACATACATTTATTATTTTTATAAATTCTAATTCAGTTGTGATGTTTTCTCATATTTAGTTATGCACATATTTAGTTATTTTGAGAAAGATCAATTAAGTTGAACCTATAATAAATATAGGGTTAATTCATTAGGTTACGTTACTACTTCTGTGTTAGTATTAAAGGATATAATGCATTGTAATACATGGAAGATAATATTCATTCTAAGAAGACCAATCACCATGATTCATGCGTTTATTCCTTAAGTTTGAGATTGGTTGATTTTGGTTATCTAGAAAATACATGTAGACAAAGTGGGAGAATGTTATTTTAATTTATTTAGTTTAAAATGATAATAAATAAATAAATTAAAATAACATTTTCTAAAGGGTGTCAATCAAAGGGTATTCAGAACTGTTATAACATTTTAGAAAAAATGCCTCTTTTCAATAAAAGGTAACATACATCCTAATGGTGGGTGTTTATAAATATCACATAAAATCCAAAGGGTCCCTAAACCTTGCAGTTTTTTAAAAATACACCATCTCTTTAAATTACAGAAGGTTTAGAGACTCTCTTTCTTTTACAAAACTTCTTCATGAATTCTTCAGAGATATTCTCCATTCTTTCTGTGTTTATCAATGGTTGAAAGTTAGAATTTTCTTTCCTTTACATTTTCACAGTTAGATAATTTTTATGCAATTTGGATTCATGTGTATATGAAAATCATAATTCTGATATGAAAATTTCTAACACTCAAGTCATAGGGTAGGAACTGTCATTTTTACCTACCGATAGGAACTGTTATTTATCTGCTAGATTAATTTTTAAAAAGTTTGATATATGAGTGTCTAATCATCGACCAAACTATAAAATAATTAATTTAACGGCCAAAAATAACAATTCAACCGCTAGTAGGGAAAAACAACAGTCGGCATCATAAAATTTCCACGGTTTCAAGGGAAACAATCTCGTCAAAGCAAGGTGATATGTATGAAAATCAAAGTAAACAAAACATTTCGGATTGATAACAAAGTTGATAAATATTCAAACAAAAATTTCAAGAAGTGAAAGGTAATTTGAGAGGGAGAATTTACCGCTGTAAGTGAAATTAACCGTAATGCCTCGAGTTAGAGGTACAATCAGACATAACAGTGGCATGAGAACGACCATGACGAGCTTCTTCTCTGCCATCACCACCATGTTTTAAGAAATTTTGTAAGAACTTTTCGTTTCTGATCACAAAGGATATTTAAGAGAGAGTGACAGGAATAAATATAGAGATAGAAGACGTAATATATATAAGATAGATTTAAATTTAAGAGGGATTCATTTGAAGAGATTATTTTTACTTCAATCAATATTTGATAATTCAAGACACACTTCTAACAATTAAAAGTAAAAAGCAAAGTAACGTATTGTTTTTTTTTTTTTTTTTGAAAGGAAGAAACGTGTATTGAAGATGCATGCATAATAATGTACTTTATGGGCCAAAGATGTCCTAAAAATTTTTTATCATTTGTAACCGCTCCTCCTTGGATCTCACATTACAGCTGTAGATGAAAATGTCTAGGATGTTGTCAACAATTTCATGACATTGTCCTTATGTCGATATCTCGATGTGGATAAAAAAAAAAGAAAAAAAAAAAAGAAGAAAAAAGATAGTTTCTTTACAATGTCTACAAAATGTTAGAATATTAAAAAATATTCACAATATCGATGAGTATCGGTGAAGATCCAAATATTTTTGAAAGAGTGCATCTCTTGACACCCTTTTTTTCTTACTTTTTATACACTCTTTCTTTAACCTCTTCTTATTCTATTTCTTACACCTTTCTTAAAATACCAAAAAAGTCCCTACACCTATATAATATTATTATTTTTCATTTTTCCACCCATCCAGCAAATAAACTTATAATTTTTTTCCAAACATTTTTCTTTTTCAATTTATATACTACATGATAGTTTTCTTTAATAAATTTTTTCTTTTTATTAAACCAAACTTTGCATTCTAGGAAACAATAATCAGTAATAAATTATAAGGATTTATATACAAATCGAACAAATTATATTTCTTTTACTTAAAAAATAAGAAGGGTAGTTTTTTTTCTTTTTTTATTTTTATATCATATTTTTTATATTTCAAACCAAAGTATGGTTCCTTTTATTGATACACAAGTTTTGTAGTTATTTTTATAAAACAAGCAATTTGCAATAACATATATAATTATAATTAGTATATATAGTGTTAGAAAACTAGTACGCACGAAATTTTAAAATTTTTAAATCAAAGTATTTTTCAAAACACAGGTTTGACATACTAAATACATAAATTAATGACAGTCTTATTAACCTTTTTTGTATACTAAAGTGGGCTCAAATTCATGTAGAGAAGAATATTCCAAAAGAACCTCAACCAACTGGTCTTCTTTACTATTCTTTATTCTCGATCGGAGTGTGGGTGGTTACATGTTGTATAGCTCTTCCTCCGGTGGCTCTCCTTCCAACCACTTAAGAAGACCTAGAGCTAAGGTTCTTGATATTGAGCAACAGCTCTCCAGGAGTTTCAGAGTTTCTCAAACTAAAGTACTCACTTTATGCTTTTCAAATGATCTAAATAACTGAAAAAACTCACCCTCTATTTATAGTGGTCGAATCTAGGGTCAAGCCCTATCAGATAAAGCCTTAAAATTTGAATCTGGATCAACTTCTAATGAAAAACATATCTAAAACTTGTATACAGATTATCGCACAATCAAGAGGCTGAACTTTCCCATTGGCCTGCCACACCCACTCCATCGGCAGGCCGAACTACTGCATCGGCTTGCCGAACTTGCGATAATCTAGATTCGTGAAAATATCTTATTTTTCACCCAAGATTCTTATATAGAGCCTCAATTTGAATTCAAATAACCTAATAGAAAAGTCATTTGATCAAAACAATCATATATGGATAATCTCATAGAAAATAAAATGTTATCCAAATAATTCAACATACTTATCTTGAATTAATTCACAAAATTAATTCAACCGATAAACTGATATGAATTATTAGATCTGATCCTATTGAATTTTAGTCAATCTAATAATTTAATATAAGTCACCAATATATAGGAAAAGCATACCGTATCGTTACAGGATTTATTATGAGCTAACAAAAGGGACCCAATGGACATATACAGTTCAAGCTTCTATAATTAAAAAATACAATATCCTAGATACATATTTTACAATTATCAACTCTAACGCTATGCCACTAAAGCTTAGAGTTGTACTCTCGAACTATATAAAATTATGAAGTTTCAAGTAAGCTAACCGTCCATGACATGTCATAATGTATCACATCCCTATAGGATATTCATAATCAGCTTTAGGATAAATTTTGTTTTACCTTTCTGATTATTTTTATTTTACATTCTATTATTACACCATTGGAATACTTACTTTTCAAAGATAGTATACCATTCAGTTACACCTATGTATCCAAATGGTTGAGCGCTCTAGTCTTCCAATTACAAGATAACACATATAAGAGAATATCATTAACTCTACAAAAAGAGCTATAGATTCTATATCTATGAATAACAAGTTTACGCAATCAAGAGTGATGCCTCTAACGTATATCAAAAGACATAAGTCAAGAATATGGGCCCATTAGTCATTTTAGGATTAAGACACAACACATATGATTGTCTTAAGTGAATTGATTTGCACAAACAAAGTTATTAATCTAAATCAATTCAACTTTATGTCATGATCCAACACATTGTCACTTATGACCAAGACAAGTCATCTCTTGTTAGGGATGTAGAAAACATAACAATCTTAGCATGAATAAAGCACCCAACGTTATTCTCTCGATTGCAGATCTTATGATTTAGACCATCACCTTTAAGATTCATGTCTTTCATATAATCTATCCATCATATGTACAATTCTTAAAGGTTTAGACTGACAGTCTGAGACTTTATTTACTTATCATACATTCAACAGAAATCAACATAAAGAGGACAACATTTGATAAAAAAATAGATAAACTCTTTATTGGTAAAATGTCTCCAAAAACATATTACAACATTTTACTCCTTAGCGCACCATGTCTAACATATAGAACGATAATAAAAAAATAAGAATTTTGCAAAAGAAATCAAACTAATATAATTTTCTATATGAGACTCTTTCATGCTAAAATCCATCTTCATTCTTCAAGAAAAATAATACACTAATTTTTTAGAAAGGAATATATGTTTTTAAAAATAAGGTGTATAAGGAGTAGTCTTTTAAACACTTTTGTCTTTAAGAGTAATTTTATTAATAGGTAATACAGTAATAAATAAATCTTATCAAATACAGGTGCGTGAAAAGTAGAATGAAGGGTATCAATAGACGCACCCTTTTTAAAAATATCCACAGATTGTCCAAAGACATCGGGTAAAGTTCTTTTTTTCTTTTTTCTTTTTTTTTTTTTTTGGAAAAGTCAATTTTGTAGCACATTTCTAGTATTTTTTTTTAATAAAATGTAGCAATATTATTCAACCAAGATGGTTTCTTAATATACCAAGCAACACAACTCTCGATTGATAATATATTTTTTGTTATTAAATTAGTTCAAATCAAGTAATATAGGCTGTTTTATCATTTTACAAACTTTCAAAAAAGAATTCAATTTTTTTTTCTCAAATATGTATTTTTCTAAAATATTTGTCAACATTGACATTTTCTGCCACGACATCGACATTCCCATCTTGACTATAACGACATCGACATTCCCATCTTGACTATAAGCACACACATGAAGCAAACATGTAATTTAGATCTCAATAATAGAATAGAAGTGAAAAGTTAATAATTGATCAAATAATGATTGTAGACTGACTTTTAATAATTAAGTAAAAGAGAGACAGGCAGGTTAGGTGTAGGGAGGAGAATCGCTTAAGAAAACATCAAGAAATCTAGATTAAAAAGATACACATATATAAGGCATGGCTATAGTCAACTGTAATTCAAAAAAAAATAATAATAAACCATGTTGGGTTTTTAGTACAAAAAGTACTTTTTAAAAAACATTTGTTGATTATCCCTTTTTCTTTCATGTTATTTTAATTGTCCTCAATTTTTTACATTGATGGGGAAAAAAATTGTTTTGTTTCAAATCAAAACTTTAGGTTGTTGTCAATAGTCAATCGAGACAAAATGTGGCCCTAAGCTAAGATTGGATCCAGGGGTTAGAACGATGATGTTTGTTGTATCAGTGCTGGGGTGGGGTCGGACTAGCACAGAAGTAAGGGTAACGAGTTGTGGCCAACGTGGGGTCAAGCGGGGGCCTATGCCTTAAATATCTGATCAACTAGCAAGCATCGGCATCCGAGTTTGACTAAAAGGTGAAGATTGACATCCGCGTTAGGGTTTTTCTCCTAGGATGAGATCAGTTCTCCAGTCTAACGTGGGTCGAATCTTGAGTTAGATTGATAAACCCAGGCTATAACAAAGTTGAGCGCTATGCACTTCTAATAATTAAAATTAAAAAGCCAAGAAACGTGTATAAGATGCATACATAATTATGCTCTTTATGGGCCAAAGATGTGCTAAAAAAATTGCTCATTTGTAACTGTTGCTCCTACAATCTCATGTTACAGGCATGGATGAAAATATCTATGGCATTGTCGGCATTTTCATGACATTGTCTCAATATTGACATCTCAACTATTAGGATTAAAGCCCTAATCCTAATTACCAAAAGTGATAATAACTGGCAAAAATAAAACACAAAGAACACATATAGTATTTATAAATATCACTTTCAATGTGAGAGTTATGTCCATTTGCCACTACTATGTATTTTCACTATGATGAAACCGGAGATTACAAAGAGAATTACAAGATTATGCCCTTGCAAATTTTTCTCTCTCTCTATTTCTCTCTTAATCGCTCTCCCAAGAATGGCCACCCAATATAAGCAAAATTAGGGCAACCAAAATACATGTGTAAAAAACCCAAAATACCCTTATGTAAAATAAACTTACATATAAAATTTTCGCCAGGAGGAGGGGTCTACCACCCCTTTCTAACCCCTATGTCGACCTTACAGCAAATGTCGATCTGCGTACAAACTCTGCTAAGGGCAATCTGCATCAGGGTAATAATTAGGTTCCACACATACTAACAATCTCCCACTTGGAAACTAATTCACCATCAATTGTCCTCGCTGTAGCGACTGCGACTCCTTAATCCTCAGCAGAGAAGTCCAACTAAAGTTGCGCATAACTCCAGTATCTCAATCGTCACAATCTTCGTCAACATATCAGCTAGATTGTGACTTCCCTTTATCTTCTCAAGCGCTAAGATTCCATCCTCCAAAACTGATTTTATAAAGTGATATCGAACTTGTATATGCTTTGTCCTAGCATGATAAATAGGATTTTTTGCCAAATGAATGGCACTCATATTGTCACAATACAACACGCCCCGTTCATACTTGTGACCTAACTCTTCCAAGAAAGATTGCAACCACATCATTTCCTTACAAACCTCTGTAACTACAACATACTCTGCCTCAATAGTAAAAAGTGCAACTATCTTCTGTAACTTTAAAACCCCACTAACTGTTGTACCACCTAAAGTATAGACAAATCCGATAGTACTTTTTCTACCATCTATATCACCAAATATGTCAGCATCAACATATCCCTACAAGCCATAATTTGGCTTTCTAAAGCATAAAGCCAAATCTACAATACCTTTTAAATAACTGAGAATCCATTTCACTGCCCCCTGGTGTTGTTTTCCTGGATTGCTCATATATCTGCTCACAACTCCTACTACATATGCTATGTCTGGTCTAGTGCATACCATTGCATACATAAGACAACCAATGGCAGAGGCATAGGGTACCTTGTCCATGTAGGCTCGCTCATCCTCAGACGAAGGTGACTGATTCTTGGATAGATGGAAATGACCAACCAAAGGGGTGCTTATAGGCTTAGCTCCATCCATGTTGAATCTGTTAAGCACTTTCTTTACATATTCTTCCTGTGATAGCTTTGGGACTTTCCCATCCCTAGTGATTCTCATTCCAAGGATTTTTCTTGTAATAACCCAATCACAAACTCCTCTAACATTTTCTTTTTTAGCTTGTCAATCTCCTGTATACTAGCACCAACAATCAACATATCATCAATATATAACAGTAAAATAATGTAGGATCCATCACACCTTTTGCTCTAATAACAGTGATTTGCTTGGCATCTCTGAAAACCATTACTACTCATGAAACTGTCAAACCTTTTATACTACTGTCTAGGAGCCTGTTTTAACCAATATAAACTCTTTTGAAGCTTACACACCATTTTGTCGTTTCCCTGAACTTTAAAACCCAATGGCTGCTACATGTAAGTCTCTTCCTCCGAATCATCATGAAGACAAGCTGTTTTTACATCCATCTGCTAAAGATGTAGATCTTCCTTTGCCACTAACACAAGAATCATTCTGATTGTGGTCAATTTAACTACTGTAGAGAAAATTTCAGTGTAGTTAATTCCTTCTTTTTACTGAAAGCCTTTTACCACCAATCTTGCTTTATAGTGCTTGTTGTCATCATGGTCTTCTTTTATCCGGTAAACGCATTTATTCTACAATGCCTTCTTTCCCTGTTGTAGCTTTGCTAACTTCCATGTATGATTAGACATCAAGGAATCCATCTCATCTCACATGGCTAACTCCTACTTGCTTAATTCATCAACCTACATTGTCTCCTTATAACTTTCTAGTTCATGTCTATCAATCAACAAAATATAATTAAGTGGTGGAGAAAATCTCTATGGTGGCCTGATAGTTCTAGAGGATCTTCTCAAATCTGGCATTGAAGTAGCTTCTAGGGCTATATTCTCCTAGTCTATTGAGAGTATATTTTCTTCATTTCTTGCAGCATCTTGTTATAAATCGTTCACTGGAAAGTCTTTAAAGTAAACTACCCAGGGCCTTTTTACTTCAAAATCTGCATTTTTTGAACCTTTATTCAACCTGTCTTTGTACAACACTTGCTCATTGAAAATTACATCCCTACTCCTGATAATCTTTCGATTTTGGTAATCCTTGAAACGATAGCCAAACTCAATATCACCATAGCCAATAAAGAAACATTTCTTAGATTTTTGATCAAGTTTACTTCTAGCAGAAGCATCAATATGAACATAAAAGGGAAACCAAACACTTTCAAGAAAGAAAAGTTGACATTTTTGCCACTCCAAGCCTCGTCTGATATTTTGTAGTTTAAAGGCATTGAGGGACCCCTGTTAATCAAATAAGCTGCAATGTTAATTGCATCTGCTCAAAATGCCTTACGCAATCCTGCATGAATTCTCATGCTCCTTGCACACTCATTTAGGGTCTTGTTCATCCTTTCAGCCACACTATTTTGTTGAGGCTTTCCAGGAATAGTTTTCGTCATCTTGATCCCATTCTCAACATAATAGTGTTTGAAGTCATCATCAATGTATTCACCCCCATTATCAGATCTCAAATACCTCACTGTAAAGTTTGTCTCATTCTCAACCATGGCTCTCCACCTTTTAAAAGTATCAAACACTTTAGATTTTTTCTTCATAAAATAAACCCATACCTTCCTGGTTGAGTCATTAATGAACATCACATAATAGTTGGATCTTCCAAGAGAGCTAATAGTTGAACGCCCCCACACGTCAGTATGTACTAACTCTAACTTTCCTTCCTTTAGGTCTCTACCTGATTTGGAGAAGCTAACCTTTTTCTGCTTTCCAAGAACACAACTCTCACATAAATGGTGCTTAACAGATTTCAACTCTAGTATTTTACCATTTGACACGAGCAACTTCATCCTTTTCTCACTCATATATGCTCAAGTCTACAATGCCATAAATCTGATTTGGCACAACTATCAGCAACAACAACCATATCTCTACAATTGGAAGTCATATAAAGGGTTCTAGTTTTATTACCACGTGCAACAACCATGGCACCTTTCGTGACCTTCCATGCACCACCATAGAAGGTAACATTATGTCCTTCATGATCAAGTTGTCCTACTGAAATTAAATTTTGCATCAACTTCAGTAGATGTCTCACCTTCTGTATTTTCCACACAACCCGTTTGACATCTTCAAACAAATGTCTCCAATACCCATAATATCTAGGGGCTCTCCATCAGCTAGGTATACCTTTCTATAATTCCCAACAATATAGCTTTCCATAATATCACGATGAGCAGTGGTGTGAAAGGATGCTCCCGAGTCTAAAACCCAAGAATCAATAGGACTATCAATAGACAAAAGTAACGCATCCTGAATCTCCTCAGTGATAACGTTTGCAGCATCATCCTTGTTTTCGTCCTTCTTCTTTGGTGCCCTTTGTCCTTCTTTAGATGGCCTTGTTTCCCACAGTTTCAACACTCCATATTTCTCCCAGATTTGGAATTATTTCTACCATTCCTTGACTTTGATCTACCTCTATTCCAGTTAAAATTTTTTTTATTCCCTCTGCCCCCACCTTCAATGTTTAAGGCAGAATTTGATGTTGCTGCTTCAACAGAATCAATTTTATGAACCTCCTTACCAAGGATTCGATCTTTGACATCATTAAAATTCAGTTTCACACTGTCTACTGAATTACTAACCGCAACCCGCAATGGTTTCCAACTATTTGGTACAAACGCCAAGAGTATTAGGGCACAAACCTCATCATCAAAATCAATCTCAACAGAAGACAATTGATTGACGATCGTGTTGAACTTGTTTAGATGTGTTGCCACCGAAGCCCTTTCTGCCATCTTCAAGTGAAAAAGTTTCTTCATAAGAAATACCTTATTATTCGCAAAAGGCTTCTTGTACATGTTTGATAGAACCTTCATCAAACCCACAATCGATTTCTCTTTCACCACATTATAAGCCACGTTCTTCAACAGTGTCAGCCGAATAAACCCCAACACCTGTCTATCAAGGAGTTTCTAATCGTTGTCTGACATTCCTTTTGGTTTATTCCCCTCAAGTGGTAGATGCAACTTCCTACCGTATAGATAGTCCTTGATCTGCAATCTCCAGAAAAAAAAAATCATTAACATCAAATTTCTTGATTCCATGTGCCGAACCTTCTTTGCTAGCCATCGCTTTCAAATTCAACCGCGCTTTGATACTAGTTATTGGGATTAAAGCCCTAATCCTAATTACCGAAAGCGATAATAATTAGCAAAAATAAAACACAAAGAACACACACAGTATTTATAGTGGTTCACTCTCAATGTGAGAGTTACGTCTACTTGCCGCCGCTGTAGATTTTTACTATAATGAAACCAGAGATTACAAAGAGAATTATAATATTATGCCCTTGCAAATTTTTTCTATCTCTCTATCTCTCTCCTAATTGCTCTCCCAAGAACGGCTGCCCAATATAAGCAAAATTAGGGCAACCCAAAATCATGTATAAAAAACCCAAAATACCCTTATGTAAAATAAACTTACATATAAAATTTTCACAACCCCTACATCGACCTTACCGTGAAGGTCGATCCAAGTACAAACTCTGCGTAAGGGCAATCTGAATCAATTAGGCTCCACACATACTACCATCAACATGGATAAAAAGGGAAAAATATTATCTATGAAGTGTCCGCAAAATGTTCATAATATTCAAATATATTTGAAATATTGACAAATAACCAAATATTTTTAGAAATGTCCACAAATACCCAAAAAGTTAGGAAAATTTTCTTTTTTTTTGCACAAAATCCAATTTTGTAGGATATTTTATTTTGGGTTCTTTTTAATTAAATGCAACAATGTTATATTAAAGATAGTTTCTTATGATACTAAGGGACATAACTTTCATACTCACCTGAAAAAATATTTTTTGTTATTAAATTAGTTTAAATTAGGTAATGTTGATTGTTTTAACATTTTGTAAAGTTCTCAAAAAAACATTTAAAGTTTCACGAAAAAGTGTCCATTTTTTGGAATATCTATCAGCGTCAACATTTTTTGTCGACACAATCTATGAATCAAAACGTTAACAACTCCTCCAACATCAACTGTCTCATCCTTGATTATAGGTATACACATGAAGTAAACATGTTTAGATCTCAGTAATTAAATAGAACAGAGAGATCAATAATTGGTATTAGATTTTTAAAACTGAAATAAAAGAAAATTCTTTTAAATCAAAATTTTAGGTCTTTGTCAATGATCAACCAAGATGGGAGGTGGTGCTGAGCTAGGATTTGAACCAGGGTAAGAAACCTTGGTTCAAAGATGGGACCAAACCGACTAGTGGGTATCAATGTCGAGGATGGATTGACATGCCAGCATTGTTGCATACGGGTAGAAGCGACAAAGTCTAGATCGTCTTAGGGCTCGACGGGGACCAATGTTTCTGTCAAACTGACTAGCAAGAGTTGACATCTAATTTTAACTATAACACCTTACAAAAATAAAGATAAAGAAAAAGAGGATTATCCGAATAGGAACCTTATAGGCGGTGTATTTTGAAATCGTTATATCTGGTCAAAATTATTTTTTCTAATGGGTGAAAGGTAGATATACATTGGTTGTATTTTTTCGATTCCCACGAGATAAATTGCTAATAAAAAAAAAGAAAGAAAGAATTGATCGTTCATGACATCTGTTTCTTGGATCTCACATTGCGCGCGCACCCACACGTGAAAGTTAAAGCAGCCACGTTTAGGCGATGACAATCTTGAATTAAAATTAACAGCAATTAATGAAAAAGCATTGCCTGATAAACCAGGCAATATAATCGTCCCAAAAGCAAATAAAATTCAGCTTCTCCTTAAAATAGTTACACGTAACTTTTTTGTTGTCTCAGGATTGAAGTTGATTGTTTTTAGAACAGTAGTAACAGATAATGAGGCACCAGTAAAGCTTAATATACAACCTCATGTAAAGACAGAAATGATGCATATATTAAGGAAGCAACTTATTATGAAGCTCTAACTTTCCGCCACAAAGGATCCACGGCCAATGCGGAAACCGAAGCTAATGCATGCCAGCTCATGCTTTCCATCATCTACCAGCTTCATTTTGAGTTGGTACTTACCCTGACACGACCAAAACATTATCAGAAATACAGAAATGTAATTACACAATTTTTCCTTTTACTAAACCGTAAAGGAGTTTAATGAAAATGATAGTAAAGTAATATAGACGAGGATCATTTATTTTTTTTTAATGTTTATTTATCTATTTAATAGTGTAATAAAAAGAAATTTTATTTCCTTTCAAGTGTTCTTATTTAATGCTATTACTAAAATATCTTTTTACGTAACTAAATAACCATTAAAATAATATTTAAATCTAGATATTTATATCAAAATCATTCTTTTTGATAGAAAATCAATATTAAGAAGATGTGAGAATTGACATTCCTTTTCTTGAATTCTTATGTTGTGTGAGGCCGCAAACTTATATTATAAACTCACCCTTATAAAACAGGCTTTTAAGGAGAAACCCAAAGGATTATAGACCCACAACTTATCTTATCTAACAAAATCGCTTTTTGCTTTCTTTTTCCCTTTTAATGCGAAATAAACATGCCCAAAGTTTGTCATCCTAGAGAAGCCCTCAAGACTTCTTCAGATAAATAACAGGCCAAATGTTGAAGGTTAAGTTAGAAGGAAAAATACAGTCCTACAGACGATAAATTCTTGAAATTTTCCAATTTTGCTAGCGCGAGGTCGGAAATTCATCAGACTTTTGTTAGTTGTAGATATATTTTTTTCAGAAATGAACAGGGAAAGCAAACTACAGTGCAAACTGTAGAGGATAATATTCATGTTTGAACAACACACAAACACTCTTCAAAGCTGCAAGTGAATAGGCTGCAAGGAGACTTAGCTGTAATTGGACAACTAAAATTTATGTGGAACTCAGTAAATGTGCTAGAAATAATATAATGCAACTGAAATTGCATAGTGGAATGATGACTTACAGGTGGAGCATATTCAGGTAAAACTTCGGAGTGAGAAACCACAAAATCACCAATCGAAACCAGGCACGAAGTCTCTTCGCAAAGCTTGTGTTCCTCGGTGTGGATGACTAAGCCAAAATATGATATTTCAAGAACCAGTATTCCTTCGGAGACTGATGCCTCTGTTAGCACATAAGGGGTTATGAGTTTAAAAAAGAAGAAGAAGAAGAAGAAGAAGACTGACAAGTGCATTTGTTTGCTCATGCTAATACCAAATTTTCTAAAGTATTGTATTCCACTCATACATATATAGTTACTATATATGCACATGAAAAATGTTGGTAGGTCTCTCTGTTGATGAGAATGCAAAGGGGAATTAATTAGGAAATGGTAAATTGGCCAGAAATAGGGTTGTGCCTCCTTTTATTCAGAGTAAATTGTGTCATTGTATTTGAACTAGTTGTTTTTCATATAATACACCCCCAAACTTTTGATTTTAACAAAATGCATTATGAAATTTGAAATCAATGACAATTTCCATTCAATAATCTTTTGCATATATCGAGCTTCAATTTTTTCTTAACATGATGAGTTCTACCCTTAAAAAGCTCACGTGTGAATCTCATGACAAAAAACATCCGTGCCTTTTGACACCTTTTAGCCATTGGACCTTTGTTGCTAAAGATTTCAAAGTTCAAGGTGTATTTTTCAAAAATTAAAAGTTTAAGGTGTATTATGCAAAAGTAAACAATTTACAGTGCAACAGTACAATTCACTTTTTGTTATCAACAAAAATAGAACGCCATCTATAGTGGTGTTACAAGTACAGAAGAAAATAAACTCAGAGAGCATTCGAGGTCCCTCTATCCTCCTAAGCTCATGAATGAGCAGCTCCTTATACACTGTCTTAAATTTTAAATTTCCCAAGGAAGCATATAATATGATAGTAATGTTGGACTACGTATCCTAAGGATTAAATGATGTAATTGTTTTTGAGACATTTAATCAATAAAAATTATTATTTATGTCATATATCAAATATGTCCTCTTTGTGTTCACTGTATGAGAAGCAAATAAAAGTCTGAAACCATCCTTCTAAACTTCAAGATCGTGCAGAAGACATGAATCTTAAGGTGATAGTCTAAATATAAAAAGGTTCACAATCAAGGTAATAAAGTTAGACGTTTTATTCATGTTAAGTGTAATATCCCAAAAAATCCAAATAATTAATAAACTTAATTAATTAAGGATTTTTTCATAACTATACCGTTAGGTTCTTAAGAAGCATAAGTTTAGAACTTATGAGTACACGTTCAGTAGTATGTAATACCGTTATGCATCAAGGAATGCTCAAAAGTTATATTGGAATTTAAATACTGACATTAGAATTTTTCTAGAAATATCATATATGACCCTTGTGATTGAAGGATTTATAAAATTAATAGAAATATTCCAAAATTATATAGTAAATATTAAAGTTAAATTTATTAACTTTTGTGACCAAATAATTCGATTGATAATTTCCATCGTGATTTAAGGCTGAAGAAATTTCTATTCGTAAATAAATTGAGAATTTAAATTTTAAGAATTTTCAAGTACAGTACCATGTTACTGGTGTACTGAGAAACATTCCAACACCTTGTAAATCCTTAATTGCCCACTATTTAAGAATCGGAGTTACATGAATAGCATTTTCGGTGGAAAATGCTATCCAAGTTCAAAAATTGATACCGTCAAGAATGTGCCAATACCGAGGTTAGAAAATTTAAAGATTATATTTATGTAGTCTAGGAACAAATTTAAGATTTAAAAGCAATTTAGTTTTTATACTATTCAAGATCTATATTGGTATTGAAATTAATCTTAGAATGCATTGGGCAAACCCAACAGTATCAAAATTTCTTGCCAGCTAGTTAGTTTCCCTCAACCAAATGAAGTTTTATCTGCTTTGGAGAAACTTGGAAACAAAGTCTCTAAGAGTTAACAAAGTTCCACAAATAGTAGATCTTGTTCCTAAGGCAACCTTACTTTGCACTATTCATTAAAATTAGACATGATATAAATTAATGAGGAGAATTTTCCCTCTCATTTTCATTAAGAATGGCGCCTACCATTAAGAAGAGAAAGGCCAAGATTTTGTTTCATTTAAGTGTTCTTGATCCACTTTAAGTTTAAAATTAACTAAGTTTGAAAAATTGTCCACAAGTAGACTTTTTCAGAACTAGAGGCCATTTTTGCCTCCTTTCCCTCTATTTCTCTTAGAAAGAAAGATTTCTCCTCCCTTGTTCTCTCTAAAACCGGTTCTTCCTTTCTCTTTTTCTCTCGAAATTTTCTCCTCATCCACTAGAAAATCATTAGCCAAAAGCTTAGACAAAAGAAGAAGCTTTGTGGAGTCCCTCAAGGATAGATCTTCAAGGGTATAGATCTTGTTAAGTTTAAGAAATGGTTTATGGTTTTGTTTTAGAAAAGTTGGCATGTAATAGTTTTTATTTATGCTAATGTTACAGTTTTAGTTAGTTTCTATGGATGTTATTTTAATATTATGGAAGTTGAGCATGAAAGGGTTATCGAAGTTATGTTTTTGTATTTATAAGGATTTTTCACTCTTTTTGACTTCAAAAATGAAACTTTAAAGGCTATTTTTGAAGTATTTAAAAACCTAGAAATGTTTGAGATACTGCAACATTAAAGACTACGTATATGATGTTAAAAACTGAAATCTTGACATCAAAATGAAATTTCTATTGTTTGTTTTTAAGCTGTCCTGCAAGGTCGTGGCAAGGTTGTATATGGTGTTGCGACCTGGTTTGCAACCTTGGAAGTAAATGGCTTATAAGTCTTGTTTCTGCTTGTCTTTTTCTACTTTAAGCTTAAAACATCATTTTATTGTTTAATAAGACTTTTGTAGTAACTGCAGTACAATCGATAGTTGTTATCAATACTTTTTCATTAAGTGTTGTACGTGAAGTCGCAACTTAGATTACGACCTCAAGTGTGTAGAGTACGTTCTGTTTAAAAACCTATTTGGTTTTCACTTTTGAGAGTTAAAATCCTTTGGTTTATCATTTAGATTGATTCTGTAAAAACTATAAATTAATGCAATCGGTGATGATTTCTAGAAATTTTCATTGAAGTCGTATGTGGTGTTGCAACACAAGTTACAACCTCAATATTATGGATTTCAAAAAAATTGCCTAGTGTTAAGTTTCTAAAGTTGAGTCGCTTAGTTTATTGCCCCTTTAAGCCCTTGTAATGTGCAAGAACAATTCTCGGTTATCTCGACACTATTTTGTTAGATGTTATGCACAATGTTGCAACATATTTTGAGACTTGATTATGACTCCGATAGTGCAAGCCTTATTTCTGCTCAGTTTTGTTTCGTAAAGTTAAAATGTTCAATTTATATTAAGTTAAAGTTGTTTAAGCATTCGGTGTAGCTTGGGATTGATTCTAAAACTACTTATGCTAGGTGTTTCATGAGGTGTTGCAACATGCGTTGCAACCTCAATAGTGTACAGAAGGTACATGTCTAACCGTGGACTTAATCTTGATGAGAATCAAAGAAGGTAACTAACTACAAATATATAGTTCAAAAAACAATAATGTCACGTTATCAGCTCGTACCACGGCTTTTTTAGTGTCATTGGATTGTTGTTGTTGCTGTTGTTGTTGTTGTTGTTATATACCGAGAATACTAAACAATTGGTATCAAAATGCTTCTAAACATCCTTATTTTTAACTACATGGGCTGAAAAGATTTAGGGGCCGAGCCATCTAAGGGCTACTTTTTTATATCTAAAGATTCTTTATGCTTTTATTTTACTAATTTTCTCTCGATTTTTTTTTTAACATCTACCAGTTTTGAGCTTCATGTACGTTATTTTTTAAACAAAATTTAAATAGACCGCAAAAAAATTACATGACAATGTATAGGAGTATATTTTGGAACACCAAACTTTTAAAAGTGAGTTAACTAAATTGTATTACTAAGTTCATTTGGAAGAACAATAAAAACAGATACAAATAGATAAAACAAAGATAAAAGAGAGATAAAGTTTTAAAAAATATACTTGCATAAACTTAAAATCAAAACTTTTTTATCTTAAGGACCTCCTAAAAAATTAGTTCAAAATAGTTTTAAAGACCAATTTAGGGGAAGCCCTTAATGATGGGATAGTGTTAAGGCCGTATTTCATATAAAGTAATGCTCAAGATACCAAAATTTCAAATAAACAAATATGATGAAGATCTGTTTGGTTGATCGGTTGAAATTCAAGTGATTTCAACTTTTTTGATTTAAACGATAAAATCTAAACCTAAATATTACAATTTCAATCCCAAATATCCCAAATAACATTTAGACACGTTGAAAATTATACATATAATTACAAATAAAATCTGTATAGTTTGGTGGGGGCCATTTGCATGGCTTTTACTATTGCATGTAGGTTCAAATTGAGCAAAAGTTAGGATGTAGTAAGCAAGCAAGACAAGTAAGTACATTCTCACCTGCAACATAATAAAAGTTTACGAAAAAGTTTTGAGGACATGTTTCATGATAATTTTTAAAGTTTGTTTTTATATGTTGTTTTCTCATGAAAACTCTTGTTGTAACATGAAATTTTAATGAATGTTTCAATGATGAGGTATGTTAAAAGTATATATATATATATATATATATATATATATCACTTAATTAAGTGTTGCACACCCTATGTTTATGTTTATGATGTCCCAAAAATTGGACTTGTCATGTTTGGTTTGGGATTAGCTACCCCCCTCCTTTTATGACGGCGCGCATACAATGATGATGTTTATGGTGCAACACTTGGGCCCCCAAAGATAAAATGAATGAAGTTTTTAATATGGATAATGATAATGAAAGATATGTTCTATATGAAACTGTGCCATTTGCACTATTATGTTAATGATGATTATGATTATGATGTTTCATAAAAGTGCTCATGAAATATTTTATGTTGTGAGATAGGAAAGTGTACTAACTAAGCTTTTGCTTACTTAGTTTATAATCATGTTGCAGATAAAGGTAAGAGGACCATGGAATAGGTGGAGGGCGAGGACAAGCGTGTGGGCTATAAACGATGGATTGGAAACTGAAAAACGCCAAGAAAGAATAATTTTTTTTGAACTATGTTTTTATTTCTTTGAATGCTTAAATTTCCACACTATTAAGTAAAAAGACTTGTTTTACATTTATTTTGATTTTGCAGAAGTTTGGTCTATCGAACTGTTTAAATAGATTTTAAAGTTTGTTTTGAAATTTTATTTGAATTATGGTTTTGTTAATTTAGCATTCATAAACTATGAATAAAAAAAGGATTTGAAATATTTTCTAAAAAAAAAATTTGTATGCATGGATCCTGGGATTTGTTTATCAAATTATGTTTAAATTTAAACGGTTTATCTTATAAATAATGATAACAATGATGAAAGTAACGATTATTGTGATGTCCGTAAGGGGGCGTTACAGTTATGATTTAAAGAAAAAAAAATTAGGGTGTTTAGAAAGTAAGTTAAAAATGAGAGTTAAAACTAAAAGTACTATAGCATGTGAGAATTTTATATCATAGTATACTTTTGTTTTATACTGTAGCATGAGAACTTTACACTCTTTGAATTGGAACTAATGAGTGATAACTGAGTTTGCCAAACATATATTAACTAACAAACTAAGATAGGAGTCAAATGCGAGACTTGTCATATGTTATACTAAGTACCAAATTTGCTACTTAATTTAGCATATAGTAAATTTGATATAAAAAATGATAGTGTATTGAAGAATGATTTTTACATTTAAATCTTAAATTTTGACATTAACATATTAATTTAATATTGTATTCGAGTATTGTATTCGAGATGCTGTAAGACGGTATTATTGCATATTTGAGTCGAATAACGACGGAGAACAAAATCTTTTGAAAAACTTTTTTTAGTGGGCCCAATTAGATAGGTCCCATTAATGGGACCCACTTATTCTATGAAAGGCCTAAGCCACAGCCCACTCGGACCAAGTACCAGCGCTCAAATCTTTTGGATGTTGAAATCATTAGTAAGCCCTTCATGTACCTGAACGCCCTCTGACTGTGATGATCACTTCCTCGCCCAATACGACAGGATAAGGAGTTATATCAAGTGTTTGAACCGTGATAAGATTTTCATCGGCTTTCGCACCTACACATTCCCCAAACATATAAATTATGATCAGCTTGATATATATGTTTTCATTCTAGTACCATTTTAAGTTCAATAACAAGACTAGAGAATGGTTGGGTGAATTTCTCTTTCTTAATTAATTAGCACTCTCAGCCTTCTATTCTGTCCAGATATTTCAAGAGGTGAAGATGTTCATATTAGTTTTTTGTTTTTTGTTTTTATCTAGGGAGAAAAAAAACTCTTTTTTAAGGAAATTGGAACGTAGGAATTGTCATTATTCTCTAATGATAAGAACTGTTGTTTAGTTATGTTGGATTAATTTTTCAACCATTTAATTTATAAATGTCCACATTAATCATTAATACTAATAACTTTAAATTTTAGGGTCTTTTTTATTTTGTCTCTAAATTTTTAAAATCATTATTTTGCTTTTATTTCAAAGCTCCTTATATTGTACCTTATTTTTTGATTTTCTGTTCAAATAGACAATTGACAAAATAGAGATTTTATTACTTTCAGGGTTTGTTTCACGCTTATACTCTCATTTAACCTTTTTTTTAATGAAAGATCTATATTCATATTTTTTCTCGGTATTGTTCACCAATATCTCCTCATATTTAATGCCATAACTCATATTCTTTAGTATTCAAATTCAAATTTTGGTGAACAATATAGACTTATCAAATGAGTTACCTATTAAAAATGAGAAGAAATATGCAAACAAACCTTTCTTAAAAAGAGATTTTAGATAAAAATAAAGGCTCAAGTTAGAGTGGAAATGTGAAACAAAACTTAGGAGTGAAAAATCTCATTTTTTCTCTTACATGTGACCTATGTCTGAATCATGTAGGTTTAATTCTATCTATTTAAATGAAAAATCAGAAATTTAGAAGACAAAATGAGAGCTGTGAAATTTCAATAACAAAATGGTGATTTTTAAAATTCAAGAGGCAAAGTGAAAAGTTTTGAAAGTTTAGGGAGTAAAGTTATGATTTTTATAGTTCAAAAAATAAAGTGGAAAAGACCTTAAAGTTTAAAAGACCATCAGTGTTAATAACTCAAAAGTTTATAACGTGCACTGCATAATTTTTTTTTTTATCATGGATCAAACCATTAAAAAATTAGAACAACAATTTCTATGATAAAATTTCTGACATTTTGATAGAAAAACAAAAAACAAAATTCAAAAAAAAAAAAAGAACTCTCATCAAAGCAAGTTGATAGATAAGAAAATCAAAGTAAAAATATATATATATATATAGATAAGAAAATCAAAGTAAAAAAAAAAAATATATATATATATATATATATATATCGGATTAATAACAAAATTAACAAATATTGAAACAAAAATATCAAGTGAAGGGTAATTTGAGAGGGAGAGTTTACCGCAGTAAGTGTAAGCGACCGTAGTGGCACGAGTTGGCGGTGCAAAATTTAGACATAAAACCGCAACGAAGAGGACCACGATGAGCTTCGTCTCTGCCATCACTGCCACGTTTTAAGAAAGTTTGCAAGCACTTTTGTTTAGAAGAGAAGGGGGAGAATGGAGAAAGAGCTAAGAAAGATTTAAATTGAAGGCAGAGTAATTTGAATAGAATATGAACTTTGATAGATATTAAATCATTTCAGACACACTTCTAATAATTAAAAGTAAGAAGCCAAGAAACGTGTGTTGAAAATGCACACATAATAATGTTCTTTGTGGGCCAAAGATGTACTCAAAAAATCTGTAATTGTTGCTCCTTGGATCTCATATTACTGGTGTGGATGAAAATATCTATGACAATATTGTCTAACATTTTCATGATATTGTCCTTGTTATTTAACATCTCGACATAATAAAATGAGTAAAGATAGTTTCAGCATAACTCTCATACTCGCCTGATTTTATTTTTTTTTCAAATAAAATTGATTGTTTTAGTGTTTTATAAAGTTTCAATAAAAAATTCAAAATTGTTATTAACATTGACATTTTTCTTCAACATTATTCATAATTTAAAACCTTAACAACTACCTCCACATCGACGTTCTCATCTTTGACTATAGGTACATACATGAAGCAAACATGTTTAGATATTAATAATTAAAAAGAGGGATCAATAATTGATTAAATAGCGATGCCAGATAGACTTCTATAATTAAGCAAAAGAGAGACACGTGGTGTGCGTGGTGAAGATGGGGAATTGCTTAAGAAATCATCAAGAAAAGTACATTAAAATTATGATTTTTTTTTGGGACCAAAAAACACTTGGGTATCTATTTTTTAGTCTTTAAATATGTAGAAATAAATGATTTTAAACAGATTTAACAGTTTCAAAACGTGCATAACTGATAACGGTCCTCACTAAAAAAGTTCCTTAAAAATATACACATATATAAGGCATTAAAATGGTCGTGTATTTCGAAAACATTTTTAGACCATTTTGGCACTAGTACAAACGGATCATTAGCACCAGTTTAAAACTATCATCTAAAGATAAGATGACAGTTAACAAAACTGTCATGTTATCCAGCATCGTAGTATATGTCTACTTTCCACGACGGGTTTAAAGAGTCATCAAAAGTCCACCTGTGATTCCAAAGGCAATAGATTATCAACTTTTGATAATGGTTTCTAAGCAAAATCGTTGTCTAATATCCTTCAGCTGCAAAACAAATAAGTGTTGTTTTATGCGTATTTTCTATGGGTGGCCTTTAATATCCTATTGCTAATCTATTATTTGACCTCACAATTAATTGATTTTGGTTACTCTGTTATGCAATTATTAAAATAAATATTTATAACAAATAAAACATTTAAAACAAATATAAATTAAGCTAAAAATTAACAAATAAACTCAATGATAAGAGTAATAATTAATTAACTTTCACACTAATAATAATTATTCGTGCAATAGAAGTGGTTCAAATAAAAATACAGCAAAGTAAAATCCAATTCAACAATCAAAGAATAAAATATAATATACTAAAATATAATATAACTTATGTAGTAGCTCAATAAAATATAATACAACATGATTACTTTCTCCACTTACCTTTATTAGTGTAATCAACAAATGTCCATTTAACATCTAAACTATCTAAGTGTGAATCTCTATCGTCAAAAACATCAACCTCCCCCACGAATGGCAATCCTTTGGTGGAAGAGGCAATATCATTGCGTTCATCATCATCCTCATCACTATCACTAATTGCTCTTGGCTTCGTACTAATGACAACTCCAAATCCTTAGGATCGGTTGTATAGAAAATGTGTTTTGTTTGCAATACCATGGAGAACGGATCATTCTTGTAGCCTAATCTTCTAAAGTCTAACAGTGTAATGTCTCATTATCAACTTTTATGTAGTTATTGTCAGCTTACTTGCACTTAAAAAGAGTTAGTTGGTATCCTAGTTAAGTCTCTATATGTCATCAACATAACCATAATAGGTCATTGTTCCATACATAGGATTTTTGTCTTTTGCGGAAGAAACACGCATAGAATTGACACGAAGACACACACTACTATTTTCAACCGGGTACTTCTCATCTATTTCATGAGGTAGAAGATATAATTATTAATTAAATACGAAGTATATCTCATGACCGTGAACGAGGGTCCTCCACCAACTCAAACGAGTCTTGTGAGACATCTTCACTTTAAGACTCATGAGCCTTGATATATATGTGTGCTTGTGTCCATACTCAAAGTGTTGTTGTGCTCATCTTACAACCATTTATTATTTCTTCCTCCTCTAGGATTTACATCTTTTATTTCTTTCATGTGGACCTCTACGAATGGTTCAACCACATGGGGATTGTGCAAAATGTAACCTTCCTTGACAAACTAATTGCTTTGACATTAGACAAGTACTCTGAGCAAAATTTCTTGGCTTTTTCGGCTATGTAATTTTTTACAATGCAACCCTTTGGCTATTTCAGTTATTGACATTACCCTTCAAAATCTTCATGTATCTTTTGAAAAGGTACATCAATCTCAAGTACACAGACCCATAAAGCCTAACTTCACATACTAAGTGCACCGTTAAATGAATCATAGTGTCAAAAAATGATGGTAGAAAGTACCTCTTAAGCAAGCATAAAGTCTTCACCAACTCCGCTTGTGTTATATCTAGCTTCATTGAATCTATCACTTTGGAGCATATGGATTTGAAGAAGAAACAAAACTTTAAAAATGCATATATCACCTCCAACGAGAGAATTCCATGCAATGCAAGTGGCAAAAATTGTTGTATCAAAGTGTGACAATTATATGTCTTCATACAAACATGCCTCAAGTCCTTTATTGACACCAACATTTTATAGTTGGAAGAATATCCTTCCAGACCTTTGATCGAAACAAGCCATTCACAAAACTTTTTCTTCTCTTGTCTCGATAAGGTATACTTTATCGAAGCAAGTAAGTCCTAGTGCCCTTTTTCTCAGGATCCAAATCATCTCTTACATTCATATCGACTAAGATCCAACCGTGCATTGAGACTGTCTTTAGTTTTGTCAAGAATGTCAAGCAACATATACACAATCAATTAACAAACATTCTTCGCAATGTGCATGACATACAAGCAATTTCAAATGAAAAGAGTACTCCAATATGGAAATTGGAAGAAAATTGTCATCTTTTTCTAAGATCCTTCTCCCATCGGTTCATTAGTTTTATTTTTTCATGAAAACCACTTTGATATTCCCCACCATCTCAAAAATTTATTGTGTAGTCAAAGGTCTTACAGTTCTTCTTTCTTCAATCTTACCATCAAATGCTTTCTTTTGTCTACAACATGGATACCTCATAGGCAAAAATAGTCTATGGCTTTCGTAAACTATCTTCTTACTATACTTTAACCGAAATGAAGATGTCACTATTATGCAAATAGGACAACCTATTGAACTCTTTACTGAATACATGGATAGGTTTTCATATGCAAGACAGTTATTAATAGCTACATCAAGATTGCTCGAAATGCGAAGGACTCCTCGCAAAAAGCATCTTGGACTTGTATATCACTTTTCCACGATCTCCTTAACTCATCTATCAACAATGCCAAGTACACATCAATGTCATTTTCCAGTTTATTGGGTCCAGTGATCAGTAAAATTAACATCAAGAACTTCCACTTTATGCTTAAGTCTGATGGAAGATTGTAGTTGATAAGAATGATAGGCCAAGTACTGTGCCTTTCATTAAAATTACTATGAGGATTCATTCCATCTACGGATAAAGCAAGACAAAGATTCCTAGGTTTGCACTAAATTCTAGATTATCCGCATCAAATGTCTTTCATTATGGCGAATTGGTCGGATGTTTCAATATGCCATCATCAATCCTCTTATCATGGTGCCAAGTTAAATCCTTGGTATGATCCGCATTGCGAAATAATCGCTTTAAGCAAGGTTCTATTAGAATGTATCACACCTTTTTTGGTATACCTTTTCTTTCCCTCCAACGGTTCTTTAGCTTTCTTTCACCTAAATTCATTGCACAGTGGACATTCATTCAAGTCTTCATACTCTTTTTGGTATAGTACACAATCATTTACGTAACCATGTATCTTCTCGTACCCCATTACTACACATAGCTATCGGCACTTTATTATTTTTTGAAAATGCATCATGTAAAAATTCTAAAAGTCCCATAAAACTTGAATTTAACCACACACCTGATGCCTTCAAATTCTATAATCTAATCAAACCGGATAGTACACCTGCTATACAATGGTGTCTTCGTATCTCCCACCATTAAATAACTCCAGCTAATGCACAAAGTCTTCGTCCATATTATTCATCATGTCAACCATATTACTACCACTATCATCTTCATCAACATGAGTAACATGGACATCTCCTCTCAACACCGATGATAAAGTAGGGACTTTTTCACCATACCATATCCATATTTGATGAGTCCAATCAATCCCATATCGATACAAATAAAACCTAACATCATCATATGATTGTTTTCTAATATTTCCATAATCTATACAAGGACAATGAATCATACTCCCTTTGATATTAGCCCTTGCAAAAGCCACAAAATCTTCAACCCCTTTCTCATAATCATCACTCATTCTATGAGTATACATCCATTTCCTAACTATTGCTACAAGCTTCAATACTCAAATCCTAACAACAACTCCACAAACTCAAAACTAAGGCAAATTCGGTCGATTTCATAAAATCTAATAAAATCCAACATTAATAAATCAAATCATTTCAAACCAACCAAATAAAGACAAATTTTACTAATTTCGTCAAATCTAATAAAATCTAATAATGAATTAAATCATTTCAAAAGTAATACAACCTAACAATATCAATCCAAAACAACTAAATAATCACAAATTAAACTAACATAGACACAATATATAAACTAATATAAAATCAACCAAATAATTAAATCAATCCAAAACAACTAAATAACCACAAGTTAAACTCAAATAGACACAATATATAAACTAATACAACAATGAACTAACATACCCAAACTCACATAGACATATAATCAAACAAATAAAAATAAAACCTAACAAACAGAAAGGGAGGCATCAATGATGGCGTTGATGAAAAGGATCGAGTTTTGGCACGACGGCAACAAAGTGACGGAGGCGAAGGAGGAAGGTTTGGGCCCAACAAAGTGATGGAGGCAAAGGAGGAGGGCTTAGGCACGAGTGATAGAGTAACAGAGGCAAAGGGGGAGGGGGAAGGCAAGGGCAAAGGCTTAGGCAAGGCAAGGGCGAGGACGACTGGGTGATTGTAGTGACTAGGCTAGGAAATGGAGAGGGGAGAGGAATGAGGAAAAGAGAGAGATACATTGGCCACGATATGAATTTACTTGTGAAAATTGAAAAGGCCAAGTTCAAGAAAATAGAAAAGGACACTAAGATTCGATGACAGTTTTACCATCGTCTAAAGTATCATATTAAATGATAACCGTCGTCTATAATGTGGTATGGATTTCCAAAACATAGAAGCCTCTGCGTTGTAGCACATATAACAACGATTTTTTAGAAACTGTCTTTTATACTTCATCTAAGCTACAATTTGTTGTACTGTGGGTCTTTTATACAACAAAGTACTTATTTAAAACAAGTTTGATGGTCTTTGTCTTTCTTTTATGCTCTTTTAAATTGATGAAAAAAATTATTTCAAATCAAAATTTCAGGTCTTTGTCAACAGTCAACTGAACCGAGAGGTGGCTCTGAGCCAAGACTTAAGCCAAGGATCAGAACAACGGGCTTGGTTTAATGATGGGATCAAATCAGTAGAGGGGTATCGATGTCGTAGCTACATCGATATGCTAGCATTGTTGCACAAGGGTAAGAGCTACAAGTCAAGATCGATGTGGGGGTCAAGCAGGGGCTTATGCCTTAGTCGAGTCAACTAGAAATGGTCAACGTTCAAGCTAGGACCGATGTCTATGTTGAGGTTGACTTGTAGCACAAGATCAATGACAACGTCTAACTAATGGGCTGGGTCGGATCTTGTGTTAGACCGATGAACCTAGGCTAGTGTCCGTGTTAGAGTGACAAGGTTGGGAACAACATTGAAGTCAGATCGAGGCTAATCCTATGCTCAATCTAATGCCAAAGAAAAAAAAGAAGAGAAATAGCATATTTTTAAAACTTTTTAAAGTAAATTGCAAGGTTTTGAAAAATATTTATAGTAAATAGTGTTAGACATGTATCCCCTAAGAAGTAAAAATATAATATGTTTTTAGAGACATTTTTATCAATAAAGAATTTATTCATTATTTATATACCAAATCTTGTCCTCTTTACGTTCATATTTGTTTAATGTATGTTAAGCAAATAATAGTCTAAGACTGTCGGTCTAAACCTTTAAGAATTTAGCATATAATGGACAGATTATACGGAAGACATGAATCTTAAGGTGACAGTCTAAATTATAAGATCCGTAATCGAGGGAATAAAGCTAGGCGCTTTATTCATGTAAAGATTGTTATGTTGTCTATATCCCTATTGGGAGATGGTTTGTCTTGACCATCAGAGGTGGACTCCGTGAATAGAAACATTGGCACATTGTTATAGGTGACGATGTATTAGATCGGGACATAAAATGAATTGATTTGGATTAATAATTCTGTCTCGGCAAATCGATTCACTTTAGACAATTATTTGTGTTGTATCTTAATCCTGATATGGATAGTGGACTCGTTGTCTAGACTTGTATCTTTTGATGTACCAAAGGGTGACACACCATATCTTAATAGTGGTATGCATGCCGGTATGTTGGAGGCAAGACTCTTGATGGCGTAGACTTGTTATTCATAGATATGGAATCCATAGCTCCTCTTTAGGAGTAATGATATCCTCTTATATGCATCATCCTGTAATTAGAAAACTGGAGCGCTCAACCATTTAGATACATAGGTGTAACCGAATGGTATACTGTCATTGGATGGTAAGTTTTTTGATGGTGAGATAATGGAACGTAAGATAAAATAATCGAAAAGGTAAGACAGAACTTATCCTTAAGCTGGTTATGGATAATCGTATGGGGATATGATACACTATGATATGTCATAGAGACTTAGCTATACGGGCTTCGTAATTCTATGTAGTTCGAGAGTGCAGCTCCAAGCTTTTAGTGGAGTGGCATTGGAGTTGATAATTATTAAATATATATCTAGGATATTGGGTTTCATTATTATCGGGAGCTTGAACTATATAGATCCATTTGGTCCCCTTTGCTAGCTTACAACATCCTGTAACGATACGGCATGCTTTTTCAATAATTGGTAACTTATGTCAGATTTATTATAATGGTTAAAATTTAGAAGAATCAAATAATTCATGTCTGTTTATCAGTTGAATTAATTTTGTGATATAAAAATTAATTCATGATAAACTTGTTGAATTGTAAGGATCGGATAATTCTTGTCTGTTTATCGGTTGATTTAATTTTGAATAATTAGATCAAGATAAACTTGTAGAATTATTAGGAATTCATTTATTTTCTTAGAGATTATCTAGATAAAGTTGTTTTAATTAGATAACTTATCTATTAGATTATTTCAATTAAAACTGAGACTTTATCCTATAGAATCTCGGGTGAAAAATAAAAGATTCGCTGAGATTTTTTTTCGACAGTTCGGCATATCGATCCTCAAGTTTGGCCTGCAGATGCGGCAAGTTCGGCTTGCCTATTAGACAGATCGGCCTGCCTATGCGCGGGAAAAAAAATCACACGTTTTTGCACGAATTTCATCAGATATAGATCCGAATTTGATTCTGATTCGAATTTTTGAGACCTTGTCTGATAAGGACTGACCCTAGACCCAACCTCTATAAATAGGGAGTGAGTCTCATAAGTTATTTAGATCAATTGAGAAATTAAGAGTGATACTTTGCTATTGAGAATCTGAAAAACTCCCTGAGAGCTTTTGTTCACAAATCACGAACACTTGCTTTGGGTTCTCTTGATTGGTTGGAAGGAGAGTCACTTGGTGGAAGAGCTGTATTTATGAGCCCACACTCACTCTGGTTGTGGATAGAGAATAGCAAAGAAGACCAATTGGTTGAGGCTCTTCTAGAACGTTACTTCTCTTCACGTTTTGCGAGGGTTCTTCGGCATACAAAGGTTAGTAAGATCTTGTTAATTTACGCATATAGCATGTCAAACTTGTGTTTTGAAAAATACTCTAAAATAAAATTTTTTAAATTCTGCTACGTACTATTTTTCCAACAAATAGCAGATTTACAATATAAATGATTATTTACTGTGCAAATAAAATTTATTTACACTATAAATAAGGGGGTAAATAAATTATATATATCTTAAGTCTATCAACTGTGTAAATAGGAATTATTTACATTGTAAATAAGGGATAAATAAATTATTCGCACCATAAAGTTGCTATTTACTACAAATATTTTTAAAACCTGTTATTTACAACAAATAGTTTTAGAAAAGTGATATTTACTACAATATTCGGATGCCAAACATGTCCCACCAATCCAAGCCGAGCCTGTTCAACTGACTTCTTATGCTTGACCTGACATGTCAATCCAACCCCATTGCCAAACTCGACCCATCAAGCTGACCTTTTCTACATCTTGATCTATCACTCCAACTTTCGACACCAACACAAAAAATATATATATATAATTTCTTTATTTTTTTTTTTTGTAATTTAGTTTAAACTATTTAAAGTTAAAGAAGAAATTGAAAGTACAAAGAGAAAACAAAAATGTGACGAATTTTGTATTATGTCTACATCCACACACTAGGAGAAAAGAGAAAATTCACTGATAAGAAGTACTATCATTAAGATCTATAAAAAAGGCAAATTACAATCAAAGAATCAGATAAGTTATCCAGGGTTATGAAATCTACTAAAATTGAAAGATTTCCTAACTCAAAAAAAATCAAAAATACCAATAATGGTAACTTTATACAAAATGTCAACTTCGCAAAAGAGAGTTCAATTGAAGAATTTAATCTGGAAGTGTAAAAGGACTAGCATTGGTACCGGTGATGATAATTATGCACAAGGTGAAAGGATAGACAGTTTGGTCATGTGACTTAAAACGCCGCAGTCTTCGCAATCGTCATGGGTGGTGACGAAGAGCTTAACATTGCTCATTGAATCAATAAATTAAAGAGAACACAAAAAGTTTTATGTGGTCTGACAACTTTCTTATATTGAATAGAAGAGAAAAAGTTCACGAGTAAGGAGTACCAGATGCTCTATAGAAATATAAATTATAGAATAGAATAAGTTACTCATAATCATAAATCTCTTAAATTAAGAAAATTTTTAAGTTGAAAATAGATAAAATATTTAAAGTCACTATTAAAGATAACTGTGTATAAAATGTTAAAAAAAAGTTGCCCTTTCTTGTTCCAATATATTCCATGTAAGGGGCACATTGTGTGACATTGTCGTTCACCATGACACTTTATGCTTACCACTGAACCCCTTCACTCCTTTCAGACAATTATCAGATTCCACACACAAATTAAAAAGCTCTAGAGTGTTTGACAGTTATAATCCAAACCACTTTATCAGTTATAAACAATATAAAACTCTCATATGTTATAATAACAATAAAAAAAATCACTAGTGTAAAGCTCTCACATGTTATAATAAAAACAATTCTAATTAACGGTTCTAACCATCCTGCCAAACACCCTCACAAGGTTTTAGAAATTAAAAAAAAAAAAAGGAATCAGTATCCACAACCGCTGTTTCTTGGATCTCGCGTTACACGTACAAACATGAAAGTGAAGCAGACATGATTAGGCAATGGTAATCTTAAATTAACACCAACAGCAACCAAAGAGGCATTCTGATAAACCAGACAATATCATCGTCTCAAAGCAATAAATCAACTTCTCCTTAAAATAGTCATGCTCAACTTTTTGTCATCTCGGGATAGTAGGTAGTTGCGACAATAAAGCGCCAGCAAAGTATACTTTACAAGTTTAAATAAAGAAAGCAATGACGCATATGCACTGAAGAAACAACTTATTATGCAGCTCGCTAACTATCCGCCACAGATGATCCAAGGCCAATGCGGAAACTGATGCTAATACATGTCAGCTCATGCATTCTATCATCTACCAGCTTCATTTTGAGTTTGTAGTTACCCTGACACGCCCAAAACATTATCAGAAATACAGGAATATAGTTACGCAAAGTTTTTCATACAAAAGGACGTTTTACTAGACCGTAAAGGAATGTAATGGAAATAATAATAGGATTGGCAAGGATAGTAAAGTAATAGAAATGAGGATCATTCATTCCCCTTCTAGTGTTTATTTATCAATTTGATGATGTAATGAAAAACAATCTCATTCTTTTTCAAGTGTTTGCTTACTTAAGAATGGAGATCTTATTCAATGTTATTACAAAAATATCCTTTTTACATAACCATTAAAATAATATTCAAATTTAGACATTTATCTAAAAATCATTCCCTATGATAGGAAATCAATATTAAGAGGATATGAGGATTGGTATTTCCTTCCTAGATTCCCTATATTGTGTGAGGCCACAAACTTGATGAGTAACGTACAATTCCATTGGGAAGAAGTCATCCTTGCGAAATCGGCTTGCAAGGGAAGGAAACCTAAGGGTTTATAAACCCGCCGGTTATCTTATAATTGTTTCATGTGGAACTTTTGGTATCTAACATAATCACTTCTTACTGTCCTTTACCCTTTAATACCAAAAAAGAAAAAGAAAAAGAAAAAACCCAAAGTTTGTCATCCTAGAGAAGGCCTCAAGACTTATTCAGATATATAACAGGCCCAGTGGTGAAAGTTAAGTATAAAGGAAAAATACAGCCCTACAGATGATGAATTCTTGAAATCTTCACTCATCAGACTTTTGTTAATTGCAGATATATTTTTTCAGTAATGAACAGAGCAAGCAAACTACAATACAAATGACTGTAGAAAATATTTATGCTGAAAAACAACGTGCGCTTGCTCTTAAAAGCTGCAAGTGAATAATGGTATTTGAGGCTGCAAGGAGATTTAGCTGTAATTGGAAAATTAAAAATTATCTGGAACTGAGTGACTGTGCTAGAAACATAATGTAACTAAAATTTCATAACGGAATGATGGCTTACAGGTGGGATATATCCAGGTAAAGCTTGGGTGTGAGAAATCACAAAATCCCCAATTGAAACAGGGCATGAAGTCTCTTCACAAAGCTTGTGTTCCTCGGTGCGAACGTGTAAGCCAAAATATGAAACTTCAATAATCAGTTTTCCTCCAGATATTGGTGCCCCTGTTAGCACATAAGAGGTCATAAGTAACTTAGAGAGAGACAAAGAGAGAGAGACTAACAGATACATAAACACACAGAGACTTGGCTAATAACAAATCTTCTAGAATATTGTATTCTACTCACAAACATATATAGTTATATATATACAAACGAAAATCATAGGCCCTCTCAGAAGAACCCAACATAGTTTTGGCACTAAAACCAGTGAAACTTGGTACACAAAATGTACACATTCACATTGTTTTCTCCAGCAGCCAAAAACAAAAAATCAACTTCCATATCAACAAGAAAGTATCAAGCATAAGACAGCAAACAGCAGTTAGCACAACAGATAAGTAATGACAGAGAACAAAGCCTTTCGACATCGTAATCTCTAGTGAAACTTGTGGTGTTACACAAAATTATGCATTGTATTTTCCAGCAACAAAAACATCAACTCATATGTAGATAAGAATGCATCAAGCATAAGATAGGAAATTAGCAGAACTAAGCAAGTAATGACGAAAACAAAACTTTTCAATGATCAAAATCAATATTCTGCTTTCTTAATTCAGAGAGTACCTGTAGTTGCCGAAAGGCTAAACGTCTCCAGCTTGCCTCTTACGACAGGATTAGGATTTATATCAACTCCATTAACCTTGACATCATAATTCTCATCAGCTACAAAAAAGAATTACACATATTCCAAAAACATATCAGATAACATTTCATTGCATACCAGCCATACAACAATCCAAACAACAGATATAATTGCCAAAATGAAACTCCGATCTGATTCATTACTTGAATTTACACAAAACGTAAGCAGAGAATCAAGTAAAGCAGACAAATCTCTAGTAATTGGAGGTTTGGGGGCAAAAAAAATAAATGAAACTCCATAGAATTTCTGGTAGAACAGAGGTTGAGATAAAATGTGCTTTTTCTTTTAGTATTTTATGATACAACTTACAACAATCAAATAACAAATATAATTATTAAACTGAAACTCTCATTTGATTCATAACATAAATTTACACAAAAAAAAAAACATACGCAGTGTCGAGGAAAACAGACAAAACTAGTGATTAGAGGTTTAGGGGAAAAAATGGAACTCCATAGATTTTTCCGGTAAAACAAAAAGAGTGAAATAAATCGTGCTTTTCTTTTTAGTATTGTATTATACAATTAACAAAACAAAAAGGTCCGAACAGAGTTATCATTCAATTTTTCCTTTTCCTATGTGAAAGGAAAAAAATAAAATAAAACTTTCGCTTAGAATCTCATCAAAATACTCTTTTTTTTTCCCCATTTTCCAAAAATCTAATCAAAGATTGCCGATGACAAAAATTATGCCAACGATTGCAGTAATTAAGGAATAATACAATTTTTTTAAGGAAAACAAAATCTAATCGAAGAAATCTAATTATCAAAACCCTAATATGAAGATCAGAGGAAACCAAAAAAATTTGCAGATTACAAACTTAAGCCAATATTCGAACCAAAAACCAGAAAATCGCTAAAAGAAAAGGGTTTTGAGGTAGTTACTGCAGTATGTAACGTCGGTGGCTTGAGACAGAGTCGCAATCAGACATAGCGATACGAGAAGAACTGCGATGTGCTTCATTGGCGCCATTTTTATCCACAGAATCAAGCCTTCGCAGAGACGAACAGAAAATCAACGGAAAATTTTGAGAAAAATTATCACCTTGGTTCTTGATCACTAGAGCGAGAACAAGACAGAATAATTGCTATGAATAAAGATGAGGATATACATGAAGTATGGAGGTTAGGTGCCAAGGAATTTAATTATTAGCTCGTCTGATTGATTTGTTTATGTTCATTTTTTTTTCTCGCTTCAGGGGAAAACAAAAACGAAAATAAGAATAAAAACGTTGGTCTTCGTCTTTTTTTGTGGGATCTTATTTTATTAGTTATTTATTTAAGATCTGTTTGTTTCGATACTTAAATTACAATTTAATTTATTTTATTATAATATTTTTTTTTATAAAAATTTAAATTTTTATACAAATACTTGAATCAGCCTAAAAATCCTGTACGCTCAGAATTACCTTAGCTTACTCTGACTTTTTGTCCCCCTTTTCTTACAGTTTCATTTTCTCTTATTATTAATTCATTATTTTATAATATTAAAGGCATCAACTCCTACCTTTAACTTTTGTAGCATATATTGACATGGATATAATTATTGATGTCATAAGTTTTTAGAGACTTATCAATAAAAACATAATTGCTCATAAATTAGTATACTAGTTGAAATTATAATTAATGTTTATAGTATTATTCTTATTATCGCTACTAAAAATCATTTTTTGAATAAAAAATTTAAAATTACTAAAAATTATTTTGAAGTATATTTTGTAAATATCATAGAAGTACTATGTGAATTTTTATATTGGTTTTGTGTAAATATACCTTTTAATTGATGTTTTTGAAAGTTATAAAAGTATTTTTGAGTTGAAAAAACTTTGGATGAGTTATATTGACACTTCTGTGTTTTGTCTAAATTACATTGATGCTTTTACACCGAAATAATCATATTGACACCTTTTAACTATTCAAAAAAGTTAAAAAGAGGCTCCCTTTATTAGTCAACTATCATATTGACACCTTTTAATTAAGAGTTGACCGTTAATTTTATTTAAAAATATCCAAAATGCCTCCCCATTTATTAAAATACGTTTTCAACTATTTTATGCTAATTGAAATAATGATTTTGTCCTTCTTCGACTTTAAAAAATGAGTTTAAATAAGTTGTATACACCTATGACTATAAATTTCATTCTAACGCAAGATAATTGTTTTTTTTTTCCTTTTCTTTTTTTTTCTCTAAATATAGCAATTGTGTCCAAAATAAGATAAGATACAATGATTAAAATCACATAGTCTAAAAAAAAAGTCCACAATTAATTCCCCAAGTAACATCTAGATCCAAATTTTTAATTTTAAAAGTTGGCTTTTATACAAACTAACCACACACAGTAATCACAACCACCTAAACTAATCAAAATCACATATCAATCTCAACAAAAATAAAACAAATTTATTCCAACAAAGCCAAAATTAATTAATTCTAACAAAACCGTAATTCAATTATAAAAAATAGCTATTTTTGAATTAAACAGTCTATTTTTGAATTATTAAATATGTAAAAAATATTTTATATTAAAAAATAGTTAAAACAACATTTTATTTTATTATTTTCTTTCTCTCCCCCTTCTCTCCTTCTACAAGTAAAACAAACATTTCAGGAAAAAAAAACAAAAACAAAACAAAACAAAAAAAAACAAACCCCCTTCTCACCGGCCTAACCACTCCTTCTTTAGCAACCACCCCCCACCCACACCCCCCCCCCCCCCCCCCCCCCCCCCCCCCCCCCCCCCCCCCCGCATTGTCGTCGTCCCCCTTCCCATGTCTTCGTCCCCCCTTGCCTGACCCACCTTCCCCGTCGCCCCAACCAACAAACCTGTGAGCCGGCCCAATCACCGTTTGCCCTTGTCGCCCCTCCTCCCGTCAGCCCTCGCCCTTGCCGCCGCCGCCCCCATCGCCCATCACCCCTCGCCCTCATGGGCCGTCTCCTTCACCCTATCACCCATCTAAACTGAGAGAGAGTGAGAGATGAGATCGAGAGAGAAAGAGAAAGGAGTGGGAGAGAGAAGAAGATGTGAGGAGATAAAAGGAAGGGGTCATCGGCAGGGGGTTAGGGTGATTCGGCGTAGAGGTAGGGTCGGAGGCGGGGGAGGGAAGGGCGGGCTGGGCACTGGTGTGGGCAATTTTTTAGTTTGAGTTTTTTTTGTAAAAATCATTTAAAAAAACAAAAAAAAATTTAAACAAAAAAAATTGTTTTTGTTAATGATATTTTGGTCAACTTTGTGGTCAAAATGTGAAATAGAATATTGAAGCATCTGTGTGTTAGATGAAAAATATGGTATTTACCTACCATAATTGAAAAAAGGGTTACTTTTTGAATGCTCGTAAAAGACGAGTTAAAAAACTAAAAACTCCACAAAAGACGAAGCACTTTTGAAAACAAGCGAAAAAAAAAAAAAAACAAAACAAAGGCCAAGCGTAATAGTTGAACAGGTAATGAGATGAACCTTAAAAAACATATTCAAAGAGTTGTTTTGTAACAGCTTAAAAGTTTCTTAAAGACAAAGAAGTAAACCAATGAAAATGACTAGAACAAGCTTTATTAAAAAAGAAAAAAAAGAAAAAAAAAGAAAAGAAATAAAATCTTTTCGCAGGAGAAATGTCGCAACAAAGGAGTAAAAAATAAGTTCCTTTAAATAATGAAAATGTAAAACTTTTATGTGCCAAAGTCCAGAAAATTTGATTTGCAAATCCTAAATAATATGTTCAATTAAAATGAAATTCTGAATAAGAGACCAAAAGAATCAAGTACCCATATAAAAGTAATTTACAACCACCAAAACCAATAAAATATGCTTATCAAAAACAAAACAGTAAAAAAAAGAAGAGTATATAAGATTGAGCAACTTACAACAATACGCCTCAAATACACCATCTTATTAAAAATACCCTCTAATAAGCCACTTATTATAACTGTCATTTTATAAGAAATTAAGAATTTTTTAAAAGACAAGTTACCCTTCCTCCTATTCACTCATGGAGGATGTCAAAATAGAACCTATCAAGTTTCGTTTCGAAACCTGTCAGGTTCTATCTTAGAACCCGTCAGGTTCTGTCTTAGAACCCGCCAGATTCTGTTGTAGACATAGATCATCTTCAAAAATTGCACAACATGTTAATGTTCATGAAAATGGATACACAAACCTAGAACTTAAAAAAAATAAAAATAGATTTGGAACATAGAAGGCGATATTCCATAACCGATCTATAGATCTTTAAGCATCTAAAAAACCAAATCGCCAAATATATGGATTTATACAAAATCAATGAAGATCATTTCTGATTGTTAAATATAAGTCTGTTCTACAGATAAAAAAATTACATAGATTCATCAAACCAAGGAACATTTTTGCAATTAAAAACATAAACATAAAAAAAAAAAAAAAATCTTACCATATGAATCCTCATTACTAGGCAAAGGGAAATCAAGCCAAGTCTGCGGAAATCTTACCATCTGGCGAAGGTGGTGACTTCGATTGCGGCTTTGGCCTTGGTCTCATCCTTATTAGTAAACTGAAGAAGATCCGAAGCGATCTTGGTGAACTCCGACACCGTGGATTCCGACAATCACTTTCTCGTTGGATGAACCTTTGTCCCCTTGTTCATAGTTTCCACAGAACCCTCCCCTTCGTGAACCCAAGCAATTCCGTCAATGACTTGTTTGCTGCCTCTAGATCCTCAAAACCCTAAATAACTCCAATCCTTAGCTCTCAAAATCAAATGCCGATTTCCCTTTCGCCACCGCTAGAACAACAAGCTCGCACCTAAACACGTGGATGCGCATGCTGGTGCTCTCGTGTCGATGTTGATCTTGTACCTCCTCTTTCCAACGCCTCCTCCTTGTTAGCCAAAAACAAGTGCGATCACGAGCATAAGGACAAAGAAGAAGAAAAGGAGGAGGAAGGCAAGTGCGATCGCGAGCAAGAACTATGGAGGCGGTTGGCTGATGAAAGGAGAGAGATCAGAAGAAGGAGGGCATAGAGGGGCAAATTTGGGGGAAAAAGAGGGAGAGAGAGTTTATGATTTTAAGGTTTTAGATTTGATTTTAGAATTAAGAACAAAAGCGTAAATTAATATATCAAATTTAAAAGAAAATAAATTTTGAAGACACAGTTTTGAAAAGTTAAGAAGAGAAGGGCATCTTTAATCAGTAGTATTTATTGGGGGATATTTCATGTAGATTTAACAAAAGAAGAGTACGATAGCATAATCCAAAAGGTTTTTGACACTTTGTCACCTAAAATTATAATAATTTATATTTTATCTCTCAAACTTTTGATTTTAACAAATTACATCTAAAATATTGTTGAATATGTCCCCATATTGATACTGATTGTTATAATTTGGACAAAAAAGCCCTCATGCATGTCGCTTCTTTTTTAAGAATGAAGCATTTGAAGCAAAAATAAGGCTATGCATCGGTTAGTTTTAGTTGGTTTTTAGCTGGTCGGTTCTTCATAATGGAGATAAATACCTTTTTAAATCTCACTATTGATTTAAAAACACCAAGTCATAACCATTTTTTTTTTTTTGTATACATTTTGTCTGGTAAATGAGATTAAAGTATACTTTTTGAATATTCTTAAATAAAATATGCAAAAAGATTTTTAAAAAATAAAAATAAAAGACGACATGAGGTTTGCTTGTGTTGAGAAACTCTGAAATAATAGGAAAGTAGAGATGGCTTTGCAATCTATCATGTACCTATTGGAATAAAACCATTGTCGTGCATCAAAAAGTCCACAAGCAAACGTGAAAAAGACAATTCATGTGTGTAAAAAAAAATGATGTCTGTAGAAAGAATCAATCATGATGATGGATTTTGCATCAAGTGCAGGCCTACGAAAGAATGTTGTTGTTTCAAGGCTTACTCAGATGTCTTTATAGAACTTTATAATAACTTGAAGCTAGAAACAGTCTGTTAAACCTTTTGTTGTCAGATTAAAAACTGGCCACTAGAAAAGCTTAAGCAAAGGCTTGAACTGGACAAGTGCTACTATTTCATTAATTGACTTGTCTAGAACTAGAAGCTTCACTTAGTTCCTAACAACATGCTTGAACATAACTACCTAAAAAATTGGAAAATATAATCTAATGCATTTAATAGAAGCGTACATCGGTTTAAAACCGACGGTTTTGGTCAACTTGCTGGACTGAACCGACCAAGTTTTTTTTGAGATGTGGGAACTGAATGTTTGCTGATAATGTAGAGGTTCTAATGCAGTTGCAGAGGCTTGACTGTTTGGTGCCAAGTTTCCACATTTTGTGCATTTGGGATTACTTTTGGAATCCCTAAAAACACTTTGCACAAAGAGTAATGCAACGTGTTTAATCAAAGTGTTAAAAAACATTTTGCACAAAAATCAATGCACCTTTAAGTTATTTTAAGAGTGCTTCTTCTACTCTTACTTTGTTCAAGTAAAAGTACTATTTTTATTGGAAGTGCAATAACCTCGAACTGGGCCACATTATTTGAATATGTCTCAACTATGATTGGGCCCAATTTTTGTTTTTGTTACATATCACTCCATCAGTTGCAATGCTTCTAAGTCGTAATGAAATTGAACTTTTCATCAAACAGGCAACTATCAATCTGTTTAGTATACATTCAGGTCCATTTGATAAATAGATTCAAATTAATAATTTAATTTGAGTTATAATTTGAGTTAGTGATTTGAATTGTTATCCGAATTCGTACTTGGATGTACATTTAGGTTTTAATTTAAGTGTAGAATAAAACTGAAATTTATGTTTAAAAAAATAGTAAAAATAGTTTTTGATTTATTAATAAATCTAATAAAATCTTAATGTTAATGATCCTAAGAAATATGCAATATGGATATTAATTTATTCTTCTCTTCACTAGGAACACAATGAAAAAAGAACCATCTCAATTGGATAACAAATGAAGCAGTTATGATTTTTTTCCTCAAATATAGGAGAGAAATTTTAGTTTTTATTGTAGTAAAGATATCGAATATCAAAAGTTTAGAGGGAAATGAGAACTCTGAAACTTGGATTTTTGATACTTAGGGTGCATTTGTTTCGTGATTCAAATCACGGTTTGAATCATTTTGCTACAGTATTTTCTCTCATAAAAATTTAAATCTTCATTCAAATACTCTATTTAAATATTTGAACCAAACGGGCTCTTAAAAGATTTAAATTTTGAGAAAACAAACACGTATTTAAAGAATCTTTAATACTCAAATATAAATTTGAGTCTATTAAATCTAAATAATACTTGAAACCAACGGATCCTCAGTGACTTGGGATAATTGCTTGCCAGAAGGGTAAAAGTATGATTTGACCCCATTTTCATATTTCAATTTGTTTTTTTCTTTCTTATAATTTAGGACAAGTACAATTACAAGAGGACAACAACACAAAAAAAGGGGACAAAAGATGAGATAACTGCTGATATTTTTAAGGACGACTGTTTTTTTTTTTTTTTCTTTGATATTTTTCAAACTAAAAAGTATGCCTCTCTACGTGTCTCTATTATAGCTCAAATTTTTGAATGCTTTGTGAATTCCCTCTTTTTGCTCATTTCATCTTTCTATATGAGATAAGTGCATTTTCAATGTAGTAGGTACATGTTAGTTGGGGTTTGGATTTTTAGCTTAATTGATATGGTTGAGGTGGTCAATATGCTCCTAGATTTATCTATTCTGAAAAAAAAAAAAAGCCCTTAAGAAAAGGAATATCTCAATATGCATCACACAGCAAAGAAATTCCTGAATGATATTAGAAAGAGTTTCATACTTTCATTGATTGATCACATGAATTGGAGCTCCCTCATATTGGCACAAACTTGTGTAAATTTTTTGAACTAGTTTCTTTTTCTAGATATTCTAGAGGAAACTATTGGTGTCTTTTTTTTTTTTTACAAGATTTCTTGAACATTTCCAACATATTCCCAACATTGGTTTTCCCAATATACAATATGGTAAATGAAATACTGAACTACAAAAAAAAAAAAAAAAAAAGGAAATTGAGAATTCAAGGAAAACTTCACTATTGAAGAAGCTGTGTCAACATGTGGGAGCTCCAAAATTGCCTGCTGGTTCATTCATTGAAAAAGGAAGCCAAATTCAATTATAAACTACGTTTCCCAAATCATGTGATCAATCTCTCCTGGTTGCCAAAGGAACCACCTCGGCCAGAGGAGTCGAGAGCGGCGTCGGGATCGGGGAGGTCCGGCAGACCGGACACGTCGGGTGCAGCCTTAGCCAGGGGTCCACACACTTGACGTGGAAGAAATGGCCACAATCAGGCAGCTGCCTAAGCAAATCAGTTGCCTTGTAATCAGCCAAGCATATTGAACAACATGAGGAGGAAGTGGAGTTTGTCTTGTGAAGCGCCTTAGCCTCAGAGTATGGCAACTTTGGGTAGCTGTTGATGATTTCCTCATCAAGCCCAACATGAATCACAAAGTTGGGCAAGTCGGGCGGCGGGACGGCTTGGCCTACGTTCCTCCGCCCTTCGCGGGCAGCGGAGGAAGGTGGTGGGTGGGAGCGGGCGCAGAAGTAGGAGGCAATGGTTATGCTTGTGATGAGCAAGAGAATACCAACAGAAACTCCAACGCCATAGCCAAATCCACCTGTGTCCTTAGAGGCAAGGAAGCCACCAGTGCTGCCTGTGGCGTTCATGATATCCTAATGATTGACTTATCGCTCCTTTATGAAAAAGGCTAAAAAAACAAACAGAAAGGGATTGGGATTGGAGCTGGGAATTGCTTGGCCTATCATTGCATATGGCCAAAAATGCAGTTGGTTATCTGGGGATTCAAATTTGTAAGAAACTCAACGCTAGCATGAGAGAGAGAGAGAGAGAGAGAGAGAAAGATTAATATTAAGTGGAGATTTAATTAAGGGAAGATGTATTTGGGGTTTGAAGTAAAGGCCAGGAAATGGAGGCATTACATGTGAGTAAGGTCGTAATAGTTGTTTCTCTACGTAAGATTATGAGGTTAGCTGTCAGCTAGTTCTTGGATGTCAACAGCATCTAAATTAGAATTATTTATCCGTGTATTTTAGATGTACTGCACTTCACCTTCAGTTTCAATTTCATATCAAATTTATACCTTTTTTCCGTAGATTTTAGCTACTTGAAAATGACAATTTTATTGGTTTTAAGGCACGAGTGAATACGTTGATAGTAATCTTTGAAGAGTAAAGTCATCATTTAAATGGTTAAAACTAGTAGTTTATTAAAAAAGGTACAAATTTGTGATGAAATTGAAATTAAAAGATACAATTTTGAGAAAATTTAAAAATCTTATACATTTTTTATAAGTTAAAATACTTGGTACAAAATATTAATAGTTAACCCTCTACGACCCTCTTGATTTATCTTACTCTTCTCTTTGTCTCATATTGATATGGGCAACGTTTTTATTTTAATTTAGCATCTTCCATATATTCAATTCGTCTTTCTTTGAACCAAGCATCTCCCATTTCTTATTCGTGTTTCTCTTTTATTGGAATTTTCTTTTATTTTTATTTAAAACGTTAAATAAATAAATAAAATAAAAGGAAAATATCTTTTATTATGGCTCATAATTCCTATCGATATAAAAAAAAAAAGGTTATGAGAATTTTAAAACCGTTTTATTTTTAACTTGTAACGCTCCGAAATTTATTTAACGTTAATGTAATGTAAATGATGAATTAGTGTGCCATAATTAACGTTTTAACATTAATTAGATTATTTGGTTGGATTTTGAATTTTTGGTTGTTTTGTTAATTTGATAAATCCAAATGATTTCTTATTGTTTTAAAATGATGTTTTGAGTTTTAAAAACACAACAATTTGTAAAATGTTAAAAATACTCCGTTTTGCAAAACCGTGGGCAGCACATGGTTTTCGCACAGTAAAACCGCCCACCGATTTTCTCTATTTATTTCCTTCCTCTCTCTCTCTCTCTCCTCACTTTCACGCGTCTCTCTCTCTTCCTCTTGATCTCTCTCTCGGCACTCTCTCTCTCTCTCAAATTTTTAAACCCAATTTCGAATCCAAGCTTCGGGATAGCAAGGAGGAGGCTCGGGGACGTGATTTAGCAACCGAGAACGCGGATTGAAGCTTCGATTCGAGGTTAGATTCAAAATTTCTAAACTTTTTACAAAATTTTCAATTTTGTGCATTTTGAAATCTAGGTTTGTTTAAGCTTAGAAAACCGTGGATTTGAGTTAAACGAACTTAGAACAACTAGAATCTAAGCTTAGATTGAAGAAAAACAAATCGGATTCAAGATTTTTCATTTTTCTCCTCATTTTCTCATTTTTGGATTTTTGAGGATTTCAAGTTTAAATCTTGTTTAAATGAGTCCAAACATGTTCTAGTATGTTTTTCTATCATCTATGAATGTTTTCTATGCCTGAGATTTGAGAAAAACAGGTTAGAATCAAGATTTAAATTTTGGGGATCGAGAAACCCGTGGCTGGGATTTCTGGATTTTCCCAGTTCGGCAGGCCGGAGTGATGATCGACAGGCCGGTGTTCTTCCGACCGGCAGGCCGAACCTGGGGAAGTGTTCGGCCGACCGAACTTTGCTTCCGGCAGGCCGAACTGTGCAGTTCGGCCGGCCGAAGCAGGGAGTCCGGCAGGCCGACCGAGGCATGGAAGATTTTGTGATTTTTCACTCGTTTTCACTGTTTTGAACCTTGATTTAAATCCCAACCTTATAGAATGATTTTAAAGGTACAAATGGCACACTAGGACATCATGAAATGGTTTAGTAACATAGAATGTCTCAAACTAGATATTGATAGACTTAGTTTGTATCTAGGATTGTTCGTGGTTCCGTGGAGCCAAAGTATAGCGGACCGGGATTACGGTGTGGGGCACTGGCACGAGTATTGAGGTAGGAGTTCTATCCTATTTCCTTGGTAGCCTGGTTTTGAAATGATTTGGCTTTGAAAAGGATTTCTATCAAAATGTTTTCAACGGTTGTTTGAAAATGGTTTTATCGGTTATATTTTAATATACCGTGATTATGAAATGAATTTCATAATGAACGTAATTGACAACACTCGGTAATTGGGTTTTGAATGATAATGATAATAAACACAAAGGCATGATGCCATATCAGAGATCGGGTCATGTAGCGATCGACCTTGGGGGCAGGTCCCGAAACCCAGCTGGGCCACTACGGTGGTGATATCATGGTTTGCCTAGGTAAAAGGAAAATGGTGTTTTCGATTGTACGAGTAGACTGTTCTGTGTCAGGACGGCTCTACTCAAATTATCTATTTATTTATTTACTTATTTATTTAAAGTTTTCTTTTGAGTACTCCTAACAATGAACTATTTCTTTAAATTAAATTATTGATAAAACATAGTCCTACTGAGCCTTTTGCTCACATTTTATTGTTTTAAATTTTCCCCCCTTCTAGGTGATTTCCCATTTAGGTTTGGAGAGGATTCTTCGGACCGAACTCAGGAGCAATAGGAGGATTATTTATATTTTGTATTATTTAATCAAGGCATGTAAGATTTAATTTTATTTGTATCTGGACTGTGATTGTATTTATGATATTGTCAGAACCATGTGTGTGCACAAGTTGTGGGTTGTGGAACCCATACTCGCGGTTCTTTATTAATTTTTATTACTTGCTTAATATTTATACATTCTTTTTATAAAAATGTGGTGGAAATCTTCTTATTTCTCATTTAATTTGATTCTTAAACCATTGGTTTCAATTAAATTCTCTTTTAATTAATCTAAAAATTCTACCACGTCACCTCCCGTACTCCGGGGCATGACATAACTGCCCAAATTTTTACGTTTAAAAGTGAAACTCTGTGATGGACAGAGTTATCTTTTGTTTTCAGACAAAAATATCAGACAAATAAAATTCTTTGGGTCCCCTTAAGCCTGTAATCTCACTTCAAAAATACACCATCAGTTAGAGATTATTAAGGTTTAGAAAATACTCAAACCATTTTCAGTACAAAACACTCAGTTCTCAAGAAATTGCAATGGCGGAAGGTAATAAAATTTTCACGTTTCCGCATTTGATCTTTTATGTCTTTTGTTTATTGCATATTAGATCTGTATAAATTTTATCATTTGGCATCAGAGCCGGTTTAGACCTCTGCCTTGCATAAAGAAATCTGAAAATTATATAGTTTTGAAAAACTCATTGTTGAATTTTTCTTTGGTTTTGGGTTTTTGAACATAGAGTTTTTTCATGGAAAAGAAGATTAGAAATCATTAAGAAATTAGATTTTTATGTTTTCTGTGATTTTTGGCATTAATTTTGGAGTCCCAAACTGTTAGAAATCGTTGGATTTCATGCTGGGTCGCAACCGGGTCGTTAAATGGGCAAAACGGGTCATAAGGGCCAATTTTGGGTAAGGAAGACGACCAAAACGACATGTCGTTTGGCACTATGCCCAGCCAAACGACATGTCATTTACTGGCTGGGGCTCGCGTCTTTAATGTTCAAAACTACAAGTCGTTTTGGGCATTTAAGCTCAAAACGACAAGTCATTTTATAGAGCCAAAAAAAAAAACCCGAAAAAACAAAAATTCTAGATTTAATAAATTGATGGTTTTAAGGAAAATTTCATAAAAATTTTTAGATTTTATAATTTTTATGAAATTTTCATGATATCAACTAGTTTTTGATATTTTCCAAAATTTATGAATTTTTCCTTAATTTTGGTATAACTTATGAAATTGTTCATAATTTATAATATTCATAATTTAGGTATTTGTTATGAATATCATACAAACTTATGTGGATATGATTATGTATGTTTATGTATACATTATTATTTTGTTGTTTTCATGTGCTTAAATTATTTATTTGTCTTGTTATTTGTATGTATAATATATTGTATAATTATACATGCAAAATTGAGTTAGATAATTTTAGTGCATGGAATTAATTCTCATATTCACATTGCTTATATTTTGTGCAATTTATATGAGCTCAGTTGTGAATTAAATAAAATGTTAAGTGGTTCATATAATTTTAAATAATTAAGGAGTAGCCACAGCATCTTTAATTAGATAAAATTATATATTAAAATTTTAGGACCACATTATGACATTAATTGTGATTAATCATATTGAATATGATAGATTTTATCCCACAGGAATTTCTATTATATTTGTATGATTAATTAGGATAAAATATCAAATTATATTTCTTAATTTACCCACAGAAATTAAGAAAAGAAACATAATTTGATAGTTTTATCATAAAGTTATACATGAATCTAATTGAATTAGAACTTTAGCCCACATGCATGTTTTATGTCACTAGACTCATGGTTTAGAACATGATTTACATTGGTAAAGCATGATATGTATATTTGTTGGCCTCAAATTTGATTGAAAGCATGTGTGTTTAATTTTATGTAGTTATGCAACTTGCGAATATTTCTGATATGAAATGTGATGTTCCTGAACTAGTTGGTGATAACCATAAATTTTGGAAGGAGAGAATTCTCCTTCATTTGGGGTGTATGGATATTGACTATGCCATCAAGAAAGACGAGCCTGTGATCACTCCAACTAGCACTAAGGATAAGCTTGCTCTTTATGAACGTTGGGAGTAGTCTAACCGCCTCAGTGTGATGTTCATAAGGACCAAGATTTCAGCTAGTATTCGTGGCTCGATTGAGGAGCATAGTAATGTCAAGGCATTACTGAAGGCTATTGATGAACAATTTGAGTCTTCAGATAAGGCACTCGCCAGCACCTTGATCATTAAGTTTACATTCACAAAGCTCACTGGAGTCAGAGGTGTGCGTGAGCACATCATGAAGCTGAGAGACTGTAACGCCCCTATATGGGGGTTAACAGTTTTTAATGAGATAAAATAAAAATAAATAATAAAAGTAAAACCTTAAAGATTAAAATTTGCCCGGGACTTAAATGAAAACTCTCAACTCAAAAATAAAAATATAAACGACAAATAAACCACAGTTTTAATGTAGCACCTTAAATTTAATAATATAAACTGTTGTCATCATCATTTTAACCCTCAACACATTATAATACAGTCACAGAAAGTAACAATTGATGCTTACATTATCATGAAGAACATTCTCAACGATTGAAGCAGTCCCAATGTAATATAGTTACATCACTTCCTCAACTATATTTCTCGTAGCCACCTCACACTTAGTGAGTCCTGAAAAGATATAAACATAAGGGAATGAGCAACACTATGCTCAGTAGAGAAAGCCATTACTCACCTCTATCATTACCACATTAAAATCTGCATGGTTAGTAAGTTACATCATATTCCAGATTATGAGGTTTATTATGATCACATCTTATGGATACCGTAGTTAATCATTACCAAGTGTCATAATTACACATTTATACAAATATTACCAATCATCATTGTTCCTAGGTATCCATGTTAAATTGAGTATCACTCAACTCATCGAAACCCAAATGGGCGCACTTGATCACCCTATAAACATTCCAAGGGTGTTCCGGTGAGGGGACATCAAGCCCCGAGTCCTCACCAAATCGATTCCTGTACAGTGTGTTCTGGGACTTTCAACCCAAGGAAGCGTCATCGCCTTCCCCCTACTTTACCTTTTAGGGTATTCATGCCCAAGGACGTAACCGTCGCCCTTTTCATGTCTCACAATTTCTCTATATTAAATCATTATTAATAGAGTTAATTTTCCTAACCATGCTTCTCAATTTATAACATGTGTCAATTCATTATGTTCCTCGCCGTACAATACAAGACGAGTCCATGTCATAGTTTCATATGTGATACACATATAATATCAGTTCAACATAGATATATATATATTGCGGCAAAACAATCAATTTTAATTCTATAAAAACCTCACAAAAGATGAGTAATAGAATCCCTACCTTTCAAGCTTATCAACAGTCTCTTAATCCTGGAATCAATTAACGTTAGCTCCATACTCCCTTGATCCTAAGGCGTGCATAAGGACAATTAAAACTAAAGCACAACATACAACTACATTCATAAATAAATCATGTGTAAACCTATCTTACTAGTATGCCATTAAAGCTTTTATATAAATCTCTTTTGAATACCACAGTAAACAATTTTTGTCTTAACACAATATAAAATGTAAACAAGTAATCTATAGGTTTTAGTCCCTAATAAGATTCATCAATCACTTAGGATAATATTGGAAAGGTTGCAAGACATTAAAGAATTAGGTGGTGAGCAAAGATGGGTTCTTGGTTCAGGTTAGCAGCTGGTATACCATAACAAACTGGCAGATTTACTAGTTTCCAATACAAAAATTGAATAATTCTTAGAAAATAAAACACAACTCCGATTTAGGTTTATGATAGCTCGTTAGAAAGCCTAGGATGCTACTTTTCAAATATGCAAACCAATTCATAAAATTCATTTTAATTTAATCTTAGAATTTCAAGAAATAACCACTGCCCATAGAGGTATTACAAAGTTTAACAATATAAATTTTCTGTCTAGGGCATATACACTTAGACTTCATACATATGCTCCAAAATAGCAACAAACATATACTTAGGTTTAAGAACGCAAATTTGAATAATCCTTTAGTATAAAAGAAAATTTATAAATGAAAGACTAAATTTGTTCATAAGATTCTAACCTCGGATTATGGTTAGTTGGAAGCTTGAAATGGCTTCAAAACAAGTTCCTTTACTTCGGTATGACTGAAATTCTTGCTCAAATGGAGGTGATGGTGGCTGATTTTTATGGCTGCCTTGAAGAAGTTCTCTAAGTATTTTGCTTCAGCAAAGAAATGAGAAGAAGAGTGTGGGAACCGTGGAAGAGAAAGGAAGAAAAGATGAAGTCTTTGAAGAGAAGTGATAGAAACAATTATAGAGGAGACATGTTGAAGCATGTCACGGAGGAAATAAAGAAAATGAGGGTCAAGAGTAGTTGGAAAAGATATCCTTATGTCTCATCTAAAGACTTTAACACACATAATGTCAATATGACATTTTTGATATTTATTAGAAGTTCTAAGGCTTTTTAGTAATCATACTAAATAAATATAGGAGAATTTTAAAAAATTTAAAAATAGATAAAAATAAATATTATAAAATAAATTTAAATGAAGCAATTTTTTTTATACATTAAAAATTAATTTAATTACCTCAATACCCGTTAGAAGAATAACGGGTGTCACAGCTCTACCCCCCTTAAAGAAATTTCGTCCTCGAAATTTCAATTCTAGCAATACTAGTAAAAATTTTAATTCCATTATGATTCCAATTTCGAGTCTAAACCGTTAATGTTGTTTGTCCTCCAAATTTAAGTTATCGTATCTCCACTCATTTACTTGCATAATAAATCTTACTCCTAAATCCCTCAATGAGAGTATTTCTGACAAGTTTCAACTTATAACACCGTATAATAGTCTAAGAATCTGATCAGGCATACATATTGACCATATCATGATTCCAGTCCTTCGTTGTCCATGGACCGTGATTTACAATCACATTTAAGGAGATTGCCAGAGAAATTTTATATACTTCATCTTTAGGTTCCTTTTCCTTTTTGAGTAAGGAAAAGTCAAATATATTTGATTTCATACCTCAACTAATAAACTAAAACATAATCATAAAACATATATCACAAACACTTTTATTCAAAACCATACATTAAACTTACTCATAGAGATATTAAACGAAATCTCAGAGTTGCAAACATACCCGACATATTTTTCATTAAACAGCTATCCTCATGACACAAACATTCAATCCAAATAATATACTCATATTTCATATGGAATATCCCCATAACTGACTCTGGTACTTCCACATAATATTAACAGAATATTACACATTACAAACATGATACGGATACGTTTCGAGAGTACAAGGCACTCCGTATACCAGCTATCCATATCATGCATGCTTAGAGGATACAAAAACATCGATAAACAAAAGATCGGACCTTAAGAAGGATGCGTTTCGAGAGCATCAAGTACTCCGTATCCAGCCATCCCGGCATTAGGCTCAATGAATCTAAAAGATTGAACAACAACGTACCACAAGAAACACAGAATACAAGGCAAACGGTTATTCGTAACACACGAAATACGGACACACATGCCTACATGCCAAAGATAAAACAAAAAGATTACAGATGGAGATTCAAATCAATTGGCCGCTCCCGGCTTTCCCTTTCCCATTCAAGCTTGGATGTTGCAGTGTCGGATTCTGGATGTATGATTTGCATTTTATCTATCAATTCCTCAGCTGTTGAAGCAGTGACAAAGATTTGTCTCTCCGATTCTGTAGTGATGTTTTCTTCCACAGCGTAATCTAGAAATTTCAAAAGACCGTCATAAAAACCCTTTACGTTCAGCAGTCCCAAAGGTTTGGAATAAAAGCCCAACAATTGCCCACAAGCAACTATAAATATTTCCTCAAGAGTACCTAGACCACCAGGTAATGCTATAAAAGCATCAGAATTATAGATTATGTCTTTAAAATTTTTAGGGATACTCCTGACTCCTTCTCCCTTACCTATGGCTTCCTTACAAAGGTTTCCTTCAACTGGAATATGAGGCCAAATTCTTACATCAGTAGCGTCGCTAGACCTAGCTGCTAGTGCCATATTTACCATCATTTTTATACTACCACCCCCATAGATTATGTTAATCTTCTTGCGTGCTAGGACTTGCCCTAAGTGATTTGCAGCTTCTAAATAAGCTTTATCTTTTCCAAGGCTGGAACCACAAAAGACACAGACATTCTTTATTTTCTTCGTGGACTGGGAGGTAGACATATTTGGTTTATAGAAGTGGTTGCTTAATGTCTGCTCCACTTAGACTTCGGGTTCTACATGAGATTTTAAAGATGAGAAATATACAAAAAGGGCTAAAGAGATAGACGAGTAGGTAATGAAAAAGTAATCCAAAGATTTAAACAAAATCTTGTACGGATAAGAAAGTAAGATAAGGTGATTGATAGTTTACAGAAAATCTGATTCACTTTTTGAAAAAGATTAGACTCTAATTGTATAACTTTTGACAATTGAGAACAATTCGACAAAAGACCCTCTTGACACAACTGTAGACTTTTTGACAAATATACACCAAGTCTAGAAATTTAATATAAACGACAAATACTGTAGAACTTTTGAAATTTGAGACACAAATCTTGAAATATCCGGATAAGCTTTTCAAAATTCAAACATATTACTGTACCGTATGTAACGTGTCTGATAAGATAATATATTTTATTATATATATATTTAAGAAAATCATAAATTAAATAAGATATTAACACTTACTGTATCAATCTAATAATCACAATTATTTCAAACACAAAAGCAAATATTCTGAGTAAAAGAAAAACACATACTGTTGAACATCAGCTAAAACTGCATCAAATAAGTAAAGACTAAATAACCTTTATAGAGCGATGACTTATTCCCCATCCAGTTTTCTTATGGCTTGACAAACAGGATCTAGAAATACCATATTCCTGAGGCGTTGTCTTTCTGTATAAAATTTAGGCCAGAGTTTAAAAATAGCTCCTTGAACATATCCACTAGGGTGACCGTGAAGAGGAGGATGGATGCTATCCAAGTTCTCCTTTGAAAGTCCATCCCTACAAAACCTTATTTTATCCTCTCTATTCGTAGACATATAACCAGGTGAAGTACATTTACCGTTACAATTTTGTCTTCCACATTTGTTACAAGTGACCACGATGGCACGAGCTCTTCTTTTCATTGCACTACGACTGGTACCTGTTCCTGGTAAACCGACATCTTGACTAAAGTCACTCGGACGGATTTTCCCCTCTATCAACATTCTCACATCACAAGGGATACCAAAACGCATAAGAATCCACAACCGAGTAATTCTAGCCTTGTATTTCTTTCTGAGAATCTTTTGGGAGAGTGATGGGAAATACTTTCTCAGGTGTTGGTACTTTGGGTCCATGATGAGATGAAAGAAGAGTAAATAGAAAGGAAAAATTAAGATAGTAAATTGCAGAATCCTAGAATTCCTTCTTCTTTTAGAGGAAAAGAAGAATTTCTAATGAAAAAGAAGAGGATTTGCGATTTAGAGAAAAAATAACAAATTAAGAGAGAAAAAGTGAACTCGGAGAAATAAGGTCTTACGCACAGTAAACGTATATGTAAACAATAATTAAACCACTGTATATGACACGTATAGAGACCACGTGGGAGAGACAGTGTGAATCAAACTGATTTAAGATTTGAACTAGGCCCAAATGTTCTAAGTTGAAAATGGTCAAGTTGTTTCGGGCCTTAACACATTTAGAACAAGTTAAATAACAAACATAAAATTGAAAACCAATTTGTATAAATCTTAAACCCAATTCAAAGTCCACTATAGATAAAGTTAACTATAAACAACAAATCTAATTTAACGACAATAAGGATCTTCCTGAATAATATTTAAAATCATTTCATAACAACATAATCTTCCAGCAACTCAAATAATTTTGTTTTAATCAAAACCTTATTGAACAATGCATACACCCATATGTTATTGATAATACTCAACATCTATCAATGGATTCATCATCATTACTACCAAGGGTTTAGAATGCGACTAACCTTGAAATCAATACGATTTACGTCTTTCAACGTAGACCATATCAATGAACAAAGACACTTGATGTTACTACTTAAGAACATCTACAATCCCCACAATTCTACTTATACCATATCGAATTTCCTCATATAACAAAACCGTAGGTAACCAAAAGATTCACTGATACACTTAAATACAATGTACGTAACAAAATATTCCAATTTTGAGATTCATGCATTCTAGACTTTACACAGTCTCAACAGACCAAAAGTCTAACATTTATCTCTCTCAAGATTCAATACCATGATTTTCAACTTATATCATATTCCTCAAATATATAGAACTTTTAAGAAAAGACATTGACACTTATGTGCTCCATCGAATCCACACATAATCATTACTTAGGTTTGAATCAATTGCGAAAAATTTGGCATATCTATGTCAAACTTTAAAATCAATAAATCAAGCCTTATATTTCTTATTGTTTTTCACGAGACAAAAGGCTTTTAAATCCTCGTATCTATACGAATTTCTCATCGTTTATACAAATTAGATATGCTTATAGATCCAAATATTATACGAATCTCTCATAAGCATTCTACTTATAAACTCATTCCATATAATTATCATTCCCTTATAACTATTAATACTTTCCTTCTATATAATTATTGTACTCATATAACTATTGATATTTTCATTCTATGGCCTTTCCATGTTACATCCTTCTAGACTGTATAAATCAATGTGAAGGTTCATTTTGATGATGACAATAAAAATTCAGCTTCAAAACCATCTCAAAAATATATTTTTTTTTAAAGTGGTGCTACACTCCCTAGGTTAACCGAACCTAGGCTCTGATACCAAAAATTCTGTAACGCCCCTATATGGGGGTTAACAGTTTTTAATGAGATAAAATAAAAATAAATAATAAAAGTAAAACCTTAAAGATTAAAATTTGCCCGGGACTTAAATGAAAACTCTCAACTCAAAAATAAAAATATAAACGACAAATAAACCACAGTTTTAATGTAGCACCTTAAATTTAATAATATAAACTGTTGTCATCATCATTTTAACCCTCAACACATTATAATACAGTCACAGAAAGTAACAATTGATGCTTACATTATCATGAAGAACATTCTCAACGATTGAAGCAGTCCCAATGTAATATAGTTACATCACTTCCTCAACTATATTTCTCGTAGCCACCTCACACTTAGTGAGTCCTGAAAAGATATAAACATAAGGGAATGAGCAACACTATGCTCAGTAGAGAAAGCCATTACTCACCTCTATCATTACCACATTAAAATCTGCATGGTTAGTAAGTTACATCATATTCCAGATTATGAGGTTTATTATGATCACATCTTATGGATACCGTAGTTAATCATTACCAAGTGTCATAATTACACATTTATACAAATATTACCAATCATCATTGTTCCTAGGTATCCATGTTAAATTGAGTATCACTCAACTCATCGAAACCCAAATGGGCGCACTTGATCACCCTATAAACATTCCAAGGGTGTTCCGGTGAGGGGACATCAAGCCCCGAGTCCTCACCAAATCGATTCCTGTACAGTGTGTTCTGGGACTTTCAACCCAAGGAAGCGTCATCGCCTTCCCCCTACTTTACCTTTTAGGGTATTCATGCCCAAGGACGTAACCGTCGCCCTTTTCATGTCTCACAATTTCTCTATATTAAATCATTATTAATAGAGTTAATTTTCCTAACCATGCTTCTCAATTTATAACATGTGTCAATTCATTATGTTCCTCGCCGTACAATACAAGACGAGTCCATGTCATAGTTTCATATGTGATACACATATAATATCAGTTCAACATAGATATATATATATTGCGGCAAAACAATCAATTTTAATTCTATAAAAACCTCACAAAAGATGAGTAATAGAATCCCTACCTTTCAAGCTTATCAACAGTCTCTTAATCCTGGAATCAATTAACGTTAGCTCCATACTCCCTTGATCCTAAGGCGTGCATAAGGACAATTAAAACTAAAGCACAACATACAACTACATTCATAAATAAATCATGTGTAAACCTATCTTACTAGTATGCCATTAAAGCTTTTATATAAATCTCTTTTGAATACCACAGTAAACAATTTTTGTCTTAACACAATATAAAATGTAAACAAGTAATCTATAGGTTTTAGTCCCTAATAAGATTCATCAATCACTTAGGATAATATTGGAAAGGTTGCAAGACATTAAAGAATTAGGTGGTGAGCAAAGATGGGTTCTTGCTTCAGGTTAGCAGCTGGTATACCATAACAAACTGGCAGATTTACTAGTTTCCAATACAAAAATTGAATAATTCTTAGAAAATAAAACACAACTCCGATTTAGGTTTATGATAGCTCGTTAGAAAGCCTAGGATGCTACTTTTCAAATATGCAAACCAATTCATAAAATTCATTTTAATTTAATCTTAGAATTTCAAGAAATAACCACTGCCCATAGAGGTATTACAAAGTTTAACAATATAAATTTTCTGTCTAGGGCATATACACTTAGACTTCATACATATGCTCCAAAATAGCAACAAACATATACTTAGGTTTAAGAACGCAAATTTGAATAATCCTTTAGTATAAAAGAAAATTTATAAATGAAAGACTAAATTTGTTCATAAGATTCTAACCTCGGATTATGGTTAGTTGGAAGCTTGAAATGGCTTCAAAACAAGTTCCTTTACTTCGGTATGACTGAAATTCTTGCTCAAATGGAGGTGATGGTGGCTGATTTTTATGGCTGCCTTGAAGAAGTTCTCTAAGTATTTTGCTTCAGCAAAGAAATGAGAAGAAGAGTGTGGGAACCGTGGAAGAGAAAGGAAGAAAAGATGAAGTCTTTGAAGAGAAGTGATAGAAACAATTATAGAGGAGACATGTTGAAGCATGTCACGGAGGAAATAAAGAAAATGAGGGTCAAGAGTAGTTGGAAAAGATATCCTTATGTCTCATCTAAAGACTTTAACACACATAATGTCAATATGACATTTTTGATATTTATTAGAAGTTCTAAGGCTTTTTAGTAATCATACTAAATAAATATAGGAGAATTTTAAAAAAATTTAAAAATAGATAAAAATAAATATTATAAAATAAATTTAAATGAAGCAATTTTTTTTATACATTAAAAATTAATTTAATTACCTCAATACCCGTTAGAAGAATAACGGGTGTCACAGAGACATTGCGGCTCAACTGAAGACACTTGAGGTTGAGATTCTGAGGCTTTCCTTGTGCACTATATCTTGACCACTCTTCCATCAGCATATGGACCTTTCAAGATTTCCTACAACACACATAAGGAAAAATGGTCAATTAATGAACTGATGACCATGTGTGTTCAGGAAGAAGGTAGGCTAATAATGGAATTGGGTGAAAGTGCCTTGAATGTAACACAGGGAAAGGATAAAAGGCAAGCCAAATAGAAGGGGAAAGGTAAAATACCACCCCAAGGAGGAATCGAGAAGGAACCTAAGGAGTCCAGGTGCTTCTTCTGTAAGAAAAAGGGGCATATGAAGAAGGATTGCATAAAGTTCCAGAAATGGCTTGAAAAGAAAGGTAAACCAATCTCATTTGTCTGTTATGAATCTAATACGGTTGATATGGTTTATAACACATGGTAGATTGATTCTGGATCTACAATCCATGTTTCAAATACCTTGCAGAGTATGCAAAACCTAAGGAAACTGACACAAAGTGAGGAAGGCATCTATTCTAGAAACAAGATGCAATCACATGTGGAAGCTGTTGGGACATGCTCTTTAGTTTTAAGTAGTGGCTTTAATTTGCATTTGGAAAAGACTTTTTATGTACCAAATTTCTGTAGAAGTTTGATTTCAGTTTCGAGACTTATACCATTGGGTTTTTCTTTTAACTTTTATGAAACATCTTTCGATTTATTTTATAAATCAAATCTTGTTGGAAATGGCACTTTATCCAATGGTCTTTTCTCTATTAATTTGCAAAACAATACCACTTACAATACTATGCATGTTCACGCTGGGATAAAACGATGTGTTATAAATGGAGACTCCTCCATATTATGGCACCGGAGATTGGGACATATCTCCATAGAGAGGATTAAAAGATTGGTGAATGATGGAGTACTCAGTACTCTAGATTTTACTGATTTTGATACTTGTGTGGACTGCATTAAGGGAAAGCAGACCAACAAATCCAAGAAAGGTGCAAGGAGAAGTATGACCATATTGGAAATCATACATTCAAATATTTGTAGTCCAGACATAGACTCATATGGTCCGAAACACTTCATCTCTTTCATTGATGATTACTCACGATACATGTATCTCTACTTGCTTCGTACAAAGGACGAAGCATTGGACGCCTTTAAAGTTTTCAAGGCTGAAGTAGAGAAACAGTGCGGAAAACAAATAAAGATCGTGAGAACAGATAGAGGTGGAGAATATTATGGTGTGTACACTGAGGATGGACAAGCTCACGGTCCATTTGCGAAGTTTCTACAAGAGCATGGGATAGTAGCCCAATACACCATGCCTGATTCCATAGATCAGAATGGTGTGGCAGAGAGAAGAAACTGAACATTAATGGACATGGTGCGGAATATGCAAAGTAACTCCAATCTTTCAAAGTCCTTGTGGACTAAAGCTCTTAAAACGGTTGCGTATATATTGAATCGAGTTTCAACCAAGGCTGTTCCAAAGACGCCATTTGAATTATGGAAAGGTTGGAAACCAAGTTTGTGACATGTACGCATTTGGGGATGCCCGTCTGAGGTGAGAGTTTACAACCCACAAGAAAAGAAGCTAGACCCAAGGAGTATTAGTGGATATTTCATTGGGTATGCTGAAAAATCCAAGGGATACAGATTCTATTGTCCTTCTCACTGCACTAGGGTTGTGGAATCAAGAAATGCAAAGTTTCTTGAGAATGACTTGATTAGTGGGAGCGATCAATTTCGAAACATAGTTTCTGAAAGAGATCATACTGAAGCTCAACCATCTACATCAAGTCATAGGTTGATCATAGTTCATGGCACTCCTATAGTTCAACCGAGTGTTATGCAACCAATCATTGAGGTTTCACAAATTGCTGATGATAATCTAGAAGGTCAAATTGCTCAAGAACCATTAGAAACAATCAAGCAACAAGGTGGACAACAGATTCCTCAGGAAAATGTTGAACCAACATTAAGGAGATCTACTAGAGAAAGGAAATCGACAATTTCTAGTGATTATGTTATGTATCTGTAAGAATCGGACTATAATATTGGAGCCGAAAATGATCCTGAAACGTTTTCACAAGCCATGAGTTGTGCAGAATCAAAACTCTGGTATGATGCCATGAAAGATGAGATGGATTCTATGGCATCTAATGGAGTTTGGGATCTTGTCGAGTTGCCTGATGGTGCAAAAGCCATAGGTTGTAAATGAGTCTATAAAACCAAGAAAGACTCATTGGGCAACATCGAAAGATATAAGGCAAGACTCATCGCCAAAGGATTCACTCAGAAGGAAGGAATCGATTACAAGGAGACCTTTTCTCCTGTGTCTAAAAAGGATTCTCTCCACATTATTATGGCATTAGTTGCGCAATTTGACTTGGAATTGCAACAAATGGATGTGAAAATAGCGTTTCTCAATGGTGAACTAGAGGAAGAAGTTTACATGAAACAACCAGAAGGGTTCTTCTCTAGTAGTGGTGAGCATTTGGTATGCAAGCTTAAGAAAATCCATATATGGATTGAAACAAGCCTCCCGTCAGTGGTATTTAAAATTCCATGATGTCATTTCTTCATTTGGATTTGTAGAGAACATTATGGATCAATGTATATACCAGAAGGTTAGTGGGAGTAAGATATGTTTCCTTGTCCTTTATGTGGATGATATTCTGCTTGCAACCAATGACAAGGGTATGCTGCATGACGTGAAACAATTTCTTTCTAAAAACTTTGACATGAAGGATATGGGCGATGCATCCTTCGTTATAGGCATTAAGATTCATAGAGACAGATATAAAGGTACTTTGGGTTTGTCTCAGGGGGCCTATATCAACAAGGTATTAGAGAGATTTCAGATGAAAGATTGTTCACCGAGTATAACTCCCATTGTAAAGGGTGACAGATTCAATTTGAATCAGTGCCCAAAGAATGACCTTGAGAGGGAACAAATGCGAAACATTCCATATGCTTCTGCTGTTGGAAGCCTAATGTATGCTCAGGTCTGCACAAGACCTGACATTGCATTTGTTGTTAGGATGTTGGGAAGATATCAGAGTAATCTAGGTCTAGACCACTAGAAAGCTGCAAAGAAGGTGATAAGGTACCTTTAAGGGACCAAAGACTACATGTTTATGTACAGACGAACTGAAAATTTGGAAGTGATTGGCTACTCTGATTCGGACTTCGTTGGCTATGTTGATTCGCAAAAATCAACACCAGGATACATTTTTGTATTTGCTGCCGGAGCAATATCTTGGACAAGTTCCAAACAGACCTTGACTGCAACTTCCACTGTGTAGGCTGAGTTCGTATCATGTTTTGAGGCTACCTCGCATAGTGAATGGATGAAGAGTTTTATTTCTAGGCTTAGAGTTGTGGATTCGATATCTAGGCCATTGAGGATATATTGTGACAATTCAGCTGCAGTTTTCATGGCTAAAAATAACAAAAATGGTAGTCGAAGCAAACACATCGACATCAAGTATTTAGCCATAAGAGAACGTGTTAAAGAGAAAATAGTGGTCATTGAACACATTAGCACTGAATTGATGATTGCAGATCCCTTGACAAAAGGCATGCCACCGTTGAAATTCAAGGATCATGTAGAGAAAATGGGACTTGGTTCCCTCATGTGATTTTCTTTCGTTGTAAGAATGGATATTAATACTAATGAAACTCTGTTTGTGATGCTTTCTCATTTTTGTCTTTTTCTTGTTTACGCATTTATTTATTTTGAGAAATAGCATTAATCGTTGGACCTAGAATAGACACGAGGTTTACTCATTAAGTAATATGGGCTAGTTTTAAGTGACATAATACATTGTAATACATAGAAGATAATACTCGTCATTTAGAGGACCTATCGCCATGATTCATGTATTTTGTTTCTTATTGTGTTGGATGATGGAATATATGGGCCAAGTGGGAGAATATTAGAATTTTCTTTTATTTTTATTTAAAACGTTAAATAAATAAATAAATAAATAAAATAAAAGGAAAATATCTTTTATTATGGCCCATAATTCCTATCGATATAAAAAAAAAAAAACGGTTATGAGAATTTTAAAACCGTTTTATTTTTAACTGCCCAAATTTTTACGTTTAAAAGTGAAACTCTGTGATGGACAGAGTTATCTTTTGTTTTCAGACAAAAATATCAGACAAATAAAATTCCTTGGGTCCCCCTAAGCCTGTAATCTCACTTCAGAAATACACCATCGATTAGAGATTATTAAGGTTTAGAAAATACTCAAACCATTTTCAGTACAAAACACTCAGTTCTCAAGAAATTGCAATGGCGGGAGGTAATAAAATTTTCACGTTTCCGCATTTGATCTTTTATGTCTTTTGTTTATTGCATATTAGATCTATATAAATTCTATCTCTCTCTCTCTCTCTCTTGGTGCGTGCAATGCATGTTTTCTGCATCGTTGAGCCAATACTTCTAATGACCATTTTAATATTTTAATAATAAGATTGTAATCCAATAATATTCACCCACAGGAACTTGATACAGTAATAGAAAAATGCATCTCTCCATCTCTCTCTCTGTCTTGTCTCTCCTGTAGTTTTTAATGCAACGTTTGAACCACAGCCACAAGCAAGGAACAGAAAGAAGTTGATATTGATGGATTTGGCACAACAATATGCAGAAACATTAAATTCTTGTTCTTTTTCAAAAAAAAAAAAAAAGAAATCTCTTATGAGTTTAGTGTAAAGCATCTATAATGCCTCAGAAGGAAGTAATAATGGTATTTAAAAAAAAAAAAAAAAAAGTTAGAGACCAAAGTGGTGCGCTATAACTGAGGCTTTCTTTTTTTTTTTTTGGGTTTTTTTTTTCATATAATATTGCAGCTGGCTTTGATCCTATCTTTTAACTAAATCCAGTTGTGTCTCTTCTTGGAGTTGGTTGGCGTTTTTGGAGCTTTATTTGGTCTCATCAATTAGACAATGTGTTATTTTTCGATATATGCTCCATTATAGATTCTCAAGTTGGATTAAATGTTTTGAACAATACCATCTACTTCATTATTTGGTCATTATCACTAACTTTCATGGATAACAAATTTCATTTTGTTTGAATTGGAAACAATATATATTTTGCGGAACTCTAGCATTTGAGGATGTACTTCTGAAAGATCCCCAACTCTTGTGCTAATTTATGTGGCAAGTTGTGTAAATACGTTGTAATTAATAAAGATTCGTATTACTATTTATTGTATCTAATTAATTTGAATTGAATGACATAGGCAGGTTTTCGTCGGGTTTTGAGTGAGATTATGTTTGATCTTACTTGTAATTTTTATTTTTTATAATATGTATTATTTTGTCTTAAAAAAACCATGTACAATTTTTTTTTTCAAAAAAGGGCGTCTTATGAAGTTCTTTGTTTTTTTTCTTTTTATCCATTATCATTATTGTCCATATTACATCATTATAATAATGGTTATAGATCAGTACGATAATTGCGCTTCAATATGTCATGCAGTTCTGTTTTTGTGATCACTTTAATTTGAACTTAATATGATCATAAGAGTTTTATTATAATGATCATTAGCAAGGGATGAGGAAGAGAAATGACTTGGTAGTCATCATGATGGATTCGTTGTCCTTTTTTTCTTGAGGGGTGATGAGTTCATTGTTGACAATATAAGTTTATGGTAATGTATATATCATTATAATGCTTATTTGAATGTTTATTAATATTAGTAGTATGCTCCCTTAAAATAATTAAAAAAAGAAAAGAAAAGAAAAATATAAGTCGAGTGCATACGTATCTTTGAACGAGATTTGTAGAAACAACAAGATAAGTATAATAGTTTCTTAATTAGATTTTTTTTTTTTTTGAGAAAGGGAATTGTTTTTTATTAAACAAAACACACCAATAGTAACCCTATAGTACACAAAACAATACCAGTAGTTCTATCAATAAAATCTGATAAAGCTTGGGGAGGAAAATGTACATTGAGACTCGGTAACAAGAAAATTTTTTGACATACTAATAATAGAATACACATAAAACTTGTATTGATAAGATCTATACAATCGATCGAATCCTCCCATGGATTAAGAAGTATTTTGGGAATATTTTTAGACAATCCGCAAAACATTAAGGAGAAAAATACGAAAGGTAGCTAATGCTTAAGGATCCTTCCAAGACTCAAAAACATCTAATAAAGAGTATATTTATTAGCTCAAAGTGATTCAAAAAAAAGTTATTTGTACGATATTTTAAAATGTTAGCTACATTTTAGAACACCTTTTACAAAACAAGGCGAGTTTGTGTAATTTTTTAACTTAAAAAATTGAAGACAATTAAGTGAAATGCCAAAACTTTAATATTTTTTTTCGTATTTTTATTTTTTATTCGGATCTATGCAATATTTTATCAACATTTGACTAGTTGAGTTATATCGCACAAATTAAAAAACTATAACATTCGTAGAATAAATCCAAAGCTGAGTTTTTTTTTTTAATTTCTCGAATTTTTCAATGATTATTTTCCTTATTAAAAATTACACAAACTTATGAGAATAGAGTTGAAATTAGCAATTTATTGCATATTTTAAAAATAACAAAATTACATAGTAATTATTAATATGATACTTATATTTATACTAAAATTACGTAGTATTTATTTTAATAATATTAGTTTTTCTAATAATGTTTTAAAAGTTTCTACTATATTTCAACAATGACTAGTAAAATTTTGCTATGTAAGTAACTTTTTCCATTTTTTGTCGCTTATCCCTTGATTATTACGGATCAATTAGATAGCTAAAGCAAGAAATATTTATCCTATATGTTACATGGTTCACAATTGGATTGATTTTTGCCACATCTTCAAAAATTATTTGAAAATATGCCACAGCGGTATGACTAAAATTTTGTGTAGTGATCAGAATACTCGTAAACTAAATCTAGAATTTTTTCTCCTCTCTGCCACCTCCCAGCCGCCCTATTACCTTTCTCTCTCATAACTTCTACACCACAGCCTGTCTCTTGCCAGTCTTTATCTTTCTCACCTCTGCGATATCTCGAATCTACTCAGGAGGGTACCACGGCAAGGGAGACAATCTCCCCAATGTGAGGTTGATTTTAGAGCCATGTTGCCACCACATTGAGGATATTTTCCTCCCTCTCGCCTCCGCCTAAGTTTGGATCAAGTCGGCGAGAATGTCGTCATTGTGATGTCCAGCGATGGGCGGTGAGTGCAACGATTTGTTCTGGGTGGTGCTGAAATCCTGTGAGATGGAGCTCCATCTCCAATGGCAAGGAGGAGATCTTTGTTGTTGCATTGCACGTGCCTCGACCTTTGCTCTCTAGTAAAAGAGATCTCATCAAAGATCTTGGCTCTTGTTTGTTATTGTAGTTGTTCACGACGAGAACAAGTATATATCATTGCCGACAAGGACTAGGTTCCTCTATGAGATCAACAAGATTCAACTCCATAGAGGTGGCTTCTTCACGAAAGTGGCATTGGCTATTTTTATTCGTATTTAACAAATTTTAATTTGTTGTTTTGTGGCTTTTTTTGCAAGTTTTTGTATCATTGATGAATTTTTGTGATTTTTTTTTTTTTTTTTGTTATGGTGTGAAAATACAGTGTATTCCAGTGGTTACTAACTAGTATCCCAATGGTTACCAAATGGCAACCATTGGTTGCCGGCACCGTCTTCAGTTGGTAAACATGCCGAATATCGAATAATGGCCAATGACCATAATGGATACCAAATAATGGCCAATAAATATTTGTTATTCCAAACATAATATGGTGAAATGTTCGTAGTATTTTTTGTAAATATTTTATTTTAGGTAAAAATTAACTAAAGTCTTAAATTTGTGCGCAAGTCATGTATGCTATTTTTTATACTCAAATTTTTTTATTCCACAAAATGTGGAAGGTTCTTATACTACATACCTAGTGCATGTTCCTCCGAGATATATCAAGTATCTCTCCAATACATTTTTCGTGTCCCACTAGGACATATTGCATGTCCCTTCAGGACATGTTACCTCCTCTATCAAGACATTTTTTCCGTCCCATCGAGACATTTTTTCTCATCTTTTTCTATCTCTCTCCTTGCCACTACCGACTCATCTCCAACATCGAAGAGGTCATTGACAGCCAAAAAACAAAAAAAACTAAGAAAAAATCTAACTAACAACAACAATAAATGAATCCAGATTTGTTGCCTGTTGAGGGGAGATCGTCAGAACTTGCGTGTGCAGGTGATGACAACGATGATGAGGCTAGATCTTGTCTTGTGGGAAACGTCGTTGATACTATACGAAACATCGTTGATCAAATTGAAAGAAAGCTAGATCAAAGCTTTTTTGGAAAGGAGACAACAAATCTCATCGTGGAGATCTCCTCGTCCTTGTGCCTGCAATGCTTATTGTTAAAGGAGGAAAAGCAGCGTCAATGAAGTTGCTTTGGCGCACGTAGCTTTATGCAATCTCTAACATAAGATCGAAGTTTGAGGCTATAGAGTATATTCATAGTTCATGGATTTTCAAGAGAGAGAAAGTTCAAGAATATCGGAAAAGGAAAAATTTGAGTAAATTGCCACGTTAGTCTCAAACCTTTTCATAAAAGTATGATTTTAGTCCCCAACCTTTTTTTATTTAACAATACCTAACATTTCATTTAAGTTGTTGAGGGACCATTTTCACGAAAGCCAACGTCAACCTCATGGATCCTCTCATCAAATTCGACAGGCTCGAGCTTCTCCCCGATGCTGGTGAGGATATGGTGGAGCTCGGTGATAGAGATAAATCCAGAGGCGCCCTTGCCAAGGACCTTGAAGACGTTGTGAAGCTGGTGATCAAATGACACCAGCTTTATGTGTTTGGCCATCAGCTCAAGAAACCATTGGAAATCAAACGGTGCCAAGAGGTTCTCCTCAGCGATGATGGATTTGAGCTACGCTTAGGTAAGATTACCACCAAGGGACCTCATTAGGATCTTGAGCTCCGACGGCGCAATTTTTTTCTAGACGTGAAAGATTGCATCTAACTCACTTCCAAGCTGCCACCTCGACACTGTCAAGCCCCCTCCTCGTCAACAAAGGACTATTTTTTTTTACATTTTAATTTTAATTTTTTAAAGAATTATGTTCTCATTTTAATTTTTTTAAAACATATGAGATATTTTACTAAAATACCTTCACTAAAATGATCATATAACGCTTACATGATGCAAACATTTAAGTCTTTCAATTATTAAAATAAAAAGTTGAGGTCAATTCAATAATAAAAAATTTAAAGACCAAATACTTATTTTTATAAATGGTTAAGGATGATCGAAGTAATTTACCTAAAAAATTATGTAATCATAAGCCGTGCCGTTACTTTTTTATTTTTTTTGCACTTAAAAAATAATGTTTCAAAAGCGTGGGTAATTTGTCAATTTGTGGCATACAATGATGAGCCTAAAGCCTAAGCTTAAGCCTAGCCCTACTGGATGTGCCCAAAATCCAATTCCGAATCCATTAACCGGGAACTTTTGGGCCTTAGCTCAGTGTCAGTCAACTCAAGGACCAGTTTTGATTCAATTCATATCCTAGCTGTTAAACCGTCTAAACACAAGTTTCAACGGCCTAGATTACACCACGAAGAAAAGTGAAAAAAGAAAAACCAAAAACCAAAAAACAAAAAAGAAAAAGCAGAAGAAAAGAAAAAGAGAAACATCTGTTCCTCTGTCTATCCCTTTCTGGGAATCAACCATGGCGGTCCTTTCCATTCCGACGCCGATCTTGGCGGCGATTCTGATGACGACGACAGTGCTAGGGCTTGCACGAGCGGGCAACACAAACCACGTTTATTCGCCGTGCTCGGACACGAAGGTGGAGACCTCCGACGGTTTCACGTTCGGCATCGCGTTCTCGTCGAGGAACTCGTTCTTCAATGGCAACAACAGTCAGCTGTCTCCCTGCGACAGCAGGCTCGGCCTCGTCAACTCCAATGCGCAGATCGCCGTCTTCAGGCCCAAGGTCGACGAGATCTCACTCCTCACCATCAACACCTCCTCCTTCTTTCCGGTCAGTTCTCTCTCTCTCTCGTCGTTATGTTAGAATCTGGTTGTGAATTCATTGTTCTTGTGTTCCAAATTCTGATTTTTGGTAGTGATTTGGCTAATTTCTGACTCTGAATTTATTAGTTCGTTCTAGGGATTTGTATGAAGACTGTAGAAATGATCTTGTTTGGCGTGAGTTTGAGGTTTTCACTTTTCGGTTGTTCATATTGTTTCGACAATTATTCTAATTTTGAATCAGCCGGTGGTTAAAGACTATTCTGATTGATACTTTGGGCGGTAATGGACTAAAAATTGTTTACCATGGAGGGCTTAATTGCACCGATTAAAGAAGAATTATCAAAATTAGAATTTTGCTATTAGACAAAGCCTTTGACTTGGTTTGAATATTATGCTAAGCATTAGAGTTTTGGTTGCTGGAAGTTGGATGTTAGCCAATACAGGGTGAGTCTGACTAATCTAATAAGAAATGGGGTAGTTAGCTGATACAGAAGATAATGGAGTTCATTTCTAAACTCAATTTTCAAATTGCTTTTAGTTAAATGTGCCATATCTCATTTTCCTTAGAGTTCAGTATATTCTGTTCTTTTAGCAATCTTTCCTCACCATCGTGAATTAGACTAGTGAAGTGAAGCTACAAAAATGGTGGGTCATTCCATTTATTGGATTGACGTGAAATTGACAAATTTGGTTCTAACTTTTCTATCAAGCTTGATGCATATAACGAATGAAAAAAAATTCCCCGCTAGATTCCTGATTGTTTGCCTCTTTGTTTTGGATAAAGTTTCAAACTTGTTTTCTGCCTTAATAAATTTTTGCTTGATTTAATTATGGTTTTCTTCTTATGCTTTTTAAGTCTATTATCATCTTTTTATCATTGGTACTTTGGGGTTTGTACACTTGTAATTTCAGTTGTTATAATTTTCTTTATACCGGAGGGGTGCCTTTTTCAGGTTAAGAGAGAAGTTTGAGAAAAACACAGAGTTTGAGATGTGTGCGATTTTCTCTTGTAATCTTCTTTATCATCATAATAAAATACTGCAATGGCTGAAAGTAAACTTTGGAACTTCGTAACTCTAATTCTCATATTGAGGGTCAATTACTATACATCTTGTGTGTTTACTAGTTTGTTTTCTGTAGTTTATTGCTCGTGGTTGTAAACAATTATGATGTATAATTCGCAACACTTTTGTCCGTAACAGGACAATTATGGGGGATACATGGTTGCATTTGCAGGCCGAAAATATGCTGCAAGATCGCTCCCTGCTTTTGTAGCAAATGGCACCTACACTGTGACCAGCTTTACTCTTGTAAGCATTTTGAACTCCAATCCCTGATTGATACTGATCTCCGTTTTGCCTTCATTTAATTTAATGAAGATATTGTACTAAGACGCTATTATACTTGTAGGTGCTCGAGTTTCAGAAGGGAAGGCTTCAAAACTTGTATTGGAAAAGGGATGGTTGTGCCAAATGTCAAGGTAGCTCTAGCTTTGTGTGCCTCAACAAGCAGGACTGTGCTATCAGGACATCTAGCTGCAAAAACCGTGGAGGTGGAGGCTCTGTAGATTGCAGCCTTGGTATACAATTAGCATTCTCTGGCACGGACAAGCACCTTTCGGCTCTCAACTCATGGTATGAGGTCGAGAACCTTCGTCAGTACTCACTCTACGGTTTATACTCAAATCTCAAGGATTCTCTCACTGGTCAGTATAACAAGATATTTTAATTGCGCTGTAGCCTGTAGATGCATTTTTCTTTCCTTTTTGATCGCGTGGTGTAATTCTTTATTACATTTGGTCTTTTTTTCTTCCTTTGATTTAAATATATGTTGAGCTTTCTCTCTTTTTCACCACATTTTGGAGCCTTCCATGAAGCAAAACTTATGGTTTGTAAATTTACATGTGAAACATGTACTTGATTTTGGGTTTCATTGCGTTTATGTTCTTTCTTTGGTTGTGTCGTCGGACTGATATTGTCTTCTTAAGATGGTTTCCTTTAGATTTTATTCTAATTGATTAGTTGCTTATAGGTGTAGAACGCTTTTCAAGTGTTCAAGAATTCACTGACCTCGTAATGAATATGTGCTGGTAATCCACTGGTATATATTATATAAACGGTCTAAGCATCTGGCCCCTGGTAAAAATTAAAAAAAAAAAGAAAAAGAAAGCGATGCATTTGAAAACGCCAGATTGCATTATGAATCATCATCGATGAAAGCTCCAACCCCACTAAAGCATAACACGAACACTAGCTTTAAATATTAACTTTGGAACGCTAAACAATGTGATATATAATTTTCAAGCTCATGTGGCATTTGGGAATCTAGTCTTAACAAAGGCTTTGTTTGGTAACCTAATTGCAATTAATAATTTCTAACCGGTATAGTGTAAAGCTTTCATATATTACAGTATAAAACAAAAGTTTGTTATAGTGTAAAGCGCTCACAAAATGTAGTATTTTGGTTTCAATTTGTAGTTGTAACTATATTTTCAAACACTCAAAAAAAGGTTTGAATCGAAGTTAATCTAAACATTCAAATTTTATGAGAGAATCTTGTTGCAAAGTTTGTTTGGACCATAAAATTGTAGTTTAAATTAGGCTTTCAAATGTCACTTAAATCATAATGGCTTGTATAACCTAGGAGTAATTTCACACCGTCTAAAAAAAAAAGAAAAGAAAAAAAATCTCCATCTGAAGCTCCATGTTAACAAATTTTGACAGCAATGTTAAAAGCTTTTTCAAAGACTATTATAACTTATGAATCTAATAGCGTTTAAAGGTCATAATCTAACGATAAAAGGTCTTTCGGGATAAAACTCAAGGCCAAAATCGTGAGGGCTTAAAGTAGATAATATCATACCAAATAAAAATGCAAGTAAGTTAGGACCCAACTGAAAGTGTGTCCAACAAGGACGTTAGGCTTCAAAAGATGGGATCTCTTAAGGCAAAAGGGCTAAGAAAAGTTGAGCTATGGAGTTTTTTTCATCTCTTATAACTTGTAATTGATAGTTTCTAAGTGAAGATACCATCTCTCAATAATATGAGACCATTTGAGGTTCAGCCTAAGAACAAAATCATAAAGGTTTAAGCCCAAATCGGACAATAATATCATTTCAGCTTCGAGATGATCGTGACAAAAAAAGAGTGAAGTAGAGTAAGAGAGGGGAAAAAAAGAACTCTTCTGTCAATTCTGTTTTATTGGGTATAATGAGGCGTGGATAATAGGGGTGAACGGCGGGCGGTTTGATATTTTTTGGGCGGGTACGATGTGGTTTTTTTGGATGGCTGGTTGGCGATTAACCAACCCGTAAACCGCCCACCACATGGCGGGCGGTTTTGGTTTGGTTTTGGGTGGTTGCGGGCGGGTTGAGGCGGTTTAGACCTCTGCTATTGCCCAATGTAATTTTTTGGACCTTTTTTTTAGAAAGTGAAGAAAATTTGTAGAAAATATAAGATGATAATACATAAAGCATTCCCAACAAGTTTGATTGTTAAAGACAGTGACCATATTCAAAAGTACAAATTAAAAAACATAATCATTCACTGCAACAAGAAACATCAACTACATATAAAGTGATAAATAAAGTCAAGAGTCCATAAAAATTAAAGCCTATTCACTGGGTTCGAAAATAATAGAATGCTACAAATGAAATGACGAACAAAGTCAAGTGTTCTTTTTCTTTTAGGGCTTTCTCTACTAATTTACTTGATTTGAATTTTGATCACTTCACAAAATAATAAGAGAATTTCCAATTTCTAATATGTCAAGAGGTAGCCAAGCCCATGCTTGAAGTGTTGGATTGTTCAATCATCTCTAAAATAAGAATAAAATCAAATAAATGATAAGTTTTTTTAAAAAAAATATATAGGCGGGCGGGTGCGGGTTGAACCCGCCCTCAAAAACTTAAAACCAAACCCACCCACCGAATATATTGGTGGGTGGGTTCAACCCGCCCACCAATGGGTTGCTAACGTAAGCCCGCTTTTTTTGAGATGGGCAGGCGCGAACACGGGCTGTTGGCGGGTGCGGGGCGGTTTTTGTACAGCCCTAGTGGACAGGCAAATTGGATGAGAGTCCAGGTTCCTATGTATGTGTACGTACAGTACATACATACGCATGTATGTATGTATGTGTGTGTGTGTATGTATGGCAGGTATAAATTGGACTGGTTGGCCGCTGCCGCTGTCACTAAGTTACTCAAATTTTAAACACTAATTATAAAAATTTTCGATTTTCTCTTCTTTGCCCACACTCAAAATTAGTTATCACATGTTAGCCGCTCTAAAATGAAAATATTGTGTGCAATTTTTTTTTTTTCAAATAATTAACACTCGTCATCATCTATTGTAATATGTTTGATGATCCTATTTAAAAATATTGTATTAGATAGTTTTTGAAAAATATTAATAAACTATTTGCGTTGCTAATTCTAAATTTGGCCACCATTAATAGGGGTGATTCTATTTTGCGCCATATATACAATTAAATTGATACAAAACTCACTCCTTCTCACGAGCTTATTATAAGTAGTTGTAACTTTGGTACTTCCGTTAATAAAAACATAAATTCTTAATGATTTTAATTATGTATAGGTCACATGACTAGTTGACAAAGCGCAATATAGGAGGCTGATGACAAAGGAGGGTTGTGAGTAAAGGAAGAGGTGTTTAACTTTTTTAAATTAGTCTCTTTTGTATGAATTTACTATATTACTCTTAACAAAATAATCACATGAGTCAGCATAATTAAATTGTCAAAAAATTGACTCCTCAATGATAGAAGTATCAAAATTACGATTTATTGTTAGTTCATGGGGAGACCTGTCTTGTTTTGAATAAAAAAAGACAAAATGAGACAACTCTTAATTTAAAAGCCGATTTTCTTTTTCATGTTATTTATTTTTAAAATTAAAAATCAGTATACGCCCCACTGAGTTTGAAGGCTGGCTCTGCCATTGAATGGAATGATTGAAACACGGCCACGGCCAAGGCCAAGCTTTAATTTTCTTTAACGTTTGTGGTTACAATATTGTTCATTAATTAGCAAGGTTTCATGACTGATTATGATTGTGTTGTAAGCTGTCGTAACCGTCCTTTTGTCTTACAAATTTTTTTATTCTTTAGGGGGGGAAATATTGTCATTATGTAGATATTATAATCACTACGCTTTCCTTCCAAAAAAAAAAAAAAAAAAAAAGGTCTCTAATAACAGTTTTACATCATGTTTATTGATTTATATAATCGTAGCTTTGTTCACTTTGTAACCAATGGAATTGACCATTTACCTATGGGCTATATTATTACTTTTTTTAAGGAATGATTATTACTTATTAGTATTTTGTAACTTTGAATAATCTCAACAGCTAGGCCACATGAATTATCTCAATGGTAGTAATTAAATTAATTATTTTCCGTGAATTTCTTAAAAAATAAAGGTTTTTGCGTGGATATGTTTGACTATTTATACTTTCAATAAAGATGATGAACTTATTTGTTTGGGGGAATTCCTCCTATAAAAACGGTTATTGTATCATACACATTTTTTTTTAATAATAAAACGTGCTTTGTAGTTTAGTTTAAGCTATTAATCTTAATTTATAACATTCCAGCCACACATGATTAATTTAACAAACTAATTGAAGCAGGAAAACATTTATGAAATCAATACACAAAAATAACATCATCAATATAGGACTTGAAAAGGAACATTTTATAATGTTTATTTTCGTAATTACCATACATGCATGGATTGAACCACACGCTCACCATATGAAAGAAAAGGAAAACAGCTTATGAATATTGAAAAACTTTTTCTAGTTTGTTTCCTTTATAATTTTCTTTAATTTTGTTTCATTTAACTAAGATGAAATTTGAAAAATTAATATACATTATTGTTAGTCAGTTCTTTTTTTTTTTTGGGTAGAAATTATTTAGTCAGGTTTGGGTGGCTGGAAATCGCCATTATAATTAAGCTGTTGTGACCAGAATTATCGTGGTTGTATTTGTATATTACTATAACAAACAGTGGAGTAGTTCTATCTAAAAGGGGGGGAAAATGCACAGAAACAAGTAGTCTCCTCATCACATAATTATGTTTCCGTATTCAACTTTTTTATAACTTGTTACAAGTACCGACGTTTCTTAATGATTTTATAAATACAATTATAGTAAATTAAGCCACAAAACACCCTAAAAATATTAAGCCTAAAAAATTAGACGAAACCTTGACTCACTTTTTTTTAAACAATAGAGAGTTATTATTTCTCTGTAAAAAAAAAGTATTTGTCGAACATATAAAGTTATAAAATAACTAATTCACTTTTTAATCAATAAGCATGTTTGCCCATCTAGTATTTACATAATTGAAAAATTACAATAGTAACTACAAGCCCTAATTTTTTTTTAAGGGGAATAAGTTTACTAAGTTAACCAAAAAATATTCTCTGATTATGATGAATTAAATTACTATAAAAAATATAGTAGTATATATTACACAATTTTACACGAATCTGTAATTTATCATTAAACTAATAGCGTTCATCGATTATTAAAGTCAAAAATTAAAAAAAAAAAAACATAAAAGATTCATATTTTAGCCAGTGAGAATTTGTCAATCCCTAGTATTTAAAACTTCGACTCATTGTAGCAATAAACTACACAAAAATGTTATAAATGAATCATTGATTTGCTTTTAACCAATAAACAATTGTCGTCAATAATCAATATTTACATAACATTAACTTATTATAGTTACAAATAACACCAAACAAATCATTGATTCGTCTCTTAACCAATAAGCATTCACTGATCAACAGTATTTATACTATCTCTAAGTAATTCTGGTAGTAACAAATAATTCCTAAGTGAATCATTGATTTTCCTTTAGCCAATAAGCATTATTTCTCGATCATAAACATTTTACATAATTTTAAATAGTTATAGCAAATCATTGATTTGCTTTATAACCAATAAAAATTTGTTCATCATTATTTGTATAACTTTGGATAAAATTTGAAAGATTAGTTAGCATTATATATTATTCATTCAGGGTTGGCTGGAATTCACCATTAATAAGTAAGCTGTTGTACCAACATCGTGGTTGAATGAACATGTATATAAACACAAACAGAACAGTAGTTCTATAAATGAAAAATAAATAAAAGTGAAAACCGGCAGTCTCAATATCCATATTGTTTACTTTAGCCTATTCAACTTTTTCACTTGCTATAACTATTGACCGAATTTCTTATATATTATTATAGTAGTTAATTAAGCCATAAAACATTTGACGAATTAATTAATCAATAAAGAATCGTTAATTCTGTCGTAAAAGTATTTGTCTAATATATAAACATATAAAGTTAGATAAATAATTATTAACCTTTTTAACCAATAAGCATTCACCGCCATAAGTATTTACATAGCTTTTAATATTTATATTAGCAACACTAGGACCAAAAGAATCATTAGTTTATTACCTATTTAGTAATTTAACCATTGAATATTCTCCGATTACCGTGATTAATATGACTATAAACAAATATAGAAATATATCACACAACGTTACACAAATCTTTAATTCATCTTTAAACTAATAGCGTCTACCGATCATCAAGGTCAAAAATTAAAAAAAATAAATAAATATTTGTCCCTTAGCCAATAAGAATTTCTTGATCTTTAGTATTCTGAATTTGACTCATTGTAGGGAAATCATTGACAAGCCTTTTAACCAGTAAGCATTTATCGTCGATCATAAGTGTTTACGTAACTTTGAATTCCTATAACAGTTATGAATCTTTGAATTACTATAGTAGTTACGAATAACGTCAAATGAATCATTGATCTGCTTTTCAACCAATAAGCATATGATCATTGTTTTTTTTTTTTTTTATCTAATTTGAATAATTCTGGTAGTAGCTAATAACACCAAATGAATCTTATGTGATCTACCTTTCAATCAATAAGCATTTACGAACACCAAAATAACATAGACTATAAATAATTATAGTAGTTACCACACAAAATTACACAAATCGTTCATTCAATCTTAAATCAAATCTTTAAATTACTGAGTGTGAGCTGATTATTAGTAGTTATAATATTTATGTTCCACATATAATATTAAACTCAGTATCTATCCACCCCTTAATAAATAAGCGTTTTCCGATCACTAGTGCTTATATCATATTTACTCATACGTCAAATTTATTTTTGTATTAATTAATTGGTCCTCATGCTTAACAAAAATAGATTCGACATTTTTTAATTTAAATTCTGCAATATTTAATAAAAAAATTTCAGCAATATTCCAAACCTTATAATCAACATTTAAAGAAGGAAAAACAACAATTCATTGATACAATCAGTACAAAAATTCTAACATCAATATCTCTTGAGGAGAGATGCTTGTTTTTACCCATACATATACTGAACAAAACTAAAAACAACATGAAAAAGGAAAGAAATAAAACTAAAAAAAAAAGACAACGTTTCACTGAGGAATTCCCAACAGAAAACTTTCAATAGAGATCGACATTGTCTTTTTTCCATACATGCAATGAAACAAAACAAGTAAACATGCTGAAATAAAAAGAAACAAAAGCCTAGCAGATTAATTTTATTTAGTATTTCAGTTTAATGATGTTTTAAATTGCATTTAGTAAAGTTTGGAGTAATTTTGGTTTAATAAAGTGTTTAATTGCTTTAGGAGGTATTTTGATTATGATTTTAAAAAGCACAAGGGTGTTTTAGAAATTTGCTTAAGAAAAAAGACAAAAAAGCTATTTAGACAAAACACAAGGAAGATATTAATTGTCATTACGTACGTACCATAAATAACTCATGCTAGTTTTATATCACGTTTATTAATTTTTTTTTTGGAATCATATCATGTTTATTAAATTTTTTTGGTGGACTTTCTTAGCTTTTTTTTTTTTTTCACTTTGCAACCAACAACAATTACCTATGATTGATATTTTCTTTTGAAGGGAATGATTATTACTCATTAGTACTTATGTAACTCTAAATAATCACAATAGTTAGGCCGCATGCTATGAATAATCTCAATAGTAGTAATTAATTATTTGCTTCGGATTTTTTAAGAAAAAAAAGTTCTGTAACAGTTTGGTTTCAGCAATTAATATTTTAATTATTTTGTAACAGTCAAGCCACACACATGATTAATTAACTAAAAAAACTAATTATGGAAGCAAGACAAGAATTCAAACTGAAATCTCTACACAAAATAACATCACCAATATCGGACGTGGGAAAGGAATATTACTTCATAATTCATATATATTTTTGTAATTTCCCTACAATATGGCATGGATTGAACCGCACGCGCGCTCACCCGGAAATGGAAAACAACATGCGAATAACGGGCATACTTTTTCTAGTTTATTTTCTTTATCTTCTATATTCTGTTTTTTTTTTTTTTCGAAATGAAATTTGAAAAATTAATATAATACTATTATTTAGTCAGAGTTCAGTGGCTTGATTTCGCCGTTAATAATTAATCTGTTGTGACCAGCACTATAGTGGTTGTTGTTCCATCAAAAAGGGGTACGAAGTGCACTTCTCATCCATTATTTATTTTTCCCAATTCAAACTTTTTATTATGACATATTATAAGTATCGATGGATCTTAATGATTTTATATGTATAATTATAGTAGTTAATTAATCCACAAAACACCCTCAAAAAAATTAAGCCACAAAAAATTAGATGAAACCTTGATTCACTTTAATTAATCAATAGACATTTATTAATTCTCCGTAAAACAAAAGTATTGTCGAATGTATAAATTAATACAAATAATTAATTCACTTTTTAAACCAATAAACACTTAACAAACTAGTTTTTAATTGAATAATTACAACAGTAAGTAGGGTTGTATAAAAAAACCACCAAGCCACTGGACTGGATTAGTCTAAAAATGACTAGACCCGTTTGTTTGTGTATGATTAGGTCATGTTCAAATTATAAAGTAAAGGCCCAATTAGAGAAGCCCGTGATTTGTTTCGAGCGGATCGACCTCATCAAGAGCACTCGATTGAGCCCTGCAGTCGCTCTGATTTGGTCTAATGAAAGATTGTTTGACTGAAGTATTTGATGTGTTAGACTGGAGTGCGTGGCTTGGTTTGTTTGGCATAAGCTTATTAAAAGTTAACTGCTGAGAGTGCTAACTTTGTGTCTGATGGGATTGATATGATAGAGCTGATCTCGATAACTTCATTAAATCATGAAGCAAGGCGTTAGAACGTGCCTTAAAACTCACGCCTAATAAGGAGTTGACACGCGTTCCATTACTCCAAGCAATACTGAAACCCACTCTCTTCACTACCAGTTGAGGCCCACGATCTTACGAAGACCTTTACAAAGAAAGGTTGAAGGCGTCGCTCAAAGGCATCTGAATTCCCTCATCAGGACTCAAGACTTTGCAAGAATTACCCTAGAAATAGAATTTCATTTCTTGCAAATACTTTCATTTCTCAATCAAAATACTTATACTTGTACCAAATTCACCAAATAGTAAAGAAGAATAGTGGATGTAGATCTAGTTACATACTAAACTTGTAACGCCCCAAAATTTATTTAATGTTATTGTAATATAAATGATGAATTAGTGTATCATAATTAATGTTTTAATATTAATTTGATTACTTGGTTGAATTTTGAATTTTTGGTTGTTTTGTTAATTTGGTAAATTCAAATGATTTCTTATTATTTTAAAATGATGTTTTGGGTTTTAAAACACAACAATTTGTAAAATGTTAAAAATATTTCGTTTTACAAAACCGTGGGCGGCATATGGTTTTTGCATAGTAAAACCGCCCACCTTTCTCTCTATTTATTCTCTCTCTTCCTCCTTTCTCCTCACTCTCTCAGATCTCTCTCTCTCTTCTCTGCCGTGAGTCCCTCTCTTCCTCTTCCACTTGGTTTCTCTTATTCTCTCTCAAATTTTTGAATCAAATTTGAATTCAAGCTTCGGGTTAGCAAGGAGGAAGCTCGGGAACGTGATTTGGCAACCGAGAACGCGGATTGAAGCTTCGATTCGAGGTTAGTTTTGAAATTTCTAAACTTTTTTCAAAATATTCAATTTTGTGCATTTTTGAAATCTAGGTTTGCTTGAGCTTAGAAAACCTTGGATTTGAGTTAAATGAACTTAGAAAAACTAGAATCTAAGCTTAGATTGAAGAAAAACAGATTGGATTCAAGATTTTTCATTTTTCTCCCCATTTTCTCATTTTTGGATTTTTGAGATTTTTGAGTTTAAATCTTGTTTAAATGAGTTCAAATGTGTTCTAGTATGTTTTTCTATCAATTATGATTGTTTTCCATGCCTGAGATTTGAGAAAAATAGGATAAAATCAAAATTTGGATTTTGGGGATCAAAAAACCCGTGACTGGAATTTTTGGGTTTTTCCAGTTCGGCACGCCAGATTAAGGATCGGTAGGCCGGTGTTCTTCTGTCCGGCAGGCCGAACCTGGGGAATGACTGGCCGACCGAACTTGGTTTTCGGCCGAAGCAGGGAGTCCGGCAGGCCGGCCGAGCATGAAAAATTTTGTAATTTTTCACATGTTTTCACTGTTTTGAACCCCGATTTAAATTCCAACCTTATAGAATGATTTTAAAGGTATAAATGACACACTAGGACATCATGAGATGGTTTAGTAACATAGAATGTCTCGAACTAGATATTGATCGACTTAGTTTGTATTTAGGATCATTCGTGGTTCCACGGAGCTAACGTATAGCGGACCGGAATTACGGTATGGGGCACCAGCATGAGTATTGAGGTAAGACTTCTACCCCATTTCCTTGGTAGCCTAGTTTCAAAATGATTTGGCTTTGAAAATGATATCTATTAAAATGTTTTCAACGATTGTTTGAAAATGAATTTATCGGTTATATTCTAATATACCGTGAACTGAAATGAACTTCATAATGAATGTATATGACAACACTCGGTAATTGGGTTTTGAATGATGATGATAATAAACATATAGGCATGATGCCATATCAGAGATCGGGTCGTGTAGTGATCGACCTTGGGGGCAGGTCTCGAAACCCAGCTGGGCTACTACGGTAGTGATATTATTATGGTTTGCCTAGGAAAAGAAAATGATATTTCTGGTTGTTCGAGTAAACTGTTCAGGGTAAGAACGGTTTTATTTAACTTTATTTATTTATTTATTTATTCAAGGTTTCTTTTAAATAATTCCTAAATAATGAAATGTTTCTTTAAATTAAATTATTTTATAAAACATAGTCCTACTGAGCCTTTCGCTCACGTTTTATTTGTTTTAAATTTCCCCCCTTCTAGGTGGTTTTTCATTTAGGTTTGGAGATGATTCAACGGACTGGATCCAGGAGCAATAAAGAGACTAGTAGATTAATTTGTATTATTTAAATCAAGGCATGTAAGATTTTAACTTTATTTGTACTTGGACTGTGATTGTATTTATGATATTATCAGTACCATGTGTGTGCATAAGTTGTGGGTCTGTGGGACCCATACTCGCTATGTTTATTCTTTAATATTAATTATTCATGCAATGGCTTTCTTTAAATTTTCACATTTTATATTTAACTCAAACCCTTAAACTCTTGATTTCAATTAAAGACTCCTTAAATTAATTTAAATAATCCACCACGTCACCTCCTGTACTTCGAGGCGTGACAAAATGGTATCAGAGCTCAAGGTTATGAACCTTGAGAATTGTGCACACATAGGTTTGACAATGAAATACCTCTGACAGTCCAAATTTTGTTTTCAAAAGTGAGAGAATGGCACCTAGACGTCGTTCGACAGCTGACGCCGAGTTCGGAAATGATGAGGGAAAGATGAGGTTTATGTTTGTAGCTTTTCGGCAGAAGGCAGCCAGGGCTAGACCAGAAGATTCTGATGTTGGTCGTCGGCATGCGTACTTTAAGGAATTCTGGCGTGCGTCTATTCTGACTTTTGATGGTAATGGGGATCCGCAGTTGGCAGAGTATTCGCTGGATTCGGTCTTGAAGCATTTGGATACCCTTGGTGTGCCTGAGGAGTATCGTGTGGAGTTTGCTGCGTATAAGCTCGAGGGTGGTGCTAACACTTGGTGGAAACAAGCTAAGTGTTTGGAGCGTAGTGGTGATATTAGTTGGGACAGGTTTGAGGAGATGATTGCATTTTCCGCAGGGGTATAGAGACCAGAAAGCAGCTGAGTTCTACAAGTTGCAGCAGGGTGATCTGTCAGTTCGGGAATATGAGGCAAGGTTTAATGAGTTGGCTAGGTTTGCTCCATCAACGGTGGCATCGGAGCGTGAGAAGTGTATTAAGTTTTAGGAAGGGCTCAAGGCTCCTATTCGGCGATAGTTGGTTGCTCTGCGGCTTAGGAGTTTTGGAGAGCTTGTGTCGTTGGCGATATCTGTGGAGAATGATTATGTGCAATATTGTGAGGACCGAGCCAAGGCTTCAGGAGGACCACAGAGGAGCGGTAGGAAGAGCACCAATAGCCGTCCGACTCTGGGGAAGGGCAAGCAAGGTGGCACAAACAGTGGTAGCAGCAGTTCATCTGGCAGCCGGCGCAACAATCCCTACAGCTTCCATTATCATTTCTGTCAGCAGCCCGGACACATCAAGAGGAATTGCCCGATCAGGAGTGCCCGTCTTGGATCTCAAACCAAGGAGGATGCCAGTCGTCAGTCTCAGCCTCAGACCCTACCTCCGCCTCAACAGTACCCGTAGTTGCAGTATCTCCAGTTCTCTCATCAGCAGTTTTCATATCCGACACGGGGGCAGCAGCCGCAGCATTTCCAGCTCAGCGTCCCTCAATATTGAGCACCGAGTACAGGTAGTGTGCAGTCGTCTCCATCCCAACAGCATCGACAGAATAATCCAGGACCCAGCAATGTTGGTTGAGGGAAAGGAAAGGCTTCAGTGCAGGTTCATGCAATGGCATCTGGAGGTTCAGATTCTCATGTTGGTAACGCGGTTATCGATGGTACGATCTTAGTTTTTAGATCTTTAGCTCGCGTTTTATTTGATACCGGTGCCTCTCATTCTCTTATTTCGAGTTCTTTTGTATATGCCTTGGGATTAGAGATAGAAGAGTTTAATGAACCCCTATTCATAACTTCTCCCTTGGGGCGGGTGTGTGTAAATTGTATGTGTAAATCTTGTAAAATAAAGATTGGGGATGAGATTTTGAAAAGTGATTTGATTATACTCCCCATGAGCTCCTATGATGTAATTCTAGGGATGGACTGGTTGTCCAGGTATAATGCAGTTGTGGACTGCCAACTTAGAAAAGTGACCCTAGTGTCTGATAGGGGGACAATTATCACTTACCAGGGTGGTGGTGATTGGTTAATGAGTGAGCGTCTCATGAGGTCGTGTTTAGGAAGGCGAAGGAATCTAGGTTGTTGTGCTTTTCTTGCCAACCTAGATTACGAGCCCTAGGCTTTGAGAGGCAGTGTAGCGATTCCGGTGGTTAATGAGTTCGAGGATGTCTTCCCCGACGAGTTGCCAAGATTACCACCACATCGGGAGATTGAGTTTGGTATCGAGTTATTTCTGGGGACATCATCGATTTCTATGGCACCTTATCGGATGGCGCCAGCAGAAATGAAAGAATTGAGGAAACAACTTCATGAGCTTGCTAATAAAAGGTATATTTGGAATAGCACATATCCGTGGGGAGCACCGGTTTTGTTTGCTAAGAAGCATGATGGGACTCTCAAGTTATGTGTGGATTATCAGTAGCTGAATCGTGTTACGGTGAAGAACAAGTATCCCTTGCCTAGGATTGATGAGTTGTTTGATCAGTTGGGAGGTTCATGGTACTTCTCAAAGATTGATTTGCGATCAGGTTATCATCAACTCAGGATTAAGGAAGAGGATATTCCCAAAATAGCTTTAGGACTTGGTATGGGCACTTTGAGTTTTTGGTTATGTCGTTTGGGTTGACGAACGCTCCGACAGCTTTCATGGATTTGATGAATCGTATATTTAGGCCGTATCTAGATCAATTTGTGATCGTGTTCATCGATGATATTCTTGTGTATTCTAAGACTTGGGAGGAGCATGAGCAGCATCTCCGGATCGTACTTTAGACTCTGCGGGGGCACCAGCTGTATGCTAAGAGGAAAAAGTGTGAGTTTTGGTTGACTGAGGTCAAGTTTCTGGGTCATGTCATCTTGGAGCATGGTATTTCTATGGATCCATCCAAGATTGAAGCCATAGTGGAGAGGGAACGACCAAGGAATGTGGCAGAGATTCACAGCTTCTTAGGTCTTGCTGGTTATTACAGGAAATTTGTAAAGGATTTTTCGAAGATTGCAGCTCCGTTGACGAGATTGATCAAGAAAAATGTCAGGTTTGAGTGAAATGAAGATTGTGAGCTTGCTTTTCAGGAATTGAAGAACCGGTTGACTTCAGCTCCATGTTAGTTATTCCTAGCAGTGACGAGCCGTATGAGGTTTATGTAGATGCTTTAGGGCACGGACTTGGATGCGTGTTGATGCAGCATAGACGTGTGGTTGCGTACGGATCGAGACAGCTACGACCTCACGAGCGAAATTATCCTACTCATGATTTAGAGCTTGCGGCGGTGATTTACGCGCTGAAGATTTGGAGGTGTTACTTGTATGGAGCGTCGTTTCAGGTCTTCTCCGATCACAAGAGTTTGAGGTATTTATTCACTCAGAGGGATCTTAATTTGAGGCAGCGTAGATGGGTAGAGTATATGGAAGATTATGATTTTGCATTGCAGTATCATCCCAGGAAAGCTAATGTGGTTGCGAACGCACTTAGCAGGATTCTTCAGGGATTCTCGCTTGTTTGGCTTTTGAGAACTAGAGTAGGGATGCGATAGTGAGCGAGTATAGGCTACGGTATCATGAAGACTGTGATCGAGTTTCGGTATATCATGTGGAAGTGACCCCAGCTCTTGTTCGGATGGTGAAGCAAAGTCAGTGGCAGGATCGACATTTGCAGGGGATTTGATCGTAGATTCAGAACGGGGAGCAGTTTGAAGAATGGAGCGTGCATGCAGATGGATTGTTGTATTTCTGGGAGCGTCTTGCAGTTCCAGCTATTGCCGAGGTGACGAAAGCCTTTTTAAACGAAGCTCATAGGTCTTAGTTCGCTATTCATCCGGGGAGCAAAAAGATATATCATGATTTGAAGAGGCAATATTGGTGGAGAGGCATGAAGAAAGATGTTCGAGAGTACGTGGCCAAGTGTTCGACGTGTTTTCAGGTGAAAGCCAAGCATCAGAAGCCTGCAAGTCAACTTCAGCCGCTTCCTATTCCAGGGTGGAAATGGGAGCATGTGACGATGGATTTTCTCATAGGTTTGCCGAGGACGGAGCAGCGGCATGATGCAGTTTAGGTCGTGGTCGACAAGTTAACAAAATTGACGTATTTCATTCCGTTTAGGTCGACGTGTTGGAGGAAGATTCTCGGGGATTTGTATCTGCAGAACATTGTGAGGTTGCATGGAGTTCCTTTGTCCATCACCTCTGATCGAGATACCAGGTTTAATGCTAAGTACTGGAGGAGTTTTCAGGAAGCTTTAGGTACGGATTTGAACTTCAGTATGGCGTTTCATCCTCAAACTGATGGGCAGTCTGAGCGGGTTATTTAGATTCTCGAGGATATGTTGCGTGCCTGTGCGTTGGACTTCGGCGGGAATTGAAAGCAATGTTTGCATCTGACGGAGTTCGCATACAACAATAGCTATCAGGCGAGTATTGGTATGGCACCGTTTGAGGCGTTAAATGGGCGACCGTGTCGGTCACCTGTGTGTTGGGCCGAGCCGAAAGATAGGGTTATTCTTAAGCCGGATGAGATCCGTGATAGCAACAAGAAAGTCGCGGTGATTCGAGATCGATTGAGGGCAGCTCAGAGTCGACAAAAGAGTTACGCGGATAGGAGACGTAGACCCTTAGAGTTCACGGCTGGAGATTTCGTTCTCTTGAAGGTATCACCTCGTAAGGGAACTATGCAGTTTGGAGTGAGTGGAAAGCTCGCGCCGAGGTATATTGGGCCGTTCGAGATCACTCAGCGTGTTGGTGTGGTTGCTTATTAGCTTGATCTTTCGTCCGAACTTTCTCATGTTCACGATGTGTTTCATGTGTTGATGCTTAGGAAGTGTCCGCCTGAGCAGGGTAAGATAGTTTCATTTCGCGATGTGCAGGTTCAGGAAGATACGACGTACGAAGAAGTGCCGATTCAAATCATCGATCGGAAAGTAATTAGTTTGCGACGTTGTGAGATACCATTGGTAAAGGTCGTATGGCAGCATCACGGGGTTGATGAAGCCACGTGGGAACTAGAGTCGAGTATGCGGGGATTGTATCCGCATTTGTTTTGTTTCTGAAATGAGATGTTAATTTCGAGGGCGAAATTTCTTTTAGGGGTGGAGAGTTGTAACGCCCCGAAATTTATTTAATGTTATTGTAATATAAATGATGAATTAGTATGCCATAATTAATGTTTCAACACTAATTTGATTACTTGGTTGGATTTTGAATTTTTGGTTGTTTTGTTAATTTGGTAAATTCAAATGATTTGTTATTGTTTTAGAATGATGTTTTGGGTTTTAAAACACAACAGTTTGTAAAATGTTAAAAATATTCTGTTTTACAAAACCGTGAGCGGCACATGGTTTTCGCACAATAAAACCGCCCACCTTTCTCTCTATTTATTCTCTCTCTTCCTCCTCTCTCTTCACTCTCTCAGATCTCTCTCTCTCTCTTCTCTGCCGTGAGCCCCTCTCTTCCTCTTCCACTTGGTTTCTCTTATTCTCTCTCAAATTTTTGAATCAAATTCGAATCCAAGCTTCGGGTTAGCAAGGAGGAAGCTTGGGAACGTGATTTGGCAACCGAGAACGCGGATTGAAGCTTCGATTCGAGGTTAGTTTTGAAATTTCTAAACTTTTTTCAAAATTTTTAATTTTGTGCATTTTTGAAATCTAGGTTTGCATGAGCTTATAAAACCTTGGATTTGAGTTAAACGAACTTAAAACAACTAGAATCTAAGCTTAGATTGAAGAAAAACGGATTGGATTCAAGATTTTTCATTTTTCTCCCCATTTTTTCATTTTCGGATTTTTGAGATTTTTGAGTTTAAATCTTGTTTAAATGAGTTTAAATGTGTTCTAGTATGTTTTTCTATCAACTATGATTGTTTTCCATGCCTGGGATTTGAGAAAAACAGGATAAAATCAAAATTTAGATTTTGGGGATCGAAAAACCCGTGACTGGATTAAGGATCGGCTGGCCTGTGTTCTTCTGTCCAGCAGGCCGAACCTGGGGAATGATTAGCCGACCGGACTTGGTTTCTGGCAGGCCGAACTGTGCAGTTCGGCCAGCCGAAGCAAGGAGTCCGGCAGGCCGGCCGAGCATGAAAAATTTTGTGATTTTTCACCCGTTTTTACTGTTTTGAACCTTGATTTAAATTCCAACCTTATATAATGATTTTAAAGATATAAATAGCACACTAGGACATCATGGGATGGTTTAGTAACATAGAATGTCTCGAACTAGATATTGATCGACTTAGTTTGTATCTAGGATCGTTCGTGGTTCCGCGGAGCTAACGTATAGCGGACCGGGATTACAGTGTGGGGCACTGGCACGAGTATTGAGGTAGGACTTCTACCCCATTTCCTTGGTAGCCTAGTTTCAAAATGATTTAGCTTTGAAAAGGATATCTATTAAAATGTTTTCAACGGTTGTTTGAAAATGAATTTATCGGTTATATTCTAATATACCGTGAACTGAAATGAACTTCATAATGAATGTAAATGACAACACTCGGTAATTGGGTTTTGAATGATGATGATAATAAACATATAAGTATGATGCCATATCAGAGATCGGGTCGTATAGCGATCGACCTTGGGGGCAGGTCCTGAAACCCAGCTAGGCCACTACGGTGGTGATATTATTATGGTTTGCTAGGAAAAGAAAATGATATTTCTTGTTGTTCGAGTAAACTGTTCAGGGTAAGAACGGTTTTATTTAACTTTATTTATTTATGTATTTATTCAAGGTTTCTTTTAAATAATTCCTAAATAATGAAATGTTTCTTTAAATTAAATTATTTTATAAAACATAGTCCTACTGAGCCTTTCGTTCACGTTTTATTTGTTTTAAATTTCCCCCCTTCTAGGTGGTTTTCCATTTAGGTTTGGAGAGGATTCAACGGACAGGACCTAGGAGCAATAGAGGGACTAGTATATTAATTTGTATTATTTAAATCAAGGCATGTAAGATTTTAACTTTATTTGTACTTGGACTGTGATTATATTTATGATATTATCAGTACCATGTATGTGCACAAGTTGTGGGTCTGTGGGACCCATACTCGCTATGTTTATTCTTTAATATTAATTATTCATGCAATGGCTTTCTTTAAATTTTCACATTTTATATTTAACTTAAACCCTTAAACTCTTGATTTCAATTAAATACTCCTTAAATTAATTTAAATAATCCGTCACGTTACCTCCCGTACTTCGGGGCGTGACAAAACTACTATAAATTCGACGTGTAATATCTTTGTTTTTATAGCATTTATTTTCTTATTCATTTCTTTGATTTGATTTTGCTATAAACAATGCACAAATCATGTTTGTGAAGACCTAATAGCCATGATTTGATGGCCCGATCATTCTAAACTTTGCAAATTTATCATTTTTTAGTTTATTTTAGTTTAATTATATATCCAATGTCTGTATTGTAGAGACCGAACCATTTAAGGCCTATTACAAAAGGTCCTAAACCAGATGGGACCATTCAAACCAGTTTGGAAATTTAGAACCAGTGGTCAGAATTGGATCAAAATGTTTATAGATATAAATAAAAAATAAATATATATTCTACCTTGAATCTTTTCAGATCACAAAAAAATGACCCTCCTTTAATTAAAATTATATTTAGATCTTGAAATTTGGATATTTAGATTTTAAAATTTGGATGACTGCATTATTATATTTAGATTTCGGAGTTTGGATGAATGTATTATTTATATTTTGCTTTGGATTGTTTTATGTTGTGTTTTATTTTTGTTGCTTGTTATTTTTTTCTTTTAGAATGTTGCTTTTAGTTTCTTAGATATTTAGAGTTTTAAAAATATAAAGTCTAGTACAAAAGATCATAAAAATCTCTTAAAAAAGTCTAAAACTGCGGTTCAAACTGAAAAACAGTCCGGTCTACTCCCAATACCTTAAACGGTTCGATCCGGTCTCATATTTTCAAACCGCTAAAACAGTTTGGTCCCACAAACTTGGCGTGTACAGTTAGTAAGTACAAGCACCAACAATTATTAGTTTACCTAATTTAATTTAACCAAAATATATTCTCGAATTATCATGATTAACATAACTATAAAAAAAAAATATAGTAGAATATATCACACAGCATTACACGAAACTTTGATTCATCATTAAACTAATAGCTTTCGCTGATCATTAAAGTTAAAATTTAAAAAGAACTAATAAATATTCATCTATTAGCCAATAACAATTTTTCAATCACTAGAATCTAAAACTTTGACTCATTATAATCATAAAGTATACAAAATTCATATATGTGTCATTGATTTGCCTTTTTACCTTAACAAAAATTTATTGTAAAGCATTAATATTTACATAACCTCAACTTATTATAGTAGTAACAAATAATGCCAAACAGACTTTTGCCATTTAATCAATAAGCATTTGCCCGTCATCAAAATTTACGTAAACAAATTTATAGCAATGACAAACAATGTCAAACGAATAATTGATTTACTGTTTAACTAATAAGCATTAGCCGATCATTAATATTTACACACCTTTGAATAATTATAATAGAAACAAAAACACCAAATGAGTCATTAATTTGTGTTTTAACCAATAAGCATTCGCCCATGGTAAATATTTACATAACTTTGAATAGTTATGGCAAACTATTGCTTTGCTTTTTAACCGATAAAAATTTGTTCATCATTATTTGTATAACTTTGGATAAGTGTATAGTAGTAACTAATACTAACATCAACTAAGTTAAGCACGACAACATTTCATAATGAATTCACTACACAAAAATAACATATATTTCATGACGAAATATCAACATTATAATGTATATCTTTTGTTACCATACATGCGTGCATTGAACCATGTTGGCGTGCTCAACACATGAAAGAGGAGTACAAATATGTATGATATATAGGGAAAACTTTTTTCTGACATGAAATTTGAAAGATTATATATTATACATTTCTGTCCGTTTGGCTGGAATTGGCCATTAATATGCTGTTGTAACCAGCTTTATCGTGGTTGTATGTAGTACTATCAACACAAACTGTACATGAGTAGTTCTGTCTAAAAAGAAAAATAAAATAAAAGTACACATAAACAGGTAGTCTTCATGTTCATTCATTAACTTTAGTCTACATTTGCTTCATTAATTCTCTCTGAACAAAAACAGTTTTTGTCTAACGTATAAACATACAAAGTTAAACAAATAATTAATTCACCTTTTTACCAATAAGCACTCACTAATCACGAGTAGTTACATAGTTTTAAATTTTTATAATTGTAACTACTAGCTTTGAAGGAATCATTCATTTACCTAATCTAGTAATTTAAACAAAAGGTTTAATGACATTGACATGTGTTTTTGTAAAATAACAGAGATACCCTTTTACCAAAATTAATTATGTTAAAAGCCCTTAACTTTTTATAAGATATTATAAAAACACCCCCTCCATTAGTTGACTATGAAAGTTTACAACAAATTTTACTGTTTGGTTTTCTAAAAATGTCCCTTCATACGTCAAAATCTTTTTTGACAACATATGTTGTTGGAAAATGACGTTTTTATGTTTGTTTAGCATCAAAAAATGAGTTTATATTCTATACACTTGTAGCCATAAACTTTATTCTATTAAAAAAAAATTTATGGGCAGAAGGGCTAAGATTTGGTCTACTTAGATCAACGGTCCAAATTAAATGGAATATTTTTGTCAATTTATATTTAAAGTTAACGTTGTTAAGTTTAGGGTGTTGATGGAATTCTCTTTGGTCAAGCTGGTGTCTCTATTATTCCAATAAAAATACAAGAGTATCAATATAATTAGCTTTAGTCAATTTTTTTCCTGATTATTATAATTAACATGATTATAAACAAGTATAGCAGTATCACAATGTTGCATAAATCTTTAATTCATCTTTAAACTAATAGTTTTGGCCAATTTTTAATTATAAGGTCAAAAATTTAAAAAAATAGATGAACATTTGTTGTTTAGCCAATAATAATTTTTGATCTCTAGTATTTATGACTTTGACTGATTGTAGCAATAAAGTATAGAAAATGTCATATGAATTATAGATACGCCTTTTAACTATTAAAAATTCATGGTCGATCATTAGTATTTACATAACTTTGAATTATTATAGTATTGTTAAATAACACTAAACAAATCATTGATTCGCCTTTTAGTCAATAAGCATTCACCGATTATAAATATTTGCATGACTTTGAATAATCATAATAGTAACGAATACCACCAAACGAATCATTGATTTACTTCTTAACGAATAAACATGTGATCAGCGTTATTTATCTAATTTTGGATAGTTATTATAGTAGTAATTAATAATGCCAAATGAATCAATGATCTACCTTTTAACCAATAAGCATTTACCAACAACATGACTATAAATAATTATAGTAGTTACGCACACAAAATTGCACACATCCTTCATTCAATCTTTAAATAATTTTTCATTTAATTTTTAAACTAAATATATGCCGATAATTAATTTATTAAGGTTTACATGGTTATAATTGCTTATAATATATATGTGTTACATACATAATATCAAACTAATTATAGATTCACCACTTAATTAATAAGCATTCTCCAATCAGTTGTATTATGTACTCATGTGTCAAATTTATTTCGTATTAACAAACTGGTCCTCGCGCTTAAGAAGAACATATCCGGTAATTTTTTTAATTCCAATCCCGGGATTAGTTTAAAATTGCAGCATTATTTTAATATGCTTATAACAAAAAATAAAGAAGGAAATTTTTATTCATAAAATCAATACAGAAATTCCAAAATCTATATCTTTCCATGAGAGATGGTCTTTTTTTTTTTTTTTTAATACATGTACCGAACCAACCTACTAAAAACATGAAAAAGGAAAGAAATAAAAGCAAAGAAACAAGATAACATTTGATTGAGGAATTCCCTAACAGAAAACCACCAATCTGTCCTCTCTGAAAGAGGAATACATTGTCTTTTTTCCATACGTGGAGTGAAACAAAACAAGTAAAAATGCTGAAATAAAAGGAGATAAACGACCTACTTGCCTAGCTTGCCCTGTATAACGTTGAAGAGGACATTAATGTTTCTGAAGAAACTTTGATTGAAGAAAACTCGAGGAAAGTTTGGGAACTAGAAGAATCCGGACCAGTACTTGCTCAAATGACGGTACGACTGCTCAGACATAGCACCATTTCCACCATTGATAGTCCCGTTGCTATTGCTTCTGATCAAAATCTCAGAAGAAATCTGTTCTTTAATCTTAATTCCAAGATAACCATTGTTGCTTCCATTAATGCCATTATCACCTTGAAGATACCCTTGACCCTGCCCTAGAACTCATGGCGTTGATGATGGCAATGAATAGGGGTACGTCGCCCCACTCATTTTTAAAATTTAGAATTTTACCTATATTTTGCAATCATCTCTCATAGAATTTTTAAAATATATTTTGCGCCTACATAAAATAACTGAAATATATTGTACCTACTAAATAATTGAAATTTGTTGTCGTACTTCTATTTTACAAAAAAAATTATAATTATATCCTTATTTGATTATTGAAATGTACACACATATATATATTTATGCAATAAAATACTATTTCTAATTTCTACATAGTAACCCATTCACAAAAGTTCTAGCATTGCTCCATGGCCAGCATTAGTTTTAGCATTGATATAATTAAAGTACTTAATGACATTAACATTATTGCTATTATTCATGTTGTTGATATTATTCCCTTCCAGATAACCTCAAAAATGAAAATTTTCCGAATTGGAATTTGAAAGATTAATTAGTAAAATATATTATTCATTCAGGTTTAGGTGACTGGAAGTCGCCATTAATAAGGAAGTGGTTGAATGAATATGTTACTATGAACACAACAGAACAGTAGTTTTATCTGAAAGAAAAATTAAATAAAAGTCCACATAAATGTGCAGTCTCCACATCTATTTTTTTACTTTAGCCTACACATTCAACTTTTTCACTTGTTACAAGTATTGACTGATATTCTTATTAGTATTTAATTAAGCCACAAATATTAGAAGCATTACTTTATCAATGAACATTCGTTAAGTCTCTCTAAAAAAATTGTCAAATATATAAACATATAAAGTTAAATAAATTATTCTTTCTGTCTAAAATTTTTAACCAATAAATAAGCATTCACCAGGCACCAGTATTTACATGGTTTGTCATACTTAAAATACTAACACTAGCGCCAAAGGAATCATATTAGTTTGTCTAATTTAGTAATTTAACCATAAAATACTCTCTGATTACCATGATTAACATGACTACAAACAAGTATAGCAATATATCACACAACGTTGCACAAATCTTTAATCCATTTTTACCGTCTGCGGATTTAAGGTCAAAAATTAAAAGAATAGATAAATATTTGCCGTTTAGCCAATAAGAATTTGTTGATCTTTAATATTCTTAAGTTTAAATCATAGTAGCAATAAAGTACACAAAATGTCATATGAATCATTGATACACCTTTTGTAACGCCCCCTTACGGATGTCACAGATGTCGTTACATTCATACATTACATACTTATTTAAACTTTAAATGTAAACATAGTTAAGGAAAACGTAACCAGGATCCATACATACCATTTTTTTTAAAAAAAAAACATTCATTAATTTAATCCATAATTTAATTACACATTAAAATTGATCATAAACTTGCTTTAATAAAATAAATATACCAAATTGTAAAATCATAACTCATATCACATCACATCATTTAAAAACTATTTGCTCCTACAGTTCGGCAGGCCGAACTTGGGACTTCGGCAGGCCGAATATGGTTGGCAGGCCGGAAGTCGTCAACCAACAGGCAAGCAAAGGCTCTGCAAAACAAGGTTTTAAAAACTTTCAAAGTTCGACAGGTCGAAAATGAGATCGGTAGGCCGAACTTACTTTCATCGGCTTGCCGATCAATGATGTTCGATAGGCCGACAGAGCCAAAAACTTTTAAAAAACTAATTTTAAGACAAATTCAACTTTTCAAAATGCGGAAGATCAAATTCTTAAAATGATATCATAAAATGTTAAAACATAGTTCTTGCATTCTATAAAACACATCATAAAAATATGTTCAAATAATTTAACTATAATTTAAATTGTAAAAACTTACTTCATGGGCGTTCTTCCGATTACAATTCATCTTCCATATGCTCACACGCCTTCCCATGTCCTCCGCCTAATCCATGACTTTCTTACCCTTATTTGCAACATGACATAAACTAGAATAAGCTAAAGCTTAGTAAGTACATATAATTCTCATAATTTAAAAACATTTCATAAGCATCATCATCATCATCATATCATAACAGTGCATTAAGCACATTTTTATAGAAACATATCTTTCATTACTTGACCATATTCAAACTTATTCTATTTTATCTTAAGGGCCCAAGTGTTGCACCATAATCATCATTATAGGCGCACCGTTATGAGAGGAGAAGGGTAGTTAATCCTAAACCAAACATGACATCATAACATATCATATCATGATATTGGTGTGCAACACTTATTAGGTGATACATATATATATAAATTTTATGCTTTGAAATTTTTCATGATCAAACATGCATAACTTTAAATCATGAAAATCTTTCATAAGAAACCCTTTAAGGAAATCATCATAAAATCATCATAAATATCATCGTGAACATAATATCAAACCTTATAAAACATATCATGTTGTAGGTGATAATGTACTTACCTTAAAAGCTAGCTTACTTAACCTTATATGAATTGGTGACGACGCCACGGTCTCGATGTGCTCGTTCTTTTGTGTGTTCATGCCATTTATTCATTTAAAGATACACAATAAAATTAATACTTATTATCGTAGAATAAAACATCCATTCATATAACATCACATATACATTCATCTCTTACAAACATAATTCATAACCATAATCATCAAAACATAAAATCATCATCACATACACTTCGCTGACCTACATGGATTCAAAACTTAACACTCACACATATTTTAGAAACCATACTTGACAGGGGTAAATTTAATACATAAACATGTTACTATGATTTTTCTTCAGTCATAAAAATTACATTAAGTATCTAAAAACAAACCATACATTTCAAACATGAAATATGCCAGCAATAGTAAGGCAGTGAACAACTTTATTCTCAGGTCCATTTAACATATTCTAACATCATAGAAAAATCTATAAAAATTAACATATACACTAGACATATAGAATCCTAACATATCCAAAAATTGGCTTCAAAAAAAATCGGAATAGGTCAAAACACATATTTGAAAATCAGTAATAAAACTATCTTAAGTTTAACAGGCAGTGAGTAATCTTTTGAATACATTTTCTAACAATTAAAACACATATATTTTAATTTTAAAATTCATACTAACATCTTATTATCATACATTTCAATATCATAAAATTATTTCATCATCAATAAAACCATTTAAACATATAAAACATCACATAAAACAAAAGTCCAATATTAACATTGTTAAAACAGTTTTTGACCTAGTCTCGATAGAAACTTCATAACACATAATTCACTCATCAAAACATTACCAAACTTTGCAGTCCATAACCTAACATATACATGAACATGCTTGCCAAATTTCGTAGCAACAAAGCACATTTACCCCTTGAACAAAAATCACATTTTCATGCATCATTACCAAACAGCAACATTTTACTGTGAGTGGTAGAGGGTAGAAAATTCATAACTTAATTTAGAAAAATTGAAATGACTTGAAACTTGGAGGAGGATTGCATAACACATACATGGATAACATATTAAAAATTCAGATTAAACAGAATTTTGTAGAGAAAGATATAGTAGTCGGATGTCAAAAAGGATTTCATTTCAAAAATTAAAACGAGAATGAACTCTTACCTCAAAATGATTCTTCTCAAATTCCTTTGAATTCAAACAAAGAAATTTCAATTTTTTTTTCAAATAATTAGCAGGGAAAAAAATTGAAAAGAAGGCAAGAAGAAAGCGTGAAGAAAAAGAGAGAAAGACAAAAGAAACATATCAGAAGATTAGAGAGAGAGAGAATTAACGTAATTGAAGATAACGTAAAAATGAATTTAATACTCTCTATTAAGTCAGGAATTTCCTGACTAACTTTGAGGCAATTCACGTGTAAATGGAGTGAAAATTGGGGAAAGTCAAATCATTTAGATAAACTTACCATACTTCAACATTTTAAAAGGGGAAACCATATCAATCAATACCAATCAATGCAAAGTCAAACGTTTCCATTCCTATAAAATTAATCCATAATTATACCAATTAATTACATTAAAATAACCAATCAACGTAATTATCTCAACCATAAATTTGGAGAGATTTTTTATGACTACTTGTCAGCTGTCATCGGCCTGTCGATTCATCTCATTGGCCTGCCGATTCCACAAAGTTCGGCCGGCCGATTCTTGGCAAACTTTTCTGCCTGCCGAACTTGAAAGTCTGGCCTACCAAACTGTCCTTAAAATATCCACACATTATAGCATTCAAGTCATCATTGCATCATAAATAAACATACATTGAAATTAACATGAACACTTGAGCACATCGATTCCATACGATCGTCACCTGTCATAACACTTAGAATAAATAGTTAGTAACATTAAGATCATAAATCATAGTATATAACATAAATTATTAATAAAATTTACTTAACATCGTTACTAACTTAACATGATCCGTTACATCAAAATTGGTGGGTGTTACACCTTTTAACCAATTATAAGCATTCAACGTCGATCACCAGTATTTACATAACTTTGAATTATTATAGCAGTAGCGAAAAATGCTAAACAAATCATTGATTCTCCTTTTAGTCAATTAGCATTTGCCAATTAAAAATATTTACATAACTTTGACTAATTATAGCAGTAACGAATAATACCAAACGAATCATTATTTCATTTTTAACCAACAAAATGAGATCATTATTTATCTAACTTTGGATAAATAACGTCAAATGAATCAATGATCCACCTTTCAGCCAATAAACATTTACCAACACTAAAATAACATGACTGTAAATAGTTCTAGTAGCTATGTCTACAAACTTACACAAATCTTTCATTCAATCTTTAAACTAAATCTTTCATTTAATTTTTAAACTAAGTGTGCTCCAATTAATTCAATATTTACATAGTCACTAGCACTGTATTATGTACTCATACGTCAAATTTATTTTCGTATTAATCAATTGGTCCTCGAGCTTAAGAAGAAAAGTTTCGGCAAATTTTTTTTTTTTCAATTCAAATTCTGTGATACTTAATTAAAAAAAAATTTCAGCAATATTCCAATGTTAATTATGATAAAAAACATTAAAGAGGGAAAAACAACATTTTTCGTTTATAAAATCAGTATATAAATTCCAACATCAATATCTTTCGAGAACAAAAGCTCGTTTTTACCCATATATGTATTGAACAAAACTACAAACAACATGAAAAAAGGAAAGAAATAAAACCAAGGAAAAAAACAAATGTTTGACTGAGGAATTCCCAATAGAATACCAGCAATCTGTCCTCTCCGAAAGAGGAAGACACTTTCATTTTCCCATACATGCAATGAAACAAAACAAGTAAACATGCTGAAATAAAAGGAAAATAAAACTACCAATTCTAGCCTAGCTTGCTGTGTATGACATTGAAGAGCAACACCATTTCAACCATTGGTCCCATTGCCATTGCTTCCAAGCAACATCTCAGAAGAAATCTGTTCTCCAATCTAACTTCAAGCGTAGCCATTGTTGCTTCCATTAATGCCATTCTAATCTTGAATATACCCTTGAGCCTGCCCCAAAACTCATGGCGCTGATAGAGGCAGCTAGTAACGGGTGAGAGCAGGTGGCCAAACTCATTTTTTAAAATTTAGATTTTTACTTATATTTTAACAATTAAAATTTGTTGTATAACTTCTATTATAATTATGTCCTCATTCAATTCAATCATTAAAATGTATAATTATATATTTTCGTGCAATAAAATACTATTTCTAAATTCTGCATACTGTCCTCTGAGAAAAAAATTGTGGCACTGCTCCATGGCCTGCATCAGTTCTAATTGATATAATTAAAGTAGTTAATGACATTAACATTACTGTTGTTGTTCATCTTGTTAATATTATTCCCTCCCAGATAACCTTGAAATGAAATTTTTGAAATGGAATTTGACAGATTAATTAATAAAATATATTATTCATTCAGGTCTAGGTGACTGGAATTCGCCATCAATAAGTTATAAGTTGTTTTGACCAACATAGTGGTTGAATGAATATGTTACTATAAACACAAACAGAATAGTAGTTTTATCTAAAAATAAATAAATAAATAAACGTCCACATAAATGGGCAGCCTCCACATCTATTGTTTACTTTGGCCTACAACTTTTTCACTTGTTATAACTATTGAATTTTTTTTATATCTAATTATAGTAGTTAATTAAGCAACAAAACATTAGACGAATTACTTAATCAATGAACATTCGTTAATTCTCTCTAAAAAAATAATTTGTCAAATATATAAACATATAAAGTTAAATAAATTATTTTTTCTCCCAAAAAAATTAAATATTTTTCATCTTTTAGGCCAATGTAAGCATTCATCTGTCACCAGTATTTACATAGTTTATAATATTTATAACAATAACACTATGGTCAATTAAAGGAATTATTAGTTTATCTAATTTAGTAATTTAACCATAAAATATGCTCCGACATCTACCATGATTAACATAACTATAAACAAATATAGAAATAAATCACACAACCATACACAAATCTTTGATTCATCTTTACCGTTGGCTGATCATTATGGTAAAAAAAATTTTTTAAAAAAAGAAAGAAATATTTGTCGATTAGTCAAAAAGAAATTTTTTATCCTTAGTATTTTTAATGTCCACTCATGGTGGCAATAAAGTACACCAAATGTCATATGAAACATTGATACGCCTTTTAACCAATAAACATTATCGTCGATCATCAATATTTATATAACTTTAAATCATTAAGGTCAAAATGAAAAAAAATAAAGGAATATTTGTCGTTTAGCCAATAAGAATTTTTTTATCCTTAGTATTTCTAATTTCGACCATGGTAGCAATAAAGTACACCAAACGTCATGTGAATCATTGATACACCTTTTAACCAATCAACGTTATCATCGATCATCAATATTTATATAACTTTGAATCATTAAGGTCAAAAATTTTAAAAAATAAAGGAATATTTTTCGTTTAGCCAATAAGAATTTTTTTATCCTTGGTATTTCTAATTTCGACTCACGGTAGCAATAAGTACACCAAACGTTATATGAATCATTGATACGCCTTTTAACCAATAAACGTTATCGTCGATCATCAATATTTATATAACTAACCAATAAACATTATCGTCGATCATCAATATTTATATACCTTTGACTCATTAAGGTCAAAAATTAAAAAAATAAAGGAATATTTGTCATTTAGCCAATAAGAATTTGTTTATCCTTAGTATTTCTAACTTTGACTCATGGTAGCAATAAAAACCACCACACGTCATATGAATCATTGATGTGCCTTTTAACCAATAAGCGTTATCGTCAATCATCAATATTTACATAACATTGAATTATTATAGCAGTAGTAAATAATGTCAAACAAATCAGTGATTTTCCTTTTAACCAATAAGCTTTAACCGATCATCAGTATTTATATAATTTAAATAATTATAACATTTATGAATAATGTCAGACGAATCATTGATTCTCCTTTTAGCCAATTAGCATTCGCCGATTAAAAATATATTCATAACTTTAAATAATTAAATAGTAATGAATAACGTCAGACCAATTATTGATTCATTTTTTAACCAATAAAATATGATGATTATTTTATCTAACTTTAGATAAACAATGCCAAATGAATGAATGATCTGCTTTTTAATCAACAAGCATTTACCGAAACCAAGATAATATGACTATAAATAATTATAGTGTTTACACCTATAAAATTACCTAAAATCATTCAATCTTTAAACTAAATGTTTCATTTAATCTTTAAACTAAGTGTGCACCAATTAATAAAACATTTACATATTCACTGGCGTTGTATTACGTACGCATACGCTAGATTTACTTTTGTATTAAGTGATTGGCCCTCGCGTTTAAGAAAATAGATTCGACATTTTTTCTTTTTGAATTCAAACTCTGTGATATTTAATGAAAAAATTTCAGCAATATTCTTACAATCAAAAATTAAAGAAGGGAAAACAACATTTGCATTGATAAAATCAGTACATAAATTCCATCAATATCTCTCGAGGAGAGATGCTTGTTTTTACACATACATGTACTGAACAAGACTACAAACAACATGAAAAAAGGAAAGAAATAAAACTAAGGAAACAGACAACGTCTGACTGAGGAATTCCTGACAGAAAACCACCAATCTGTCCTCTCCGAACGAGGAAGACATTGTCTTTTTTCCATACATGCAATGAAACAAAACAAGTAAACATGCTGAAATAAAGGAAAATAAAACGGCCAATTCTAGCCTAACTTGCTGTGTATGACATTGAAGAGCACCATTAATGTTTCTGAAGAAACTATGGTTGAAGACAACTCAAGGAAAGTTTGGGATCTAGAAGAATCCGGTCCAATTCTTGTCGGTCGACTGCTCAGGCGCAACACCATTTCCTACCACTGATAACCCCATTGCTATTGCTTCCAAGCAACATCTCAGCAGAAATCTGTTCTCCAATCCCACTTCCAGCATAGCCATTGTTGCTTCCAATAATGATGCCATTATCGCCTTGATAATTGTTCTCTTGAGTCTGCCCTAGAACTCCATGGCCTGCATCATTTCCAGCATTGATATAATGAATATTGTAGTTAAAAATAACATTGTTGTTGTTGTTGTTGTTGTTGTTGTTGATATTATTCCCTCCCAAATAACTCTGACCAGATTGCAGCCCAAATCCCAAATTCTCAATATTCCCACCAGATCCACTGTTATGCCCATTGTTAGGCCCCATCTCTTGATTCTCTCCATTGTTGGGAAGACCCCCAAAATTCACCTGTGGAGAAAGACCAAAACCACTCACATTATTCCCACCAACACTATTATTACCATTAACATAAGTGCTAGTCCCTCCCCCAAAAAACCCATATCCCAAATCGACTTCATTCCCAACATTAACACTCATATTGTTTATGATGTTAACCCCTTCACCAAACCCAGGACTATTGTTATTCCTATATGGCTGAAACCCTGCATTGTTATTAACCACATTCCCATCATTATTATTATTTCCAACCCCAAAAATGTCCCCAGTATAATGCTGAAGAGTACTAGTAGAACCGCCATAGCCACCGCCGCGAGCAGATGATGAAGAAGAAATCGAACCACCAAGGAAATTATGGCTATTCAGATCCAATGATTGCACCCCGAGGGGGTTAGCACGAAGCCACTCCCAAGGGAACTCCTGGTGGCCCGTGATTTCCTCTGTTGTGGGAGGAGGAAGACTGAAGGAAGCTTTATCGCCACCGCCGCTAGGCTGATCATAGTAGTGTTGAGGCTCCCGGTAAAACTCCAGTCTCTTATTGATCTCCTTCATCTTTTCCTCCAATAGCCAAACAACGCTGTTGAGCTCGCTCAAATGGAACTGGCTCAGTGGCTTTCCCTCCTCCATCTCGTACATGACGTAGGACGTCACCTTCTCCTTATTCTTCCGAAATAGCTTCTGGACCTGCTCCTTCATCTTCGTCGACCGCTCACGAAGGTAGCTTTCCTGGTTCAACATCTTCTTGCATCGCTCCATCTCCGGGATTGTCCGGAACCTCCTGATGAGGTGACGGGCCTCCTCCGTGGAGGGCCACACTGTTGGTATGTCCTCCCCAGGGCCAATGATCACGATGAAGGCACTGACGCCGCAGAGGGTCGTCAACTCCTGCACCTTCTTCACTAACCCATTTTTCCTCTTCTTGAAGCTTTGTTTCCTTGATGTCTCATTTTTTATCCACTCAAGTTTGATTTTCTTTCTCATTAGGACAAATTGCAAGGAAAACTTCACTGTGCACTCTAAAAGATTGAAGTGTGGCGGCTTTTTTTTTTTTTTTTTTTTTTTTTGTTTTTTTTTTTGAGACTGTGGTGTGGAGAGTCCAGTAATGAGATGTCTTTATATATAGAAAAAAAAGTTGGGTGAGAACGGTAGGGTTAGGACAAGAAGAAGTAAAATTAAAGAGAAGAGTTTTGACGGAGATTTTGTGAAAGTTTAAATTAAAGTTTTGTCTTGTAGGTGTTTTAAATATAACTAAGAAACTCATTTTCCTTTTGGATTCTCATTTTATGAATTTCGGTTAGGAAATTTAATTGTAGATAGGGAATTTATTAACATTTTCTCTTTTTGTACGTGTGGTATGCTATTTCCGAAAGGTGTGAAAAAGGAAATAAGCATTTCATTTTTTTTTTTGCATATTAATTTTTTTTTATAAAAGGGATAAGTCAAACATCAAAAGGTGTAAAACACATGGAATGAATAATCTGTTGCTTTGTAATAATCGGATTATCACAAATAATCTCGACGGCTCATATCCATTGTTGAACAATCTTATCATGTAACATATACATACATAGAGTGGTCGATACCATATGTAAGAGAAGATGAGACCGATTCAATTTAAAAAACAGTGAGAGAGGGAGAGAATGGAAGAGATAAGAATGTAATCAAAATCCAAATCTAGGAAGATTGTTCTTTAAAAGAATCTGTTTTGATAATAAAGAGACTTTATTTCGCTCAAGTTTTTGCATTCAAAGCAATGCTTTTGACTAGAGGTCAACAGGAACTAAAAGCAAACATTTATTTGACACATAACAAATTGTAATAAGTTTGCATATTAATTAGTAACTAATATTATGTCCCAAAAAAATCTATTATGTGTAATATTTAATAATCCTAGCTAATAGTAGAAAATTATCAACACTTGTTTCTCTTATTTCATCTTTTTTTTTTTTGAGTAAAACAACCGAATTTTATTAACCAACCAAATCGGCTATCTCAACAAAAGAAACAAAGGAAGGAACTTAGCCTGTTGTAACAATATCAAGACCAATCCTAAAAACAGAGTTAGCTAACATGTGGGTAACCATGTTCAGCAACCATGTTCCCCTGGCGAGAAACATGGTTGCAACACATTGCACCAGAACTAAGAGACATTTGATGTCTAATATCTGCTATAACTGGCCTCACTTCATCTCGTGCTACCGGAGAATTGATGGCGGCTACTACATTTACAACGTCAGATTCAATTATATGCATCTCAAACCCATACTGTGCTGCAAAGCATGCACTCGGCTATGTGCTGCAAAGCACGCACTCGGCTATGTGTGGATTAAAATATCCGTCTAACCTCTTGGCCAAACAAGCTAACACAACCCCCCATGTATCCTTTATAATAGCACTTGCACGTATCACCGGTGTTGGAATTAAAACAGAAACGCAGCGAAAGGAACGGATCATTGACAAACAAAAATTTTCTGAAAACTTTGTTCATCGGGAATAGATACATAATTTTAATTATAGAAAGCTTTAGGAATTTTTACTAACATTTTGAAGACTATCAGGGTATCTTAGCTTTCCTCTTTGACACCACGATCTTCCAAACCAGGCCTCCACACCAATGGAAAGACGAGTGGGCGTCAATCTGCAAGAATGAATTTTCCTCACACTTTTTTGAATCTGCTATGTACTCAACACATGAGATAGCAGACTTTTTTCTTTAGAGAAGAACTCTCAGTTTTTCTCTCTAAAAATTACGTGAATCAAAATCATTCTGAGATAACTGTTATCTCTCCTTTTTATATCTGAGTCATTAGTAATTTTACTTGCCCTTTTCTTTTTCTTTTTCTTCTTTCCCGAATCACTAAAACTGATTCGGTTCACACACACATACATATGTATATATATAAGTTACCGTGAAGAAAAAGGAAGCTTGCCCCCTTTTTTTTTTTTTAATTTGACCGAATCAATCAATTCGGTTATATATATATATATATATTAAAAAGTAAAGCGTGAAACTTTCGCGTCCTTTACTTTTTTATATATATTATATTAATATATATATTAATATATTATAAAATCTTATATATATATAAAAAGATTTGGTACAAAACCATATATATATATATATATATATATATCTAAATCTAAATTCAAAAATAAATCACATTTATTTAAGAATAGATTTTAAAATTAATGAATCAATTAATTAACTAATGCTCAGTTAAATGTGATAACATTTATCACATTTCATTATGTGTCACAGAGAACATTTTTCCGTGTCACATTAATAATTCAAATGTGAAATAATTAATTCAGAATTCAATAATTTCAAATTAAACATGTATAATTCATTCTATGCAAAAATCCAATATAGTGTTACAGAGGTGGTATTGGGGACCTATGGACCTATAACCCAAGCTCCAATAAATTTGACAATTAATTAAACTCTTTGATTAATGTGTCAAATTTATTAGTTTCAGTGTTACTCTACTAAAAACCTGAAACTGAACTCTTGAGATTATAGTGAAATTACTCAAAGAAAATTAACGAGTAGTCCATTGATATAATCATTACATATAAGTCAGTCCTCCATAAATAGTTCATAATAAGAGCTAGGTTCAATTTCCGTTCACCTCTCTTATTACATCTTTATCCTTGAGTTTCAATAATTCTCTAATGAATAATTAATTCATAATCTTATTATGAATGAGCGCTCTACTGTTCAAACCTTGAATTATCACTCAAGAGAACTATTTTTCTAACTTCCATAGGGAAGGAATGGATTCCATATCTATATAATATTATTCCTAGCCATTTATTACTTTATGTTTCCAAGATGCTAAGTTATAATATGTGCTTAGACAAATTTTACCATGCAAGTCAAAAAACATAATGTCATAAATAGGAGTCTAATAAATACTCAGGATTAAGACTGTCAAATATATGATCATCATAGTGATAAATTTGAATACTCTATTTGTAACGGATGATTATTAGAGATTCATAATTTATCTGGTCCAGTCCTATATAATCTCATTATATAAAGTACATTCAATCCAATGTCTCTACATTAATAGTCCGGATAATGACTATTTCATTTTAGATGAGATTGGACCGTACTTGTAATTTTTAATTAAAGATCCCAAACTTTAATTAATTATTACAGACTATTTAGATTATTATCTATAAATTTTATCCCTAAGCAAATAACACTTATATGCTAAATTTATAGTCACATAAATAATCATGGAATTTTCTTGATGTTTATAAATGCATTCATAATACATATAATCAACCAAAATAATAATAAATGTCATTTTATTTATTTATTAACAATATGTATAATGTCACAGCTTTTAGGGCATCAAACCCAACAACCGGCACCCCTCGTCTCGTAGAAGCATCAATGTTAATCTTAAGTCTACTAGCTAGAGGACACAACCATCTTCTTCCGCTACATGAGGAGCATGATGATTAGTGCCCTCCAACTTGTTGTATAGCTGAAAATCCCCTAGCATATGTTATTTTGTGACCCAAAACTCTTTGGCAATAAGGCAGCGCCGGAGCGCTTGAAAGCAGGGCCGCGGCGCTCTAATTCAGGAAAACCAGCGTTGCGGCACTCTGATGCGACCTGATCGTGTATTTTACGCTTTTACGCATTTTTGGGTTATTTTGGGTTAGGGTTTGAGTCCTCATACATATATATACATCATATTCTTCATAGTTTAGAGAGACATACATTAGAGAGTCACAAAGAGTCACAAAATTTTATAGAGATCATAGTGTTGAGAGTGATATAGAGAACTCAATCTTGTGAGCTTATGAGTGATTGAGTGAGTGAATTTTTGTATTTGAGCGCTCTAAACACCGTTGTAATTTCCTTTTTGTGATTAGTGGATTGTTTCTCCTCTGCCCGTGGTTTTTTCACCCTTCATTAGGATTTTTTCACGTAAATCTTGTGTGTAATTTTCTCTCTATTTCTTGTTGCTTATTGCTTTGATTTCTAACAAGTGGTATCAGAGCTTTGGCTTTGATTTGCAATGGCAACCATGAAATTTGATATTCCGCTGCTTGATCGCACAACGAGGTTTTCTCTATGGCAAGTGAAGATGCGGGCTGTTCTGGCGCAGATGGACCTTGATGATGCGCTATTGGGTTTCAATAAGATGCCCTCATCATGGTCGAAGGAGGAAAAGGGGCATAAGGACTGAAAGGCTCTGTCCCAAATACACCTTCATCTGTCAAATCAAATTTTGCAGGATGTACTAAAAGAGAAGACTGCTGCTGCTTGGTGGCTCAAGCTGGAGCAATTATGCTTGACCAAGAGTCTTACTAACAAACTTTATTTAAAGCAGCGTTTATACTCTCACCGAATGTCTGAAGGTACGTCTCTTGAGGACCACTTAACTGTGTTTAAGGAGATTGTGTTTGATTTGGAGGCTATGGAAGTTAAGTATGATGAAGAAGACCTTGGGTTAATTTTATTATGTTCACTGCCTTCATCATATGCCACATTTAGGGATACTATCTTGTATAGTGGGGACACTCTTACCCTAGATGAGGTTTATGAGGCTTTATTCTTTAAAGAAAAAAATGAAGCAGTTAGTGACTGGATCTGAAACACAAGGAGAGGGTCTAGTTGTTAGAGGTAGAACCTAAGAGAGAAGTTCTGAGACTGAGATTAGAGGTAGGTCTAAATCCAAAAATAAGGAGAAGTTCTGTAACTATTGCAAGAAGAAAGGGCACATTAAAACTGAGTATTATAAGCTGCAGAATAAGAACAAGAGGGCTAAAAATCAGAAGGGCAAGAAACCGGATACCAGTGAGGCTAGTGTCATTGAAGAAGGCTCTGGTGGTGAGCTTTTGGTAATTTTTGATGGTGATTCTAAACCCTGTGAGGATTGGGTTCTTGACTCTGCATGTACGTTTCATATGTGTCCCAACCGGGATTAGTTTTCAACATATGAAACGGTTCCTAAGGGCTCTGTTTTGATGGGAAACAACACCCCATGCAAGGTTGCTAGTATTGGTACTGTCAGAATTAAAATGCATGATAGCATAGTGAGGACACTAGGTGATGTGAGGCATGTCCCTGATCTTAAGAGGAATTTAATTTCTTTAGGTACTCTTGATGCTAAAGGGTACAAGTACACCGGTGAAGGTGGAGTTTTGAAAGTCAATAAAGGCGCTCTTGTAATGATGAAAGCATAAAAAAAGACTGCTAGTTTGTATGTTCTACAGGGTACTACAGTTGTTGGTGATGCAAAAGTTACTACTTCCACTATGTCTGATGATGATCTCACTAAGTTATGGCATATGCGACTGAGGCATATGAGTGAGCTTGGGATGACAGAGTTGTGTAAACGAGGGCTCCTTAATGGACAATGCACATGTAAGATGGAGTTCTGTGAGCACTGTGTTTTTGGAAAGCAGAAGAGAGTTCGATTTGGCAAAGGCATTTACAACACAAAAGATATTTTAGAGTATGTTCATTCTGATCTTTGGGGACCGTCTACTGTTCCTTCTTATGGTGGTGCTAGTTATATGCTTACCATTATTGACGACTATTCCAGAAAGTTATGGACATTCTTTTTGAAGCAAAAGAATGATGTCATTGCTACATTCAAAGATTGGAAGACCATAATAGAAAAGCAGACCAGTAAGCCAATTAAACGTCTTCGCACTGATAATGGCTTGGAGTTTTGTTCGAATGAATTTAATTCCTTCTGTAAATCAGAGGGAATTTTGAGGGACTTAATAGTCCGACGTACTCCGCAACAAAATGGTGTGGCCGAGAGAATGAATAAGACATTGATGGAGAAAGTACGCTGCATACTCTCTAATGTTGGGCTACCTAAGTCATTTTGTGCTAAAGCCGCTTCTACAGCTTGCTATTTGGTCAATCGTTCTCCTTCCATCGCTATTAACAAGAAGACACCACAAGAGATGTGGTCAGGAGAACCTACAGATTACTCAAATTTAAGAATTTTCGGTTGTCCTGCTTATGCTCATGTTGACAATGGAAAATTGGAGCCTAGATCCATGAAGTGTATATTTCTTGGTTACAAGCCTGGTGTTAAAGGCTATAAGTTATGGTGCCCAGAAACCAAGAAAGTTATTATCAGTAGAAATTTTGTGTTTGATGAGACTTCCATGTTACATGGGACATCTACTACAGGGTCTAGTGATGTTGATTAGGACAGATCTAGCAAACAGGTGGAGTTTCAAATAGAGACAAGTACATCATCTGATTCTACTTCCCAATCAAGTTTAGAGAGTCAAGGCGATGGTGCTTCCTCATCACCATCACCGCCGCCACCACAGTACTCTATTGCTAAGGATAGACCCAGGAGTGATGTTAGGCCTCCATAGAGATATGCTGAGGTCGACTTGGTGGCTTATGCTTTAGCAGTGGCAGAAGGTATTGAGTCTGGTGAAGAGCCTTCTACCTATTCAGAGCCTATTAATTTAGTTGACTCTGGCAAGTGGATGATTGCTATGCAGAAGGAGATGGAATCCCTACATAAGAATGGCACATGGGATTTGGTGAAGTTACCCAAAGGGAAGAAAGTTGTTCGCTGCAAATGGGTATTTAAAAGAAAAGAAGGCACACCGGGAGTTGAAGATGCTAGGTACATGGCTAGACTAGTTGCAAAAGGATACAGTCAGGTTCCAGGTGTTGATTTTACAGATGTTTTTTCTCCTGTGGTTAAGCATAGCTCAATTCGATCCTTGCTCGGTATTATGGCCACTCATGATCTTGAGCTTGAACAGTTAGATGTGAAGACTGTATTTTTGCATGGAGAGCTCGAGAAAGACATTTACATGCAGTAACCCGAGGGTTTCATTGTTACAGGTAAAGAAGACTATGTTTGCTCGTTGAAAAAGTTTCTTTACGGTGTGAAACAGTCTCCTAGGCAGTGGTATAAGAGATTTGACTCATTTATGATCGCTCATGAGTTTAAGAGGAGTAGCTATGATAGCTGTGTCTACTTCAAGAAGGGTGATGATGGGTCCTTTGTTTATTTGCTTTTATACGTTAATGATATGTTGATTGCTGCTAAGGATAAATGAGAGATTAAGAAGTTAAAGGCTCAACTCAGTAGAGAGTTTGAGATGAAGGACTTGGGAGCTGCCAAGAAGATTCTCAGCATGGAGACTTTGAGAAATAGAAAGGCAGGTAAGCTTTATCTGAGTCAGAAAAGGCTATATCGAAAAAGTTTTACATAGGTTCAACATGTGGAAAGCAAAACTAGTGAACACTCCGTTAGCAGCACATTTCAGACTTTTAGCTGCGTTAGCTCCACAGTCAGATGATGAGATTGAGTACATGTCACGTGTTTCATACTCTAGTGCAGTAGGTTCCCTCATGTATGCTATGGTATGTTCTCGCCCAAATTTATCATATGCAGTTAGTGCAGTTAGTAGATACATGGCAAATCCAGGTAAAGAGCACTGGAAAGTGGTGCAATGGATTCTCAGATACTTGCATGGTACTATTGACGTTTGTTTGCACTTTGGGGGGACTAGAGATGGTATTGTGGGATATGTTGATTCTGATTATGCTGAAGACATAGAGAAGAGGAGGTCACTTATTGGGTATGTGTTTACAGTTGGTGGTTGTGCTATCAGTTGGAAGGCTACCTTGCACGCTACTGTTGCTTTTTCTACTACTATGGCTGAATATATGGCTATTACAGAGGCTTTCAAAGAAGCTATTTGGTTGAAGGGCCTATTTGGAGAACTCAGTGAAGATTTGAAGACTTATGTGGTGATGTGTGATAGTCAGAGTGCTATTTTTCTCACTAAAAATCAAATGTTTCATGAAAGAACGAAGCACATTGACGTTCGTTATCACTTTGTTCGTGATATTGTTGCCTGTGGTGATATTGTTGTGATTAAAAGAAGTACACATGATAATCCTATCGATATGATGACTAAGTTGTTACCTACAACTAAGTTTGAGTATTGCTTGAACTTGGTTGGAGTTCATGCTCGTGCCGGTTAGTTGCCCGTTGGGGCTTTGTGAAAGAGGTGGAGAATTCGGTTAATCACATGTTGGAGTTCTTTATGGTGAATTTTGTGTCAAGATGGAGATTGTTATTTTGTGACCCAAAACCCTTTGGTAGTTAGACAGTGCCGCGGCGCTACAATCCAGCGCTACGGTGCTCTAATTCGGGAAAACCAGCGCTGCGGTGCTCCGATGCGACATGATCTTGTATTTTGCATTTTTACACGTTTTTGGGTTATTTTGGGCTAGGGTTTGAGTCCCCATATATATAAATACATCATATTCTCTATAGTTTAGAGAGACATATATTAGAGAGTCACAAAGAGTCACAAAATTTCATAGAGATCATAGTGTTGAGAGTGATACAGAGAACTTAATCTTGTGAGTTTGTGAGTGATTGAGTGAGTGAATTTCTGTATTTGAGTGCTCTAAATACCGTTGTAATTTCCTTTTTGTGATTAGTGGATTGATTCTCCTTTACCCGTGGTTTTTTTACCCTTCATTAGGGTTTTTCTACTTAAATTTTGTATGTAATTTTCTTTCTATTTTTGTTGCTTATTACTTTGATTTCTAACAGCATCCTCCCCACAATTGAAAGGACATCTTATGCCTCTTTCCACTAGTTTTGGAAAACTCTAAGATTGTGTGATGCCCATAAACTCTAGGAGATCTTAACAAACACTTCCAATTCCTCTTGGTCCCAAGTTTCGCGAGCCTCTTCACAGCATCATAAAGCATGCCAATTGTTTCCTCATCCTCATTACACCTTCGGCAAATCAAGTTACACCTCACACCCCTATTGACCAACCTTAAACCACACTAAAAAGCTCCAAGCAAAAATTTTAATTTTGCTCAGAATGTTCAAACCCTACATTTGAGACCACCAGCTAATGTCACTCTGTTGGAAAAATGATACGCAACATAATTTTAAAATTTGCAAATCAAAGTATTTTTTTCAAATAACTAGTTATACATGCTATGTATATAAATTAGTAAAAGATCTTATGTACCTCTTAAAATTGGAACTGTATTTTTGACAGAAAAAGCTTCCACAAAACTGCTATCGAGAATCGTGACTAGAAAAGCTTCAACTAACTAGTCTTCTTTGCTATTATCTTTTCCACGACCGGAGTGTCGGTGGGTACACGTCGTTCAATTCTTCTCTTGGCAACATCTCCTTCCAATTACACAAGAGAAAAACAAAAGCTAAGGTTCGGGATGTTAAACAATAGCCCTCTAGGAGTTTCAGAGTCTCTTTCACTAAAATACTCTCTATAAATTTCTCTGGTGATCTAAGATCTTTCTAAAGACTTAGTCAAGAACACAACTAGTAGAATGGGTCCAGTGATGGTAACCCAATTATTCAATAGTTGTACCATTATCCCATAGTTAAATGGGTAAGAACAAGCCACTATTATGTGATCAGGTTAGCACCAAGAATTTATTTGTCCCTTCTAGGATGTTTGGTGCAAAATAGCTACGTGGTTGAGGTTGAGTTTATACTCTTAATAAAGTTCGTCTCAAAGTATATTCGAAACTTTACTTAAATCAACAAAAGGAATGGTGCCATTTTTAACAAGATCATGATTTAGTTTTATAAATGTCCATGAGTCGAAGATTGTGCATTAAGCTAGAAATAGTGCAACATGATTGGAACATAATTTGAATTCTAGGATATATCATATTGATATATTTCTGGTATTTATTTAAGAGACAAAGTTTAATGCAAAACACACTATTGTCTTGTGAATACTTTGAAGTGTATTTATTAATTGAAGTTTAAAATCGAAAGATATCTTCTTGTGTGTATGAGTTTATCAATGTTTAATCTGGAGAAGTATTACAATCTAAGGGGGATTGTAAAAGAGATTATAATATGTCTCTTATATGTTATAAAATCATTAGACACGTTAAAAAAATATGTAAATACACCTTTTTATGTATATTTAGCATCAATGTGTAACACCACAATGCTAAGAAATACAATCAATGTTTTTTGGATAGAAAGGGTAGCACCTAGGCGCTAGACTGACACCGAGGCGCCCAATGGGTAGCACCGCGACACCCATTGGCTTACCACTTACTAAAATTATTCTAGGGAGCCTAGCGCTACGGATCCGAAAAGGCTGCACCGTGGCACTCTCCTAAGTTGATATGCGATAATATTTTGTGTCTTTTGAGTTGTTCCAAAACCAATGCATTCATTGGTTATATGCTCTCATACAAACCTAAACATCTATTAGTAATGGACACATCCATTGTAATGGATGTATTGATACATGAATAGACACCTTTACAAATGAAAAAAAAAAAAAAAAAAAAAAAAAAAAAAAAAAAAAAAAAACCTTTACATTTAAAGGGGTATTTTTGTGTAAAGATTGTATAGATTGATTCAATTATCCCTATTCTTGAAATAACACTCCTGTATTTCTATAAACTCTAGAATTATTACATAATTCATATCTTATTCTGGAACAAAATATTATTGCTAGATATTATGTTCAAGTATTTGTTATATCTTAGGGGTAATTTGCCATAAAACTTGTTAGCAAACTTTGAGAAGTGAGGGCAAATAAAATCTTTAAGGAAAGTGTTTGATACATGCCTCAAACACAATTTCTGTTCCAAAAATTCTTAGCTCCATTTTCTTCTTACTCACAAAATTCTTCAATAGTCTGCATATTAATGGCTAATTTTTTTGTCGAGCTCCTGTATGTTGATGGGGGAAAAATTGCCCTTTTTACATCAAGGAAGGGATGTGGATCATATGGATTTTTTTTTTAAAAAAATGTGGTATAGATCTAATCATGTCTTGGAGAAGTAGTAGACACAACTAATTAATTCCTAAGGGTAAATTAAAGGAATTCAAGGAGAGTTAGAGAAGAAAAATCCTTTTCATTTACATGGGGTTATAACTCTACTACTCACAAAACTGTAGGCTGTAATCTAATATGTAGTATACTTTTTAAACTGACTCTCATTGTTTTATTAGTAGTGGGGTGATAGCCCCAAGGGGTTATATAATATTGCTCATTGGAGAATTTAAAATAAAATTTTTAGTAAAATATATAGTTTATTAGAGAAATTCAAGTGTAATTTTCACAAAATAGTATAGATAAATAACTGAATTTTAAAAATGGTGTACCCTGTAATTTACACGAAAATATCAATGTTGTAAAGTTGATATAGATTTAAAGATACCACTTCTACAAAAATTCAAATCTAATTTACATATAAAAGTAACGACACCTAACAAAGGCTTAGTTTGCGATTAATGTGCTTCTAGGAGAAGTACCCAATTTTGCTTATAGCAAAAGTAAAAAGCAAAAACGAAATCCAAAAGCTATAATTTTTACCATCTTCAAATAGCTTAAAAAGTACATTGCCTTTTGTATAAAATGTATTTGTAAGCTTTTATCAAATATTAAAATTGCATTGTTTTTTTGTGCAAAGTGCTTTTAGGAGTTTTAAAAGAAATCCCAAACTAGGCCTAAGATGAAAAACAGAGTACTGTAAATTACATTCAGTATCACTATTAAAGTTTACTTATTTGTAACACTCTGCGTTGAAAACTAAGTGGTGAATGAATCTAACCCTCTAGAATAGGTATCCCTCTAATTTACCCCAAAAAATAAGAGGATATATTAGGGGAATGAATTTTGGATAGTTGATCAAAAACTGGATTCTAAACATGATATGCATTCTAGTTAATTTAGGCCAGAAAATTAGGTTACATATCGTTTTTTAGGAAAGTGTAATATTTTTTATCACTTTGTTACCTTTTTATAATACAAATTAATCTCATCAGTTATAAATCTCGAATATTCTTATTTTAATATTTATTAATTGATTTGTTGAAAAGAAAATTACTGACTTGGTGAACACTTAACCACGACGATCATTATTAGGTGGACGAGAGCTGGATTTGACGGCGCTTCTACATCTCTTGGTCCCAAATTTTGAAACAAACAATTAATAAATTAGAAAAATTCAGAACCAACTAATTCCAATTGAGATGTTCATAGAATGCATCGCTTTATATAGATATTTATGACCGAAATATATTGAGGTTTAGTAATATTTATTCATAAATATCAATCAATACAAAGAAATATCTAACACAAAATCCTATTTGCCAACGTAATAAGCAATCAACAAGTTTATCAACAAGGAAAAAAAAGACTCACTTTAACTATTGGGAAGCACTCGAGTGAAGTTTTTCATACTTTGAATGAAACAGTCTACTAAGTTGTAAATGGTATAAGGTTATTACCAAGACTTTGGCTAATCGGATTAAAAGGGTGTTACCGTTGATTATTTTGGAGGAGCAGAGTGCTTAGTGCTTTTGTTCTAGGAAGCCATTACGGATAATGTTTTGGTTGTTTTTGAGGTCCTTCATTCGATTCGCGGGGAGACAAGAGGGAGGAAAGGACTAATGGTTTTGAAACTTGATATAAGCAAAGCTTAGGATATAGTTGAGTGGGAATTCTTAGAGGCAATGATGAGGAAGTTAGGTTTTAGTAGAAGGTCGTTTCGGGTGGTATTGGATTGCATGTTGACAGTTCGTTTCTCGTTCATTATTAATGGAGGAATGTTGTTCTTTTAAGAGGCCTTTGTCAGGGGTGCATCTTTCACCATACCTGCATCTATTGTATGTAGAGGGGTCTTCTATGTTGTTACGTAGAGGGGGCAATTAAAGGAATTATTATAGCTCAGCGCCCTCCTGGTATTTCTCACCTTTTTTTCGTAGATGACTTTATTGTGTTTGGCAGGGCTTCTTTACAGGATTTTGAAGCTAATAGAGGGCTGCTGGACTCTTATAGCAGAGCTTCAGGATATGTTGTGAATTTCTCTAAGTCCTTTAATACTTTTAGTCCTACTATCAGTAATGAGATCAGAGAGAAGATTCAAAGGAGGCTTGGTTTCCGAGAGGATGGCCACAACAAGATAATGCCTATAAGAGAATATCATTAACTCTACAAAAGAGCTATGGATTCTATATGTATCAATAACGAGTCTACATCAATCACGAACCATGTTTCCAACATACTAGTACGCGTACCATCATCTAATTAAGGATGTCACCCTTTTAATACATCAAAAGACATAAGTCAAGAATACGGACCCATTAATTCATTTCAGAATTAAAATACAACACATATAATTGTCTAAAGTGAATTGATTTAAAATCATGCAATTAGTAATAAAACCACTTCAACTTTGTCCCGAATCCAATATATCATCACCTGTGACAATATACCAATATTTCTACTCACGGGATCTCACTCCAATGATCAAAATAAGTCATCTCCTATTAGGGATATAGACAACATAGCAATCTTAACATAAAATAAAGCGTCCAATTTTATTCCTTCAACTGCAGATCTTTTCATTTAGATTATCACTTTTAATATTCATGTCCTCTGCATAATCTATCCATCATATGTACGATCTTAAAGGTTTAGATTGGACAGTCTTAAACTTTTGTTTGCTTATCATATATTTAACAAAAATGAACATAAAGAGGACAACATTTCACATATGAAAATAATAAACTCTTTATTGATTAAATGTCTTCTAAAAACTATTACATTATTTAATCCTTAATGGCACTTAGTCGAACATATAAATTATGCGATCTTAATCTCTCTATACTTGAATTATATTTTTAGAGAGTTGGCACAATAGGGTTTCTATATAATTATATGTTAGCATGAGATTATATAGTGAATGTTTATTAATTAATTATTGATGATTAAATTTATGTTTTAATTATTATATTAATTAATTAATTTTGTCCGGTTATGATTCCTTAAATTTTAGAATATGTATCTAGGTTTTTCATGTAATTAGACGGTGGTCTATCATCACCATTTAAGATTTATTATTTTAATTATGGTTTGTAAATTTGTATTAAAACAATTATTCAAACAGAAGATGAATCTAGAAGATAGGGATGATAAGCAATTCTATGTGTTTTTTTCTGTGTTTATAAATTTTTTATATTTTTGAATTGTTCAAAAATAAATTAAAATTGCATAAAAATTGTTTTTGCAAAAGGTTAAAAAACGCTAGGTTCAATGTTAGGCGGTAGGCCGTCTACACTATATTGGCAGGTTGAACGCTAGGCAAAACCATGAGTTTTGTAAGGAACTGGTAGGCCGTTGGTCCTAGGCCAGTATCAGGGTAGAACCGTCTTTTTAAATAGTACATTTTTTAGGTGCAGTTTTTATTTTTGCTTTTTAAGATAATTCTGAGAAACATGAATTTTATGATAACCAAAAAAATAAATTTTTAATCTATATGAGATTGAAAATTGAAGAGCGATGCCACATGAAGAAGGATACAGTGAAAAGAGACAAGATGAGAAATCGATATATGTTTCGATTGATCTTTTGTAATCTTTATTTTTTTTTTCTAGAGTGGAACCATGATATTACGGCTGTTGATAACCTGTCATGTAAAATAGGGAGTGCCGCTCATTAAAAATTGTTCTTGTATATTAACATAAAACCTTGACATCTAAAAATATTGAATGGGAGAAGGTTTTTGAAGAGAAGGCCTATTAATATATGCTAGATCAGATAGGTCTTAGATGGTATATACTAATCGGAGGGGATTCCTGTTCCTAATTAAGTGTGGCAAGTCTCCTTTACAGCTTGTTGAATTCTGAGTTAGGAATTATCGTTAAAAGGTTATGATTTTTTTAAGATTTTGACACATAAACATTTTGTATGCTTACTTGTTTGTGTTATCTCACCAAATTGTTATTGAATGTTTGCTTATGTTTGACATATGATTCTTTATTGTCCAAAAATGCTTTATCTTCAATACTCATAAAAACACTTTAACTGGCAAGAACTATAATGATTGGAAACAGAACCTTAATACCATCCTATCTTTTGAAAAACTAATGTTTGTGCTAACCACATCGTGCCCTCATGTGCCTACCGGTGAATCTACTAACGAACAAATCCAAGCATATGATTGCTGGAAGGATGTTGATGGTTAGGCCCGCAGCTGTATTATGGCTAGCATGAATAACATGCTACAAGCTCAGCATGAAGATCATAAGACTGCTCGACAGATCATGGATAATCTTGATAATATATTTGGAGGCCAAGCCTTGACCACGCAGTAATGGGCACTTCGGAAGCTTCTTAACAAGCAAAGACTAGGACGCCTGTAAAGGAGCATATAATGTTAATCATGGATTACCTCACTGAGTCTCACACCCATGGAGTAAACATTGATGCTGAGTCACAAATGACTATGGTCTTTGAGACTCTTTCTAAGGAGTGCATAACACTTTAACCGGCAAGAACTATAATGATTGAAAACAGAACCTAAATCTCGTACTGTTTTGTGCGAAACTAAAGTTCATGCTAACCACATGTGTCCTTATACGTCTACCGACGAATCCACTAACGAACAAATCCAAGCGTATGATTGCTAGAAGGATGTTGATGGTTAGGCCCACTGCTTGTATTACAGGCTAGCATGAATAATATGCTATAAGATCAACATGAAGATCATAAGACAGCTTGGCAGATCATAGGATAATCTTGATAACATATTTGGAGGCCAAGCCTTGACCAAGTGGTAAAGGGCACTTCGGAAGCTTCTTAACTGCAAGCAAAGACCGGGACGCCTGTGAAGGAGCATATAATGTTAATCATGGATTACCTCACTAAGTCTCACACCCATGGAGCAAACATTGATGTTGAGTAATAGATGACTATGGCCTTTGAGACTCTTTCTAAGGAGTTCATCCCGTTTAGAGCTTCATATAACTTAAGCAATAAACACTTTGTCTGAGTTGATGAAGCAGTATAGGATTTCAAAAATCTAATTAAGGAAAGGCAAACTTAGAGGTTGCATTAGGTTCCAATTCCAATTCTGTGAATAGAAAGAAGCAAAAGGCCAAGAATAAGACGTCTTTTATTCCAACAAAGGGCAATGATAAGAATAAAAAGAAAAGGACCACGAAAAAGCTAAAGTTCTTTTTCTACGGTAAGATTAGGCACATAGAGAAGAATGCACGCTTTTGGTTGTTGAGACTTGTTTACTTGAAGAATCAAGTGACATTTGATCTGTTGTAAGAAAAGGTGATAAATTGGAGGTGAGAAAATCACTAACTAGGTTTATTTCAAATTATTGTTTTAATTGGTTAAAAAACTTTTCTCTTTGTTATGTTATGGATCTTATTGAATAATCTGTGCTTGTAATGCATACATATACAACTCACAACCAACAATTTCCAGCCCTCTAAAACGACTTTTTTAGGCCAAAAATCTACACTTTAAGATTTTCTGGGAAAGATAGAAAAAATATATTGTAAAAATTCCTTTTGGCTGTTGTCTATATATATGCTATAGATGTCTCATAAAAATTTTGAGTTCAAATACACTATTTATTTTCGAAAAAATTTATACGAAATTTATTTCCTTTTTTTTATTATTAAACCGTTTTCAATTTTGCCGACTTATTTGATAATGCTATGAGATGTGTTTAGTTTACGTCGACTTTTGTATGTGTGTGTAGTTATTGCAATGTTCGTAAAATAAGAAAGAAAAACTTAAGACTGATCTAAATGTGAAAAAATTTAATATGATGATATATGAGGTTGTCCAGTGTACTGTGTAAAATTTCAAAGCATTTAGAATTTTGTATAATTTCACAAAATTCATTAATTACTGACTGCCTACAGTAGTTATGTGAATTGTAAAAATATCAAACTGATACTTATAGTGATTAGGAATTATGAAATTAATTGTGAAATGAATACTGACTGCCTGCCATGTTTTTCCAGATACAAAGAGGTGTTTTAGAAAATGTGAAAATAATACTTAAAATGATTTAAAAGTTATAAAAATTAATCTGGTGACATATATATAGATGCTAGGAACATCGTAACGGATCGGTCATATACTTCTTCTCCAGAGCCCCTCATTCCAATGCAATGAACAAAATCGTTATCAGTATCAATATATCATGACAGAAATAAAATAACAGTAATACCAAAAAGAAAAAGAGCATTAAGATAAGATGATCAATATTACCACAAATAATGCAGCTCAATTCAAATTAGAAGCAATAAAAAAACTTTTGTTTATGAACAAATATGACACTTCTTGACCATACAGAAAAAGTTCTAACGTCAACACTAAAAAACTATATAGTTAGGGATATATCACTAAAATTAGTAAACAAAAGAAATGCCTACATAACAAAAGAGTAGTACAAATGAACTTTGCATACCACTTTTCCCAAGAGATTAATTTTATAATGAAAATATCAAACCTAACATGCAAATAAGAGTCAAAATATTTAGTTGTGTACAATATATATATACCTTCTATCCTTGTTGAAGAAATTATCTAGTGTATGCCACTCCATAGCCCCTCATATAAAAAAAGAATAGCAATTTTATTAGTAACGGATAATAAAGATATTACAATAGCAATACCAAATTAAAACTGTAAATATCACTACTAATGTTTTAACTCGATTCAAGTGGAAAGTGGTGGAGTAAACATACTTTTGTTTACTAACCAATATGACACCTTCCTGACCATACGGTAAAAAGTGGTAGCATCACACTATAAATTAAAATAGTTTCAACTCGATTCAAGGGGAAAATGATAAAAAAATATTTTTGTTTACTAACCAACAAAACACCTTCCCGACCATACAGTAAAAAAGTGTTAGTATCACACTAAAAAAACTGCATAGTTTGGAATATATCATTAATATTAGTAATAAAAACATAGCAAGCGAAATAAGTGCCTGTACAGTAGAAAAATAGTACAAAATGAACTTTGGAACCTCTGTTCCGGACGAGAGATTAAACCTATAACTGAATTGACTGCCAATATTTGAACCAAACGTGCAGCCATAAGAGTCAAAAAATTTAGTTGTGTACAACAAATATACCTGCTCTCCCTGTTGAGCAAAGTATCTGTGATATATGCCCCCCTCCAAAGCCCCTCATCATGCCAAAACATAAAGACGATATTATTAGTGGTAGATGGCAGGAAAAAAAAAATGGCGACAAAAATTGCATATTACTAATAACAAAACGAAATGATAACAATGCAATGAAAAAATAAAACATACGAGTAACTAGAATATAATAGCGAAGCAAAGCAAGTCATTTAACAACACAAATATTCTCTTGACTATAAAATCTTGGTCATTCAAGGTTTCCAAAAAAAATTCTCAAGAAAAAAAATAAAATCAAGCAATCTTATAATTATTTTTTATTTTATTTTACTTTGTTATCAAAATGCATATATGGAGGCATGATTCTAAACTAATACAAGACATGCATGAACGCATTGGACTATACAACAAAGCAAATGCCAATAAACCTCACATGTACATTAAACCTAAAAGAACAGGTCTAGTCACATCAGTTACATATCAAATTGTTGTACTATTTTTTTTTTTTTTGGCCTTTTGTAGTGGGGGGACAAGAAATGGAAGATATGATTAAAAATTTTTCTTTACCTTTGATGGGACGCCTTGTGACTGGGACAGAGACATGTGAGGTCTTTCAACCACTAACTAAGCTGTCACTTGAATTCTGTTGGGAACCCTTCCTTCAAGATGAAATGAGAAAGGTTCAATTAAGGTGAAATGTTATCATAATGATGGCACGAAATTAAAGAACTTAAAAAATATATATATATATATCCCACACACGAAGAAGCAAAATCTATATGCTTAAATGCAGTAGAAAGAGAAGCCAAAGATTTGTCTCACGAGTTAAAGCTGAGCCTCATGGTTGCAATGACACTCTTCAACACGCTTCACAAGCTTAAACATTTTGTTTCTTCGTTCGCCTAAATATTAATCCATGAAAATAATTTAGCCATGATCAGTTTCAAAACTGAATTATAAAAAAAAAAACAAGTAAATAAACACAATGCAAATAAGCAACAAACCTTAAACAGATCTTCCCAAACCGCCAGCGGTTGGTCTCCCACATGAGTTAAAGCAAAGCATCTTGGTTGCAAATGGCACTATTCAACATGCTTCACAAGCTTAATCCCTCTCTTTGTTTGCCTATGTATAAATCCATGAAAATAATTTAGCCACTTTTGCTTTCAAAAAATCATAAATAATAAGTAAATAAACACAATGCAGTATAAGCAACAAGCCTAGGCAGATCTTCACAATCCACCAGTGATTTTCTTGCCTAGTCCTAAGGTTCCAATAATAAACAAGAGCTTTGCAATTACAAGAAAAATCCATCTTCGAGACAATTTAATGACTGTAAAGAGAAATTGCATGATTAGTAAGCTCTTAGAGTATAAAACGCAAGTCCAAATACCAAATATTTGAGAAATTTCATCTTTTACAAAGCTCAATGCCCAATACTACTTTCACAATGCCTGAAGAAAAAAGCAGCTTGCTGTACACATATTTTTGGGAAAATTATCTTATTGGCACCTTATGTATTCTAATTGGTAACCAAAAAATATATAGTTTGGTACGTTTGAATTTCAATTTGTATCACATAGGTACCCTTAGGCATAATGTAGGTAAAGTTTACACTGAGTTGACAGCTTGGAGTGGGAAGCGAAGGGAATTCTGCCAGTTCGTATAATAAACACCACCAACCTAAATTATGCCTCAGGGTAATGTTGTTACACAACTTAAAACTAGAGGGTACTAATACTTTCTACCACCAAAGGTCCTTCGTAATAAATCAAAAAAGAAAATAAAATATAACATAGCATGAAGCAGCTAACCTTTCAAATGTTTTTCCAGCTATTATCCTTAACATCAACTAATGCCTTGTTACGCTTTTCTGCACTTAACAGAAAGATGAGGTTTAATCCTCATAATAATGTGCTTAAGAGCTATGGAATATAAACATATTCCAAGTCTATGGATCATACTTCGAATCCTTGAACTCGTTTTGTAGATCTAGTGTTTGTTGTTCTTTTATACAGACTAGAAGATAGCAAAAGCAAAATGAGAAATTGATCAATAAATAGCTAAAAAAACAGAATAGAAAAATACAAGTATTTGACGTCAAAAATAAACCTTTAGAAAATATAACAAACATTATCAATTAAAAAATGAATAAATAAACAAGCAGGGATGAAGAAAAAGAAAAACTCAGAGATTATACTTTTGATTTTGAGTCACAAATGCTTCTACGAGTGGAGGTTGCTGCAACACCATTTCATTATAGGATGAGTCTTTGAGTATATGGAGTAGCATTGATTTACTACCCATATGGTCCCTGCAAGAAAGTATGCAAATCAAGGCAAAAAAGATGCATAAGAGCTGTAAGAATATCAAGAACAAAGAACTGAAAATTAGATTATCTAATTAAAGCAACAACAAATGCCACAGATAATCCCATTGTGCTTTTAAAATTAGTTTGTGAAGGCATATGCCTGAAATGTTACCTGAAGATCTCCTGTAACAAATGCCACAGATAATCCCATTGCCCTTGTAAAACTAGTTTGTGAAGGCATACGCCTAAAATGTTACCTAAAGATCTCCTGTAGGACTCTGCCATGAATTGTACTTCTCAGGCTGCCTCCATTAAATATCACCACTAAAACCAAACCAACAACCCCCCCAACAGCAGCCCCCCCCCCGCCCTCTACTTCCTTTTCCCCCAAACCACCCCCCCAGCCAATGCCTCGTCTCTTCCTCTCTCCTCTCGGTTGAGATTAACAACCAAGCTTTTTCACCATTCAAACTGCATTAAATATCCTCTCCCCCACCTTTTTCACCATTCAAACTCCATTAAATATCCTTCTCTTCCTCCACCTACATTGAGATTAACAACCCACCCTTTTCACTCTTCAAGTTCCATCAAATATCATTCTACCTCCCAACCTCCCTCCCTCTCCCCGCACTCCTACAACACCATGAGAACAAAAAATAAAAAAGGCAAACTAAACAAATGGGGCAGAGAGAGAGAGAGAGGCAATAATAACACCAAATCAACTGCCATGCACACTTACGTGTGTGCCTCTGTCTCTGTGTGAGCGTGTATGTGTGTGTGTGAGAGAGAGGGGCATTCTGTGTAGAGAAATTTGTCAACATCTGAAGGACAAACAGACTGAAATTTGTCCCCTAAAAAGAGTACCCTGCATGGTAAAAACAAAGACATTTTTTATACTATCAAAGAATCGGAAACAAACAGAGTTATTTTAGAATATGGGTGAGTTACCACAAGGGTCTATTCTAACAATGACTACATTAGGTTTCCTGGTGAGGCAAACTATTTAATCTTGTAAGTAACCATTATTCATTGATAGAAACTATTATTTGTCAATATCTACTGAAATGTAAAGAATACCTTGATGAACAGGCCAGTTAGCTCAACTCTCTTTAATAAATAAATTTTGCAGCATCACTTGGTTAGTCCAACTCTAAGCTCAGGTGCTGGTGCTCTACGATATCAAGCGAGAATGCAAGATATATTTAGGATCTCCTTTTGGCTAAAAAAAAAAAAAAAGAATACGAAGAGGTCAACCTTTTTTTTTTTTTTTTTCTGAAACAACAAACTGAATATATTAAGGGACCAAAATGAGTGCAAAGAAAAGAGGAAGAGATATGTCCTCTAGAAACAAAACCATAGAAGACTGCAAAAAAAGGGGACCCAACTCCTAATTAAATCTGAAGAAACAAGTCTTCCAAACTCTTTCTCTATAAACCCACAAGGAAACCCAATAATCACAACTGAACATAGCAGACAGATTTTTGGAACAACAATTACAAAAAGTAAATCAAAAAGAAAATCCAAAACTGAAAAGGTAAAATTATATGTATTCTTCCTTTCCCCTTAATCTCCTTTATTTATCTTCTTCTTCTTACGGACCCTTATCCATCCCCATTTTTCACTCTTTTTTCCATTTCTTTTCTTTTCTCCTACTCTCCGTTATTTAACTTCATTTTTACTGTCTCTCTCCCTCCCCTTCCGTCCTTTAACTCCTACAGTTAGACTGTCTCATTCCTTTATTCCCTTTCCCCTATACTTCCTACATTTAGGCCACTTCTGATATATTGAATTCACCCACTATAATCTAGAAAAACTTTAAATAACATACCCTTCCACAAGAACTTTCGTAATCTCCCAAGTCTGAGGGACTTCTTCGCCAACATGTACTGTAGCTAAATTTGGTTCACATATAAGCAAAGGACATAATTAGCAGACTAGTAAATCTTATAGAAACAAGCAACCAATATTGATCGATTGAGAATGAATACTTCAAGATATTTGTAGAAAAGTAGCGAATTAGAATTACATAAATGAAAGCTAGTTAAGCCAACTCTCTTGAAGCAACAGATTTTGCAGAAATGAATGCAGGCAAGCTATCTCCAGGATGTTCTTCTGGCCCAAAAAAAAGAAAAAAGAAAAAATAGAATACAAGAGGAAAGTCAGATAATTGCATTAGCAGACAAATAATTAGACCAACACTTGCAAAAACTTAAAAGGAAAAAATAAAACAAAGCAAAAAAAAAAACTTACCAAAACTAAAAAGGTGAAATCATCTTCCTTTCCCCTTTATCTGCTTTATTATTCTGTTCTCTTTCTTCTGCTCATCTTCCTTTCCGCTTTATCTGCTTTATTATTCTGTTCTCTTTCTTCTGCTCCCTTATCCGTGTTCCTTTACCATTCATGTTAACAGAATATCCAGGGCAGCTCTTTATAAATGTTTCACGACAGGTTGCTGTAATACCAACCGGCCCATGCTCATCTGGAGGAAACTTTTGAAGATAGCTTATGATGCTCCAAGAGAATCTGAATATTAAAGGAACAAATCTAAGCAATATAGACAAAATAAAATGCCGACTACAAATTGAGGGTACATGTTATGTATACACGTCCTTGAACAAGCATGTTGGTAGAATATCATTACCTACATAACGGCCTCATAGTGAAAGACTTCAAGTTACTATTAACTTTTAGTTATAGGCTACAAACATAAATTGCTCATTGTATCAGTAATTTGTTTCCTTGAAGGGTGTTGGAAGAAAGGGACAACCAAATAAGCTTAAATCCAAGAAACTTGTACTTAATATCTGATTTTACATATAATACATGTTTAATACTAGCATACTCCTTTCATTAGGTGTAGAACTTTCCAAAAATAGAGCATATTACGTCCTAATACATACGCCAAAGAATGGGGTGGAATAAATTCTAGCAAACTACATCATTGTCCTGTTGCTAGCACCTTATACGGAGTTGAGTGTAGGTCAAGATTTTCTAATTTAAGCAATCATTCCATCAGAGATACCATTTGAATAACCTACAGGAACCAACCAACAGAATGTCAAGGTCAATGCATGTGTTCCAAGAAGAATGAACAAAAAAGGGTGTGGGAGTGTTGGTTTGAGAAAGAGAGAGAGCGTGCGTGAGTGGGAGAGAGAGAGAGGCATTCTGTATAACCACATAGACTAAGATTCAACATCTGAAAAACAAACAGACTGAAATTTGTCCCATAAAGATGAGTATCCTGCATGGAGAAAAATGAAACTTGTTTTAGACTGCTAAAGAAATGGAAACAAATGGAGAAGTATGACACTTAGTTTAGAATATGGGTGAGTTCAAGGGTCTACTCTAACAAGGACTACATCTAATTTACAGTGAAGCAAAATGTATAATTGGCAGATTATTAACCTTATAGAAACAAGCAACCATTATTGATCGAAAGAACTAATTATTCCTTCTCGGTATTTATTGAAATGCAGAGAGACATCTTGATGAAAAAGCTAGATAGCTCCCCTCTTTAACATACAGATTTCAAGCATTGAATGCGATATCTTTGTCTGCTATTGCAATATCTTTCGGATCTACTTTTAGCTGAAAAAAAAAAGAAAAAGAATACAAGTGGAAAGCCAGATAATCGTGATAGCAGAGAAATAATTAGACCAACTTAATTATGAAAAAAAATTTACCAGAACTAACCAACTTAATTATTTTTCTCATGCTCCCTTATCCATATTCCTTTTTTTCACTCTTCTTCTATTCCTTTCCCATTTCTTTTTTTTTTTTCAACTTAGTTATTCGTTTTTAGTCCCTCTCTCTCACCCTCCCTCCTCTTTTTATTCCTGCAGACCTGCTCCCTCCTTCCTCCATTTATTCTATTCAATTTTCCCCTCTCCTTTTTCTTGTTTTGCTAATTTTTTTTCTCTTTCCCTTTAATCTGTCTGTTTTTCCTTCCTTTTTTCATATCCCAACAACCACCCTCCTTCCCTTTCTGGTTAGTTGTTGGCCATTTCTGCAAGAGTTTATAATCTCACAGTTGGAAAAAATAAATTAATTAATAATCAAGAATTCCAAGGAAAAATTACACTATGAGATTTTTTTTTAATTAAAAAAAAACGAAAAGAAAAAAAGATGAAAAGAAGAAGCAGCAGCAGCAGAGTCAATCATGAAATAATGAGTTCAGACTATAATCAATAAAAACTCCATGTATGATACCTGTCCAACAAGAAATCTGGCTATCTCCTAAGCTTACGTACTCTATAATTCCTATTGCATTGGAGATTTGATTGTTCATTGACCATTTTACCTACAACAGAAAAATGTTAAATTAGATAACCATGGTTTCCACATAATAGAAAGACATTTCTTAATTAGAACACAAAACTTAACAAAATTGAAGTCATACTCAGTCTTCCATTTTCTTATGCTCCCTGATAATCCGTCTCCCACTTCTCCTCTCTTTTTTCCCTTCTTATTCTTTCCTTCTTTTTTTACATCATCCAACCACACCACAACGCTCCCCCCCTTCCCCCCCCAAAACAACAAAACAACAACACACACACACACACACAGAGACTTCCCTCTCTCTCTCTCCGTCCCTCCTTTTCCCTCATAGACAGATTTGTTTCTTCATTTACCATTTTACCTACAACAGAAAGATGTTAACTTATATACCCTTTGTTTCCACATGATAGAAAGAAATTACCCCAAAATTCTTAATCAAAACACAAAACTGACCAAAATTGAAGTCATACTCATTCTTCCATTTTTTTATGCTCCCTAATAATCCGTCACCCATTTCTCCTCTCTCTTTTTTCCCTCCTTATTCTTTCTTTTTTTACATCATCCACCCCCAACACCCCCGAGACACCCACCCCCACTCCCACTGTCTCCCCCTTTTTTCCTTTTTATTTCATTCATTTTTTTTTATTTTTCATCTTCCTTTTTACTTCTCTCTCTTTATGTTGGGACATTCCTAAAAATATATATTCAGATAGTTAGAAAAATAAATTCAATAAACAATCATAAAGATAGCAAAACTAAACCATTAAAAATAAATAACGAACAAGAACTCTAAAACTAAGATCGATCGTATAAAAAATAACATAAGTGAAATCTCCAGCTACAAGAGCTAGAAAGAAATTGTGGAAAAAACGTGATTAGTGGGATGTGTTTTTTTGCACCTGTATAATTAGCTGTAATAGTTTATATCCCTATAATTATGACTGATTTGATTAGGTTCCTATTTTGTTAGAATAGAGTTAGTTTTTTTTTTTCTTTTGCTAGGATTATTATATATATATATATATATGTGTGTGTCTAATTCAATGAGTTTGATAAGAATGAATAAAAGAAAATTCTTCTTCATAATTTTTTCTTTTCTCAGCTTCCTCATAATTTTTCTTTTCTCAGTTTTTGACATGGTATCAGAGCTGTAGAAAAATTATGGGATTTGATTGCTGGCCTTAATTGCCGTCACTTTTTCTTGCTCTTTAGGCCTTCGTCGCCATTCCTTCTTCTTCTTTTTTTTTTTTTTTCTGATCTTCATCGTCGTTAAGAACCAGCACCTTTGTAACTCCTGCCAGCCTTCATTGTTGGTTTTTTTTCTTCTGCCTTAATTGCCTAGAGATCAGGTTTCTTTGTGGAGGATGTCAGAGGTTGCAGAATCGACTGCTAAAGTACAGTCGAAGGAGATTGTTCGTTCTCAACAGCCTTGCAAATTGCAGAAGATTCAAACTGCATATAGGTTGGATGGAAAAAATTACCTCAAATGGTCCCCACTTGTTTGCACGGTGCTGAAAGGGAAAGGGAAGATCAGCCATCTCACGGGTACAGGGCCAAAACCAGGAGACCCTCGTTTTGAAGCGTGGGATGAAGAAGATTCCATGATAATGGCATGGTTATGGAATTCTATGACTTCTGAGATTAGTGACACATGTATGTTCTTGGCTACGGCTAAGGATATTTGGGATGCAATCCAACAAACATATTCAAAGGCTAGAGACGTTGCTAAGTATATGAAGTCAAGGTGAAGACGATGGCTGCAAAACAGGGAAGTAAAACAGTTACTGAATATGCAAATCAATTGAAAGCTTTGTGGCAAGAACTTGATCATTAGAGGGTGATAAAAACCAAATGTCTTAAAGATGCTGCTATCCTAAAGGATTTCATCGAGCAAGATAGAGTCTATGACTTTCTTGTTGGGCTTAATCCAGAATTTGATCAAGTAAGAGTTCAGATTCTTGGCAAACAAGAGGTTTCGTGCTTTAATGAGGTGGTGGCACTGATTCGAGGTGATGAAAGTAGAAGAAGGTTGATGCTTGAACCACAAAATACGGACAGCTCAACTATGATGGCCAGTGGTGGAAATAATTCTATCACAAGCGTAGAAAAAGCTACAATTTCTGAAGGTGGAAAACCTGGACAACCAAAAGTCTAGAATCGTGACTATAAGGACAGCTTGTGGTACACTTATTGTAAGAAGCCACGCCATACTCATGAGCGATGTTGGAAGCTTTATGGAAAGCCTCCAAGCCGTAAGTGGGGACAAAAAGCAGAGCAGCCAAGGAACAATGGTCAGGCCCATGTTGTGGCATAGCAAAATGAAGCAACACCAAAGGAGTCAGGCCGTCTCAACCAAGAAGAGATCGGAAGAGTGAGATCTCCCATTGGCAACCTTGACAAACCTTTAGGTACTTGCTCATTGGTGTATTCAGGTGAGTTTCCACCCTCTATTGGATTAAATGTCTCGGGTACAACCTTTGCCAGCTCCTGGATCATGGATTCAAGAGCTATCGACCATATGACCCACTCACCAAATGTTTTTTTCACATATTTCCCATGTCCAAGCAGTAGGAAAATAGCCACAGCTGATGGTTCTTTGACCACTGTGGCAGGTGTAGGAGACGTTAAAATAAGCCCATCACTGACCTTAAAAAATGTTCTTTATGTCCCTAGATTATCCACAAACCTTGTCTCTATTCAAAAGCTTACTCAAGATTTACAGTGCAATGTAGTTTTTCATCATAATTATTGTGTATTTTAGGACAAGGATTCGGGGAAGATGATTGGACATTCTAGAGAACGGGATGGACTCTACTATCTCAAAGCACCAAGCCAATCAAGCATCACCAAGGGCAAATTACCTCTTTCTTTTGTTTCAGAATTTTGTTCATCTAATAAAGAAACAGTTTGGCTTCATCATCGCCGACTTGGACATCTATCATTTAGGGTCATTAAAATTATGTTTCCTTTCTTATTTCAAGGTCTAGATGTTGAGAACTTTCATTGTGATGTGTGTGAACTTGCTAAACACAAGCGTGTACCTTTTCCAGTTAATAATAAAAGAAGTTTTATTCCTTTATATCTCATTCACAGTGATATTTGGGGTCCTTCTACTATTCCTAATGTATCTGGGGCAAGATGGTTTGTGTCATTCCTTGACGATTGTACTTGTGTTACGTGGCTTTTTTTGCTTAAACAAAATCTGATGTCAGTACCGTTCTCCCAAATTTTTGTTCCATGATTAAGAACCAATTTGGGGTTAATATCAAAAGGTTTAGGACAAATAGTGCCAGGGATTATTTCAATCAAGTCCTAACTCCATACTTTCAGAAGGAAGGGATAGTACATGAGTCATCCTGTGTCAATACACCACAGCAAAATGGAGTGGCAGAAAGAAAAAATGGTCACCTTCTTGAGTCAACCTAAGCCTTCTTGACGATTCCTAATGTATCTGGGACAAGATGGTTTGTGTCATTCATTGACGATTGTACTCGTGTTACGTGGCTTTTTTTGCTTAAACAAAAATCTGATGTCAGTACCTTTCTCCCAAATTTTTGTTCCATGATTAAGAACCAATTTGGGTTAATATCAAAATGTTTAGGACAAATAATGCCAGGGATTATTTCAATCAAGTCCTAACTCCATACTTTCAGAAGGAAGGGATAGTACATGAGCCATCCTGTGTCAATACATCACAGCAAAATGGAGTGGCAGAAAGAAAAAATGGTCACCTTCTTGAGTCAACCTGAGCCTTCTTGTTCTAGAAAAATGTGCCTAAATCCTTTTGGGGGGAAGTAATTCTTACAGCTGTTCACCTTATAAATCGTTTGCCTTCCAGAGTCTTGGGATTCAAGAGTCCAATGGAAACACTCTCAACATTCTATATAAACATACATACTACAAATTGTTGGAAAATCAAAACTAATGTGGAAATAATCTTGTACAGCTATAAATTAGCTAATTAGTTGTCAATCTTTGTATTTTAGGAAAATAATTGTTATGAATTATTCTCTCCCTAGAATTAGTGATTAGTGATTTAGTTTCCTGTTATAAAAGATTTGTATATGCTGTAAACTGTATAAAAGAGAACAATCTGATATGAAATAATTATTATTCCCGAGAAACCTTTTTTTCAAAGTTGGTACCAGAGCCAGCCGAAACTCTCCTTCTTCCTCTCTTTCGTTCCTGCTTCTAAAATCATGTCTGAAACTTCAAATGAGTCTACTACCGTTCCCCAACCTTCTCTAAAAAATCCCATTACCACTGATTCTTCAAAAATCAATAATGCTATCACAGAATCTCCCTCTGTCCAAATTACCACAATTCGTTTGAATGGTGACAATTTTCTGAGATGGTCTCAATCAGTCCGGATGTATATTAGAGGTCGTGAAAGATGGGCTACCTGACAGGTGAAAAGAAGGCTCCTGTGGTGGACGATCCAAGTTATGCTACATGGGATGCTGAGAATTCTATGGTGATGACATGGCTTGTGAATTCTATGGAGGAAGACATTAGCTCTAATTACATGTGCTATCCAACAGCACAAGAGCTTTAGGAGAATGTAAATCAGATGTATTCAGACCTAGGAAATCAATCACAAATTTTTGAGTTAACCCTCAAACTCGGTGAGATGCGACAAGGGGAGGACAATGTCACAAAGTACTTCAATTCCATGAAGCGGATTTGGTAAGACCTTGACCTCTTCAACACTTATGAGTGGAAATCTACCGAGGATGCACATCATCATAAAAAGATAGTGGAGGACAGTCGGATTTTCAAGTTCTTGGCTAGTCTTAATGTCGAGTTTAATGAGGTGAGGGGGAGAATTATTGGGAGGCAACCTCTACCTTCAATTGGTGAAGTTTTCTCAGAAGTGAGGAGAGAGGAAAGTCGAAGGAATGTGATGTTAGGCAAGACGGGACCTGGAAGTGCTGTTGAAGGTTCAGCCTTATATACCATGGGTGGAGGTCATAGCAAAGCCCCTGCTGCTTCTATTTTTCAGCGCAAACCTGATGAAAAACCTCGAGTGTGGTGTGATTTTTGTAACAAGCCTCGTCATACCCATGAGAACTGTTGGAAAATCCATGGGAAACCTGCAAATTCGAAGGAAAGACAGGAGAAAAACCTAACAAGGCCGACACCAACTCACTCAACTCCCTCACGAAAGAGCAGATGGAGCATCTGTTGGCACTGCTAAAATCCAACTCGACATCGGTATTCCTAATGTTTCTGTGGCACACACAGGTAATAAATTTTATGCTCTATCCTGTCATTTTAAATATGCTCCATGGATTATTAATTCTGGAGCATTTGACCACATGACCAATTCCTCAAATATGTTTGAATCCTATTCACCATGTCCTGGGCATAAAAAGGTTAGGATAGCGGATGGTAACTTCTCATCAATTGCAGGAAAAGGTCGAATAAAATCTCTGAGAGAATAGATCTTACATCTATTCTTCATGTTCTTAAGCTTGCTTGTAATCACTTGTCTGTTAGTCAATTATCGAGAGATTCTAATTGTCGTGTTGTCTTCTATGATTCCCATTGTATCTTTCAGGACCGGAGCTCGGGAAAGACGATTGGCAATGCTAGGATGATCGATGGTCTGTATTATTTCAAGGATGAGTTATCTAGTAATAAAATGGCTCAAGGATTAAGTAGTATTAGTTCTCTTTCTGTTCGTGATCAAATAATGGTTTGGCATTACAGATTAGGCCATCCTAGTTTCTCTTATTTAAAACATTTGTTTCCTATGTTATTTCAAAAGATTGATCCTCTATCTTTTCATTGTGAAAGTTGTTTATTGGCAAAGAGCCAACAAAAATCTTACATTCCAAAATCTTATCATGCATCCAAACCATTTTATCTTTTTCACAGTGATATTTGGGGACCTTCAAAAGTGACAACGATTTCTGGAAAAAAATGGTTTGTGACCTTTATAGATGATCATACACGTCTTTGTTGGGTGTACTTACTGCAAGAAAAATCGGAAGTAGAAAAGATTTTTAAAGAATTTTACAAAATGATTGAAACCCAATTTCAAACAAAAATCAGCATTCTAAGATCTGATAATGGGACGGAGTACTTTAATAAAATTCTGGAAGGCTTCTTAAAGGAAAAAGGAATTTTACACCAATCATCGTGTCCAGATACTCCTGAACAAAATGGAATAGCTGAACGTAAGAACAAGCACTTGCTAGAAGTAGCTCGAGCCATGATGTTCTACATGAACGTTCCAATATACTTATGGGGGGATGCTATATTAACTGCTTCATATCTTCTCAACAAGATGCCAACAAAAGTTTTGCAATATTCCACCCCTTTGGACTCGCTGAAAAAGGTATTTCCAGATTCTAAAATCAATTCTGACCTACCCTTAAAAATATTTGGTTGCATGGCATATGTGCATATTTCAAAAAGGTCAAGATCTAAGTTAGATCCAAGAGCAGAAAAATGTGTTTTTGTGGGATATACTCCCAATAAAAAGGGTTACAAATACTTTAATCCTCTTACAAAACGTTTTCATACCACCATGGATGTTTCCTTTATGGAAAATGTCCCGTTTTTTACCAAAAATTTAATTCAGGGGGAGAAATTAGTTGAACCAAATTTTTTGGAAATTGCGGAACCCTTGCCTAGTGCAATCCTTGATCTTTCTCTTGAGATAAAAAGCAAAGAAACTGAGCCTTTAAAAGCCGAACCTAAAATTGGTTTGTCAGAAAAAGAAATACTACGAATGGAAAAAAATAAAAACAATCTTGAGCCTGTGGTTTATTCAAGGAAAAAGATCCTTGGAAGAAGTAAAGACCAGTCTATCATCCCAACACATGGTCAACCGGAAGCCCTGGGTGATGGCTCTTCAAATGTCTCAGGTAATTCCTCTCCTATTCCTACTCCTGTACATTCTTCTTCTCCTAATATTGATTTGGGTCTACCGTCACACTTGAATCCTTGCTCAAAAAATACCTTGACCAAACCTAATTCAGGTTCAGCTTCCATTGTTCCTGAATATAACCTTGATCTAGATCTCCCCATTACTCTTAGAAAGGGAACCAGAACATGCACCAAACATCCCATTGCCAAGTGCATTTCCTACCATAACCTTTCTGACAATCATAAAGCATTCACTACAAATATTTCAAAACTTGTGGTGCCTAGAAATATTCAGGAAGCACTAGATGAACCGAGCTGGAAATTGGTATTTTTTGAAAATTGTTAAAGGTAAGAACTCATTTTTTGGTATTTTTGAAATGTATATCTCTTCTTCATCTGATTGCCATAACTTTGTCTAGGTATTTTCTTTTGCTCTGAAATTTTAATTTGTTGTTCATGGATGTGATATGAGATGTTCCTCCAAATTTCAAGTTAATTGGATTTTTCTATGATAAGTTATGAATTTTCTTCTCTCTGTCACTCAAAGTAAATTGTTGCTGTTTGGTTGTGTTGTGCAAAAATATAGGTTTTGTTCATAATGCAAATGAATGATATTTTTCACGAAATTTGGCAAATACGTTTAGGTATATGTCCATGTATGAATTGGAAAGTCTCATGATAATATGACAAATATTTTATGTGATATGGAATTTTTATTGAAGCTAGGTTTTTAGACTGTTTTTTATCGGTAAATTATTGAACTCTTATTGTGTGATGTTTTTGTTTGATTAAATGAATTTATTTAATGATAAAATATTTTTGTGGTTCTGTAGTTATATGTCAATAAGTTGTCATAAGAATTTTAGAGTTTAAATAAATTTGTTTTGATTGTTTGAAAATGATGAACTCTTGTAACTCACTGCTTAATATGATGGAAGTTGTTTTGCTACTATTTTTCATGCACGTTTTGGACTTTTTAGAATTTATTCAAGGGTGATTTTTGGATATGTTAGAGTTCTATATGTCTATTATATGTACTATTTTTTATGGAATTATTTTGGGATGTAAATAATTCATTATGTGAACGTTAATAGGAACTGCTCACTGTTTTGTATTGCTGGCAGATTTTGTGACATAAATTGTGACTTGTTTTAATTGTCTAATGTAATTTTTATGACTAAGGAAAAATCTTGATAATATGTTTTTGTATTATTTTGGTTCCTGCCGAGTTTGGTGCCTAAATTATGTGTGAATGTTGAGTTATTGAATTAAGAATTTATGGAGGTCAGAAAATGTTTGTGTTGATAGTTTTGTTCTAATGATCTATGGTTAATGAAACATGCTATAAATTTATGTTTCAAGAGATGTATGTATGTTGTGATGAGTAATTCTTTGAATTAAATGTTAATTGTTATTTTAAATGAATGTATACATTAACACACTAAGGGCGAGCACATCGAGACCGCGGTGACGTCACCTACAAATTAAGGTTAAGTAAGCAATACAAATAAGTACATTCTCACCTGCAACATGATGTGATTTATGAAAAGTATGAAATCTATGTTTATGATGGTTTTATAATGATTTCCACGTGGTTATTCATGATGTTATTATTATAAAAAGTTGATGTTTAAAGTTTACGCATGTTTTTGATGATGATGTTTTCTAAAGTATAGAAGTATATATTTATGTCTATATATATGTATCACCTAAATAAGTGTTGCATACCCATGTTTATATTATGTTATGATGTCATGTTTTGTTTAGGATTAGCTACCCTTCTCCTCTCATGACGGCGCGTCTACAATGATGATTATGATGCAACACTTGGGCCCCTTAAGATAAAATGAATTAAGTTTTTAATATGGATAATGTATTGGAAGATATGTTCCTTATGAAATTGTACTTAGTGCACTATTATGATGATGATGTTGATGTTGTTCATAAAATGTTTTAAGTTGTGAGATATAAATGTACTTACTAAGCATTAGCTTATTCAGTTTTATATCATGTTGCAGATAAGGGTAAGAAAGTTATGGACTAGGTGAAGGGCAAGGAAAGGCGTGTGAGCTAAGCAAGATGAATTATAAACGGAAGAACGTTAAAGAAGGAAGTTTTAAAGATATAAACTATGTGTTATAATTTAAACATGTTTATTTGATAAGTTTTAAAGAATTTATGAACTATGTTTTAATATTTTATCTTATGTCTTTTTAAGTATGTTTGTCTTCCGCATATTGAAGTATTGAATCTCATCTTAAATTAATTTCTATAAATTTTCTTTTTCGTCTATCGGCTTGCCGAACATTGATGGTCAGCCTGCCGAACTTAGCAAATTTAAAACCTCGGATGTGCAAAGCCTCAAGCGGCCTGCCGGTGGATGATTTTCGGCCTATCGATCAAGTTTGGTCTGCCGAAGTCTCAAGTTCGGCCTGCCAAACAAGTGAGAGCAGATTTTTAAATATGGTGACGTTTTCATTTTAAATTATGATTTTATTATTTGGAATATTTAACTAACTAAAGAATGCTTATAATCAAGCAAAGAAAAAAAATGCATGCATGGATCTTGGGGTATGTTTTCAAATTATGTTATGTAAAAATACTTTATTTTAAAATAAAGGTATTAATGAATAAATATAACGACATCTGTGACGTCCGTAAAGGGGTGTTACAGCTAGAGCACGTTGACCCATGGCCCAGTGACCCAAGGACCCCATCCCTCATTGGCAAAACTAATGCCCCCTGCCAGCGACCTCCCGAACCCAGCGTCCCTAGCCAATGTCCTTTCGATCCTAGATCCAGCGATCTTCGACCCCACTAGATCTCCGTCGAAGCCCGCGATGATAAATTCCCAGCTCGTGCGATCTTGGGAGAGAAAGATCACCTTCATGCTATTGATCCCAGGCATGGGGCTGGCTCCATCGCCATAGTCGTCACAGTGGGACTCGCTTTGTCGTCATCGATCTATACATTGGCCATCACTTCCGTGATGCACTCATCGGAGCGAAGGAAGAGGAAGTCTTCCTCATTTTGTCAATTAATAAATAGTATTAATATATTAATAAATAGTTTGTTAAATTAGATTTAGGTTTTATTTATTATATTACTAATTTTGTATTAAAAATATTTATATTCAAAAACATACGATACATATAACCAAATATAATTTTAAAAATAGTCTTAGAATATTTCTTAGAACATTTTTATTTTCAGGGCCTCTGTTCAATTTTTTTTCTTGTTTTCTTTTCTTTTTTCTAGGTTTAAAAGTTTGGAAAAGATTCTTTAATAAATTTTGCCAAAACAAGCCAGTCCTCAAAGTTGATAACCGGTGACGGTGATTTCTTTGCAAATTTGACATGCCATTTTAAGTGACAGAAAGATAGGAGTAATGTTTCTTTAAGATTGGACTTTGTAATTGATTATATTTTCCAAAAGTAGTATGCATTATTTGTAATTGATAATTTGACATATGTGATTTCTTCCTCTCTTTTTGGATAGATTTTGTGTTTGTTTATTTTTTTTATTTTATAAAAATCTTTCCGTTCTGAAATCTGACAGGTTTCGTGACACAACTTGACAGGTTCTAGGATGGAACATGGTTGGTTCTGTGAGAACATGGCGGTTTCATGACAGGACCTATCAACACCTAGTGGGTTTTGTGACGAAACCTAGCAAGTTGCTGCTCCATAACCTATTAAGTTGGAACCTATCGGGTTACGGTCTAACACTGTGCACCGGCGACAAGAGGCGGTTAGTATTTCTTTGTTTCAAAGAAAACATATTGGAATTTGGTAGGTTCCAGCCTTGGAACCTACCAAGTTATGCTCCGCCATCTTGGGCTATCGACTAGAGGTAGTTGGTACTTTTTTATTTCAAATAAAATATGTTGAGACCGGATAGGTTATAGATTTGGAACTTATCAAATTACACTCTAGCACCCCGTGCCAGTTGGTGCTTCTTTATTTTAAAGAAAATATATTGGAACCTGGTAGATTTTAGATTCGACATCCCGCGCTGGCAACCAAAGTTACTTACCGTATGAGGGAGTGAGAAGGGAGAATAATTTGAACTTTTAATAGATCACCTTTTTTAATTAAAGAAGAAAGAATAACTTAGACTTTTAATAAATCATTTTTTTTAATTAAGTTCTAAAAATAACTTTTTAAGAGGGTGTTCTTGAAAAGATGCTCTTTAAGGGAGACGTTCTTGCAAGTTACCCATTCAAAAGTGGCACGACAGAGGAGGATTTGTCAAATTGACCCTACCCTCAGTAGGTGTTGGACCAAGCCCGGATTGACGTGGACTGGGACTTAATATCAAGAAAAGCCCAGTTTGGACTAAGCCCAGCTAGTTCTTTAGAGCTAAATAACTTCACCATTCTGTTTTCTGGTCCATTCAATTTCTTATTAATTACTTACACTACTTTATTCTTTTTTTTAGCTTCTTACTCTGCCTATTTTGAAGTGTACAATGTGAGATCAAGTCATCAGAATGTTCCTTCACAGATAAGATCAGAGGAAAAAATTCGGTCCTAAGTCTTTTGATATAATAATAATAAACGATACCATGATCTTGAAACATTCTTTACATTTAATCCTATTCCGAGATTATCTTCAAATGCTATATGTACCTTCCGTCATAATAATTAAGCTTTGAAATTGTAAAAAATAAAATTTTAATATTAAAAATTAATTTAAAAGCAATAACATTGTAACAATTAGAAAGAAAAAAGTTAATACATCAACCGATTAAAATCAAATGAAAAATTTACCATATGCTATATTTGGTGATAAATCTGTAGTTAAGTTTAACATATGAAAAATTTGTCATAAAAAATAATACAATATTAGAGAGTATTTTTTACACTTAAATACAAAAATTTAATATTAATACATCATTTTAATATTTTATCGGAGATGCTCCAACCTTAAAAACATGTAGATTCTGACGCGTTTGCCCTTTGATTGTATCGCGTACGGGCCCATGTAACACAAGCAAAAAGCCATGACTTAACATGATTTCTTTTTTTATTCTTTAGTTTTTTGAGCTTCATAATATTTCTTTAATTTGGGACAGTTTAAGACCTTTGAACGATCAATTTCTTGCCACTTGTCTATTGCTAAGGGATTCTTGGGCTTGTTGGACGCCTAGTGAAAGAAATAAAAGTTGGTAAAATTCCTTAGAGATTATCCAAAGTACAAGACTTATTATCCAAGTAAATAAAGTAGATGCCTCATTTTAAATTTAAGATTCCCTTTTCTTGATTCTTTTTCCGAATAACTTAGATTCAGATGTATATGTGTGCATCCTGTAAATGCTTTAACAACTTTTAGAAGTAATTAACCATATTATATTACCACACACATTTTGAATATATGCTTTAAGTCCTTTACCATTAATTTAATTTAGTAAATCTGTAGTAGCTAGTAAAAAATTAAAAATAGGCCCCTTTAAAAGAAATTAAACATAGGCAGATGTATACAAGGCCTTGAAGTTATGAAGTACAACTACTAAGTGGGGTATGGGTCAAACAAAAAGTAATATATTTTTCCGAAATAATACCTTAGATTAATTAAGTTCTTTGATGGGAGAACTCTACCATACATACATATAGATGGTTGGTTTAGAGTCTGGTATCGAACCAGTTCAACACTTGTACTCTTTTTAATATAAAAAATGTAACTTATTCTTAGTTCATATAACTTTTAATTTGTTGACATGTAATACTTGACAAAAACAGTTTAAAAAATACAACATTAAAGCTTACATTTTAACAAATTGATAGTTACACAAAGTCATGAACAAAATCACATATATTGAATTGGTGACTATTCTATATCACACTTAAAACTTTCCCTATATATATATATATGTATATATATGTGTGTGTGACTATTCTCAGTCTTCTTGTGAATAATCAACATTCAACTCTGATATTGGAGTACAGAAGAAGCAATATTTATAAATTATAATTAAATTTACATGCTATGTAAAGATGCCCAATATACAGGTTCCCAATTTTTTTTAAACAATAAGTTGACTGAAAATGCTCACATTTAGTGCTCAAAAAAAAGGAGTTCGAATCAAAAGCTAGATCTTTACATATAAAAATGGCTGATTCCATTAGATAGTTAACTAGGGTTAACGAGAACAATTTTATTTAACAACCAACTAATAACTAAATGGTTAGGTTTTTTTTTTTTTAATGTCATGTTGGTACGGTAAAAAATCATAAACTTCCCACTAGCTAGTTTGGTCCCTCCATCTTTATAAGCTATATATACTGTTTAAGAAGATTCTGATGGTGATTTTTAATTTAAACAAACTGATCATGCATAGTATCTAATCACCACTAACAAAGGAACAACAAAGTTAAACAACAAACATCCTAATCCACTTACGTTCTTAGTGGTAATCCCATTTCAGAATCCAAACCCCAATTAAAATCCTTGTCATCAATAATTTCCTCTTTAAAAGTGACAAGAAAACAAAGTTGCTTGAGGTCTTTTAACTATTTAAACTATTTCAATAAACTATATCACTCTTTACACTCATTACATATATATATAAATATATATTATATAGTCATCACATGAACATAATATATAGAGTACATTAATTCATATTGAGCTTTGCAAACTCACACATATATATATATATATATATATTCTCATATATTTCACATAAATTATGAATCAAAGCTGCTTATAAACTGAGATTGAAACCTTTTAACAAACATTTAATTTGACATGAGGGGCTTTATTAAACAGACAAAGATTGGTGTGTGTGTGTGTGTGTGTGTCATCGTTGAAAAGGAAATTAATCTACAAATAGTTGGGTCTCCGAACGACGTGGATAGCAAATCTAACAGGGCAAAGATCGACGGAGGAAAAAAAACAGAAACCCCACTTGAGCTTCTTCTCTACGTGCCAATTCAAGAGCTTTCCACTTGGGCACCAACTCTGAACACACACCATACATAATTACATACATACATATATATATATATATATATATATATATCTGTGTGTGTAAGAAAAAAATGCCACGCGGCAAACGTCATATTCCACAATGATACGAGTGGTGACACTTTTTTTCTCTAGATCTAGTACAGAATTCATGAAAAATACTACCTTCCGTGAGGGAGAAACCTACATGTTTTGGTGGGACCAACCCGGGGTTTGCTTAATGGGGACAGATCATTAGATCATAAATGCCAAATATAGGAGATAGTTGGGGGGCCCAATGGTGGCAAAGGTTTATGAATAATAGAGGGGAAAGATATTGGTTTTTTCCATTGTGGGAGACTTATATAATTATATCCACTTTGGGTAAACTTTTTGGTTATGGCTAGCTTTCGACCAAAAATTAGTGTGTGTGTGTGTGTGTTTTTTTACTTACTTTTTTTTCCTTTTTTTTTTTTCTTTTGACGCAAGATAAACTATATATTAAGGTTTGGTCTAAACGAGTTGAAATAATGGGTATTCATTTTCTTTTGAAGGTTCGTATAATAAAATGCCTCTAGTGTAGTTCTTTTATCTTTTTTTTTTTTTCTTTATCTTGTTCCCTGCTTTATTTTTTTATCTATAGCCATATCTACTTGAAAGTTGTGTCTCAAATTCATTTACGTTATTCAAATTAGTTAAAATGTTAGGGGGAAAGTCTTTGGCTTTTATAGTAAAAAGATGTACTAAAGTTTTTGCCTCTTTAATACATGATCACACAGACATGTATAAATATCCATGTTCGTGTGATTGAAAAGGGTTCGGTAGAGACAATATCATTCCTAAAGTTGAGAAACATTTGTTTCTCTTTCCTGAGGCAGCACGGATGGAGAGTATTGAAATCACTTGTGATCTAATAGTTGTGTTGTTTTAGTGAACAAAATTTGATGGCATCAATATATCGTTTGAGACAAAAGGGCCAAGACGGGGTAAACTGTGCAGTCTCATATCGTCTAGCAAACGTTATTAATGATAGTTTATAAGTAAAGACACCATCTTCTAGTTGCATAAGGCCTTTTGGATGAAAGCTCAAGAGCAAAACCGTACGAGCTTAAATGCACAATAGACAATATCATATCAAGTAAAATTGCGGGTCGTTATATAAAATGCTATATATTGATCCCAAATATTGTGTTTTAGCACCACAGAGTAAGCTCACGTCGCCCTTGCAATAAGTGGCACTATTCTATCAAATCACTTTATTTGAATATGAAGCTTCTTTCCGATAGAAAATTCACCACTATGGTACTTTTATCATTAGTTTTGCGCTGTTTTCTAATCTATTTATATACACGAATGTATAGATATACATGCATTAAGCAAAAATTAGACCAAAAGGAGTTTTGGGGTTTTAAGACTCTTCGTCCCAGAAGTAACATGACCCTTATAATAAAGGTTTTTCTTATACAACATTAATAATAAATATATGTATGTATAGATTGAGAGAGGGAGAAAGAGAGAAAGGAGAGAAATTTTGCTAATAATATTAATATTGGGAAGGGTTTTAAAATGAGAAAGTTTTAGATTTTCCTGTTTTAATTCTTATTTTTATTTTGTTTGCGTTTGGCTTTGTCTTTTTTTATTATTCTTAGTTTTTTAGGTTTTAGTTTTGTAATATATATATATATATTACCAGTATATATATATTATCAATACATTGATCAGATTAGTGATTAAAAAAAAGATGTAAAAGGGTGTTCTTACAAGGGAAACTAAGATACAGGATCTATGGAGAAAACTACAGCAACATAAAGTTTGAACCCAATTATGGTGATTAATACAGATTATTAGCGAGGTAGGTACTGATTCTTAACTAGATGCAGTACTAATAAAGTTCGTGTTGAGATAGATTTCCTCTGTCCACTTAGCGGTCGACCAACATTTAAGATTTTGACACATTTCTTACTCTTCATTATTGTCCAGATGGAACTATCAAGAATATGGTAGTAACATTGAGAGTGTTTAAAAACAAAAGTGAAAGTTGAAGTTAGAACTAATTAAATATTGTAATATGTGAAAACTTTACATTAAATTTTTTTTTATTTTATATTGTAGTCTGTAAAGCTTTATATTGTAGCAATTGAAACTTTAGTATTCAAACTTAGTTCTTAAACTGTCACGTCCTGAAGTACGGGAGGTGACGTGGCGGATTATTCAGGTTAATTAAATCAAATTTTAATTAAAAACATAAATTAAAGAATTTGATTATTTATGAAAAACATGTCAATTTAAAACTTTTTAAAACAATTATTATAATAATAAGCAGACAAGCGAAAGTAAAGTAAAATAAAATAAGATAAATAAAGAAAATGCATATTGGGTCCCAACGGGCTCACAACTTGTACACACACATAATAGCGACATAAATTAAATTACAACCACAGTCTAATATAGAAAAAGAAGTTATAATAATACATATCTTGTCTAAATTATACAAATGACCTACTTAGGGTCTTCTACTGCCACTACTATAGACTATGGATAACCGTCATGGAAAAAAAGTCGGTCGTGGTACAAAATCGAGTTTTCACGACAGTTTATTACAGTCGTGGAACAGCAAAACTGGCACGAAGAAGGAGTAGTGGGCTCTCCGTCGATCCTAAGCTGTATTCCACCTAAGGGGGGAAAGGGTTTTGAAAACAAAGAAAATGTGAGCGAAGGCTCAGCAGGACTAAGCTTGGAAGAACATTTCATTAAATATATAAATCATTAACAAACAAAAGTTATAAAATCCAATAAATACAAAATCCATTTATTTTATCATTAACATTTAAATCATTATAATCTGGAAGAAAACCTTACAGGTTTGTATCATTTTAGGCAAAGCCATGATGGCCTAGCTGGGTTTTGAGACCTGCTCTCAAGGTCGCACGCTACACAATCCAATCTCTGAATATGGCATCATGCACTAGTATCATTTCAGACAGTACTATTGACATGTTTGGTATTATGTCATTATTAAAAATCTTATTTACCAAGTGAGTCTATTACATTCATTATGAAGTTCATTACGAATATCATATCATTCAACAATTTATGCAAAACACTTGTTAAAAACCCTTTCTCAACTTTTATTGAAAACATTTTGAGAAAAATCCTTTTCAGGCCAAAACCCTTTTAAAATAGGGCTATCAAAGAAGGAGGTAGAAGTCCTACCTGGATATTCTACACCGTGCTCAATACCACAGTTTCAACCCATTCTACGTAAGCTCTACGGAACCACGAACAACTTAAATGTAGACTAAATCCATCAATATCTACCTTAGGGTGTTTCTACATTACTAAGCCATCTCATGGTGTCCTAGTGTGCCATTGAAGTCCATAAAATCATTCCATAAAGTTAAAATCTTTATTCAGGCCTAAAACAGTGAAAACAAGGGTAAAATGGTCATTTTGCACAAGTTTCGGTCGGTTTGCCAAACTATTCATATCGGCCTATCGAACTACACAGTTCGACCTACCGGTCATACAGGACCAGCCTATTAAAATTCTCCAAGTTTGGCTTGCCGAATGTATGAGTCTGGCCTGCCGATGCTCAACCATTGGCCTGCCGAACTGGAAAATTCTAGAATTTTTCAGAATTTGAGTCTCAGTCTCCCGAGCTTAAATCCTCATTTTCACATGTTTTTCTCAATTCACAGGCATGAAAAAATACTCATAGATGATAGAAAAACATAATAAAACACTTTTAAACTAGTTTAAACAAGATTTGCATTGGAATTTATCAAAGAAATCCGAAAATAGAAAAAAATAGAAAAAAATGAAAAATCTTGATGTAACACCCCTATGTGGGGGTTAACAGTTTTAAATAAATAAAAATAATTTTAAATTTTATATTATTTAAATCAATTAAACAATGCCCATGGGTCTTTAAACAACAAGAAAAATAAAAATAAACGTTTTAAATACAAACCACAGTTTTTAGTGTAGCACCAAATATATATAATTACAGTCATCATCACCATAGTACAATTCCCAAATAACTTAACACAGCCATAAAAAAAAATAATACAACTCTTACATGTTGTAGATAAGTTGTAATTAAACAGGGTCTTCTAACACGAAAACAGCAAGATTGTTTTCGCTTATTCCTCTTCAAATATGTTGCACTGAGTTCCACCTGAGATATGAAGATATGATAGGGATGAGCATCGACATGCCCAGTAGGGATATCATGACTCACCTTATGGTTTATCCATTACCACATTAAAAACTGCATGGTTAGTAGGTTACATCATATTCCAGATTATGAGGTTTATTATGATCACATCTTATGGATACCGTAGTTAATCATTACCAAGTGTCATAATTACATATTTATACAAATATTACCAATCATCATTGTTCCTAGGTATCCATGTTAAATTGAGTATCACTCAACTCATCGAAAACCCAAATGGGCGTACTTGATCACCCTATAAACATTTCAAGGGTGTTCCGGTGAGGGGACATCAAGCCCCGAGTCCTCACCAAATCGATTCCTGTACAGTGTGTTCTGGGACTTTCAACCCAAGGAAGCGTCATCACCTTCCCCCTATTTTTTCTTTTAGGGTATTCGTGCCCAAGGACGTAACCGTCGCCCTTTTTACATCTCACTATTTCTTTGTATTCAATTTATATTTATAGAGTCAATTTTCTAACCATGCTTCTCAATTTATAACATATGTCAAATCATTATATTTATCGCTATACAATATACATATTTTACAATATAAAACAATCAAATTTAATTTACCAAAACCTCACAAAAGATGAGTAATAGAATCCCTACCTTCAAAGCTTAACAACAAACTTTTATTCTCGGAATTAATCAACGTTAGCTCCACACATCCTTGACCCTAAGGCATGCATAAGGACAATTAAAACTAAAGCACAACGTATAATCACATTCATAAGTGAATTATGTGTAAACCCGTCTACTAGTGCCATTAAAGTATTTTTATGCAATTGTTCTTTAAATACCAAGTAAACAATTTTTATCTTAAACGCAATATAAAATACATACAAGCAATTTTTATGTTTTAGTCTCTAATAAGAATTCATAAATCATTTAGGGTAGTATTGGAAAGGTTGTAAGACATTAAGAGACTAGAAGGTGAGCAAAGTTGGGTTTTTGGTTCAAGTTAACAACTAGTATACCATGGCAACTTGGTGGTATACTTTTGTAAAAAGGCGGGTTCACTATCTACAATTAACACACGGGTTAACAGGTGGTTTACTTAAGATAGACGGGTGGTTTATTACCACTGGCAGGTTTACTAGTTTCTAATCCGAAAATTGAAAAATTCATAGAAATTAAAATACAACTCCGATTTAGGGTCATGATAGCTCATTGGAAAGCTTAGGATGTCTACTTTTTAAATATGCAAACCAATTTACAAAATTCATTTTCATTTAACTCCAGAATTTTAAGAAATAGCCACTGCCCATAGAGGTATTATAAAGTTTATGGGATGTCAAATTTTTCTTTAACTTAAAGCATATTATCCTTGTTTAAAATCTCAAAACCATTCCAAAATATGCAACATGCATTATATAATCAGAATAAACATATTCTCATGAGTTTTATACCAAAATCATTATCAAATTATATCTCTAGCCTTTCTTGTAAATAATGATGAAAACATGCTTAAATTTGCTCTTTAAGCTCAAAACATTAGAACATCAATCTTAAAGTTATGGAAACCGGTTTTAAACATTCCTAACATGTTTCTAACATTGTCATCAAACCAAAATAAAAGTTGGTTGTGGGTTGTAACTCAAGACTCAAGTTTTTTGTTCATAAATGTTTAAGGATGCATGTTAACTTAACTAGAAATTTGCATGAATTTTGAACACGAAAATTATGCATTAAACATGGAGAAAATACATACTAAAAACTAAGTTTAGATTAAAGAAAACCTACCTCAAAACTTCTTTGAAAAGCACCAAAGTTCGGGTTAACAATCAAGCTTGAATTAACTCTAAAACCGCCTCGATCATGGTTGGGAATTATAATTGTCTTGGCCACAAAGAGAGCTTTGTGCTCTATGTCTTTAGTTAGAAATTTGAAGTGAGAAAGGGAGAGAATGAGAACTAGAGAAGAAGGTGGTGATAGTTAAATAAAAAGATATCAAAATGCTTAAGAGGAATGGGATGTTTACGGGGGAAAGTTGTAAGAAGAAACAAAAGAGTCTTAAAGGAAAATATCATCTTGTCTCCCATGAAGATTTTTAGCAAATCATGCTAACATAATTGAGGGGACAATTGGAGTGAATTATAGAAGAAGATAAGGAAATAATTAAAGAGGTGGTTGAGAAAATATCTCCATGTCTTTTATGAATTGAGGGAAAATAATTCAATGTCCCCTTCGGATACCTTTAGCAAAATAAGAAGAAGGCTATATAATTGAGCAATAATTTAGGGAGACAAGATTGGTAGAAGTGTTGGTAAATTTTGAATGTTTCTTAGGAAGACTTGGTAAGAAAATACTAAAGTGGTATTTTTTTTTTAATGATCGTAAACAACTTAGTAATTTTAAATAGTCAAATTTTATTCATTAAATTTTACAAAATCATGCCCGTTAAAAATACGGGTGTTACACCTGATTTAAATCTGTTCCTCATCAAGCCAAACCTAGATTCTAGATTTTTTGGTTCCACTAACTTAGATTCAAGGTTTTCTAAGTTCATAAAACTCGGATTACAACTTTTTAAAGAAATTTGAGAAATTTAGGAAAAGTTTTGAGAATCTAAAAATAATAGAAATTAACCTCGAATCTAAGCTTTAAATCATGTTTATGGTTGTTCAAAAGCATTCCCAAGCTTCCAATTCGTTGAAAAACCGAAGCTTGAATTCAAATTTTGAATTTGAGAGAGAGAGGAGAGAGGGGCAGCAAGTGAGAGGGAGAGAAAGAGAGAGAAATAGCTGAGGAAGAGAGAGAGCGTGAGTGAAAGGGAGAGGGAGAGAAGAAATAAATAAGAAGAGGAGTTGGTGGTTTTATTGTTTGAAAACGTGTGCCACCCACGGTTTTACAAAACGGGATGTATTTGGTATTTGACTAATTGTTTTGTTCCAAAATTCAAAATACGAATAAAAATAATTAAAAATGATTTACAATCAAATTGATTAGAAAATCATTACAAAATATCTAGGTTAAAGTTAAATCACAATTTGACACACTAATACACCATTTTATATACTAATAATACTTAATTAAATTTGGGGTGTTACACAAACACTCTCATCATATTATAAGATACGTGATTATATCTAAAAAAAGATTTATGATAAGTGACATCTTTTAAAATATTTATGAAATAAGAAAAGAATTCTTCTATGAAGCATATAACACTACTAGAAAAAGTTTAATTACCAACATATTGACTTTGTCGAAAAGTATTCAAATGCATTGGGAAACTAGCTTCCTAACGTTTTTATAGCATCGCTAAGGTTAAGTTGTTGTAGCCAAATACACTTAGCAACGCGAAATTGAAGTTACCAACACCATTTTGGTGTTAAAAACTTCTTAAAAAACCGTATCATACACAGATTTTGTAAAAATTTGCCAACATCTAATAGCGTCAATAGTTTCTCAAATAAAAACTTGCACATGCTATCAGGCGTTGATAAGTTTTCTAGAAATCAAAATTGCCTATGCCATTTGGCGTCAGCAACTTTTTAATTTTTAATATTATTCTAATTCTTTTTAAAACCAAATTTAGTTTCAATTAATATTTTTAATTTTTTTGAACTTATGATTATTATTTTGAATATAATAAAATTTGATAATTAACGCTAGTTAATAATAAGAAATATCTGATAATAGTTTCAAGCATATTATCAACATCTACGCCAGTACATGAAAGTAGAATTCTAAAATATAAATCCATACATAAAATTAAAGGTTCAAATAATAAGTATAATAGCTTGGGCCTCTGGGTAGCACGAGGTGATAAGCATCATCATCCTCATCACGGTCATCATCATCTTGCTGCGAAAGTTGTTGTGGTGGCAAAGGGGACGAAAATACAGTATTTAGATCAAATTGAGGAAATTACATTCCAAAAAATTGCATGCTTAGTTGAGTGGTTAATTGTTGAATGTAGAATATATATATAGCAAGCTAGTTCTCATATGTTCTAACTTGGCTCTTACAAGATGCTACTTTTGTCTTCAACTCGACCACTTCGTTATTCTCAAATTTTCCACCAAAAGAACAAGAAGATCCCTTCAAAACTTTGCCCTTCCCTTTGATGTATCTTGAGTGAGACTTGTGTACCTTTTGAACTATCTCTTTCTTTGTAAGAGGTTTTACATCAAGTGGTTGCTGGGACTGCAAATCATTAAATACCAACATATCATTCTGAGAAAAAAAATTATAGTTACAGAAACATATATGTAGAACTTCTTAAGTGCAAGCGTATTATTTAAAACTAATCAATCACATGTTCTTGCTCCGCTTGTGGGTCACACCATTGTTTTGTTTGTAATTAGTATGCATCATTCGAAAATATTCAGTGTCACTTGCAAATTGGTTGGTCTCAACTTGTAGCAATATTCTTAATTAGAGTAATAGATATAAGTGGAATTAAATTCATACAACTAATGGAAGACATATACCAATTTTGCACGATGCGCGGCATGGGATTTCAAGCCATGTTTACTATTGCCTTTATGCTTTGTTGCTCGATTATCTGCGTTTTGCTTAGCTAGCTCCTAAAAGAAGGATACAAATTACATATTATGAGAAGTAGTATAGAATAAGGTAAAAAAAAATCTCTAAAACACTTAGACAAAATGTTTGAGACTTACTATTTTTTGCTCAGTACTCTAACAATTACAAGCCATTTTCAATCTTCTAAATCAATAATGTCTTTATGGGGAATACTCTTTGCAACTTTTGCAAACATTTCTTCTTGAACGTACTTGAAGAGTTTACGCAATGTAGACCGCCAAGTTCTGTGTAAGTTCACCATTTGATTGTCCGTTGTCTTCTTGATTTCCGCTGTCATATTGAAGCTAAATCTTTCCTGAAGAAAAAACACTTTATATAAGATTATAAATTTATCCTAAATATACTTTTATAAATAAATAATTTATTTATGTTATTTATCACAAATACTTTAAAATATATTAATTAACATTAACATAAATATTTTCAACAAAATCTTTCGGAGAAAGATGGTTGATGCCTAAACCAAAACGCATGAATCTTTTGACGTAAAAGACAGACGAGTAGAAGTTCTTGGATTTCCAGGCTCCGGCTGGTTGGCGCCCATGGCTCGAAACGACAACAATAGACCTTTGTCTCATCTTTCAAATCATGGGTTTCATCCAATGCTAAACCTACCCACATGGGACAAATATTTTAAATATATATATATATATATATATATAACTAAATAAATGTATGATATGTACTTCTAAGTACTACTATTTGCGGCTGGCACAAGAATGTCGACCATTAATTTTTATTTTATTTTTTTTTTTTGTGTGTTTTCTTTCTTCCTTTTTTTTTTTTTTTTTCTAAAAGTGGGCATATGCCGTACTAACCGTGCAATACAAATGAACTTGTACATGTAGCATATATTACAGACGTTAAAATTAATAGATAGTACTGCTAGCTAGCCGGCATATAATTATGTATTTACATATAGTATATGTGTACTATATGTGTGTGTTAATGTAACGCCAACATAAGTATATCTGAAACGGTGGAAGCCAATTTGCAGTTTAGGATCCTCTTAGTGCTATGTGACTAATGAAAATGGCTTGGAATTTGACTATCTATTAATTAAAAAAGAACAAGAAGAAGAAGAAGAAGAATATAATTAGGTAAAGGAATTTGAGAGAATATGACAAAGTATCTGTATTCAAATTAAAAACTTTAAAACCTACCAAAGGCAAGGACTGTGAAGCTTAATGAATAAAAAAATTAATTGCTTCCCTACCCAATAATTATTGTGGTCATATTCTCCTTTCATCACTTTGAAACCTCTTCTTTTTCTTCAAATTTAAGACTGTGGGGAAGGGTTAGTGTTGTAAACATTGATTGATGGCTATGGTTGTTCAACTTGCACAATGTTTTTTTAAAAAAACATTATATATGTGCGTGTAAATCACACCACTCACACACGTGTACGATTGATGAAAGATTGTGATGAGGTCAGAAAAGTGTCTTTATCATATAAAAAGCTAATATTGACTTGTATAATTCCCCATAATTAGAATTAAAATTCCAAATTAAGAGAAAGAATGATGATCATGTATCTCAATCCTAATTGCAACTATAGTATCAAATTATTTTAATATTGATGGATTTAGCTTGATCCACGTGTTCGATTCACCTATTAGCATCTTAAAATTTGGATCGAGAAAAAAAAATACCAAGAAGAAGATTTTCTTAGAGGCAAATTAATATTGTGCTATATCTAATGGCCGGCCTAAGAACATGCTAGGGAAAATATATATATGTGGTCGTATGCATATTTCCAATGGCTAAGGAAGCCACTTTCAAAGTCCCTTTCCACTTTGTTCTAACAATATTTGTGTAAATTGGCCGGCAGTTAAGGGATGTAAGGCCCAAACTTGGGGCTAGAAGGCATAATGTTACACCGTTTGAACATGACTTAATTCCAAGGAGATGTTGACTAGTACCCAATATTTTTCTCCTTAATAAAAGAAATTCTCTCTCAATATCAAGCCTTTTTTTTTGGGTAAAATTGAAACCTTGATACTACTAGCTATTTATGCCTAAAACCATGCAAAATTAATTAAATACAATCTAGCCCTTAGATTGCTATATTATGCTAGTGACGACCCATTATAAAGAAAATATAAATTGAAAAAGTAACGACAATCTACTATGCTTATTTAAAATATTGCCTTTTAATTACTCTAAAAATGTTATTTTTCTAAGTGTAATTAATTACACAATATATTGTGAAGTATTAGTATACGAGCCATAAATTCTATGTGTTAGTAAGCAAAAGTAATGATATAGAACATATAATTCTCAACAAATACGTTTCCTCCTTTGGAAATAACCTGTTAATTTTTTTAATCATTTATTAAAGATTTTAGGCAATATTGGAGGCGCCCAAATTCTCTTTAGTTAAGTTGTTGCATTTTGAATTGAAAGTTGTACAATGATATTAGTTGCTTAATGAGACTTTATTCAGAACTTAAGTATGAAGTAATCAAGTTAATTAAGTTTAGGGCAACAGATGCTAATCATAATATTGTTAGTGTTCTAGAGAGGGGAAAATTATTTTCCCAATTCTTTAACCTTCTGGCCCATTATATAATTTTTAATTATTTTCAAAAGGAAAATTTCGTGACCAATTGAATTAATATTATCCAAAAAGCTCTTGGTTGGTTTTGAAAGCCATGAAAACTTTGGTGGAGATCATCAGAAGATTTTGCTGCGAACTAACTCAGCAATAGATCAATTAATAATGGATGAGCTGCCAAATTAGGAAACGACTATAGATAGAAAGTATCCCAAATTATTAGAATCCCTGCTTTTTCTTTGTTAAAAAGTTAAGGAGGGGCTGCTTTACTAAATCAAATTTACAGTTTAAACTGAAATACTGTAATTTAAATTTTGTAAGAGAAAATAAAAAAACAAAACTAATTTGAATTAAAACTTTAATATATCCCAAGTTGTGATCACGAAGGTAGATAATCTATTTCTGGATTTTTTTTTTTCTAAAGCTTAATTACGTCAAAGGCTGCAAAGCAATAGATTTTGTGAGAGATTTTAAGTTAACACTTTAAGAGGGCGTTTGGTATGCAGTAATCTTGAGAGTGGAAATGAGAATCTACAAGATTCTTACATTTGGTACAATAATTATGATTTTTTTATTATTGAGAAACTCCATCCCATGGGATTCACTTTATCCCATTTTAGGTAATTTGAATCTCATGATATTTATATCATCAGGAATCTCAAAATTATAGAAATCTCACATTTTCTTCCATGATGATGATAATAAATAAATAAATAATATAAAACTATTAAATATTTATAATATTATCAAAACTTAATATTATTATTTAATGTCAATATTAATATAAAATAATAATATATTATAAAGAACTATATTTTAATCATTATTTATATCGATATCTATATATTATATATTATTTACTATAAATATATATAATATTTTTGAATAATTATATTATTATAAAATAATAATCATATTATTATTTTAAATTAATATTTTTATGCAATATAAATATAAAAATTATATCAATATAAAATAATAATTTGGTAATAAGAATAATAATAACATTAACAATAATAATAAAAATATATAATATATTACATATACTATATTTAAATGTAATATATTATTATTAATTAATATTAGTATATAATATATATAAAAATTATAATATAAAATAAAATAAAAATATTAAAAATAATTTAATACTATTATTACAAACTAATAATTATACAATATAAATATAAATATTATATCAATATAAAATAATAATTTGATAACAAGGATAATAATAACATTAACAATAGTAACAAAAATATGAATAGTATAATATTAATATTCATAGTAATATCAATATTTTATAATAATCAATATAAAATATAATTAAATGCGTATAATTGTAACGCCCCTATGTGGGGGTTAACAGTTTTTAATGAGATAAAATAAAAATAAATAATAAAAGTAAAACCTTAAAAATAAAATTTGCCCGGGACTTAAATGAAAACTCTCAACTAAAAAAAATAAAAATATAAACGACAAATAAACCACAGTTTAATGTAGCACCTTAAATTTAATAATATAAACTGTTGTCATCATCATTTTAACCCTCAACACATTATAATTACAGTCACAGAAAGTAACAATTGATGCTTACATTATCATGAAGAACATTCTTTACAATTGAGCAGTCCCAATGTAATATAGTTACATCGCTTCCTCAACTATATTTCTCGTAGCCACCTCACACTTAGTGAGTCCTGAAAAGATATAAACATAAGGGAATGAGCAACACTATGCTCAGTAGAGAAAGCCATTACTCACCTCTATCATTACCACATTAAAATCTGCATGGTTAGTAAGTCACATCATATTTCAGATTATGAGGTTTATTATGATCACATCTTATGGATACCGTAGTTAATCATTACCAAGTGTCATAATTACACATTTATACAAATATTACCAATCATCATTGTTCCTAGGTATCCATGTTAAATTGAGTATCACTCAACTCATCGAAACCCAAATGGGCGCACTTGATCACCCTATAAACATTCCAAGGGTGTTCCGGTGAGGGGACATTAAGCCCCGAGTCCTCACCAAATCAATTCCTGTACAGTGTGTTCTGGGACTTTCAACCCAAGGAAGCGTCATCACCTTCCCCCTATTTTACCTTTTAGGGTATTTATGCCCAAGGACGTAACCGTCGCCCTTTTCATGTCTCACAATTTCTCTATATTAAATCATTATTAATAGAGTTAATTTTCCTAACCATGCTTCTCAATTTATAACATGTGTCAATTCATTATGTTCCTCGCCGTACAATACAAGACGAGTCCATGTCATAGTTTCATATGTGATACACATATAATATCAGTTCAACATAGATATATATATATTGCAGCAAAACAATCAATTTTAATTCTATAAAAACCTCACAAAAGATGAGTAAGAGAATCCCTACCTTTCAAGCTTATCAACAATCTTTTAATCCTGGAATCAGTTAACGTTAGCTCCATACTCCCTTGATCCTAAGGCGTGCATAAGGACAATTAAAACTAAAGCACAACATACAACTACATTCATAAAATTTATTTTAATTTAATCTTAGAATTTCAAGAAATAACCACTGCCCATAGAGGTATTATAAAGTTTAACAATATAAATTTTCTGTCTAGGGCATATACACTTAGACTTCATACATATGCTCCAAAATAGCAACAAACATATACTTAGGTTTAAGAACGCAAATTTGAATAATCCTTTAGTATAAAAGAAAATTTATAAATGAAAGACTAAATTTGTTCATAAGATTCTAACCTCGGATTATGGTTAGTTGGAAGCTTGAAATGGCTTCAAAACAGGTTCCTTTACTTCGGTATGACTGAAATTCTTGCTCAAATGGAGGTGATGGTGGCTGATTTTTATGGCTGCCTTGAAGAAGTTCTCTAAGTATTTTGCTTCAGCAAAGAAATGAGAAGAAGAGTGTGGGAACCGTGGAAGAGAAAGGAAGAAAATATGAAGTCTTTGAAGAGAAGTGATAGAAACAATTATAGAGGAGACATGTTGAAGCATGTCACGGAGGAAATAAAGAAAATGAGGGTCAAGAGTAGTTGGAAAAGATATCCTTATGTCTCATCTAAAGACTTTAACACACATAATGCCAATATGACATTTTTGAGATTTATTAAAAGTTCTAAGGCTTTTTAGTAATCATACTAAATAAATATAGGAGAATTTTAGAAAACTTAAAAATAGATAAAAAATAAATATTATAAAATAAATTTAAATGAAGCAATTTTTTTTTTTATACATTAAAAATTAATTTAATTACCTCAATACCCGTTAGGAGAATAACGGGTGTCACAGCTCTACCCCCCTTAAAGAAATTTCGTCCTCGAAATTTCAATTCTAGCAATACTAGTAAAAATTTTAATTCCATTATGATTCCAATTCCGAGTCTAAACCGTTAATGTTGTTTGTCCACCAAATTTAAGTTATCGTATCTCCACTTATTTACTTGCATAATAAATCTTACTCTAATTTATAAATCCCTCAATAAGAGTATTTCTGACAAGTTTCAACTTGTAACACCGTATACTAGTCTAAGAATCTGATCAGGCATACATATTGACCATATCATGATTCCAGTCCTTCATTGTCCATGGACCGTGATTTACAATCACATTTAAGGAGATTGCCAGAGAAATTTTATATACTTCATCTTTAGGTTCCTTTTCCTTTTTGAGTAAGGAAAAGTCAAATATATTTGATTTCATACCTCAACTAATAAACTAAAACATAATCATAAACATATATCACAAACACTTTTATTCAAAACTATACATTAAACTTACTCATAGAGATATTAAACGGAATCTCAGAGTTGCAAACATACCCGACATATTTTTCATTAAACAGCTATCCTCATGACACAAATATTCAACCCAAATAATATACTCATATTTCATATGGAATATCCCCATAACTGACTCTGGTACTTCCACATAATATTAACAGAATATTACACATTACAAACATAATACGGATACGTTTCGAGAGTACAAGGCACTCCGTATACCAGCTATCCATATCATGCATGCTTAGAGGATACAAAAACATCGATAAACAAAAGATCGGACCTTAAGAAGGATGCGTTTCGAGAGCATCAAGTACTCCGTATCCAGCCATCCCGGCATTAGGCTCAATGAATCTAAAAGATTGAACAACAACGTACCACAAGAAACACAGAATACAAGGCAAACGGTTATTCGTAACACACGAAATACGGACACACATGCCTATATGCCAAAGATAAAACAAAAAGATTACAGATGGAGATTCAAATCAATTGGCCGCTCCCGGCTTTCCCTTTCCCATTCAAGCTTGGATGTTGCAGTGTCGGATTCTGGATGTATGATTTGCATTTTATCTATCAATTCCTCAGCTGTTGAAGCAGTGACAAAGATTTGTCTCTCCGATTCTGTAGTGATGTTTTCTTCCACAGCGTAATCTAGAAATTTCAAAAGACCGTCATAAAAACCCTTTACGTTCAGCAGTCCCAAAGGTTTGGAATAAAAGCCCAACAATTGCCCACAAGCAACTATAAATATTTCCTCAAGAGTACCTAGACCACCAGGTAATGCTATAAAAGCATCAGAATTATAGATTATGTCTTTAAATTTTTAGGGATACTCCTGACTCCTTCTCCCTTACCTATGGCTTCCTTACAAAGGTTTCCTTCAACTGGAATATGAGGCCAAATTCTTACATCAGTAGCGTCGCTAGACCTAGCTGCTAGTGCCATATTTACCATCATTTTTATACTACCACCCCCATAGATTATGTTAATCTTCTTGTGTGCTAGGACTTGCCCTAAGTGATTTGCAGCTTCTAAATAAGCTTTATCTTTTCCAAGGCTGGAACCACAAAAGACACAGACATTCTTTATTTTCTTCGTGGACTGGGAGATAGACATATTTGGTTTATAGAAGTGGTTGCTTAATGTCTGCTCCACTTAGACTTCGGGTTCTACATGAGATTTTAAAGATGAGAAATATACAAAAAGGGCTAAAGAGATAGACGAGTAGGTAATCCAAAGATTTAAACAAAATCTTGTGCGGATAAGAAAGTAAGATAAGGTGATTGATAGTTTACAGAAAATCTGATTCACTTTTTGAAAAAGATTAGACTCTAATTGTATAACTTTTGACAATTGAGAACAATTCGACAAAAGACCCTCATGACACAACTGTAGACTTTTTGACAAATATACACCAAGTCTAGAAATTTAATATAAACGACAAATACTGTAGAACTTTTGAAATTTGAGACACAAATCTTGAAATATCTGGATAAGCTTTTCAAAATTCAAACATATTACTGTACCGTATGTGACGTGTCTGATAAGATAATATATTTTATTATATATATATTTAAGAAAATCATAAATTAAATAAGATATTAACACTTACTGTATCAATCTAATAATCACAATTATTTCAAACACAAAAGCAAATATTTTGAGTAAAAGAAAAACACAAACTGTTGAACATCAGCTAAAACTGCTTCAAATAAGTAAAGACTAAATAACCTTTATAGAGCGATGACTTATTTCCCATCCAGTTTTCTTATGGCTTGGCAAACAGGATCTAGAAATACCATATTCCTGAGGCGTTGTCTTTCTGTATAAAATTTAGGCCAGAGTTTAAAAATAGCTCCTTGAACATATCCACTAGGGTGACCGTGGAGAGGAGGATGGATGCTATCCAAGTTCTCCTTTGAAAGTCCATCCCTACAAAACCTTATTTTATCCTCTCTATTCGTAGACATATAACCAGGTGAAGTACATTTACCGTTACAATTTTGTCTTCCACATTTGTTACAAGTGACCACGATGGCACGAGCTCTTCTTTTCATTGCACTACGACTGGTACCTGTTCCTGGTAAACCGACATCTTGACTAAAGTCACTCGGACGGATTTTCCCCTCTATTAACATTCTCACATCACAAGGGATACCAAAACGCATAAGAATCCACAACCGAGTAATTCTAGCCTTGTATTTCTTTCTGAGAATCTTTTGGGAGAGTGATGGGAAATACTTTCTCAGGTGTTGGTACTTTGGGTCCATGATGAGATGAAAGAAGAGTAAATAGAAAGGAAAAATTAAGATAGTAAATTGCAGAATCCTAGAATTCCTTCTTCTTTTAGAGGAAAAGAAGAATTTTTAATGAAAAAGAAGAGGATTTGCGATTTAGAGAAAAAATAACAAATTAAGAGAGAAAAAGTGAACTCAAAGAAATAAGGTCTTACGCACAGTAAACGTATATGTAAACAATAATTAAACCACTGTATATGACACGTATAGAGACCACGTGGGAGAGACAGTGTGAATCAAACTGATTTAGGATTTGAACTAGGCCCAAATGTTCTTAGTTGAAAATGGTCAGGTTGTTTCGGGCCTTAACACATTTAGAACGAGTTAAATAACAAACATAGAATTGAAAACCAATTCGTATGAATCTTAAACCCAATTCAAAACCCACTATAGATAAAGTTGACTATAAACAACAAATCTAATTTAACGACAACAAGGATCTTCCTGAATGATCCAGCAACTCAAATAATTTTGTTTTAATCAAAACCTTATTGAACAATGCATACACCCATATGTTATTCATAATACTTAACATCTATCAATGGATTCATCATCATTACTACCAAGGGTTTAGAATGTGACTAACCTTGAAATCAATACGATTTACGTCTTTCAACGTAGACCATATCAATGAACAAAGACACTAGATGTTACTACTTAGGAACATCTACAATCTCCACAATTCTACTTATACAATATATAATTTCCTCATATAACAAAACCTTAGGTAACCAAAAGATTCACTGATACACTTAAATACAATGTACGTAACAAAATATTCCAATTTTGAGATTCATGCATTCTAGACTTTACACAGTCTCAACAGACCAAAAGTCTAACATTTATCTCTCTCAAGATTCAATACCATGATTCCCAACTTATATCATATTCCTCAAATAAATAGAACTTTCAAGAAAAGACATTGACACTTATGTGCTCCATCGAATCCACACATAATCATTACTTAGGTTTGAATCAATTACGAAAAATTTGGCATATCTATGTCAAACTTTAAAATCAATAAATCAAGCCTTATATATATATTTTTTTTATTGTTTTTCACGAGACAAAAGGCTCTTAAATCCTCGTATCTACACGAATTTTTCATCGTTTATACGAATTAGATATGCTTATAGATCCTAATATTATACGAATCTCTCATAAGCATTCTACTTATAAACTCATTCCATATAATTATCATTCCCTTATAACTATTAATACTTTCCTTCTATATAATTATTGTACTCATATAACTATTGATATTTTCATTCTATGGCCTTTCCATGTTACATCCTTCTAGACTGTATAAATCAATGTGAAGGTTCATTTTGATGATGACAATGAAAATTCAGCTTCAAAACCATCTCAAAAATATATTTTTTTAAAGTGGTGCTACACTCCCTAGGTTAACCGAACCTAGGCTCTGATACCAAAAATTCTGTAACGCCCCTATGTGGGGGTTAACAGTTTTTAATGAGATAAAATAAAAATAAATAATAAAAGTAAAACCTTAAAAATAAAATTTGCCCGGGACTTAAATGAAAACTCTCAACTAAAAAAATAAAAATATAAACGACAAATAAACCACAGTTTAATGTAGCACCTTAAATTTAATAATATAAACTGTTGTCATCATCATTTTAACCCTCAACACATTATAATTACAGTCACAGAAAGTAACAATTGATGCTTACATTATCATGAAGAACATTCTTTACAATTGAGCAGTCCCAATGTAATATAGTTACATCGCTTCCTCAACTATATTTCTCGTAGCCACCTCACACTTAGTGAGTCCTGAAAAGATATAAACATAAGGGAATGAGCAACACTATGCTCAGTAGAGAAAGCCATTACTCACCTCTATCATTACCACATTAAAATCTGCATGGTTAGTAAGTCACATCATATTTCAGATTATGAGGTTTATTATGATCACATCTTATGGATACCGTAGTTAATCATTACCAAGTGTCATAATTACACATTTATACAAATATTACCAATCATCATTGTTCCTAGGTATCCATGTTAAATTGAGTATCACTCAACTCATCGAAACCCAAATGGGCGCACTTGATCACCCTATAAACATTCCAAGGGTGTTCCGGTGAGGGGACATTAAGCCCCGAGTCCTCACCAAATCAATTCCTGTACAGTGTGTTCTGGGACTTTCAACCCAAGGAAGCGTCATCACCTTCCCCCTATTTTACCTTTTAGGGTATTTATGCCCAAGGACGTAACCGTCGCCCTTTTCATGTCTCACAATTTCTCTATATTAAATCATTATTAATAGAGTTAATTTTCCTAACCATGCTTCTCAATTTATAACATGTGTCAATTCATTATGTTCCTCGCCGTACAATACAAGACGAGTCCATGTCATAGTTTCATATGTGATACACATATAATATCAGTTCAACATAGATATATATATATTGCAGCAAAACAATCAATTTTAATTCTATAAAAACCTCACAAAAGATGAGTAAGAGAATCCCTACCTTTCAAGCTTATCAACAATCTTTTAATCCTGGAATCAGTTAACGTTAGCTCCATACTCCCTTGATCCTAAGGCGTGCATAAGGACAATTAAAACTAAAGCACAACATACAACTACATTCATAAAATTTATTTTAATTTAATCTTAGAATTTCAAGAAATAACCACTGCCCATAGAGGTATTATAAAGTTTAACAATATAAATTTTCTGTCTAGGGCATATACACTTAGACTTCATACATATGCTCCAAAATAGCAACAAACATATACTTAGGTTTAAGAACGCAAATTTGAATAATCCTTTAGTATAAAAGAAAATTTATAAATGAAAGACTAAATTTGTTCATAAGATTCTAACCTCGGATTATGGTTAGTTGGAAGCTTGAAATGGCTTCAAAACAGGTTCCTTTACTTCGGTATGACTGAAATTCTTGCTCAAATGGAGGTGATGGTGGCTGATTTTTATGGCTGCCTTGAAGAAGTTCTCTAAGTATTTTGCTTCAGCAAAGAAATGAGAAGAAGAGTGTGGGAACCGTGGAAGAGAAAGGAAGAAAATATGAAGTCTTTGAAGAGAAGTGATAGAAACAATTATAGAGGAGACATGTTGAAGCATGTCACGGAGGAAATAAAGAAAATGAGGGTCAAGAGTAGTTGGAAAAGATATCCTTATGTCTCATCTAAAGACTTTAACACACATAATGCCAATATGACATTTTTGAGATTTATTAAAAGTTCTAAGGCTTTTTAGTAATCATACTAAATAAATATAGGAGAATTTTAGAAAACTTAAAAATAGATAAAAAATAAATATTATAAAATAAATTTAAATGAAGCAATTTTTTTTTTTATACATTAAAAATTAATTTAATTACCTCAATACCCGTTAGGAGAATAACGGGTGTCACAATAATATTTTTATAACAATGTTTTTATTTAATGTTAATATTAATTTAAATAATAATATATTATAAAAAATTATATTTTTATTGATATCAATATATTATATATTATATACAACATTTTAATATTAATATATTATTAAATAATAATCCTATAATTATTATAAATCAAATTTTTAAATAATATAAATATAAATGTAAATATTATATTAATATAATATAATAAATATTTAATAATTATGATAATAATAACATTAAGAATAGTAATAATTTAATAGTATAATATTAATATTCATAGTAACATTAATGTGAAATTATATATAATATAATTTTATTATTCATATTTATATTGTTAATCATTTAATATTAGTACTAACATACTATATTGATATATTTAATGTTAATACTACAAATTATTTTTGTCAATTATACAAGATTGTTATGTACAACCAAGCACAATAATATATTATTCTTAAGAATCTAATAGAAGATTCCTGTGTATAATTGAACGTGATAATATTGGTTTATTGGGAATCATATAGCCTACTATCACTTTTTCAAGAATATGATTCCTACTGATTGCTGCATACCAAACACCCCCTAAGACGTGGAAAAATTTAGTCTACTAAATAATTGTTAGTGATATTAGACAATAGTACTAAAAAACATCACTTAAATTGCATTTCACATTAGTGCCAATTTACTTGTGTATTTAGTATAATCTAAATGAAGTGTCCATTGTAATTGTAGGTATAATTTGAGGTAGTTTCATATTGACTCTATTGTAAGATGTAGAGTTTGAATCCTTGTTTCCGAGTTCAAAAATAAAAATAAAATTAAAAAAAAAAGATTTCATAAATTCCATCTATTAAAACTTGCTTTTTATAAATGATATACATGTTTGAAATTTATTGTACCAATAAAAAAAATTAATAGATAAAAAAGAAAGTAGAAGTGATAATTGAGAGAATGTACGGGTTTGTCTTTTTAAATTGATTAAAAAAAATTAAACATTCACCAAAAAAAAGTTTAAACAATTCACAATAATTATTTTAAAAAATTAATATGCAAGAGTAATCTTGTGGCACAACTTTTAAAACATGATATGAATAAATTTTTTTTAAAGTATGGCACAATGTCTAATTTTCTCAAAACCAAGAAACAAATGACAGGGTCAATTTTATTTATTAAGTTGTTGATTAAGTTTTCATACCCTGCAATATATGTGTATATGAGAGAGTGACATATATATATATGTACTCAAGCCCTATTTAGGAGGGGTTCTTAAAAGTTACTTTTAACTTCTGAAGTCTAAAGTTATTTTGAGAAGTGTTTGAATGATCTGCCCAAAGTGGTTTGGTTCTCCAAAAGTATTTTCAGTTAAAGCTACAAAATATGACTTTTTAAAAAAGCACTTTTAAAATAGATCATAAACATATAGCAGAGTTTTCACAAGATATTATAAACTTTATTGCAACATTTATATCACCTGTTAAAAAATTTAGAACCATTTTGACCTTTTTAAAAAAAAAAAAAAGCCTTTAAACACTTAGGGAAAAGCCACAGTTTTTTTTCTTTCACTCACTAAAAGCACAAATAAAAGCTATGTCAAACAGGCCCTTTTTTGGTCTGGGATTAGGATTTGCCTAATTTTTTTATTTACGTACTCTATTTAAATTATTAACAGAGAAAAAATATAGAAGAATCCCAACTGCCCTTCATGTAAGGGTCAAAAGTATGCTTCTTTGAAAATAGTTTTTAGGTTATTTTGCAAAACTTCATAATGTTAACTTTTACATGCAGATAAGGGTTAATAATGGAGGAAAAAGAAATGTAGTTACGAGTTAAATGAATTGACAATGATAGTGATACTTACTATATGTTCATATAATAGGGTTTTTCTACATATTATAAATTTTACATATTTTTCTACGGTCGTTTTTAAAGGACTGTCCTTCAAATATAATACGTAAAAATAAAAAATACAACATTATAGTCCTTGAATATATATATATATATATATATATATATATTTTTATTTATAACTAGGTTTTTTTTATTGCAGCCTATCATGGTGTCTAATTTCGGAGGGTGTGGTCATGGCTATTCCTCATGGTTCTGCTTATTTTGTTCCCATTTGCGGTCAAGCTTCAGAGGATTTTCATTTGATGTTCTCTCTTTGCCTCAAAAGGTTGTTCTTTTATTTTACTTGACATTTTGAAATTTTTTTTTCTTGTTATTCAATACTATTGAATTTTTCTTTCATTATAACAACTGCAGAAGCAACAACAACAACAATAATAATATTGAGTTGGGAGCTTGATGTAGGATGAGCGTTTCAGCAGACCCCAATTTAGTTACAATGAACTAGACTCTCTTAATACCAGTTGTCCTCTCTTTTCGTTCCATATATATAAAAATAAATAAAAATAAATAAAGTCCATTATTAAGAAGAACTTTTTGTGCATGAAATACAAATGTCACCCCAACGATTCTCATGTGAAATGTGAATTATATATATAACACGTTTTTACAGTGTGTGTGTGTGTATATATATATATATGTTACCCTTAATGTTGCCTTATCACTAGCAACAACGACAATTTTGACTATCATCATTAACTATTGCTGCTTTGAGTTGGCAATTTTGTTAAGCTGTTACTTGCAAAATAGCCAGTGAATATAATAATGATTGATTAGATTTACTTACAAAATCTATTGGGGCATAAGCCAACTCAATATTTCCCACTTCAGTTGAGGGAAAGGGCAAATCTCAGTGGTTATCTTTACATAAAAGGAAATACAAGATTGACATTAAAGTGAGTTTTGTTTGAAAGTGTATAAAGAACATTCAAAACTTGTTTTTACCCCTTGTATTTCTAATGTTTTTCTTTTAGAATCAAAACATGTCACATTTACACTACTGCTCTAATTGAAGCTTTCTAAAGAAACGACAAGATATTATAGTTGACTTAAAAATGGATTAAGAGAAAAAAAATCAATTTGATATGGGCAACAAATACATACATACACTACTATAGGAGAGTTTGTTAAAATAACTATTTTAAAATATTGAGATTAGCAAAATATTTTCGTTTCTTTTTGCACTAAACTATCATATTATCACACAGGGACATTTTTAAGTCATTTTGCAAATTAAAATTTTTAAAAAATCATATTTCTAATAAAGCTTTTTATATAGTCTAATTTTACAAATGTCTATATCTTTATATATATATATATATATATATATATAAATACACATATATATTATAGAGAAACAAGGTTATTTTTTAACCATAAGTGCGCAAAGCTAAATAGGAAAAGTGGATTTAAAAAATTATGGCACTCCTTTCTGACCATGCACATGCCAATGGAGATCAGTTTAGAGAACCAAAGGCAAAAACCATGCAATCTTCGCATCTCCTACGCATATATTTAACCTTATCTGCATTTTTTTTCTTCAACTTATCTGGAACCCACTTGCCCTTCGTAAAACAACAAGTAATTTAAAATTCATATATTAGATGGCAGGCTCTTGGGGGGAAAAAAGAGGAAGAAGAAAGAAGAAAAGGCCAAGTTTCCTGCCACTTTGACATTCCAATACCTCCCAGTTGTGCCCTTCAGAAAATATATTTCTAAATGGAAAATAAAAGATAATTTCCAAAACTTTATTAGTTTTCTTAGAACCAAAAAAAAAATTAAAATAAAATAAAATTGTTAAGAGGGAAAAAAACAAAGCGAGGCCAAGAGAGACTCAAAAGAGCACATTCTGATATACATATATATATTATATAAATATATATATATATACACACACACACATATATATAAAGGATATGGTACATAATACAAAGAGGGAATTGCATGAAAGGCAAAGGTTATTGGGCAGCGACGTCTAGTTCCATTACAGTTGTGCTTATTTTGTCATCCGGGTCTCTCCCTCTCTCTCTCTCTCTGTTTTTCAGTGCTGTGTTGGTACGTCGTTGGACACGAAACAACTGTGTCTCTGCTGCAACTTCTATGTTTCTAGTAATTCTCGGATGTGTGAGTTATGAAGACTATATTCCATAATTCTTTCCTCCAATATAGTTGGAAAGTCTTGTCAGAATTATATACTTTTTTCACTATTCCCTCCTTCACTTTCTTCTTCTTCTTCTTCCTTTCTTTTCATCTCTTCCTCTGTTTTCTTTTTTTTTTTTCTCCCCTTCTTTGATCAGCTTCTTCACAGTGCTTTTCTGGGTTTTGATTATATATAAAGTTTCTTGGTGTGATTTTTTTTTTTTTTTTGCTTTTAATTAGCTGATTAAAATTTCCCTTTGCTTTTCAATGCTGAGAAATTATTTTCTATTGCATATTTCTATGTATGTCTCAATTGAAGCAAGGAAATTTTTTTGCCTTTAACAGTTGATATAATTTGAAATGGAAAAGTTTAATGTCAGTTGTGATCAGAGTTGGAACAAATGATGATTGGAGTTTCTGGAGTTTAATAACAAATTTAGTTTTTGTATTAATAAGAATTAATATATAGATTTAATTTTATGTGTCTTCTTAATTTGTTCAATCTTCCTTGGCTTTGTTCTTCATCTATTTTCTTTTTCCTAACAAAATTCCAATAAAATACTGTGATCTTAACCTTCAAATCATTTTTTTATTCAAATGGAAATTTTTCCATCTATATTATTTTGATGATTTTTTTTCACCAATTAAACGTATTTTGATCAATTACACTTGTGTATGAATCTGCTACTGATCAGACAAGCACTCTGCAATTTTGGCTAAAATTTAGTGCATGAAAAAGTTCACTTTTTTCCCCTTCTTTTTGGCATAATTAGTCCTTGTTTAATATGGTCTTTCTTTTATATATATTGTTTTCCTTCTTGAAATGAGTGCTGTTAAAGATAGTTGATCCTGGTTGGTTTTTTTTTTTCGCTTTTGCAGGCTTGGACTAAACAATTAATAATCTAAACCTAATATATTGCAAACAATATTCTTCAAAGTATGGCTATGCAAACAATATTCTTCAAAGAACATGAAGGACTTATCCCAAACACCATAGGGCAGTTGTCCTCCTCAATACCAACTGGGCATTGGTGGGGCAGTGCCTTTGGATCTCAGTCACTTTATGGAGACTCTTGTGGCCAACAACTGAAGCCTTTGACCATGGAACAACCCGCCGCCACCGGCGGGACCGACCAATTCATGGCCACCAAACAAGCAGCAAGAGGCATTGATTTTGGAGGACCAGACAACAGGAACACAACTCAATTTACCATCTTTCCTGGTAAATCTTCTCAATTCTCATCCTTGATTTTATGTACATAGTTTTTTCTGTAACTCTCCTATGGGAGATAGCATTTAGAAAAATAGACAACAAAATGAAATAGAATTAGAGATTATCATGTGGATGAAAGTAGCAAGTGAAATAACAAAATTGGTTTGAGGAGAGATATATTTAAATTTCTCTTTTTTTCTTTTTTTTTTTTTGTGGGTGGATATTGTTCTCTTCTTATTATTTATGAGTTAGTAATTTTAAAAATTTTGTAAATTACCAAGATAATTAAAATAATTTGTCTTCCTCATCAAACAAAGAAAGCAAAATTTTCTATATATTTCAATAAATTGCAAAATTAGTCGTGAGCACCCCTATATCATAGATAATAGATCTTCAGATTTGATTGTCACTAGTGGTTGTTACTAAATTTTTTAAGCTATGAAAGGAACATAATCTCTGATATTGCAAAAATTTTCAAGTCATTATGCATCTGATAAGTCCGAGCATAATTCCACAAAAACAACTAGGTAATATAGCAGAAAATAGATCGATCACTGATTTTATTGATTGAAAATGAATGAAAATACAGGGATAAAGCGTTTTCATTTTTAAATTCACACCGAGAAAAATTATCGATAATGTGTCTCAGCTAACTGTCGAGCAATACCGTTATTCTTTCCCAATGTCACACCTGGTCATTCATTTACTTGTAGCATCCTCTAATAGAAATTAAACATTCTAAAGATTTAAACTTCTATCTTAGAAAATTTAACCTAATGTTTTAAGTTTATGTTTACTTTATATTAATTCGATGTGGGAATTCAATTTCTTTTACTTTTTATACTTTGAGGTCATGGAGTTCCTCGTAAGTTGAAGTAAATTTTCTGTATTTTTTAGTATACCAGAATGTTGCTACAATTATTCTCTCCTCGTCAGCCCTTTTGTTAATAGATCAAAGAACCAAATCTTAGTAATAAGTGAAATATCATCCTCTGAACATACTGTTGGTCAATGTTATTTGCTTCCCAAAGGTTGCTCCACCACATTTTCTTTAATACCGTTCTTGGCTACCAACTTGATTTGATTATGATCCTAAGAAAAGCAGTTCACCAAGATTTTGGTGTAGTGGAAACAAATGTGTTTAATCAGATGACTTAATTCTTGTTCAGGTGACTCTAAATTTTCAGGAGATGGCCAAAAATCTCAGGCAACGATTTCTCTACCGGAGTATCATGCTCGTTTCGAGCTGGAATTCAGTCAGCCGATGGTCCGATTTTCTGACTACCCCAGTTCTTTTACTTTTTTCTTCTGATGTTTTTTACTTTACTGATTGGTTATATTTGCTCCTGTTCCTGAACTGAAACTGTAGGTTTGTGCAAAATATCCATATATGGACCAATACTGTGGATTCATCTCTTATGGACAACAAATTCCGGTTCGTCTTCAATCTCCTTCTATCTTATTAATTTTGAAGCTTAGAAAATCCATGGAAGCATATTGCCTTTACTTGATCTAGGAAATCCTAGTTCAGGCCTTACTTGGATTAGTTTTTAGGATGTCTGTGTCAAAGCTCTTATCTTAACCCAAGAAATGGAGGTCCACTGTGTTAATCCTATGGACTTGAAAATGACGCAAAGATGAGCATAGGATTTTAGAATAAATCGTGGAACATGGAAGAAAGAAGATTCAATAGTGAAAATTTGAAGAGGAAATTTCCATTAGGAACTGTCAAACAACAATGTACCTTTAGCACTGTTTTGGAAATTGGTTGACCGTTACTTACATTTCCTCTTATGACACTGATTCACATCATTAACAACATTGTAAATGCACCAGGGACGCATTATGCTGCCACTGAATTTGACTGCAGATGATGGACCAATCTATGTCAATGCTAAGCAGTACCACGGAATCATCAGGCGCCGCCAGTCCCGTGCGAAGGCCGCAATGCTGCTGAATAAGCTGCGGAAACCCCGCAAGGTATGATATGTTAGATAGCACTTTTAAATTTTAAGTTGAAACAGAGAATGTGGTAGATATAAAACTATTCGCTCAAAGTTGTTTAAATGTTGAAGCTTGTTGTTAGGACTAACCTTGAGAAAAACTAAAAATCTTTGCCAAAATGTTAGAATATAACACCCTTTAAGATGTTGGACGAAGTGATAAACTAACATAGTATTACAGTAGGTGGCCCTTCATTCAAATCCCTACAATTGTACTTTCGTTTTGTCAGGTGTGGGCCTGTTGTCTGCTTTGATAAGCCCATGTTAGGCATTTGCATATTCTCCCTTATTTGATTGACCCATGTTTAGTACTTTGTTCGATCTAGGCCCACACATGAAGGGCAAGTGTTAGGAAAGGATACTATTTGCCCAACTCCTAACAACTAAAGTTTTTGGGAGAACTTGTAAATTAACACAAACAAACTAGTCAATGGCTTGAATGAGAACAAAAGACCTTTTGGAATTGATTCTTTAGATTTACCTGGCTATTATGAGAATTCTAATCTGACCACATCTTGATTTTCCACATTCTACTAACTTGGCGAATTTTTGCCAGCTTTGAAGGAGATCATTTTCTTTGAGGCCAACGTTTACTTCCTTAAAAGAAAAGTACGAGCTTCCTAGTTTTCTCACACCAATCCATCCTTTAAAATTTTGCAGCCATATAGGCATGAATCCCGCCATCTCCACGCGATGCGCAGGCCAAGAGGATGTGGTGGCCGGTTCCTGAACACAAAAAATCTGAACAACAACAAAGAGGGAAGTCCCGAGGCCAAGAAACTTGGCAGCAGGCAACAACCCTTGCATACCTCCCGCTCTCCAAGCTTAGAAATTCTGGAGTCAGAAAGCGGAACTCTGAACTCATCAAAGGAAGCCAACAACAGCAGTGGCTCAAACATCTCGGGATCAGAGGTGACAAGCATGTACACAAGGGGAAATCTTGATCACTTCCAGATGAGCCATCATCTTGGACCGGCATCTCTGCACCCCTTCGCGGGCATGATCGATGTCATGCCCACCAAATGGATTGCGGCATCCGATCACGGCTGCTGCAACATAAAAGTTTGACAGCAAGGGACAAAATGGGGGTTTGGTGCTATGCCAATTGCCATGTGGGTGGCATTGGCTAGAGTACACCCCGTTCCTTGCTCAAGCAAACAAATGGTATAAGAAAAATCTAATTTTTGCAGATAGCTCTGGTATTGGTTACTTCATAAAGGGTTTTTCATGGTGTGAGGATTGTTCCCCCCGAAAACCATTTGGTTTGCACTTCAATGGCAACTCATTCTTGGCTCAGTTGGCTGTCCTTGAGCAGCCAGCAAAAATTAGTTTAGGAACTACTAGTATGTGTGGATTTGAATAAATGAGTTGGAGTTTGTGGGTTTGGGTGTGACTTTGAGAACAATGTGGATGTTAGTGATTGAGGCTGAAAAATGATTGTGACATAAACAATGGTGTGATTGGTGTTGTAGACTTAAGCTTAGTGATGTATCTGGGTGTTTGGACTTGTGTAATATGCCAACTCTATTTGTGTTTGTGAACTCGGATGTATGAAAGAATAATTATGTGCCCTAGAACTATGTTTGTTATGCTATGTTATGTTATGTTCTGCTTCTTCTCTTTTAGTAATTTTAGAAAGCTTTGTTGTTCCGTTTTGTTCTTTGTGTGCAAGTTGTTGTTGAATTCTTTCAAGGGTAAAGATATTCATTATCAGGACAGTCAACTACTTGAATCAATTAACATGGGCCCAAATTTATTGTCCTGACTCCACAAATTAATAAAAAAAAAAGTTTATTTTCACATTTACCCCAATTTTTAAAAGGAATCATTTAATCCCCTCAAACTTTGTTCATTAGTAAGTTTTTCTTTTTCATCCAACTCTATTAGTTTTTGGACTATTTTTTATACAATATTTTTATACTTCCCTCAAGCTATGTCACTTATGTTATTTTGACCCCCGACTTTAAGAATATGTCACTATATTCCCCAATTTTGTTTGTTAGCAAATAATCTCCTCCTGTCCAATTTTGTTTGGCTTTACAAGTCATTGTTTTTACGTCTAACTTTGAAAAAAAAAATCCAAACATAGAAAAGAGTTTAAGGGAAAAAATAGATTAAGGAAAAAAGAGTTCAAGGAAAAAGTATTATTTTTTGTAATAGGCCATTCCAATAACATAAAAGTGCTTTAAAAAAAAAACCACAAAATTCTCTAAACGAATAGAGTTCTTGAATTTTTTTATAAGAAAAAGAACACATTATTTTAATTTCTTGCAAAGAATCCCCTATTGAATTTTCTTTGTATTTGAATGGCATGCTGTAAAAAATATTTATATGTAAGCTACGGATCTATGTATTGCTTTAACATCGAGGTCTTGTAAAGTTAGAAAATAAATAAATAAATTTATTAGCCGAATAAAATTAGATGAAAAGAGGTTATATGCTAACAAAAAAAAAAAAGACATAGTAACACATTTTGTAAGTGGTGGAGGAAGAGGGGTAAAATATTATAAGTGACATTGTTTGAAGGGAAAATATAAAAATATTTTACCAAAAAAATTTAAAAACTAATGGAGTTGGATGGAAGAGTATACTCGCTAACGACATAAAATTTGAGAGAATTAAGTAATTCATTTTAAAAATTATTGAACAATTTGACATAAATGACATAGTTTTAAGGAGTAAATTTAAAAATAAAAAAAAAATGTGTTGCGACATGTCTTGGCAATCTCTAGTTTATCTTTTAGCATATTTTTCTTGTTAATATGTAAAACGGCATACCATTTGCCGTGTAGGAGTGAGTTGTCGTTCAACTAACCTAACCATGTCCTTAAATTTTTAGACCATTTAATATTTTAGAACGAGATTTTATTTGTCATTCACAACCCTTAATCGATCCTATGGCAAAGATGCATTTTAACGAAATTTTATTATCGTTAAAATCTAAATTCCTCCTTATATTGTCGTTTGTGGTTTATAAATAGAAGAGTTATTCATCTTTTTTACATCATGTATTTTATGTTTATTTAAATACTATATTTTTTGGTTTTAGATTTTATTAAATTTATACTTTTAGATTAGATTTAATATATAAATTTATACATTACTTCAGTCAATAGTTAATTTTGATATTTAAAATAACTAAATTATCCTTAAGTAAAAGATAAAAAAAATTAAAATTGTCAAAAAATAAAAAGAAAACAAAAACAAAAAATACATAAAACATCTATTTTTAAGGTATTCTATATATTTTTAAAATCGAAGACCTTAAAATAAAGTTTTTTTAAAATTTATAAAGTTCTCTTTTTTTTTCAATTTGAGGGTATTTTGGTCATTTTATCAAAATTAAATAGCAATTGGGAAAATGTATAAATTTGTATATTAAATTTAATCTAAAGATATAAAGTTGGTAAGATATAAAATCAAAGTTATAGGTTTTGAATTACCTTAACATAGACGGCATAAAAAGATAATTATCCCTAACTATATAATGGGGTTTAGGTGTCAAAACGACATATGATTCAACTTTGTAGTCTACAAGTTTCATGTAGTTATACGCCATGGATGATATATCGTTGAACTTTCTTTTGTCGTTTCACATTGAAAAGAAAAAAGATTAGGATGTCTTTTACATGTTAGATGTCGTTTGGATGATGAACAAACATGTCATTCTCATTTGCCGTCAGTCTTTTTAAATTTTGATGTCAGAATATTGTATAATTTTAACTTTTAAAACGCCAAATTGATGTCGTTTGACTAGATAAATGACGTGCCCTGAAATTTTAACGTCGTTTAGCAAAATAAATAATAAATCGTTACCATCATTGTTATTTTTCTTTTGTATGTCGTTTAAATTATCAACGTCCTTTATATTCTAAAATGATATGTCGTTTTGAATGGATATCTTGTTTGCCCTCAATAGTTCATTGTATAAAACTTTGATGTCGTTTGGATATTAAAACGACATATGGCTGTCACCAAACGGTTTAAAGCATTTAACCTAATAGACAACACGCCTCCATCGATAATTATTTGAAATTTTGTGAATTCTTTTCTGCCCCCACAAGCCTCCACACCCAAAACCCCCCCAAAAAAAATTTATAAACGTTTGAAATTTTGATCTCGTTTTGTCGTTTGGTATGTCTACGTTGTTTATGCTTTGCAGCGACATATTGTCTGTCGCTTATGAGGAAAACTATCAAAATAGAAAGCTAACAAAGGCTTTCTATAATGATCTATAGGAGCAACTCTATTTCTTTTCTCACTTTATGTATTACAATTTGTTGCTATTTCCTCATCTCTTTCTTTCTTTCTTTTTTTTCTCTTTTTAGTAGGGGTGGCAAAAAGGGTTAGCGGGTCGGGTTCGTGTCGGGTTGGAGTTAATTTTACAAAATTAGGTCGACACTAACCCGACCCGTGACCCGAACGGGTTGAGAATTCTCAACCCTAACCCGACCCGTTTTGACACGGGTTGACACTAACCCGACCCGTGTCAACCCGTTTCTTATGCACAGTGTCAAAAAATAATAACCCGTGACCCGATTTTGACCCGTAACCCGATTATGACCCGCAACTCACCTTTAACCCGCCCACATTAATATATATAATATTAAAAAAAAAAAATTAGAAGAGTTTCATACCACTTCAACAAGAAGATGAGTGATAAGATAGGTAAGGTTTGATATGTTAAGAGCTTATATTATATATGAAATAATATTAATTTTTTAAAAGCTAATTAATTAAATACGGGTCAGAAACGAGTCATTTTAGTGTCAGACGGGTTGACCCGAACACGACCCGTTTTTTGACGGGTCAGTTTTGGGTTGACACTAAAATGACCCGTGGTCAAATTTCCGACACTAACCCGCAAAAAATCGTGTCAGATTCGTGTCGTGTCGTCGTGTCGCAACCCGTATTGCCGGCCCTACTTTTTAGTTTTGCTTTTAAAAAAGCTTTTTCCCCAGTATTTCTCTTTCAAATATCTTTTTATTTACATATATTACCTATATAACAATATAAAAAAAGAATGAGTTTCGCACGATGCTCTTAGGACGTTCGAAACTCGAAACTTTTCGTTGTTTCTTTTTTTGAAACATTTTTTTTAATTTTCAATCGAAACATTTTGTTGTTTTTTGAAACTTTTTTTCTTTTTAATGTCCAAAAAAAATGTTTTTTGTTTCAAATTTTGAAATGTTCTTTATTATTTTCTTCCCAAAACATTTTTTTTTTCTTTTTCTCTTCCAAAATGTTTTTTTTTTCCTTTTCTTTTGTAACATGTTTAATACACTCGTACGAAGTGCATGTTTTTGAATTAATAATAACATATAATTGAACTTGTGAAAGCTACCTCCTGTGTCTTTTCCAACTGCATGACCTTTTATGGCTGCCATCAATGCTGCTTCTTTGCTCTTCTCATTTTTGACGAGAACCTTCCACTAAATCACTATGTCAGCCACTTACCAACTCTACCTTCACACACTTCCCCTACCCATAACAGTTACACCCAATATATCAATCTCCAACTTCCCTTCTCTCGAAACCAGGCCCAAAATTGCCTGAAATTCACGTCGTCGTTTTTAGTTATTTGTTGCACTCTTTGATCTTCTTTTCAAAATTTTCCAGTCGTTTTTGTCTTTTTAGCAACCCCAATAAAGAAAGAGGGAGGGGTGGGGGTGTGGAATTGATGAAATCCCAATTTGGAGATGCGGGGTATTGATCCCCGTGCCTCTTGTATGCTAAGCGAGCGCTTTACATCTGAGCTACATCCCCTTGCCTATTTGACCGTCGTTCTTTTGACCTTTAACAATTAATAACGTTGCTCGAAGTTTGACAAAATTAGGAAACTAATAATTCTCTAGAAGCTTTGAAGTTGTTTCAACTAATAAACGAAATATTCGCATCGTTAAATTATGATGTCTGACACATCACCTTGCTGTTCATAGTGTTGTCACCTTGCTGTTCATGGTAAACAACACGTGGCATTTTATTTGTCGTCTGCATGTTTTATGTCTTTCAACTAAATGGAGGACATATTGATATTGTTAATAATATGTCGTGCGAGCTCGGACATGCCTTTTGTAGCATATGGTTTTCTACAGTTAAGTTGAAACTAATAAATTTTAACTATTATAACATGAAATAAAATTTTTGTATACTTTATTATAGTGTAATGTTTTTATATAGTCCAATATTATAATTATAATTTGTATTTCTATCTATATTCCCAAACACTGTAATGCCGTTCAGGTTAATAAACGACAATTTTATTTTTTTTTTCGCAAAGTACCGTATAAAATTTAGCTGTCATGTCGTCTAGCATTTTACAGTCGTCCAACGCCATAACCACAACTTCGCATTATTCATCGTTTTTCCAAATTTTGATGCCGTATGTCGTTCAACTAAGTAAACGACAACGATATTATCAACTCCCGTTTGTCGTTTACAATATCTATGTCGTTTATTTATTTGGAGGGATCTATGTCGTTTATTTTAAAGTATTTTTCTTTCATATCCCAAAATAAAAAATAAAAAATAAAAAAAATCTTATAAAACCAGAAAGCAAACAAACCTTATCAAAGCTACGTCTTGTGTCGTCCCAACTACCTTACCTTCCCAAACACCAAAAAAAAAAAAAAAAAAAAAAAAAAACTACTTCTCACTCTCTTCCTTCCATGGCGACCATGGCTGCCACTTCTCCTTCTCTCTCCAACAAAATCTCTATTACCCACTCTCCTACCACCACCTTCATCTCCACCCATTTCTCCCCGCTACAATATTCCAAAAATCTATCTCTCAAACCCCTCTCTCTCAAGGCCACCCAATTCCCCAACTTCTCTTCTCTCTCTCTCCTCTCTTCCTCTCTCCCCCGTTTCCGGCTCTCTTTGGCCTCATTTGACGGCGCTGAGCTCGGAGAGGAAGGAACGAAGTCTGAGGAAGAAAACCCAGAAGCAGAATTGTCTGAAAATGGAGAAGGAGAAGGAGGTGAAGAAGAAAAAGTGGAAGAGAGAAAGGTTTCGTCAGGGTCTAATGGTGAAGGTGGAAGGCTCTATGTGGGAAATTTGCCCTATTCCATGGATTCCACCCAATTGGCCCAGGTTTTTGGTGAGGCTGGTAGTGTCATTTCCGTCGAGGTAATTCGACAGTTTTCTTCTTTTTTGTGCTTTTTTTTTAATAATTTAGATATGAATTTTTGGAAAAAAAGTAGTAATTTACATTTAGCCTCTGTTTTTTTTACCTTTTGTCTTTTGAGTAGATCCCAAATAGAAACTTGATTCGAATCAGGAAGTTTTAGTTCAAATCAATTTCGTTATGGTGTGTATTTTTTTACAAAATTTGAAATTTTACGGTGTTATGAGTTCAAATTTTTATTTCCAACTCGCTTCCCCTGCACGCTCTTAATTATTTTGAATTGTGTCTATTGCGTAAAAGTTTGAAATTTTACAAAAACAATGTGTATGATACGTGATGTGCAAAATATTTTATTTTTTTGGCATCATAAGCATTGAAAACAGTGTTTTATTTTCATGTGACTGTTTTCTTAAAATTTCAAGTTATCACATTTTGTTTAGCTTTTACTAAATTTTAAAAGAATGATAATTGTATGGTTAGAAATTAAACTCGCAAAAGGACAATAAAATTCAGTGATTAATTTTTTTAAAAATGTTTTGTAACCAAACTCTCGCAAACACTTATAACTTGGAGACTGACAACATTAAAAGCACTACATTAACTTTTTTTTAGAAGGTTTTTGTGATTTTTATTTTCTTGAGTTTTGTTTTAGGTTATATATGATAGAGTTACAGATAGGAGCAGGGGCTTTGGGTTTGTAACGATGGGAAGCGTTGAGGCAGCTCAAAAGGCTATTCGGCTGTTTGATGGCTCTGTAAGTACCAAATGTTTTTACACTTTGGTTTCACTTTTGGCTCAAGCAAGATTCTCTATATATATTTCTCTTTGTTCTGTACTTCGGTCGTGAAAGAATAAGCCATAGCATGCCTATTTCTCTTTTGGGGCATTTTCCAGCAACAATAATTAAGTAGACAGAAGCTAGAGCTCCTCAGTTTATGATGATAATTTAGCCCTGTAGAAATGCATACGTTCGTTGACGGAGTCCAAAATTTTTATGGGTTCTTGTTACAAAAAACTATGAAACCAAAAAGTGGTGTCACCACTTGATAACTACTCAACCACTTTTTCCTTGTACTGTTCAAGTTACAAAGGCCTCATAGATGCCTACTAAAGAATAGGCTTAATCTAATGGCAAAACTCAGGACAAGCATTTTGGCCCTATTGGTAGGTCCTATGGTTGAAAACAGTTTTTACGTCACGTGTTGTAAATTTTTAATGTGTACAGTTGTAGCCAAGTCATTGAAAAGTCATTTTAATTGTTAAAATAACAGGATCTATCAAGAGGGCAAAATGCATATCCTGCTATAAGAGCTCTATGATTTCATTTCGGTCCCTCGCATAAAAAATGTCCTACAAGTAGTCTCTGATCATAAAGTTGTCCCTTTGAGTCCTTCTGCTAAGAGAATTTATTAGAAAATGAATGGAAAATGACATGTGACAGTCATGTTATTTTGAACGCCCGTATTAAAATGTCACATGACTATTGCATGTCATTTTGCATCCAATATTTAATAGGTTCTTGACGAAATGAGAAATTTTGATATTCAGGGACCTGTTATTCCTAACTTCGGGAACCAAAAATGGGATCAAGCCTAAAGATTATTTACGTAGATTAGTACAAGTGATGTTCTTATTTAGTTGTTACATTGGTTAACAGCAAGTGGGAGGGAGAACTGTCAGGGTAAACTTCCCGCAAGTGCCGAGAGGAGGAGAAAGGGAAGTACTCGGGCCAACAATTCGAAACATGAACAAGGGCTATATAGACAGCCCTCACAAGATATATGCAGGAAACCTTGGTTGGGACCTAATTTCACTGGATCTAAGAGACGCTTTTGCTGATCAGCCCGGCTTGTTGAGTGCCAAGGTCATTTACGAGAGGGACACGGGAAGATCTCGAGGGTTTGGATTCGTCTCGTTTGAAACTGCTGAGGCTGCACAATCTGCTTTAGATGCCATGAATGGAGTGGTGAGCGAAGACTTGGCATTTGAATTATGCAAATTTTATAAAAATTAAAATAAAAAATCTGTTGTTAAATTGATCTCCTTGTTAACTACGTGTTTCTTGCATGTGCGGAGAAACAGGAGGTACAAGGACGGCCGCTCAGATTAAATATGGCCACCGAAAGAGCTCCTCCAGCTTCCCCTCGGGCGCCGTTGGAAGTTGCAACAGGAAGCGTTGATGGTGGTGAATTGCTTGCCGGCGTTAATACATGAGGAAAATATGAATGGAGTTGTTTCTTTATGTGCCTGTCAAAAATAGGATATGCACATGTAATCTTTTCCAGAGGGTTGAGTCCATGTAATCTTTTCTTTACCACAAATTGCAAATTGGAATGAGCAGTGTAAGAGGGTGCAAATAATGCTTATTCTAGTTTCCATTTTGCTGTTAGATTTTCACCGCATGTGTTATCTTGTACGTAAGAGCAAAATGCCACTCATAGTATCTTACTCCATTCAAGAACAGACTAAAACCATTTACGTTAATTTCTTTGCATTCTCATATGGCTCTTTTTTCTTTTTTCTTTTTTCTTTTTTCTTTATAAAGGTCATTAACATCAATAGCCCTCAAACTTAGGGTCTCTTCTCTTTTGCTTCTTGAATTTTAAAAATTACGACTTTATCCTCTGAACTTTCAAAACTCCTCACTTTGCTTCTTAAGCTTTGCAAATCGTTGTTTTGCCCTCTTAACTTTCAAAGCTCTTCATTTTATCCTATGAAGCTTCGATATTCTATTTAAATAGACTAAATTAAGCTCACGTGATTAGTACACGAGTTACCTATAAGGATAAAAATGAGATTTTATCACTCCAAAATGCGAATTATGTGAGCTTAATTCGTTTATTTGAACAGAAAATTGAAAGTTCAGAGAGCAAAGTAAGAAGCTTTGGAAGTTCAAGGGACAAAATTGTAATTTTATAATTTAAGAATAAAATAAAAATTTTTAAAAGTTCAAGAAATAAAGTGTTAATTTTTAAAGTTTGGAGGATAAAATGAAGAAAATTTTAAAATTTAAAAGCCGTTAGTGTTAATAACCTTTTTTATTTAATTTAATAAGATGTTTGGTTAGATGATGAGAACCGTTGATTAGAATTATTTTTACTGTAGCATATGAGAACTTTATAATATAATAATTTTTTTATTATTATTGTAGTATGTAAAAATTTTATGATATTTATGGTCGAAAAAATGACTTTGAACTATTTTTGCCAATATAAGGCAAATTATAAGCGGCGGTGGTGAGTAGGTGTCAAAAGTTGGATCTTTCATTCGTTTTGTCAACCTTAGGACGCCGAGGCATCACTCTCATTCAGCTCAATGTTTAACGTGATTTTTCATCTTTAGCCATTGGAGCTCCTGTCTTCATTTCTCTCGCTAAACTCATGAATGTTTTCCACCCTTTTCTACCTTTTTAGCACATCGGGCACTCTTTTTGAGGAAACTGACCTGCTGCATGGCTTAACATAATTTTTGATAGGACATAACTTATAAATCTCTGATCTTAGCTTGCATGATATACATTCAGTGGCATATTTACGCAGTATAGGGCGTTTAGTAATGTTTTTAAAAAAGTAAAAATAATTTTATTTTAAAAAATAAAATTTTTGAAAAATTATGTTAAAAGTGTTTTTAAAATTTTTACCTCAAAAACTCACAAAAATATTTCCAAAAGCTCTCAAAAATGTTTATGCCTCATATGTCATGCAATACATCCATGCTATTATTGGCTTCTTTTGTATTGTGAGAAGCTTAGGAGCCGCAATCACACATCAAAACATGAGAAAAAGAGAATTTATATGGTATCTTTTACAATTGATCTTAAAAGATTGAGTTCTCCGGTTCGTTAACGGTGATGGTTGGCAAATGAAGTACAAAAATATGCGACTCAACTCAATGCATCCTCAACAAAAACGAGGGGGAGTATCTTTCGCAAAAGAGTATTGAATTTATCAGAGACAATTGAAATTCACTAAGGACTGTGGCCACCAGAAAGAAGGGCATCTGCTGCGGAATCAAGATCCTGAGGGAAGAAAACCCTGCACAACAACATGATTTCATGAAGCAAAATTCTGATCCTCTAAAAATGATATGAACGGAAACACCATGGTGATAGATTCTACATTAGATAAACAAGCATGATTTCAAGGTCAAATTACAAGGCTTGGAGCAGTATTAGGCTGCAGAGGACTATTCTCAGGCATGTTAGTTTTAAGTTTTAACCAACTCGGAAAAAGTAATGACACAAACACCTGCAAGTATTGTGGTATATTGTCCTGCTCAGCTGTTCTACGTCACTGATACCTTTACAACCAGCTACAACTTCAAGAACTTGCCTGAAAGCCATAGCCATAATATGTAAAGAAGTAATACCTAAATTACAATTAAAATGATAATGTCTCAAACGTCTATGCCAACAAGCATCTCTTTGCGGTAATAAATAGTTGTCACTAGTTGTCATGCAGTACATTTTCCAAGGTTTTAAGCGATTGATTATCGAATGAAAGCCTATTGAGAGATAAATAAGCAACAGATCATACAGGTGAAACAATCAACAAAAATGCAAAATCTTAACCGTGAACCCAAAAATAAAATAAAATAAACAAATGGTCTATCCTAGGGTTCTCATTCTCAAAGGAAAAAGAGCACAAAAGAGTTTCCACTCACCGAACTAAACAAGGTTCATTACGGCCCTTAACAATACTTTCTTGATCATACTTCTCCTTCTTCTTAGAGGGCCATACAGACTTAACAAACTTAATCCCCGCATGAGTATTCTTGATTTCACAATATGGAGAATCTGTCTCAATCATCATTCTCTCTATAGGAGTGTCCCTCACAACATCAAGATTCTCGCTCGTCTTCAAAGAGCAACCGTTTACACCTGCTTGTCCCAAATGAGATAGAAAGAAAAGTGAAATATTTATTTGGGACCTTAAAGGTCGTTGCATGTAGTAATTTCTAGTTAGAGGTATACTATATTAAGAAAGATAAGACTCCTCAAAATGTACCTATATACATATTCTTAAAGGAAAGAAGTTTGTCCCTGTCTTCTGCACTATCAGTAAATGAATGGGTGACCCCAGCAGTGAACCTACGGAAAAGCAAAGAAAAACAGAGAGACACAGAGAGAGAGAGAAAAATTTATCCACAAGAATTAATGTATAAACTTGAAATGATTTGACGACCGGCAACAAAGAAAACAAGAACGCGTAGAAAACTTGAAGCCATTGCCTTGCAACCCAAAAATTGTTTACTTGTAAAAATTTTAAGATAGACACACATCTGAGATTTTTGAATATCGACTACATAATTTATTGTTTCCACCAAGCTCACCTGTCCTTGTTTCTCTCTACGATTTCACAGAAATCATCAGCGGCTGCACGCATATGAAGAAACATGGGCAGCTTTGTAGCATACGCTAATTCAAACTGCTTCTCAAAGTACCTAGTTTTCACACGCAGGTAGACGACCAATACGTCACATAATTAAACAAAACATAGAATGCCTATGTCCAAATGGTGAACATACGTACTTCTTTTGAATCTCTGCTGGGCAAAAGTGAAGCCTATCATAGTCCAATCCACATTCACCGATTGCAACCACCTTATGGACACATTTGAGAACAGCATAAAACATACATGAAGTGCATCATCATACCCACATCTCAAAATTTCCCTCCACAAGCCAAATAACTCAAAATCCTAAAGAGCATAATCATTCTTCCTTGTTGACCAAAGTGACAATCCATACCTTCCCTTTCTCTATTCCCTCTTGTGCTAATGACAAAAGATCTTGATAATGCTTTTCCGGATCTCCACTCTCTTCAAATTCCTGGGGGGTGAAAAAATCATAAGAAGGCATGATTACACACATCTCTAGCTAAACGGACATTGGTTACAGTACATACATTAAAACATACTTTTAACATTATGACAGTTTCGCAACTTTTCTGCCAACTATTCCATAAACTTAGGGTTTTTTTTTTTTTTTTTGGGAATTCTAATCCCTGGCCATAAAATCAACAACAAAGAGCCCACTTGAGAACATAGTTTGAAACAAAAAGTTTTCACTCATACCAAAGTGCAAAATGTTCTCTTCATTACTCTTAAGAACCCTCAATAATTAGATCATTTTGCATTTTATGTGATCCTTTTTGCAAAATTTTAAGTCATCACGCAACACACATATGACTAACACTGCTAAATCTCAATAATCTATTATCAATTTCAGGGCTAAAAGCTAAGACCTTAAAGAATTCACAGACACATCAGCCAAAAAAATAGAAACTAAAAAGTTCAAGCCTTTAAGGATAAATTTCTGGAAAAACCTTGCATCTTGTGGGATGCACACCAACTGTGCAGAAAAGCCTTCCTGTGTTAAAATAAATAAAATAAACATCTCATTTCTGCCTGACAAAAACCAAAAAAGTAAAGATTATATACAAAATTGAATAAAATAATTCTGAAAAAAAAAAAAAAAGAACCATCAGTTTCAGCAATGGCGAGAGCTTCCTTTGATTCCTCAAGTGACCCACCAGTGACCTACATCATAGAGCTAAATTAAACTCTAGCTCTAATCAAATAGATCAAGTTATAATTTAGTCAAATTATTATAGAAATTCCAAAGGGAAAATATATATATATATATATATATATATATATATATATATAATGATAAATACAATAATGCGGTCAACGCCGGCGCTCCAAGCCCTGCTCAAAACCATGGCGATGTCGGACACGTGGCACTGCTTCCCATGGTAAATGCCTTTGAACATTCCATCTGTTTGCGTGAAAAAAAAAATTGCGGCGAAATGAGAGATAAGAAAAGAGGAAGATTTTGTTGTTCGAAAATGGAAGAGTACGAAGTGTTCGATGAAATGCCTGACCTGTGAAGTTCACTGCTATGTCTGTTTGTTTTTGGGAAATATATATATATAGAAAGAGAGATGTTAGTTTTAGAGTAAGAATGAATGTTAACGTTGAAAAGATCGCGAGTAAGTTTCGACTTTCTTGCCTATCATGCGAATTGTCCCCATTTTTGGACCTCGGAGAGAGAAAAACAGGAGAATATGAGAGTGACGGCGGGAACTCTGTAATTTTATGAAGTTTTGTTGGGAAAGGATCGTCGTTAATACAATCACAGAATGGGATTTAGAGAAATATGGGGGAAGGATGGGGAAATTGCATATTTTAGATGGGATTAGAAAAGAACAACGTGGTATTTTAGTGCGCAGAAATTTGAAAAAAGGGCAAAAGAAAATTTTCAATTAGTTCAGATAGTAGAGCCCGTGTGGTTCGAGTATTTGAATATAGTATTTAAATGAAAATTTAATTTTTTGTGAGAGAAAATACTGTAGCAAAACAATTCATTCAAACCACAAAACAAGTAGGCCCTAAATATCTATTGTGAGACAGTGTTCTCCAAACTTCATATTTAAAGTTTTTGAAATGCATGATCTTTATACTATAGTAATTTTTTTTTTTATAATATATAAAAATTTTATATTATTTATAATTAAGATAATAGTTAAGGTTGTTTCTTGTCAAACAATATACTAGATGATATGTGTTTATGAAATATTAATGAAAAACTTCTCAAGATTAAAAAAATGAAAAACTTCTTTTGTTAGAATTTGTAATAAAAAGTACAGCGTAATTATAATTTGATACATGATATAGGAGTATTTTGATAATTTTATCATATATAAAGCTAATTTAAATTTAAAAGTTAATATAATTTTAAAATTTTAATTATTGTAAAAAACTAAAAAAAAACTTAAAAATTTTAAAAAAAATCATTTTTTTTACTTTCATGAGATGGCAGCGAATAACCTAACAGTGTAACAATATATTAAACTTTTCAATAGTTTTCACCAATAATGACATTATGTCATTTATGGGAAAAATCATAATAAAAGGAGTTTTTTTTTTAATGTTTTATAGGTCAAGGGGAATAGATATTACGTTTTAAAATTGAAGGTATAATATTACAAGAGTTATAATTGAGGAGAAACTTTTGAAATTAATCTTTAGATTTATAATTTTATTAAAAAATCAAAAAAACCATCAATTCTTTCTTCTCTCAGCATCTCTATCGCCCCTCTCTATTTAGTTCTGCCCCGTCAACGTAGCCACTACTGCCGTCGACTAGTAAATTCACGAGGTTACAAGTAAATCCTAGAAAATCTTTGGATTTATTAGCAAATCCATGGGTTTACTAGTAAATCCAAGTCAAAACATAGCTCAAAGATATCCATAATAAGATAAATTTACTAGTGAATCAAATTAAATCACTGGATTTACTAGCCAAATTGGGTTCAAAACACTCAAACCAGAGGTCTTTACAAGAATGCTATAAATTCTAGACTTAAATTGATTTACACTGTAGAGGAAAAAAAATATTAGCAGAGAGTGTCATAACCATGTACCATATTTAGATACCAAATATACCCTTGACATACCGACAGTATCACGATGGACACCAACCGATGACCGGCCACGATACCGGTATCTAGCTGAGATGCCGGCCATTATCAACCTTGATACCTTCCAGTATCACGCCAGTAACTGCCAATACCGGCGGCAACACAGTCGTCATCACTGCCAAAATAACTAAAGACTCATTAAAAGTTCACTAATATAACAAACAATGCTTAAAATTCAAACAAAATTCACAAAATCTAAAGAATATGAGAATTAAAAAATAAAATAAAATAATTGATTGTCTCATCAACTCTCAACATATAGGAGATCTTTTTAGCATTGCGAATCGGTGGAGTGTGGCCGTGACGGAGGACGGTCGATCTTTTTCGTGCGACTGCGAGAGGGAAAAATCCCCTGGTGCATACAAAAGGCCCGTCGGCGGTCGAGAGAGATGGAGATCCGATCTCAGGATTCACGTGTGTGGAGAAGTCGGCAGAGGTAGAGGATACTGCTAGTAGATCTGGTCCGACATGGGTACGGGCGGCAATGGCAGATCTAAAGTCGGGCTCGACCGTGAAGAAAATGATGGCAATGGACTTCTCAACTCGCAGCGTCTGTGTCCTTCACAGGCATCAAAAGAAGGCACATAGATCTCTAGAGATGAAGGTAGATTCTGTGCTGATGAAGAGATCTTCAACGATTAAGCTCTATGTTTTTTTTTGTTGAAATGTTTTTTTAAGATAGTATAATTGCCTAACCAAGTAATTTTGTTTGAACAACATGACACCAAATGCAAAACTTTCTTGGAATGCAGCAAAGTTCGATCCTCTTGTTATTTCCGTGGCATCCCCTCTATATATCTCCCCAAACCAAGTGTGGCCATCCTTCTCTGTTGACAGTACACACACCGCCCACCTCCTATACATGCACCGTAGTTACAACCCATGCGTTGTCGCCGCCGACGATTCCATCCCACCCATTGGACTCGGAAAAAAAAGGGCAATCTGCAAACCTATCATTGCATGTCAAAAATCCACTCGGAACAAGTCGCACTAGGGAGAGACAAATTCCTAATTAAGCATTACGACCAAACTGAGGCCATAGCTCTTATACCATTCATAACGGACAGAAAAAGGAAGAAAACAGGGAAGCTGAAAATGGAGGAAAAATATCTTTACTGCCTCAACATTTAACATAGATCGGGAAGGATAATATTATAATTTTGAAAAATTTAATTGTTTAAGAGATATTTGAGTGTGGTTTTACAAACACATAAGATTTTGAGTATTTATATAATAAGAGGAATAAAAACGATGTTTAGACAAAACATATGGAATATTTTTGGGTATTTTATCTCATTTTATAAATGGACTTCATACAACATAGGCAATAAGAAAAAATGTCGATTTTATACTCTTTTGGTATTGATTTTTATTGAAGTGAATGAACACCTAAATACTTGCAAATCTTTAATAAGTTCACAGATTATAAGCCGATAGTTATTTAATCATGTAAATAGATACTCTAGTAATTATTTTTATAAAACTGCTATTCATAAGTTAAATAAACGTCAAAAAAGATATCAGATTGTTTCACATTATTTTACAGATAAGCAAATACTAGACTAAAAAAAAAAAGTGTCAAAACAGGCCGTACCTAATAGGTGGAACGGACCTGCTAAAATAATAGGTGTGATAAAACACAACATGATTATTGAACGGGCTTGATCTAACATATTTATTAAATGGGTTAGGCTTGACATAATTTTTAAGCATGAAACATATTAAGGATATGGTACTAGCAAGATAAATGCCATGAAAATAGCATGACATTATTACTCTTTTATTATTATTGCTCTTCCATTATGAACTTCGTATAATTTTCTTATGAAACTTGTAATGTATTCTTTTTAACTAAATTTTATCTTGCAATTCTTTATGATTTATTGTGTTAACACTACAACAAATTCAAGATTATACGACTTTTATTTAACGACCGTTTTTTAAAAATCGTCGTAATAAGGGAACAAAATGCGGCGAGTTACGACCGTGAAGACGAAAACCGTCATGGTATTGGCGGAAGCTACAACGACGGTTTTTTAAAAAACCATCGTGTAAGATTAAACCTTTCACGACGGTTTTTATAAAAACTGTCGTGGAAGGTTTGGATGTTTGAAATTTTTAGTATCCTACCTAATTAAACATTTCACGACGGTTTTTACAAAAACTGTAGTAGAAGATTCTACATGTTTGAAATTTTTAGTAGCCAGTTAAAATTTAATCTTTCACGAAGGTTAACTTTGGAAGGGAAACTAAAAATTTCAAACATACAAACCTTCCACGACGGTTTTTATAAAAACCGTTGTGAAAGGTTAAATTTGGCGACATACTAAAAATTTTAAACATGAGGACCTTCCACAACGGTTTTGGTAAAAACCATCGTGGAAGGCCTTCCACCACAGTTTTTGTAAAAACCGTCGTGGAAGACACAGGGCCTTTTACGACGGTTTTTACAAAAACTGTCGTGGAAGCCACAGGGCCTTTCACAACGGTTTTTACAAAAACATCGTGAAATGTTTTGCATGTTTAAAATTTTTAGTATCCCATCGAAATTTCATCTCGCGCCAACGACATGGCCTTTCCTATTTATTCAAAATTTCTCTAACTCAAACCCACTAACTCTCAAACCCCTTTGTCTTTCTAACTTCTCCCCTCACGACCTAGCCACCGACGAAACCAACCCCCATGGCATTCTACCGACTTTTATATTCCTCTATCGCTCTCTCCATGACCCACCTAACAAACCCGACATCATTCACCACCGTTCATCCTCATCCCTTGACATTCTACTGACTCCACCATCGTTTAACTCGTCCTTTGTTGTTCCACCGACTTCACCGCCGTTGGTAAATTTCAAATCATTACTTTTAGTTTTAGTATTATTGTTTGTTCTAAACTTAGTATTATTTGGTTATTTTAGTGTTATTTAGCTTTAGTTTTAGTTTTAATATTAGTTATATTAATTTGTTATTTGCCATTTAGTATGTGTTACTTGTATTTGGTGTTTGAAAGAACTTTGAACAAGATTTAGCATTTTGGTGTGAGAATAGGTTACTTTTTATATGTTTGTGATGTCTAAATATTATTGTGATGCCCACCACATGTTTGATAAAAAGCTTCTATAACTGTGTGTTTGTATTTGTCTTTGTGTTTTAGTTAATTAATTTTATTTTTATTATTTTTGTTAATTATATTTATTTTTGCTTTTCTTTCTTTACCTCACGCATGATAGCATGCATGGACTTAGATACCAAAATCTATTAACTGTTGTATAAGCATGAAAAGAGTATATGACTTTACAATGTAAATATATATATGATTTTGTAAAAATTTTATAGTTCAATATAATATGTGATTATGAAGTTAAGTCATTGTATTAATGGTGAAAACACGAGACCATTCATCCCGTGGGAAACCAGAAATTCTGGTTATTTTTTTTAGCTTCAGAGCAACTTTTTTCACGACGGTTTTTAGTGAAACAACAGTCTTACACGACAGTTTTCATAAAAACCGTCGTGAAAGGCCTTCAACTACGGTTTATAAAAAAACAGTCATGAAAGGCCTTCCACAATGGTTTTTACAAAAACCATCGTGGAAGCCTTGAGGCCTTACACGACGGTTTTTATAAAAACCATCGTGTAAGCTTAGCTTTTCACGATAGTTTTTAGTGAAAATCGTCATGGTAGCCTCATTCTAAGATCCTATAACCTCACAAAAATAAGAAATCCACGACGATAAAAAACCATCGTAAAAAGTCTCATTGATGCTACAACAGACGATTACACGACAGTTTTTAAACCGTCGTGACAGTTTTAAACTGTCGTGTAATCTATAATTTCTACTAGTGTAAATACTTATTTTTCTTGTTTACTTATAATTTTACTATTAGACATCATTAAAGCACAAGCACATTAAGTGCAAGACATGAATATAGATGAACTATATGTTAAGTTTGATACCATAAATCGTAAAAAGAGTTACATTGCATGACATTTTTGTTTTAAAAAAATTGCATATTATGTGAGACTTTAAAATAGACATGGCAAAGACTAGACTGGCGCATTTGACATGTCAAGTAAACATAGGAGTGACTTCTAAAAAGACAATCAATAATTATCATTCTTATAATTTTATCATTTTTCTTTTCAATCCTATTATTTTTCTCATTGTACTTGTTTACGATTTTTTTTTTTTTAACATTCCGAGCCTGGAATTCATTTTTAAACAAGTTGATTTAGGACCCCAAAACACAAAAAAAATAAAAATAAATAAATACTAAGAGCCAAAATTGAAACACAAGACATTGCTAACATCAATAAAATTCTCTCACAGAAAAACGCGTATATATGGAATGCACAACTAACCACCACATAGTCCAATAAAACCAAGCCAAACAAAACTCTGATAAATAATTACAAAAAGAAAAAAAAAAAAAAAAAAAAAGCAAAAGGAGAGAAAAATCATTTAATTAAAAAAAAAAAGAAGAAAAGAATAAGCAGGCTGAAGGAACAATAAATCAATAATTAAGCTGGAGGGGGTTGACTTTGAGTCCCAGAAGAATTTCCAGAACTCCCAGAACCTCCCCAATTCCACGGCTTCAAGCTGAGAATGACGATCAAGACGATGATCAGGAGCAAGATGATGGCGTAGCAGGTCCACTTGCGGGTGTTCTTCTGGTACGTCCTGGCTCCCTGGAGCCGCTCTGCGCCCGACCTGACGAACGAATTGGCCCTCGCCACGTGGCTCTCGATGTCGTCGAGCTGCTCCCCCTGCTCCTGGACCAGGACCGCCATGTCCAGGAACACCTGGTGGAGCTCCTTGAGGTTCTTCTCCATCTCCTTCACAGCGTCGTGGCGCTCCTGGATCTCCTTTATCGTGTCCAGAACTCTCCCCCTCCCTTGCTGCTGGATCGCCTTCTGCAAGAACGTCTCGCTCTCTCCTGATCAATCCAATCCAAACCAAACAAAACGATTCAAAACCAGATTAACAATTTCTTCAAAACCGGAGGAAAATTTCCATTTATTTGATAAATTATGAACTCTATGAGTAATCATTTCTTCAAAACCAGAGAAAATTTTCCATTTATTTGATAAATTATGAACTCTATGAGTAATCGACTCCTCAAACCACAGAAAAATTTCCTTAAATTTCGATGAATTTTGAGCTCTGTAGATTCAATAATGAGTTTTGTTGATCGTTACCTGTGGAGATGAGAAGGTCGATGGTTTTCTCGTCGGGATTCTCGCCGGTGACAGTGAAGTACCGTCGCTGCACGGTATCCCTATACTCCGACGAGATCTGTTGACGGAGAGAGTTGAAGCTCTCCATGGAATCCTTGAGCTTCTTCCTCAAGCCATTAACAACGGAGGTCCGAGTCCGGTCGGAGGACGAGCCCGGTCCGCAGCCAGGCAAGCTCCGGTTGGCGGCGTTGGAGCGGTCGAGGGCCTCGAGGCGGACCTTGATCAGCTTGGCCTTCTTGAGCGCGAGGCCGACGTCGGCGTCCATCCGAGATCGTAGATCCTTGATCGCCTTGGCGTTGTGGAGAGTCTTGCTCTGCTGGTGAGAGGAGTTGAGATTCTCGTGAATCCTCTCCAGTTCCTTGAGCTCATCCTTGATTGACTCCACATCTTCGAAGAACTTGTCAAGATTGACTCCTCCCGTCGCCGCCGCCGATGAGGAGGATGAAGACATCTCGATCACGTGGTGATCTGGCGAGTCCTGCTCGTTCCGGAACCTGGAGAAGGAGCTGGAGAACAAGTCGTTCATGACCGGAAATTGAAAGAAGAAAAAGAAGAAGAAGAAGAAGAAGACGATTAAAGATCGGTTGGTTGGAGCGAGAGAGAAAAATTGAATGAGGAATGAATGGAGACTTGTTGGGGTTTGGGGGGTGGGTTTTGATAAGGAGAGAGAAAGACCAGAGAGAAGGGGAATGGTGTTTGGGAGGTGAGAAAATTTGGAGCGGTCAAAGAGGAATAACAGAGGCAGAGTCTTCTTCCATAACCAGTCAAAGGAGTGTTTAGGTGGTTTTTTTTGATCGGCACTTTCCGGGAAAGTGAAGGAAAGGAGACGGAAAAGGTAAACGAGTGAACATTGTTAAAATGGAAAAAATCTTTCCATATGGGCCGCGTTTACGCGGGGAAGGGACGAACTAGGTTTTTTTCTTTTCTTTTCTTTTCTTTTTTTATTTCTTGTTTATCTCTCAATTTTTCTTTTGAATTTTTAAATGCTGAGAATTTTAGGGTGTGGGTAAAAAAAAAAAAAAAAAAAAAACAAAAACAAAACAAAACAAAACATTGATGGTTAGGATTTCAATAAATCTTATTGATCAACCAATTCCTATGCTCTCTTATTTATGTCTCTCAACTTAGATTTATCATATCTCGTTTATCATATCATATTAGGTGAATTAAAATATCATATTAATTAAAATATTATGCCACTTATTATGTCAGGTAAAATATTTTAATTGATGTTGTATATTATGTCACATATAAGCTAAATGATTATCATGTTAGACTTTTGACGTGGTATAATACTATTAAGGGATATGAAAAAAACGACATATAAACTAAATAATTATCATATTAGACTTTTGACATTATATAATGCTTTCAGGGACATAAAAAAAAGACATATAAGCTAAATGATTATCATATTAGATTTTTCTGCAATCTTTTCAAACACCATATTTTTACTAATATTTATTCAACCTAATACAATTGTTGTAGATGTTGTTGATGTATTAGGTAAAAGTACGGTCTTTTTCGAAAAGACTATTGGCAAGCTGTATAATGTTATTTTGTAATTTAAAATATATATGGTCATTTTCTTTATCTTTTTTTTATTTAAGGGTTCTTTATCATATTTTAATTTCCTTCAAATGAGGGACTGTTATCTAATATTTAGGAAAAGGAAATGTTTTGAAAAACTGAGTTCGTGAATCGTTGAACGTGAGACTTTAATCGCATTTGAATTTTGGAGTTACCTGTTTAAATTTTTCTCAATTTGCATTCATTATTTTAGGCCGTTTGGTAAGACTGATTAAGAAAAAACAAGTACGGGTGAAAGTGATTGGCTTTTCAATTTTCACGTTGTTTAAATATTGATTAAGTTTGGATTCCAAGAGTCATTTTGTCTTTGCCGTCTAAGAAGAGAAGCAGATAGCAGAGGGTACTTGGTGGAGTTTCTACTCCTTGGAATGCAAACTTCCTTTTTCCAAAAAACAATTACTACAAGACATTGTTATTTTTTATTTAAGTTAATTACATAACTATACCTTTTGGCCGAGAGCCAAGATAGCTGTAGAGAGCTTTTTAACGTGGTTTATCAAACAAATGATTAGCTTTAATTATTTTTTAATTTATTAAAAAACTAGTTTTTAATTTTTATTCTCGAAGATTTTTTGAACAAAAGAAAACATAAATATAGAAAACGATCCTTTAATTGGACAAAATTTCTTTTTTTTTTTTAAATATATGTTTTTGCTTGAAAAAAATTTAAGATAATTTCAACATTTAAAAAGTCACAGAACTTTACTAAAAAAAAAAAACCATAAAACTTAACCTTTTTTATTTTGGTGAGATGTTCAAGTTGAAGACTAAAGGGGAAGGATCTTTTGGTTTTGTTATGAAGATTACTTGGTGCAGATGAATTCGTTTTAATGACTTGGTACATTAGGTCATTAGAAGCTTAATTCTTCAACGGCTTTGTTGACCTAAATCATTGAGCTGGATTATAATTTATAAGCCATTGGAGATTGAAAGTACACGGTACCATTAACTTTTTTAGGCAATCTTGACGTCAAAGAAAATAAAGCAAACATTAAATAAATAAATAAAAATCATACCTTAATCCAATTCAGCATTAATATTCGTCTATCTTATTATTTATTTTTCTGAAAGAAAGATAAAAATTATAGTGTAAACCATCCCACGGATGGAGATTCCATTTCCAGCGTGCCTTGTGTCTCTAAAACGTGGACCTTCATATAAATATTACAAAGAATACCATTTTTTTTTACCCAAAATACAAATATATATTTATATATATATATATATATGTATGTATGTATGTATGTACTATTATTATATTGCTTGTCATAAAACAAGATGTCGTTTTTTGCAGCAAGTCAATTGTCGTTTAAGATTCCCTATATCTCCTTCGGACGACCTGTCAAATTTGCCGTTATTCTTGCTGACCAAAAACGACATAATTATGCCGTCGTTTTATGAGGGTTGTAGAAAACTACGTAAAGTTTTTCTTTATTCTTTAGTGCTCAGTACTAAAAGCTGTATAGTCGTATATTATTTGTTATTCAATCAATTATTAGTATTAAAAAAAAAGGACATTTATCTTCTAAACGAGATGTCGTTTTATGTAAAAAAGAATTTACATCTGTTTCTGGAGGGAAAACCGATATGCAACTTGAAATTTCGATGTTTATGTCGTTACATGAACTGTATGCCGTTTGTATTTATTTAAAGTTAACTGTCGTTCACTGCCTTAGTACCCTGGAGGACATGTCGTTTATTGTCTAAAGTTTGCCTAGTTGAAAAGCAAAAACGACATGCAGTTTAAGCGTCCTTTCGTTGTTGTTTTTATAACTTATATGCAATTATCGTAGGAAGTTTGCTGTCGTTGCCTGATTGAATGCTCGGCCTCCAGCTACCCGGTGCGGTCTAGGGTGATGGCAGACAGTTTGGATGGTTTTTTCTCCATCCATTAACCAAAAATAAATTTTATTTTTAGACGATTTGATAGTTTCATATTTTTTATAAAATCGAACTAAATTATTTGAGAAGTTTGTGTTTAAGATCAAAAATCTTTTAATACTTGAAAAAAAAATATAATTAATAAAGCATCCAAGAGTTTATCCTTCAAAGTTCTAATATAAACCAAAAATTAAATTAAAAAGTCACAATAATACAAATTAAAATTTATCAATAACTAAACTAAAAAGTAAAAAATACAACTAAATGATATACAACAATGAAGTTAAATTTTAAACTTGAATTTAAGCTTTCTATTCGTGTCGATAAAGCTCTCCTCCTACTAATGTTCTTAGTCGACGTCGTGGTGAGTTGGGCCGATATTAAAAAGAGATGGCGTGATAGTAATGACCTAGCAAATAGGCCAACGGAGATGCAAAGAGAAGACGTTGTTCACTGAATAGGGTAGGCTAAATTCCATTTCATTCCATAAGTTAATCTTAGTTGTATATCTTAGTTTTTTAATTTGATTTTTTTTTTTGGCTGATGATGAGTAATTAGGATAAATATAATTATAGAATGTAAAAAGATGCATTTTACATGAGTAGAACTTCTTGTAATGGCCGATGAAAAAATAAAAAAAAAAATTCTTTTATAAAAAATATTTTAAAAATAAAAATTATATAATGCGATGGTTTAATAGGTAGTTTAGAAATTCAAACCACCTAAAATATTTATGTAAAAAAAACACTCAAACCATTCAAAATTAAAACAAAGACTATCAGTTTAGTTCAGTTGCATTTAAATTGGACGATTTGAGTAGATTAGCAGATTTTTTGAACCCTCAATTCATGCCATTTACCTCCTCAATTTTGCCGTCAGAAAGGAAACTACGACATGCTGTTTAAATTTCAATGTATGTTGTCGTTTTTAGGAGCTACATGCCATTATTGCTTACAGTTTGCTGTCGTTGATGGAAAAACAACATTTTTCGTCGTCGTCGTTGTTTTTAAAGGATAGACAAGGCTAGGTTGTTGTTGTTGTTATTATTATTATTTTAAACAGTTGTAGCAAAATAAAGAATTTGATACTTAGACGAGAGAGAGAAGCAGTATGCAATCCCTCTCCCTTGTAAAAAATACCAAGTATACGAGGCAAGTCATGTGATGTTTTTTATATATAAAAAACAGCAGCAAATTTTATTAAAAAGAAATTAGAAAAAAAATAAAGTTCAAACATGCTGGAACATTAAAAAAAAAAAACTCTATACAAAATTAAGAAAATTAAATCAAGAGTAAAAAAAACCAAATTAAGAAACTTATGAGAAAATCTTTGATCAGTTTAAATCCTTAAGTTTGTAAGACGGATTTTTCTTTTTCAGATCATTTTTTAATCTCTCAAAAAACAGTAACTCCAATTTCTACCTCTTTTTTAGCAAGTATGTGGTTATTAATTTATGAAGTATTATCTGCTTCAAGATTATGATCTTCAAATAAATCATTTGCAAGATCCGCCAAGATTGCTTATTCCTTGTGACTATCCTTGTAATGCTAAAACTCTAGACAACCAGAGGATTAATGTTCGATGACACTTTGGTTGTTTGAGTACCTAGAGAAGCAGTGGGAAGAGCAAACACATTTATCTATGTATTCAAGTCTAAAGTCCATGATTATAACTGTTAAAATTTCAAGTTTCGCCATCCATATTCCCATAGACCATTCCTTGTAACAATCTGCCATTTTTGATATATTTTCTCATTAATCTTGATTTTAATGACATTTCCTTCTTTGATATGTTTTAGTTTAAACCAAGTGATGAAAGTAAAGAAACATTAAGGACAAATAGACAAAGCAAAAAATGACAACATAATTCCAAAAAAATAGCAAACTTTTACAGCGTTAATGCAATTATTTGGAAGATCCAAAACCAAAAATAGTCCTATTTGCTAGCAACAACACAACAAAGGCAGTTAATCAATATAGATTGATCCGAAATCTGAATCAAATCCGATATAGCACCTATGGTACGTACAAAATGTATTGAATCGATTCCTTTTGATAAGGGAACAACTGACTAAATAATTTTTCATTCGGTAAGTTGTTCTTACAAGAAAGAAGCCGTGTCAACAGTTGCGAAAAATAGCAAGGAAAAACAAAATCTAAATTAAAAAAATGGGTGTAAAAGGTTTGGCAACAACTTGAATTCATATTCACTCTTTTTATTTTTCCTTTAAGCCAGGAAAAAAAAAAAAAAAACCTACTTTCGCTAAGCCTCTGCATAATTCCTAATGCTGTAAATAGTACATTGCACATAATAATTTACAGGCCGCAAATGACAAAATAAAATACATCACTACAGTATTTGTATTCCAAAAATGGAGGGCTAAAACTTCAAGCTGATTGGAGCACGGTAAGATAATAGGGACACCCCCGGCATGTATCCGAAGACTGCCCAATTCCTTCATTGCCGTTGGGATGTAGAAGATTCCAATGCAGCAAATAGTTTGAGAGATCGTATGTCCCGGGAGAAAATACACAAATCTGAAGAGGGATTTTGACTGTTGACGTAGGCTTGATTTGGGCTCTGGTAGAACTTGAAGCAGACCGGATGAACGGAGAAACTGAATCCAGCAATTGGGGCTTTCCAAATTGAGCTCCAAGGACATCAGATGTGACTTTGATGTCAGTAACTAGTGAGACGTCGTGCCAACCTAATTGGTTGCCCGAAGATGTTGCAGATTGATCAGAATTAGTGTCACTCGAATTGCCTCTTGAATCAAGAGTGTTTATGTGTACAGATGCAACGGCTTTGGATGAGTTGTATATCGTCATACTTAGTTTAATTTCACAAAAGGACTTGGAGAAGTTGTGATACGTTGTCCGAGGCCCATCCATGAGCCACGAGATGGGGCTTCTGCTCGCAATACTATATTTAACCGCAATGAGGAAAAAAACAAATGTCATTATCAAAAACAAAAGTTGCAAATTAAAAGATTTGGGAAAAAAGAGAGGAAAAAACAAGAAAGATAAAGGAATCAACACAGCAAGTTTTAGATTTGCAACCAAATCCTTAATATTGGAACTGGAACTTGCCTGCAATGACACGAATGATGAGAAAAAAGCTGCAGTGGAACAGATGTCCCAGAATCAGGATCACTCTTCAGCAGCCGAGAGATCAATATGAAGTCAACTGTTGAGTCTCCCTGATCCATTTAAAAAAATAAATAAATGCCAAGTATATTGTAAAGAATAAGGAGGATGAAAGCCAACATAATTGTACAAAAATAAGAATCTCCATATTCAAATGTCATTCAGCCAAAAATCATAAACAAATCGTTGGAATGTCACGCATATCAATCAATAACCTTCAAAATCAGGCATGACCAGAATAGGAATCAGATTTCAGACTCAAGGGTTGATTAAGACTTAGGGTGATAATCGTTCAATGAATTTTTTATTCAAAGAAGAAAAGAAATTTGTAGAACCTGATGCGAAATTTCCTGGTGCAGTCTTTCATAATGGTGGAAATCAGCCAGCGGAGAGTTAGATGTATCAAAAAGTGGTTCAGCGCTGCCCTGAGGTCCCAATCTTACAACACTTCCAAGGGGCACTGAAGTTGAAATTGTCTTATCCTCCAAAATTCCTGATTTCCTCTGATTCTTAAGGCCAAAGAAGTTTTTTTATCAGCTAAAATCAATACCAGCCTTCAGCATGTAAATGAACCCCAAACATTGAGCTTCAGTACCAACCTTAAGCATGAAAAAGCATGACAAGGCTTGACCAGCCACTAGTCACTGTGAAGGAAAGACGGTATCAACAGGCTGAAGCAACGAGATTTCCCATTGTGCTCCCACAGAAGATAACTGAAGAACCTGGAAACTCTGCGTACCTGTCCTGTTAACAACATCCATTTGCACAAGGAACTCTTCCAATTTTGACGGGCAAGGACTGACTTGGAACGAGATGTCTAATGAAGGCAGCACCGAAAAAAATGAATTTACAATTTCAGCACCAATCAGGTTTATAACGGTGTTTTGCACACTCATTCAGCAAGAGAAGGTTGACTAAAAATTAGCACAGCAGAAAGACCCGGGAATAGGAAAATCATAGTTTTTCAAAAATAGACCAAGACAATATCTTCAACAAGCACATGGATCCATCATATTGACTAAAAAAGGATGACTAACAATTTCTAGTACCTAAGTAAGAACATGGTTTCTTATAAATAGCAATATAAATAATTCAGGTTCTGATATTGAAATCTTTAGTGTGCATCTTAAATACCTGTACATTATGATGCATACGTAAAGTGCGGTATCTCATAGTGCTTGATGTATCTTCTATCTCATAATATACGGTTAAATATAAGGAAATGTTTCCAGGAACAGCAGCCCGAAACCAAAGAGGCCACAACAATGGTGTTTCCCCTTTGACTACCATGTCCTGCAACATAGAGGGAAGAAAAACATAAAATCAGAGAATGTTATGGATTCATGGCATGACATTGGTAAAAGAACACAAGGGAAAAATTCTAACCTCTGGAAATAAAAAAATAGATTGAGATACGTTATCAAGATTTGGTTGTACGCTTTGGCGTTCAATCTTCTTTTCTAAGCATGCGGGAAATTCCACATCCAAGCTTTCCCGACTCCCCACGTTCAAAAACCTCGGATGACTGACCTTGAGTTTCAAGTTCAGCAAGAATGTCAAATGATAAAAAGAAACAATCACATAAAAGGTCAATGTGACAACTTCGTAAACAATCAGTCAAGAGACATTCCTCCTAACTCAAATGGGTTGCCAAGAATACAAATATACATTACGTATGCATCATGTTTAGAAGAATAAATATATTAGGACATTGAGCTGCAATTGTACCTTAACGCCACATTCTGATTGGTTCCTCAACTCCAGAACAAGATGACGTACATCTCCGGCATATGTACTTGTAGGTAAAGGCTGAATGAATCCCTCGAGTTTAGGTACACTCTGAACATTGAGAAGAATACAGTAAAGTTAATCTAAATTAATTTTCCACGAAGTGATTTTTTTTTTTTTTCATTTTTGGTGGAGGGAGGGGTTATAGAGGAGGTTTGAGATTCAGAAAGAGCATGCACCTTAATCACCACAAACTTAAGGTTGTCACTAGGGCAACGATTGCCTCTCCATTCTCCCTTGGCACTTTTCTTCCTCCAAGGATTCGACTCAAAATTATGGAAACCGACAACAGCACTTGACAAGTTCCACCTCATGCCAACAATCTGTAAAATGCCTTCTATGTTAGAAAAAATAATTTTTCATGTGGGCACACATATGTAATTAAATGTGTTATTTAATGCTATCTTAAAGTAAAGCCTAAATTAAAGTGATATAATTAAGATAAAGTTAAAAGGCTTTATTGGGTATTAAAAATAATGTATGGGTTATATTTGTTAATATTATATGTGTAGATACCAATTTGTAATTTCCAGATTTTATGATGGGCGAAACTGGAAATACACTAAAATAACAAAAGTTATATATTTAGGTTATGGTCCCCAATTCATACGTATCATTATTCATTCAGAAAGTTTTCAGATATTCCTACTTCTCTGAAATCCCATCTTCAGAAAAGAATTAAAGGAATACGTATTGAATTGGAAGGCAATAACCCATATCAATCCAAGATCATGAATTCAGGTACGCTTCCGCAATTTGGTATGATTCTTCTCAATAGTTTGACATGAACGATCCTGTAGAAATTTTGATTCAATCCGGTTTATCAAGTGGCATCAGAGCCGTTTCATGTTGAATTATTGAGAAATTTTTTCTCAAAAGTTCGGTTGAATAAGGATTATTTTATACGTTTGTTTAATATGGATTCATATTACTGTACGTATTGATGTGCATTGAGACTGCCGTTTATGCATTGAAAGGTTCCTGTTCATTATTTGAATTCAATCCTATTTCGAGTAAAAGGCTGCGTTAATTGTTTAACATAAAAAAAAAAAAAGGAATCGATGAAATCAGTGTTGCATATTCGGTGGAATTGTTTATGTGTGGGTTTAGTAACCCTTTGGTATACCGGCGGCAATCTCACTGCCGCCGGGAAGGAAAATGAGCCGCGACCCTCGGGCGGCACCGGAGAAGGACAGTCGCGGCCTCTGGCCGCGGCGGAGGAGGCAAACGGAGGCCCAAAGGCCGCTGTTCATCCGGGGATTTTGGGTGCGCCAAAGGGAGAGAACCGGGGCTTTTGCCGGCTGATTGCTGTCCTGCCGCCGGCGACGGCCCTCTCTGCGTGCGACCGTGCAGTCCCGCCGGTGAGAAGGCTGCCGGAGGAGCTCGCTTGGCGGTTGGCAGTGCCAACCGCCTGGCGTCGTTACCCAGGGGTCGCGACCCCTAGGAGTGAGGTGATTCTGGGCTTCGGCCCAGAACATAAAAAAAAAAAAAAGGGAGTAAAGGCTGGAACGGGCCTGGATTTATTGGGCCCGTAACCAGCAAAATCCCAAGGGCTCAACCCCTGGGTGACCCGAGTTATTTAAAAAAAAAGGGAAAGAACTCGGGGGGGGGGGGGGGTGCGGGGCTGAATGTGGACCCGGGTTGGGTAAACCTGACCCGGTCCACAACCCAACCCGGCCTTTGACCTTTCCCGGTCAACTGTCAATGGTCAACGTTGACTTTGGCCGTTGACCGATCAAAGTTGACTTTTTTTTTAAATTTTTTAAAATTTTTGGGGTCAATTTTGGATGCAACTTTAAAATTCAAATTGTGTTTTTAGATGATTAATATCATCAAATTAATTAATTGAACCAATAAGCTGCCAAAGTAGCCTCTTTTGTGGATGTTGATTAATTTGTGATATTAAGAAGGTTGTGTGAATTTAATTCATGCGAATATTAATCGGCCCAAAGGAAGCTTAATATTTGGCCGAATTAAATTCATACCTGTGGTGATAAATATGTAACAATTATATGGTTATTTTTGGTATGTAAATAATAAGTGGATCCAAAGATTAGCTTATTATTTGACATAATTTATTGTTAATATTTGATCACTGCACCAAGAACACCACTTACAAGTTAATATTTCTGTCCAAAGACTAAATATTAATGTTGTTACAAGTTTCTTGTGATGGGATATGTCATTGTTTGAATTTTATTGGTTGTTGTATGTGAATTCTTATGTGAATATGTGATTTTGTTCTTTGTTCAGCTACTGCATCATTTTCATCAATATCTGCTAATGTTAATTCCATTCCTATGCTGAATGGGACTAACTTCAAGGAATGGAAAGAGAATGTGTTGATCGTTCTCGGTTGCCTTGATCTGGACTTGGCCATAAGGGTTGAACGTCCCACTGTTACAGATTCTAGTTCCACTGAGGATAAAAAGGAACTTGAAAGATGGGATCGTTCTAACAGAATGAGTCTAATGATCATTAAGAAAGGCATTCCAGAAGTCTTCAGGGGCACTGTACCTGATGAGGTCACTACTGCCAAGGGTTTCCTTGAGGCTATAGAGAAATGCTTTGCAAAGAATGATAAGGCTGAAACAAGCACGCTTTTGGCGAGCTTGATTTCAATGAGGTACAAAGCAAAAGGAAACATAAGGGAGTACATTATGGAAATGTCTCATCTGGCTTCAAGATTAAAGACACTAGATCTGGAAATTTCTGAGGATCTTCTAGTGCATCTTGTCTTGATTTCTCTTCCTGCATAATTCAGCCAATTCAAGATCAGTTACAACTGCCAGAAAGAGAAATGGACTCTTAATGAGTTAATTTCTTATTGTGTGCAAGAGGAAGAAAGACTGAAGCAAGAGAAGACTGAAAGTGCTCACTTGGCTAGCACCTCTAAGGACAAAAAGAAGAAAAGAAAGAAAAGCAATGAAGCTGCTAAAGGTGTTAGACATGTATGCTCTAAGGAGTAAAAATGTAATACGTTTTTGGAGACATTTTTATCAATAAAGAATTTATTCATTTATATATACCAAATATTGTCCTCTTTACGTTCATATTTGTTGAATGTATGATAAACAAACAGTAGTCTGAGACTGTCAGTCTAAACCTTAAGAGTTGGGCATATGATGGGATGATTATGCGGTAGACACGACTCTTAAGGTGATGGTCTAAAATATATGATCCGCAATCGAGGGAATAAAGTTGGGCGCTTTATTCATGTAAAGATTGTTATGTTGTCTATATCCCTTTTGGGAGATGGTTTGTCTTGGCCATCGGAGTTGGACTCCGTGAATAGAAACATTGGCGCGTTGTCATAGGTGACGATGTGTTGGATCGGGACATAAAGTGAATTGATTTGGATTAATAATTCTGTCTTGGCAAATCGATTCACTTTAGACAATCATTTGTATTGTATCTTAATCCTGAGATGAATAATGGGCCCGTTGTTTCGATTTGTGTCTTTTGATGTACCAATGGGTGACTCCCACATCTCTATAGTGGCATGCATGCCGGTACGTTGGAGGCATGACTCTTGGTAGCGTAGACTTGTTATTCATAGATAAGGAATCCATAGCTCCTCTTTAGGAGTAATGATATCCTCTTATATGCGTTGTCCTGTAATTGGAAAACTGGAGCGCTCAACCATTTGGATACATAGGTGTAACCGAATGGTATACTATCTTTGGATGGTAATGTAACACCCCTATGTGGGGGTTAACAGTTTTAAATAAATAAAAATAATTTTAAATTTTATATTATTTAAATCAATTAAACAATGCCCATAGGTCTTTAAACAACAAGAAAAATAAAAATAAACGTTTTAAATACAAACCACAGTTTTTAGTGTAGCACCAAATATATATAATTACAGTCATCATCACCATAGTACAATTCCCAAATAACTTAACACAGCCATAAAAAAAAATAATACAACTCTTACATGTTGTAGATAAGTTGTAATTAAACAGGGTCTTCTAACACGAAAACAGCAGGATTGTTTTCGCTTATTCCTCTTCAAATATGTTGCACTGAGTTCCACCTGAGATATGAAGATATGATAGGGATGAGCATCGACATGCCCAGTAGGGAAATCATGACTCACCTTATGGTTTATCCATTACCACATTAAAAACTGCATGGTTAGTAGGTTACATCATATTCCAGATTATGAGGTTTATTATGATCACATCTTATGGATACCGTAGTTAATCATTACCAAGTGTCATAATTACACATTTATACAAATATTACCAATCATCATTGTTCCTAGGTATCCATGTTAAATTGAGTATCACTCAACTCATCGAAACCCAAATGGGCGCACTTGATCACCCTATAAACATTCCAAGGGTGTTCCGGTGAGGGGACATCAAGCCCCGAGTCCTCACCAAATCAATTCCTGTACAGTGTGTTCTGGGACTTTCAACCCAAGGAAGCGTCATCACCTTCCTCCTATTTTACCTTTTTGGGTATTCATGCCCAAGGACGTAACCGCCGCCCTCTTCATGTCTCACCATTTCTCTATATTAAATCATTATTAATAGAGTCAGTTTTCCTAACCATGCTTCTCAATTTATAACATGTGTCAATTCATTATGTTCCTCGCCGTACAATACAAGACGAGTCCATGTCATAGTTTCATATGTGATACTCATATAATATCAGTTCAACATAGATATATATATATTGCGGCAAAACAATCAATTTTAATTCTATAAAAACCTCACAAAAATGAGTAATAGAATCCCTACCTTTCAAGCTTATCAACAATCTTTTAATCCTAGAATCAATTAACGTTAGCTCCACACATCCTTGACCCTAAGGCATGCATAAGGACAATTAAAACTAAAGCACAACGTATAATCACATTCATAAGTGAGTTATGTGTAAACCCGTCTACTAGTGCCATTAAAGTATTTTTATGCATTAAACATGGAGAAAATGCATACTAAAAACTAAGTTTAGATTAAAGAAAACCTACCTCAAAACTTCTTTGAAAAGCACCAAAGTTTGGGTTATCAATCAAGCTTGAATTAACTTTAAAACCGCCTCGATCATCGTTGGGAATTATAATTGTCTTGGCCACAAAGAGAGCTTTGTGCTCTATGTCTTTAGTTAGAAATTTGAAGTGAGAAGGGAGAGAATGAGAACTAGAGAAGAAGGTGGTGATAGTTAAATAAAAAGATATCAAAATGCTTAAGAGGAATGAGATGTTTACGGGAAAAAGTTGTAAGAAGAAACAAAAGAGTCTTAAAGGAAAATATCATCTTGTCTCCCATGAAGACTTTTAGCAAATAATGCCAACATAATTGAGGGGATAATTGGAGTGAATTATAGAAGAAGATAAGGAAATAATTAATTAGGTGGTTGAGAAATATCTCCATGTCTTCTATGAATTGACGGAAAATAATTCAATGTCCCCTTCGGATACCTTTAGCAAAATGAGAAGAAGTCTATATAATTGAGCAATAATTTAGGGAGACAAGATTGGTAGAAGTAAGTGTTGGTAAGTTTTGAATGTTTCTTAGGAAGACTTGGTAAGAAAATACTAAAATGGTATTTTTTTTAAATGATCATAAACAACTTAGTAATTTTAAATAGTCACATTTTATTCATTAAATTTTACAAAATTATGCCCGTTAAAAATACGGGTGTTACAGGTAAGTTTTCTAATGGTGAGACAATGGAACGTAAGATAAAAATAATCGGGAAGGTAAGACAGAACTTGTCCTTAAGCCGATTATGGATGATCATATGGGGATGCGATACACTATGATATGTCATGGAGACTTAGCTACACGAGCTTCGTAATTCTATAAAGTTCGAGAGTGCAGCTCCAAGCTTTTAGTGGAGTAGCGTTGGAGTTGATAATTGTGAAATGTATATCTGGGATATTGGGTTTCATAATTATAATGAGCTTGAACTTTATAGGTCCATTTTGGTCCCCTTTGCTAGCTCACAAAATCCTGTAACGACACGGCGTGCTTTTTCAATAATTGGTGACTTATGTCGGATTTATCAGATTGGTTTAAAATTTATAAGAATCAAATAATTCATGTCTGTTTATCGGTTGAATTAATTATGTAAGAAATTAGTTCAAGATGAACTTGTTGAATTATGGCGTTTGGATAATTCTTGTCTGTTTATCGGTTGTTTTAATTTTGGACAATTAGAACAAGATAAACTTGTAGAATTATTGTGAATTGATTTATTTTCTTAGAGATTATCTTGATAAAGTTTGTTTTGATCAGATATCTTTTCTATTGGGCTATTTGAATCAAAACTGAGACTTTATCCTTTAGAATCTCGGGTGGAAAATAAAAGATTCGCGGAGATTTTTTCTCCGCAGTTCGGCCTGCCGATCAGAAAGTTCGGCCTGCCGAACCTGCCAGTTCGGCCTGCCTATCACACAGTTCGGCATGCCGACCGCGACAGTTAAGATTACGCGTTTTTCACGCGTATCTTATCAGATATTGATCCGAACTTGATTCTGTTTCGATTTTTGAGACCTAATCTGATATGGACTGACCCCAAGGACCAATAGGTATAAAAAGGGAGTGAGTCTAATGATTTACTCAGATCAATTTGAGAGATTAAGAGTGATACTCTTCTAGTGAGCATCTGAAAACTCCCTGAGAGCTTTTGTTCACAAATCACGAACACTAGCTTTGGGTTCTCTCTATTGGTTGGAAGGAGAGTCACCGGTGGAAGAGCTGTACGTGTGAGCCCACACTCACTCCGGTTGTGGATAGAGAATAGCAAAGAAGACCAGTTGGTTGAGGCTCTTCTGGAACGTTACTTCTCTACACAGGTCGCGGAGGTTCTTCGGCACACTGAGGTTAGTAAGATCTGTTTAATTTATACATATAACATGTCAAACTTGTGTTTTGGAAATTACTCTGATGAAAAATTTTTTAAAATTCCGCTGCGCACTTTGTTTCCAACAAAAGGTCCAACACAAAAGAAACAAGATAAGGATAAAAATGATGAAAATGTTGCTTGTTTCTTTTGTGGTAAACCTGGACACATGAAGAAGATCTGCACCAAGTATCATGCTTGGCGTGCAACGAAAGGTATGCTTCTCAATTTGGTTTGTTCTGAGGTTAATTTGACTTGAGTGCCAAGACACACTTGGTGGATTGATTCAGGTGCTACTACTCATATAAGTGTGTCTATGTAGGGTTGCCTGAGCTACCGAAAGCCAATTGATGCTGAAAGATTCATCTATGTGGGAGATGGCAAATCGGTAGAAGTTGAAGCTATAGGGCATTTTAGGTTATTGTTAAGTTCTGGTTATTATTTGGATTTGAAAGACACTTTTGTTGTACCGTCGTTTAGGCGAAATTTAATTTCTATTTCTGCTTTGGACAAATTTGGATACTATTGTTCATTTGGAAATAGTCAGTTTAGTCTTTCTTTAAATTCAAATGTTGTTGGTACCGGTTCTTTATCATTTTAAGATAACCTATATTTGCTTGATAAAGTTGCTTCTTATAACGAAACCTTGCATGTTAATTCTCGTGGCATAAAACGTAAATTAACCAATGAGAATTCTGTTGTATTATGGCATAAGCGATTGGGACATATTTCAAGAAAAAGGATAGAAAGACTTGTGTCAGATGGAATTCTTAATTCCCTTGATTTTACAAATTTTGATATATGTGTTGATTGTATTAAAGGGAAACAGACAAACAAAAGGAGATTGGGTGCCAATAGAGCTACGGATGTCTTAGAATTGATACATACGGACATTTGTGGACCATTTCCTGTGGCTTCATGGAATGGTCAATAATATTTTGTATCGTTCATAGACGATTACTCCCGGTATGGCTACCTATATCTCATACATGAGAAGTCACAGACTTTAGACGTGTTCAAGTCATATAAAGGCTGAGGTTGAGCTTCAACTCAACAAAAGAATTAAGGCCGTTAGATCTGATCGTGGTGGTGAATACTATGGCAGATATGACGAATCAGGTGAACAACGTCTAGGACTTTTTGCTAAATTCCTAGAGGAATGCGGGATAGTCCCTCAATATACCATGCCAGGTTCACCTAGCATGAATGGTGTAGCTGAGAGACGAAACCGGACACTTAAGGACATGGTGAGGAGTATGATTTGTTATTCCACCTTACCTGAATCCCTCTGGGGTGAAGCACTCAAGACTGCAGCTTACATTCTTAACAGAGTACCAACAAAAGCAGCAGCTAAAACACCTTATGAGCTTTGGACTGGCTAAAGGCCTAGTCTGAAGCATTTACATACTTGGGGTTGTCCAGCAGAAGCAAGGCCTTATAGGCCTAATGAAAAGAAATTGGACTCCAAGACAGTGAGCTGCTATTTCATTGGATACTCTGAACGGTCAAGGGGTTACAAATTTTATGATCCCACTACTAAGGCTATTTTTGAGACGGGAATTGCAACATTCTTTGAGGATGTTGAGTTTGGGGGGAGAAATAAGGTTAGAGACTTTGTCTTTGAGGATGAATTTGATCATGTTCCTTTTGTACAAGAGGGATTGGTTCCTATTCCTACAATTGCTTTTGATAATGTTCAGGCTTCTATCCCTGACATTGATCAAATTGCATATCAAGAACAACCAGACATAGTCATTCAACCCCTTCAGGTACAAACTCAACAACCTCAAGAACAAGAACCTCAGGAACTTGTGTCATTAAGGAGATCCACTAGAGAAAGGAGAAGTGCTATTTCAGATGATTACATAGTATTTCTCCAAGAACATGAGGACAGTGTTGGATTGATGGATGATGATCCGATCAATGTCCGTCAAGCCATGCATAGTTCTAACTCTCAAAAGTGGATGGATGCCATGAAGGATGAGATAAAGTCTATGAAGGACAATGACGTTTGGGATCTCGTTCCATTACCTGAAGGTGCGAAGCCCATTGGTTGTAAATGGATATTTAAAACCAAGAGGGATTCGAAGGGTGATGTAGAGAGATATAAGGCTCGTCTTGTTGCTAAGGGCTTTACTCAAAAGGAAGGCATTGATTATAAAGAGACTTTCTCTCCGGTTTCAACGAAAGACTCTTTTAGGACAATTATGGCACTTGTAGCGCATTTTGATCTTGAGCTACATCAGATGGATGTTAAGACAGCGTTTCTAAATGGTGACATTGAAGAAACGATTTATATGGTGCAGCCAGAAAACTTTGAGTCGGGAGACCCAAAGAAGATGGTTTGCAAATTAAAGAAATCCATCTATGGGCTTAAGCAAGCTTCTCGTCAATGGTATTACAAATTTCATCAAGTCATAGTCTCATTCGGTTTCGAGATGAACACTGTGGATGATTGTATATACCATAAGTTCAGTGGGAGTAAGTGTATTTTCTTGGTATTGTACGTTGATGACATACTGCTTGCCACCAATGATATAGGATTATTACACGAAACCAAGAGATTTCTATCAAAGAAATTTGAAATGAAAGATCTTGGTGACGCCTCTTTTGTATTAGGAATTAAGATACACCGGGATCGCTCTCGGGGTATACTTGGGTTATCACAAAAGAGCTATATCGAAAAGGTGCTTAAAAGATTTGGCATGCAGGATTGTAAACCAGGAGATACCCCTATGGCTAAAGGAGATAAATTCAGTTTAAGTCAGTGTCCTAAGAATGACCTTGAGGTTAAGGAAATGGAAAAGATCCCATATGCATCAGCTGTTGGGAGTCTAATGTATGCTCAAATTTGTACTCGTCCAGATATAGTATACATTGTTGGATTATTGGGCAGATATTTGAGTAACCCTGGAATGGATCATTGGAAAGCAGCCAAACGGGTTATGCGATATTTACAAAGAACAAAAGATCACATGCTTACATATAGAAGGTCAGACCAACTCGAGATCATTGGTTATTCAGATTCGGATTTTGCTGGATGTCAAGATAGTCGTCGATCCACTTCGGGCTATATTTTTCTGCTTGCTGGAGGAGCTATTTCTTGGAGGAGTGCTAAGCAGTCACTCATAGCTTCTTCCACTATGGAGGCAGAATTTATAGCATGTTATGAGGCATCCAATCATGGAATATGGCTGCGAAACTTTGTCACTGGGCCGCAAATTGTGAAAAGTATAGAAAGACCACTTAAGTTGTTTTGTGACAATAAATCTGCAGTCTTATATTCCAACAACAACAGAAGCTCTTCAAAGTCAAAACATATAGAGATTAAGTTTCTTGTTGTTAAAGAAAGAGTTCAGAGTGGTCAGGTGTCTATAGAGCATATTGGTACAAACTTCATGATAGCGGATCCGCTTACTAAAGGGCTTCCACCCAAGGTCTTTCATGAGCACACTGCTCACATGGGTGTTCAGATGTGACTTTGATGTCAGTAACTAGTGAGACGTCGTGCCAACCTAATTGGTTGCCCAAAGATGTTGCAGATTGATCAGAATTAGTGTCACTCGAATTGCCTCTTGAATCAAGAGTGTTTATGTGTACAGATGCAACGGCTTTGGATGAGTTGTATATCGTCATACTTAGTTTAATTTCACAAAAGGACTTGGAGAAGTTGTGATACGTTGTCCGAGGCCCATCCATGAGCCACGAGATGGGGCTTCTGCTCGCAATACTATATTTAACCGCAATGAGGAAAAAAACAAATGTCATTATCAAAAACAAAAGTTGCAAATTAAAAGATTTGGGAAAAAAGAGAGGAAAAAACAAGAAAGATAAAGGAAACAACACAGCAAGTTTTAGATTTGTAACCAAATCCTTAATATTGGAACTGGAACTTGCCTGCAATGACACGAATGATGAGAAAAAAGCTGCAGTGGAGCAGATGTCCCAGAATCAGGATCACTCTTCAGCAGCCGAGAGATCAATATGAAGTCAACTGTTGAGTCTCCCTGATCCATTTAAAAAAATAAATAAATGCCAAGTATATTGTAAAGAATAAGGAGGATGAAAGCCAACATAATTGTACAAAAATAAGAATCTCCATATTCAAATGTCATTCAGCCAAAAATCATAAACAAATCGTTGGAATGTCACGCATATCAATCAATAACCTTCAAAATCAGGCATGACCAGAATAGGAATCAGATTTCAGACTCAAGGGTTGATTAAGACTTAGGGTGATAATCGTTCAATGAATTTTTTATTCAAAGAAGAAAAGAAATTTGTAGAACCTGATGCGAAATTTCCTGGTGCAGTCTTTCATAATGGTGGAAATCAGCCAGCGGAGAGTTAGATGTATCAAAAAGTGGTTCAGCGCTGCCCTGAGGTCCCAATCTTACAACACTTCCAAGGGGCACTGAAGTTGAAATTGTCTTATCCTCCAAAATTCCTGATTTCCTCTGATTCTTAAGGCCAAAGAAGTTTTTTTATCAGCTAAAATCAATACCAGCCTTCAGCATGTAAATGAACCCCAAACATTGAGCTTCAGTACCAACCTTAAGCATGAAAAAGCATGACAAGGCTTGACCAGCCACTAGTCACTGTGAAGGAAAGACGGTATCAACAGGCTGAAGCAACGAGATTTCCCATTGTGCTCCCACAGAAGATAACTGAAGAACCTGGAAACTCTGCGTACCTGTCCTGTTAACAACATCCATTTGCACAAGGAACTCTTCCAATTTTGACGGGCAAGGACTGACTTGGAACGAGATGTCTAATGAAGGCAGCACCGAAAAAAATGAATTTACAATTTCAGCACCAATCAGGTTTATAACGGTGTTTTGCACACTCATTCAGCAAGAGAAGGTTGACTAAAAATTAGCACAGCAGAAAGACCCGGGAATAGGAAAATCATAGTTTTTCAAAAATAGACCAAGACAATATCTTCAACAAGCACATGGATCCATCATATTGACTAAAAAAGGATGACTAACAATTTCTAGTACCTAAGTAAGAACATGGTTTCTTATAAATTGCAATATAAATAATTCAGGTTCTGATATTGAAATCTTTAGTGTGCATCTTAAATACCTGTACATTATGATGCATACGTAAAGTGCGGTATCTCATAGTGCTTGATGTATCTTCTATCTCATAATATACGGTTAAATATAAGGAAATGTTTCCGGGAACAGCAGCCCGAAACCAAAGAGGCCACAACAATGGTGTTTCTGTAATGACCGAGAAAACGTCATTAATAAAACTTAATATTTAATTAGGTTTAATTAATGAATTTATTCTTAAAAATGTGAAATTTTGTAAAAATTGTAATTTATGTGAAAATTACAATAAAATATGAATGAGCGGCATTGATTGTAAATTTTATGGCATATGTAATGCAATGGTGGATATTATAAAATACAAATTTTATGAGTTTGATGACTCAAAGATTTGTGCATAATATCCATAAAATGAATTTCATGTCACAATTAATTGTAAAATTGTGATATAAACGAATGAATGATTAGAATGTAAATAGGACATAGAGGTTGTCCTAACCCTAACCGGGGGTAAAAAGGAGGCCAGAGCAGTATAAGAATACTGCTAAATGAAAACGCAGATACGAAAAATGTTATGATTGGCCTCAAAAAGTAAACGAAAAGTAAGTTAAATATTTTTATACAGTCTAAGATGAGGACACCTAGTGGTATACTCATGGGTTACCATGAGTCACCAAATGTGATAAGGATGCATTTAAGGCAAAGTTATCACAAAAATTCACTTCCTTTCTTTCCTTCCAAGATTCGGCAGCCAAGTCTAGGTCTCTAAAAAAATTTCTCAGCCCCCAAACTTTGCAAAAATAACCCTAAACAAGTTTTACAAACAAGAACAAGGATTTCCCACAAGTTTTAAGGTAAAATCCTAAACTTTTTCAAGAGTTTTCAAGGGATTTTTCATGGGTAAAGGGCAAAGATTAATCCATGCTATTTTTGCATGAAAAGGAAGTCCAAGAAGAAGTTCAAGAAGCCTTTGAAGGCTAGAAATCCAAAAAGTGTTATTTGGGTAAGTTTTAAACTTTAAAGTTTTGAATTTTGTTTTGATTTTATTCTTTCAAACCCATGAGGGGTTTTGAACATGTATTTGCTGGAATTTTATGTATATGTGATGATTGGCAAGTTTGAGTTGTGAAACTTTGGTTTATAGTGCAAAATGCAATTTTTGCAAAAAGAGTTATTTTTTGTAATTTTGATGTTTGACTTTGTAAAAGTGATGTTTGAGCATGAGAATGTGTGGATTAAGGCATGGAATGGTTTCTGCAGGGGTAGAATTGCAAGTTTGAAACGGATTTTTGTAAAAATGCCAAAGGGACTAAATTGAAAGAAAAAGTTCCTTCTCGGTAGATTTAAAAAATAGTCAAAAAGGCCCCTGTACAGTGAGATTTTGGGAAAAGTTAAAACATGAAAGTTGTAGACCTCGATGAAAATGTTAGGTCACTCGGACGGTTTGTCTAAAAACTCAATCTTTTGTGAGTTTTTGATTTTTCAAGAATATGTTAAAAGTGAAAAAAGTGTTAAATGGCAAAAATGTTATTTTTACAAATGATTTAAGGTATGGTACCTTAAGTAAAAATTATCCTTGAGAAAAATAGGAAATTTTGATGCAAAGAAGTAAATTTTAGTCCCGGGGTTAAAATCGTCAAAATTTGCAGTTCAGGGACTAAACTGCAAAGTTTTATGAAAATGAGGCATAATTGAGAAATAAAGAGATTTGACCTACCAGGGTGTTATTTTGGAATTAGTATATGGTTATTTTCATAAGAATAACGAAATCGAATTCGGGTAGGTTAGTGGACCCACGGAGGGCAAAATCATCATTTTTGTCCAAATAACCCGAACCGTTTTAAAATGTTTCCAATGGAATAAGAAAACGACTAGAAAGCTTCCCGCCCTTCGTTGGAAACGATAGGGTAAAGTTAGATAGAAATAAGAAAAAAACCAGTGGTTTTTAGAGTTGTACATAGTAATGCAACTCAATTTATTAACTAACGGATGTTTCGTATCAAAACATAGTGAAATTTGGCTAATGGCTTTATAATTGGCCAGCAGGATCCTAGGAGTCTAGGAGAAGGGAAATCGAGGTTAAGTTGCCCGACATTCGCATCAAGTAAGTACCCTTCCCACCTACAGTATGAAATGTAGGTTTAGAAAGAAATGTATGAATATGTATACCTGTGCGTATAATTAAGTGTAAACTTGTATGTTTGCCATGACATGAATACCTAGGGGTATAGTCATGTATGAATAAGTACGAGCATATTAATGTGTACCAGTGTATACAAGCTGTTATGTACTTGTTTGTACAATAATGAAAATGAGCATGTGTACCATGATTTTGTACCTGTGTGTACAATATATTGTGTACTTGTGTGTACAATAATGAAAATAAGCATGTGTATCATGATTTCGTACCTGTATGTACAATGATAAATACTTGAGTATGTATAAAATAGGTATCTGTGTGTACATTTTATGTTAAGTACCTGTGAGTACATTATGCTATATACCTGTGCGTATATTAATGTGTACCAGTGTGTATAAAAAGTAAGTACCTATGTGTACTATGCTATGCAAGAGAATTTATGTTTCATGGATAATATGTGATTATCACTTCATGCATGGTATGTCAACCATAATAAATAGACTGGTAAATGTATCACCAAAAATTAAGAAAAGTGTCGTACCGGCTCCTAACTTAAGGGGAGTTTAAAGGATATGTTACGGTCACGGTGTTACGTAGACCTAAATGAAATTGCGCAATGGTACGAACAGTTGGGCCCTAGTAAAGATAAGAAATGATGAGAATAAAGAAAGTTTATAAGAAAGCATAATCGATTCATGCATTCATGTGAATATCCATGTGGGATTTATGAGACTTACTAGGCGTTAGCTCATTAAGTTTTTCATGCTGTAGGTATTCCGACGAAAAGGTCAGAATGAGTCGTAATGATGAGCTGGCGGACGGATGAGGTGTGCAGATTGGATATGGAGTCCGCTGCTGTAATGTTATCCGCCACGCATGTTTAAAGTTATTTTGATATGAAATGATTAAAAGAAAGATGTTATGAAAGTAAAAGTATTAATTATGTAAATACAAGTATGTGAAAGTATTTTGGGAGTTATCAAAGTTAATGTAAGTAAATATTTATTTCCGTTTAAAAAAAAAAATTTCCTAAATTTTTTTCCTAAAGTAAGTAAAAAAAGTTTTATCACAGCCCGAAAAGACAGGTTGTGACAGTTTCCCCTTTGACTACCATGTCCTGCAACATAGAGGGAAGAAAAACATAAAATCAGAGAATGTTATGGATTCATGACATGACATTGGTAAGAGAACACAAGGGAAAAATTCTAACCTCTGGAAATAAAAAAATAGATTGATATACGTCATCAAGATTTGGTTGTAGGCTTTGGCGTTCAATCTTCTTTTCTAAGCAAGCGGGAAATTCCACATCCAAACTTTCCCGACTCCCCACATTCAAAAACCTCGGATGACTGACCTTGAGTTTCAAGTTCTGCAAGAATGTCAAATGATAAAAAGAAACAATCACATAAAAGGTCAATGTAACAACTTCGTAAACAATCAGTCAAGAGACATTCCTCCTAACTCAAATGGGTTGCCATGAATACAAATATACATTACATATGCATCATGTTTAGAAGAATAAATATATTAGGACATTGAGCTGCAATTGTACCTTAACGCCACATTCTGATTGGTTCCTCAACTCCAGAACAAGATGATGTACATCTCCAGCATATGTACTTGTAGGTAAAGGCTGAATGAATCCCTCGAGTTTAGGTACACTCTGAACATTGAGAAGAATACAGTAAAGTTAATCTAAATTAATTTTCCACGAAGTGATTTTTTTTTTTTTTCATTTTTGGTGGAGGGAGGGGTTATAGAGGAGGTTTGAGATTCAGAAAGAGCATGCACCTTAATCACCACAAACTTAAGGTTGTCACTAGGGCAACGATTGCCTCTCCATTCTCCCTTGGCACTTTTCTTCCTCCAAGGATTCGACTCAAAATTATGGAAACCGACAACAGCACTTGACAAGTTCCACCTCACGCCAACAATCTGTAAAATGCCTTCTACTCTAGAAGTAACCGTTAGTTGCACCTGAAAAGCAAAGAAGAGCTGTCAATGGATAGAACTGTAAAATAGTACATGTAAACAAAATACGACATCAGCAAAAATGCTCATTAACTCGTGACACGTGTTTTCTAAATCTTTTTTTTTTTTGGACAGTAAAGGTTATCACCAACATTGACAAAGAAAACCCTAACAAGAAAATAAACATATAATTTGTACTTTTGGGGGGTATTGACGGTAATTTTTTTTTTTTTTTGGGCATTTGAGGGTAATATTTTTGGCAAAAGGGTTCCCTGTAATTTTGACATAAGAGACAGGGTGTCAATGCAGTTCATCCTATAATATTTTAGCAGCAAACTTTTAATAATAATAAAAATAATAATAATTAATTATTGTGAAAATTGATGTTTACTCCATTGCCAAGAGTGAAGCACGAACCCTGATTATTTCACCTCCTTCTAATGAAAAGTCGGCCTTTGACAAAGTAAAAAATGAATTATTATCACTCATCTTCCTGCAACAATCAAACTAGAACTTCAGCAAAACAGGCAAAGATGATACGAACAGAAGTTGGACTAACACGATAGAAGCATGCTAATTAGAAAAAGACTCAGAAGTAAAGTCCACATACATACCTGCTGGTTATCTCATTCGATTCATCATCCTTTTGAAGCTCCCGGGCTTCGCTGTTTGCATCTGTGTTATATAAAATGATTAGCCTGTTTTGGTAAACAGATTTATCAATCCCAGTCTAGGAAAAGAAAAACAAACACAGATATTAGAAAAGGGGGAGGCATCGACAGACAAAAGGCACATCTAGAATTTAATTACCGGATTCTGTTTCATCAGAACGTGCAGAAAGCTCACATAGCAGGGAGACACCAGACATGGAAATGGGAATTTTTAAAGGGTTTCTGAATTCGATATCAACTCTTATCGCTTCTGCAAAAGGATGAAGCACATTACAATGCATACATACAAATAACACAATTGCACACAAACTTGTTCAAAGTCCATGCAACAAATCAACAGACAAGAGTTTCTCATGTGGTAACATCTATTGAAGGCCCGGCTAAAGCAGGATATGAAACCTAAATCTGTCTATGTAAGAAAAGAAAGAGACGAGGTTCGCTGAGAATAGGAAAGGCCATGGGGAAGATGGGAGATATTTGCAGCAAATGAACCAATATATTTATCTTCTCTGAGCGATCTCATTTTTATCACATGGATCCAACATTAAATAATTGGCATTCATACTTAGATGTTGATAAAGAATTATAAAGAGAAAATAATAAAATCCAAGAATTACATACGACTATGAGAAATATTGTATCACCTACATACCTCCCACAACACAAACATTTGATTCTTTATACTTTTTGGCAACAATCATTGAGTGCAACTCCAACCAATTAGTCCTGGCAGTAGACAATGATGTAATCAAGTCCTCCTCCAGAGAATGCCATATGCTTTCTTTAACATTGGCCTGGAATGTTTTTAGAAAACAAATACATCAATATAAGCGACCACACAAAGTCTAAACTCTAAACAACAGAGAATGTTTATGCTAATTCTAAAAGTGCGGTACCACATCAACAAAGCAATATACAAAAGTGTACAGCCCATCACAAAAAGCAGATTTACTATCACTTACCGCTGTAGGCGATGCATATGTTCGATGATCTTCAAAAATGACCCTAAGGGAAGAGATTTTGATCTCAGGCAATTGAAGTTTTGGAACTTCAAATATCTTTCCCGTTTTCTGTATTATTGGCGCATGGAAAACATACAGTTAACTTCTGCAGAAGCTTGTTTATAATTTATATCAATTACTTATGGTAAAACTCAGATTTCACAGAAGCCAGATGCTAATGAACAATAAAAATATAAGAGTTGAATTTTGCAGTATATCACTGTATTTATTGTCACAAAAGTTGCATTCTTTCTACATTTCAAAATAGGGAGATTGATGAAGTAGGATAGACAACTTAGTTCTATATCTCACAAGAACCATATGAAGATTAGAAACACACGGTATGAGCAAATCAGACAAGTGGAGGTCTGCGGGAAGGAATCATACTAAATAAAATCGAGTCAAATGTTGGAAAATTAATTTTTCATTGAGATTGATACACCTGATTGGCTCATACAGACTTGTTTATAAAAATTTGAAAAAAGAGAATAGAAGTGAAAGAAAATGGGACAAAACACTAGCACTGGTGTCACCTGAACAATTTGAAGAAAGTGCCTTAGGAATATGTCCTGCGATGTCTTCGACTGATGACTACAGGCCAGGACCTCCAATACATGTGAGACAGCCAGGTCGTATCTCCCAAGATGAGCATACCATCTGAACAAAAGAAGATTTATCAGAGGCTTTGCAACTTGTAGGTTATATAAAAAGGAGATCTGAAAATGGACACTCGAAAACTAGAGAAGCATCAAGTTGATAAAACTTACCGTCCAATATTGAAATACACATGGTCCTTGATATGGCTCCATGTAGTTTCTTTATAAACAGATATGGCATTCTTGTACGTACGAATTGCATGTTTAATCTGGTGCGGAAAACATAGGTCAGTTGTCAGAAAACACAACTTCTCCAGCTAACTTTCGCAAATCTTTCTTGGTACAAGTACCTGATCACTTTTTTTATAACGCTCGCCAGAAAGAACAAGATGAAAACCATATTTGTGTAGCATTGGTGGTGTGGACAACAAGTAGCAATAAGATGCTTGCTCAAGCATTACAGCAGCATGTAAAGGTTCCTGAAAACATCATCATTGTCAGAAGCAGAAATGAAAACTCTTGGTCATTCACATTTCAAAGAAATTGTGCATTACCTCACCACAAATTCGAAAGTATACAGTGGCTGCCTCTCTAAATTGATCTCTTGTCTTCACCATTTCTACCCACCAAAGACCACACCGTATTGCATTCTGCCGACCAGATGGCCCAAGCTTCTGCACAAATATCAATTCAAGATAATCACACACATTGCCAGGGAGAAAAGGAGAAAAAAAGACTTAACAGAGATGTGGAGTACTGAATAGGTAAAAATAGATATCTGCAGAGGGCATTTAATTGTATGTTTTTCGAATCTTGGACTTCCTTTTTTTTCGAGGTAGATTTCAAGATTCAGTTACACATCTCATCCACCTTGCATATAGAAGATTCACTCTTGATACCAAATGACTTTTTTATTTTTTTTAAAATAGAAAATGAAGTCTTGATCGTTTTCTCTCCAGATAGTCTGAAGTTGCAAAAATCTTTCAAAGTTTTGACGCTATGGTAAAAAACCAGTTTCAAACCACAATCAAAGTTTTGAGAACTGATAATGGAACCGAATATTTCAAAACACTCTTAGGAGACTTTTTAACAGCTAATAGTATCATTCATCAAAGTTCATGCACTGATAGCCCACAATAAAATGAGGTAGCAGAAAGAAAAAATCAACATTTACTTGAAGTTGCTAGAGCTCTAATGTTTACCATGTCAGTTCCAAAGTATCTTTGGGGGAAGCTATTCTTACTGCCTATTATCTCATAAATCGTCTGCCATCAAAGGTTCTTAATTTGAAAACACCCATGTCTGTCCTTATACAAATTTATCCATTGTTTTGTTGCCCCTTATCTATCCCTCTCAAGACATTTGGGTGCACTGTGTTTGTCCATGACCACCAAAAAAATAAATCAAAACTTGATCCAAAATCTGTCAAGTGTGTTTTCATTGGGTATTCGTCTACATAGAAAGGGTATAAATGTTACTCTCTCACTCTCCATTGAATGTTTGTGTCAATGGATGTCACATTTTTTGAAAAACAATCATTCTTTCCCAAATCCTCACTCAAGGGGGAGATTCTAGGTGAAGTAGAGTCTTGGGAAGAGTTCGAGCTTGAAGTGTCCAATTCCTTACCACCACATATTCCTTTGCCCACCTTAGTTGAACCTACAGAACTTGGTGTACCACTTCCTCTACCCACTGAACCCACCAAACCTATTGTGCCATAGAAAGGCCGGTGGAAAGAGACTGTTTATTCACGCAAGAAGCATTCTCACAGTAGTGACAAGCCTGACGCTCAACAATGCCAAGAATTTGAACCAGTTCCTGCTCCTGTTGGAAGTCCTGAGACCATTAATGACGTTGAGAATGAAGAGTTGAACCTGCCAAGTCAGCATCCACCAAGTATAGAGGACACTCATGTTCCCATTGCTATTAGGAAGGGTGTAAGAGCGTGTACCCAGCACCCAATCTCCAAATTCGTTTCGTATGATAAATTTTCTCCAATTTTTTCTGCCTTTACAACTGCTCTGACAGGTATCAAAATACCAAGAAACATTGAAGAAGCTCTTGCAGATCCAAAATGGAAGGAGGCTGTTTTAGAAGAAGTGGGAGCTTTAGAAAGAAATCATACATGGGAGGTTGTAGAGCTGCCAAGAGGGAAAACTACAATTGGTTGCAAATGCGTGTTCACAGTCAAATTTAATGCAGATGGTAGTGTTAGCAAATACAAAGCAAGACTGGTTGCTAAATGCTTCACTCAAACGTATGGGATAGACTATAAGGAGACATTTGCACCAGTTGCCAAACTCAACTTAATCAGAGTTCTTCTGTCGTTGGCAGCAAATCTTGATTAGCCACTCCAACAACTAGATGAAAAATGCATTCCGGAACGAAGACTTGCATGAAGAAGTGTACATGGATCCACCACCAGGGTTCAGACAGAAGGAAAACTTGGTTTGCAAGTTAAAAAAATCTCTTTAGGGCTTGAAACATTCTCCAAGAGAGTGGTTCAAGAGATTTACTCAAACTGTGAAGAAACAGGGTTTCTAACAATCACAGGCAGATCATACCCTTTTCTACAAGCATTCCGAGAGTGGAAAAAGGACTATTCTGATAGTGTATGTGGATGATATTATTGTTACAGGAGACGACTACAGTGAACTGGAACAGTTAAAAGGATACTTAGTAGGAGAATTTGAACTAAAAGACCTGGGCGCTCTCAAATATTTCTTGGGACTGGAAGTTGCCAGAAGCAATGTTGTTATAGTAGTCTCTTAGAGGAAATATATTTTGGATCTTCTTCGTGACACAGGAATGATGGGGTGTAAACCAGCTGAGACTCCTATGGAGCCCAATGTAAAGCTTGGACGTAAAGGTGGCAAAGAAGTGAACAAAGAGCAGTACCAAAGACTAGTAGGCAAGCTAATTTATTTGGCACACACCCGTCCAGACATTGCCTTCGCTGTAAGTGTAGTAAGTCAGTTCATGCACTCACCAAAGGAGAAACATCTTGAGGCAGTCAACAGGATACTAAGGTATTTAAAAAAACTCCTGGCAGACGGTTATTCTTCAAGAAAGGAGACAATAGGATGGTGGAAGTGTACACAGATGCTGATTGGGCAGGATCCTCCGTGGATAGAAGATCAACTTCTGGGTACTGTACCTATGTTTGGGGGAAATCTAGTAACATGGAGGAGCAAAAAACAACCCATAGTAGCTAGGAGTAGTGCGGAAGCTGAATTTCGAGCCTTAGCTCATGGCATATGTGAAGGGATGTGGCTAAGAAGACTACTGGGAGAACTAAAGATCTCGAGTACCTATCCAATGAAGCTTTATTGTGACAATAAGGCTGCTGTTAATATTGCTCACAATCCTGTTCATCATGACAGGACGAAACACGTAAAAGTGGATCGTCATTTTATCAAAGAGAAGATTGATAATGGGAGTATTTGAATGACATATATTCCAACCAAAGAACAAACAACAGATGTCTTGACAAAGAGTTTACACAGACCGAGTTTTGAAGATATGGTAAACAAGCTAGGAATGACAAACATTTACATTCCAGCTTGAGGGGAAGTGTTAGAATCTGCAAGATTTTTTGGTACTGTAATTACATGTAAATTAAGAGGCTGACAGCTAATTAGTAATTAGGATTATTAATTTTCTTTCTTTCTTTAGGCAAAATTATAATTGAGTGATAGGAGTAATTTTTTTTGTTTTTTCAAAGCTGTATATAAAAAGCCCTCTGTAAACACTATTTTTGAATAAGGAAAAAAAAACATTTTTCCTCTAAACTTCTAATATCCTAGCGTTAAAAGATTTTATAATATCTGCTGTTACTAGGTTATTAATGCCTGTTGGTTTTGTTTGCAATACAGGTGCTAGTAGTTTCAGGAGAGACAGGTTGTGGTAAAAGAACGCTGCTTCCCCAATTTGTTCTAGAAGACGAGATCTCCTCTTTGCGTGGTGCTTATTGCAACATAATTTGCACTCAACCTCGCCGTATGTCCGCCATTTCAGTCTCAGCTCGCATATCCTTAGAAAGAGGAGAAAGTCTTGGCGAAACTGTTGGTTATAAGATTCGCTTAGAGTCAAAGCGTTCTTCTCAAACAAAGCTCCTGTTTTGCACAACTGGAGTATTACTTCGTCAATTGGTAATATATAAAATCTGGTTGATTGCTTCTAACTCCTGTTTTCCGTCTTCTCACCTTCTGATGCTTAGTGCATCACGCCTTTCAAACAACCGTTATAATTTGTTTATCATGCTTAGGGACTTCAAGCTATTTACACCGTAGCAAATTGTCTAGATTCCTTGGGGTGGGGGGTGGGTGGGTTGGGGGGAGGAACCTTGGTGTACATGTTGTTTAACGTCCAAATTGAGCTTACCAAATGGGGAGAAGTCAAATGTACCATCAGACAGTCAAGTACTGGCTAAAAAAGAAAATGGAGAAAGCAAACGCTAAACAGTTACCACAAGGGCTACCATTCTTTCAGCACTACTTTTAAGTTTAACTGTTTTGATAAAAAGTTTAGCCTCATAGTAGCCTACAACACTTTTTATCCTTTTTTTCTTCTGCTCTAGATGCTATATTCATTCATTTTTATCGTACTTGATGTTGGACTACAGGTGCAGGATCCCGAGTTAACTGGTGTAAGCCACTTGCTTGTTGATGAAATCCATGAAAGAGGCATGAATGAGGACTTTTTACTAATAATTTTGTGAGATCTCCTACCCCGCCGTCCAGATTTACGTCTTATTGTAATGAGCGCTACAATCAATGCTGAGTTGTTCTCTAAATACTTTAATAGGGTGTTTGGAAGGGTGGTGGGAACCAGTGATGGGAATCACTTTTACTGTAGCATGTGAGAGTTTTATACTGCAGCATATTTTTTTATTGTTGCTGTAGTATGTGAGAGCTTTACACTGTTCATAACTGAGATTGTGGTGGGAACTGCCAAACACCCCCTCCCCTAAAATGCACCTACCGTACATATACCGGTATTTTTCTACCATTTTATATTTATCTGTTGACCAAATGCTTGTTGACGTTTTTTCATGCAGATACGGAATCTTAGCTTGTGGAGGTTTTTCAACGAAGAGACTCAATTTTACATTATTCTTTTATGAACTATTGGCAGGGATTTACTTATCCTGTGACCGAATTGTTTCTAGAAGGCATTTTGGAGAAAACACGCCATAGTATCAAGTCAGAGTTTGACAATTTTGAGGGAAATTCAAGGAGAAGAAGAAGACAAAAAGATTCCAAGAAAGATCCATTAACTGAATTATTCGAGGTCTCTCTCCCTTTCATCTTGATTTCACATATTCTTATCAAGGGTCTGAGATTTTAAACATGATATGGAGCAATGTTTATATTTTTTGTAATTTATAATTCGATCTAATTTCTTCAAAGATATCATTGATTGATTATATTTTGATGCTAAGAGGATGTAGTAAGGGCTGGAAGCTTCTGATATTTTACTTGACAACTTTTATCGCGAAACTTATTTGAGTTTTCTGGAAATGTGTTCTGTCATGTGGATGATGCTAACACCCAAAAGGAAAAAAGCATAACCCACCACTGCCGCCCAATATAATAACAGTGATAATTAGAAAAAAGAACTTATGGAGCATTGGTTTATTTGTGCAGGAAGTTAATATCGATGCTCACTATGGATCTTATAGCACATCAACGAGAAAGTCTCTTGAAGCTTGGTCTGGTTCACAGCTGGTAAAGTTCTGGCTTTAAACTCAGCATGAATTATCTGTTGTTTTTGAATGAAAAAAGTGTACTTCATAATTAGGAGAAAAAAGTACTGTTGATTCTCTTATGCTTCTCATCGCCTTTACTTGAGTAATGAAGTGTAAAAATTTATTCCTCTTACTGCACAAATCACTGCCAATTTTATTTTTGTAGGTCGAATCAACAATTGAATACATATGTTGCCATGAAGGTCCTGGTGCAATTCTCGTATTCCTTACAGGCTGGGACGACATTTCTAAGCTACTTGACAAAGTTAAGGCAAACAGATTCCTTGGAGATTCGAGCAAGTTTATGGTTCTTCCCTTGCATGGATCTATGCCTACCATCAATCAACGTGAAATATTTGATAGGCCACCGCCTAGCAAAAGGCAAGCTTATTGTTACTGCCACATAGTTTCATCAATTTATAGATATAGATGGTAGGAGAATTTTGTTTCATATTATCATGTACCATGATGCATGTGTATGATGGTTATGAATAAGTGATTGTCTTGCCGAGTAAATTTACTTATTGTTAGTTGGCGAATGGCTAGACAAAACACAGTACCACAATAGTTTTCTGCTCTAACTTCCTTGCTTGTTCTTTTTTAACCACATTACTCAATCACCCTCTTTCAACTTTCAATCATTTTATGTCAATTGGAAAGCTTTTTAATAAGGCTGACATTGTTACAATTTAAAATTCTTGTTCGTCTGTCTTTATAAATGCTAAATTTTACTCGTCCGTGCTTGTAGAAAAATTGTGCTGGCAACGAACATTGCTGAGAGTAGCATCACCATGGATGATGTTGTGTATGTCATAGACAGTGGAAAGGCAAAGGAGACTAGCTATGACGCTCTCAACAAACTTGCTTGTCTTTTACCATCGTGGATATCAAAAGCTTCAGCACACCAGGTATGCTGTTAATACTATTGACTTGGGACACAATGGAATGTTTCTAGGAACTAATCATCCGTATTTTCTTTTTAATATAAGCATTTGTTTTTATTGATGTTCTGAAATGATCTCAGAGACGAGGGCGTGCGGGCCGTGTGCAATCTGGAGTTTGTTATAAATTGTATCCAAAATTAATACGCGACGCAATGCTCCAATACCAGTTACCTGAAATTCTCCGAGCACCCCTACAAGAGCTGTGCCTCCAAATCAAAAGTTTGCAGCTTGGAAGTGTTGGATCCTTTCTTGCAAAGGCACTTCAGCCACCGGATCCCCTTGCTGTTCAAAATGCCATTGAGCTTCTCAAAACTATAGGAGCTTTAGATGATATGGAGGAGCTCACTCCACTTGGTATTTTATTATAAAAATGCTAGGGATATCGACTTTAATTTCAACTTGTGTACCAACTTATGAGTTATCATGTTTTTATTAGTATTTGTTTAAAAGATTGTCGCATCAATAGGTTGCATCAATAGGTTGCATCTACCAATGAAATATTGATGAGTTAGGAGTTGGTACAAAAGTTGCGATAAGAGTTGATGTCCCTAGCATTACTCAATAATTAGATTAAAACTTCTTTTCACCACTGAAATCAGATTTAGGTTGCTGAATACAATCTGCCTTCATTTATTACGTAACAGGTTGCCATCTTTGCACTCTGCCACTGGAACCAAACATTGGAAAGATGCTACTAATGGGGTCTATCTTTCAATGCCTTAATCCTGCCTTAAAAATAGCTGCTGCTCTTGCTTATCGCTATCCCTTTGTCCTACCCATAGACAGAAAAGAAGAAGCTGATGCTGCAAAAAGGTCCTTTGCCGGTGACTCGTGCAGGTTAGGTTGTTCGATTTAGCCATATAACCTTTTTCTTATAGTATGGCAGAGAATTCAATTTCTTACCTTTCAAATACAAAATCATTACCTTTTTTTTTTTTTCAGCGATCACATTGCTCTTCTCAAAGCTTTTGAAGGCTGGAAGGAGGCAAAACGTAATGGGAAGGAAAGAGCCTTCTGTTGGGAGAACTTTTTATCTCCGGTAACTTTGCAGATGATGGATGATATGAGAATGCAGTTTCTAGATCTCTCATCAGATATTGGCTTTGTGGACAAGTCCCGGGGTCCTGCTGTAAGTGCTGACCTTTACAACTTCTTTACTTTCTGTTGGAACCATTTCAGTTGTACTGAAATTCACTTTCACAATTTTGTTCTTCAAGTTTCAGGTGACTTAGTGACACCTACTTAGACTTGGAAAAACTGTAAATTAAAGCATTTGCATATGCAGGCTTACAACTAGTACAGCCATGATTTGGAGATGGTCTGTGCTATCCTTTGCGCCGGGCTGTACCCAAATGTTGTGCAGTGCAAAAGAAGAGGAAAGTGGACCGCGTTTTACACCAAAGAAGTTGGGAAAGTTGACATCCACCCTGCATCTGTCAATGCTGGATTACATCTCTTCCCCCTGCCTTATATGGATTATAGTGAAAAAGTGAAGACAACCAGCATTTATGTCCGGAACCCTGCAAATATATCAGATTACGCCTTACTTCTCTTTGGTGGTAATCTCATACCCAGCAAAACTGGGGAGGGTATCAAAATGCTCGGCGGCTACCTCCATTTTTCCTCGTCGAAGAGTGTTTTCGAGTTGATGCGGGTAAATATGCCAATTAAGTCTCGATATTTTTCTGCTGAATTTACAAATACCGCATACTTCCTGTTTTGATATTTGAGCAACGTCACCAATATTATGAACTGTCTTTGGTTATAGTGTCCCTTATTTTCCGCAGAAACTGCGTGGTGAACTGGACAAGCTTTTAAACAGTAAAATTGAGGAACCAAGTTTTGACATTTCCAGAGAAGGAAAGGCAGTGGTTGCCGCTGCGATCGAGTTCTTGCACAGTCAAAATGTACGATGCTAAATTTTTGTTTATATATATATATATATGTATTTTTCCTGCCGGTCCAGTATTGGCAGAGTTTTGTAGGATTTCCCTTATTTTATTTTCTTTTATTTTTCTTATTCTTTCTTAGCCTTGATCTTAAATTCCTCCTAGTTACTAGTGCAAAATTTTAGGAGTTTCAGTAGAAAAATTTTTAGGCCTTTGGTCCTATATATGTAATTTTGCAAATCTTTGGTAACTGTAACGTTGACATACAAAATATCTTTTAACAAATACATACATACATACATACATACATATATATATATATATAGATATAAAGTAAGAAACGGCTTCTCACGTTGCTTCTCCCATGTTAAAAACAGCGACTTTTTCGAACTCTTCAAGGTTTTTTTTTTCTTTCCAATTCTTCTATTTTTTCATACATATTTTTTTTCTCATTCTTGTCCTATCTTTATACATAATTATTTTTTCCTTTTCAATTTTTTATCTTTTTTTTTTTTTTACATGCTTGATCTGCACGCGCTCAACGTGCTTTTGACTATTACATTTGAAAAAGAGAATGATGCCATAGAAACGACAGAACTCGTGTTACTTATCTTTTGTTTTGTTTTGTTTGTTTGTTTGGTTTTTTTTTTTTTTTAAATGTTATCAGAGTTTAGAATTTGTAATTCACTTTCGTTACGATCATACTTTCATTAAAAAAATGTTATTATGTCCAACCCTAATAAATTTCTTATTCTAAATTAAGAATAATAAATAAGTCAAGTCAAACTCTTCTTGTTGCGGGAGAAGGTTCTGGAAAGCTTGTTGGGTGATGGCGTAAGTAGTAACTCCCACCGCTGCTAAAGCTTTTTCTTTTAAGGTTTTTCACTCTGATTATCGTATTCAGATGGTTATGCAGAGAATCTTTCCTTTTGTCCTTCTGGCAAGGGTTTGAAGAGCGGCAATAGAGTAACAACATGCTTTTTTATAATTACCAGCCTGTTTAATAATATAGGTTTGAATCAAAGATTTGAAATAAAAACACGATAGCAATACAAAATGATTTAAATTTTGTATAAGAAAACATTATAGTAATTTAAATTTTATATAAGAAAACCTTATAATAAAATTAAATTGAATCAAAATTTTTTGGTTCCACTTATCTTCTCAAAGGCAACTACATTTTTTATGACAAAAGTTATTATAGAAAAATGATTGATAAAAGCGCAAGTTCTCATTTTTTTTTCCCAAAAAAATCAGCAACCTGTTTTTTTATCTGGCCATTAGTAGTACTTGGTGTAACTAGTGTAACGGATAACTCGATGATTAAATGACATATTCTTTTCCAGATAAAAAGTTATTCGTTTTCAGAATAATTAGTAAAACAAACAATATATTACAATGTTATTTTCTTCAAATAATTAGAATTATCATCAATGAGAAAAACAATAATGAAATAAAGTATTTTAAACCATATAATGGCATTATATTTTGGTAGAATTATCAGTGAGATATTCTAATGATTTTTATTTTATTTTATTGAATTTTTCTCATAATGCCAATAAACAAGAATATACAAAAATTAACAGAACAACATTAGAGGTAATATTTACTAAAAAAAAAAATTTAAAGTAATATTGAAAACTATAAGCAATCAAAATTCTTTTTTTTTTCCTGGAAAAGAAATTGGGCTGGGTAACTTTTTTAATGGTTTATTTAAAATAACTGACTATAACTTTTTTAAATTAGCTAAATGACTATTTATTAACGATAAACGTATTTATTTGATAAATTTTTTGAGTTTATTAATCTTAAACTTGATAAACTTGTGTTTATTGTGAGTATAATAAACTCAATGAATTTATCAGATAAATTTAAGTTTATTACTGATAAACGACTATTTGTTTAATTTAGATTAAATGTGGTTATTTATTTTAGAACTTTTAAAGAGGCATTCTCTATATCCTTTTGAGAGTCCAAAACAATTTCATTATTAGTGTTAAAAATGTTTCTTTATAATTTGCACTTTTCACAGAGAAGAATTATTTCTTATGCAGTTGTCGTCATAGCTTAACAATGTTTTCATACTAAACTCCATCACATGTGTAAAGTGAAGTTAAAAAAAAAAAAAAAACTATTTTTTATAATAAATTCCAAAAAAATCTAGTAATTTATCAATTATTGATTCATAATACTCCCTATAATGCTACTAATTAATTCATACTCGTTTTTCTGAAAAAAGAAGACAGACAAATATTTTTCGTTCAAAAATAAAAGATTATGTTTTATTCGAGTTTTAAAAAAAGAAAAATATTTAAACCTATGAATATAAAAGCAGCAAAAAGTCATGAAAACCCCTTTCTTTCCTTCCCTCCATCCTCTCCTCCTTGCTCCCCCTTCCTCTTCCTCCCGTTGCGGCCGTCTCCTTCGCTCTGGTCGGCGAGAATCTGTAAAACCCTAAAACACTCCGACCTACTTTCACAGAGCCCCAGAAAAACCCTAGAATTCGAACCAGAGAAACACGGGCTCCATGGTTTCTTGACCAATCCGAATCCAAGCTTTGAAAAAAAAAAGCTTCAGCATGGGTCGCCCCGAGCCCTGCGTGCTGTTCGCTCAGAACTTCGTCCATTCCCACCTCGACGAATACGTCGACGAGGCGAGTTCCTCTTTCTCTCTCTAATTTCTCTTTCTTTTTCCTTTTCCGCGCTCAATTTCTGTTTCTGTTGGTTAATTTTAGTTTTCTTTCGTGAAAATTCATCACTCATCGAAGTTCAGATTTACATTTTGCGTCTTTTTTTTCGGATTTTCGTGTTTAATTAGTTGCTAATTCTATCATTTGAATCATGTTTATTATCTTTCTCAGGTGTTGTTTACTGAACCAGTCGTGATTACTGCTTGTGAGTTCCTAGAACAGAATGCTTCTTCAACTTCCCAATCAGTTACCCTTGTCGGGTATGTGCGACTGGTAGCCTACGAGATAAAAAAATCTAAAGCGCAAAAAAAAAAAAAAAAAAGGAATTGATCTTTGAATGTGATATTGGATGAGGAGAAATGAGAATGTTATGGTTGTTAAGTTAGTTAGGCAGTTTATGCCTTGATTCTTTTTTGTTTTTAGATTAATTTTCTTGTTCATTTTCATTCTTGGAAATAAAAGAGTTTCATTTAGTAGAGAAGTGTCTGTTGATATAGTTCATTTGTGAGTTTCTATTTTATAGTTTGAACGTTATGTGCTAAAATTCATTAAAACAGATTTGTTGAGTGGAAACAAGAGACATTGTGTTAGCGTTTATATATGTTTTTTATGGTTGCGTTGTCTTTTATAGGGCTACTTCACCTCCGTCTTTTGCTCTGGAGGTGTTTGTTCACTGTGAGGGAGAGACGAGGTTCAGGCAGCTTTGTCAGCCTTTTTTGTATTCTCATTCATCTTCAAACGTGCTAGAAGTGGAGGTAATTTATTGCATTATGTGTTATTCTTTTTCCTGTTTGAGTTTGCTGCTTTATTGCATTATAGAGGTCTCAGGCGAAGTACTCAGAAGTTCTTCGCCAACTATTGTGGAGCACAATGAGAGTCAGTAATTGTATGTTAATGGAAGTATAAAAGTTTGCTTATGGAGGGATGAAATTTTTAGTATACTCTTTTTGAATGTATAAGTTTGTTCCCTCGAGGTATGTGTGACCTAACATATCTTTGGCGACCGACAACGATTAGGATGTTCAAGGAAGAGAAGGGTGGAGTGTGAGTTGGAACAAGACAGAGAGGGTATTAGAGAGAGAGAGGGAAGAGGATAAAATAGCTTTGTCTGATGCTTTCAACTTAATTCTTATTCATGCTTGCTTGTCCTAGTTAACGAGGAGAGGCAACTAGGCCTTAAGGTTTAAATTTGTTTACAGTCGTACATTTTTTGAACTTAAATCGTTTTAATTTTCATTTTTTTGACTATTCTTTAAGTTCTTCCTGTCATTCCAGTGCTTACAGGAGTTAACATTTTATTTGCAGGCTGTTGTCACTAACCATCTGGTTGTAAGGGGCAGTTATCGCAGTCTGAGTTTGGTCATATATGGAAATACAGCAGAGGATCTGGGGCAGTTTAACATTGAATTTGATGATAGCTCCATAACTAATCTTGTTAGCTCAGCCGATGGAAAACTTGAGGACCTTCCTCTGGCTTTACGTTCATCTAATCTGACAATGGAACAACCTATTTCAGCTTTGAAGGCTTTATCTCTACCTGTCCCTCCATCAGATATGTCTATTGAGGCTAAGAAACTTTTACAGCTGATGTTGAAGATTTGGGAGTTGCCAAATCTGGGGAATGAATTGTCTAAAATTGTTAGCATTTTAGTCTCGGTCACATCATCTTGTGTCACCCATGCTTGGTGCAGGTCGAACAATTATGAACAATTGCAGGGTGTTATTAGTGAAGCCAAGAAGGAGCTTTTTGAGCTTTATAAACATGAAGCAGGGAATGCATCAGTCAACTTGTTGGAAGATGGATCTTTTATTGAATCCGAGACTGATTTGGCTGCTTCCAAACAGTTGGTTGATATGTTAAAGAACTACTTTTGTTTGAGGAGGGAGTCTCCATGTGTTGGGAATCACCAGATCTCACAGGTGGTTTAAGTTTAAGATCCTTTTTATTATTATTCTGTTGTTCATCTTCTTACCAATTTGCTGATACCCATTAGCAGTTCTCTCGTTTCCCTCCTTCCATCCCTTATAATAATTTCTGATTCATATTTTGATTTTCAGAGTACATATTTGATTTTGGGTTTAAGTGTGGCTCTTCTTTTGTGCTCTGGTCGAGAGAGCTGCTTTCATTTTGTCAATGGTGAGGGAATGGAGCAGCTTGCACATGTTTTTGGCCACGACTGTCAGAATTCCACTGCTACTACATTACTGCTACTAGGAGTTGTTGAACAGGCGACGGGGTATTCTTTTGGTTGTGAAGGATTTTTGGGCTGGTGGTCTCATGAAGATGAAAACATTCCAACTGATAATAGTGAACGTTACAATGGATTAGTGAATCTGCTGTTACAACAACCTCGACATGCTGTTGCTTCTCTTGCAACTATTGTTCTTCATCGGTTAAGATTCTATGAAGTTGTTTTGAGATACGAGGTATAAATTTCAGTTCAGCTTTAGCACATTTGCATGGCACTAAACTATTGAGTTGGTATCCTATGATGGTTCGGTTTTTGCAGTATGCAGTTCTATCTATACTGGAAGGATTTTCTTCGGGTGATCGGGCTCCTTTGGACATGCTTGTTAGTGCAAAATCACAACTCAAAAAGCTCTTGGTTAGTTGAACTTTTTGTTGCTTTCTTTTCTGGTCCATTTATGAAACATGTAATGTATATAGTTCCTCTTTATTGTCAAATAATTTTTCATTTTTATTTCTTAGTTCATTGTTGTTGACAAGTATTCTGCAGAAATTGATAAGTTCATGTAGTCCAGTTGAAGACCCTTCTCCAGTGGCCTGTGCAACCAGGTTACTGAATCTGGGACAAACAGAAGGTCTTCTGTCATATAAGGCATCCAGTAGCTTGATTGGATCATCACACTGTTGCTTTTCAAATAGGGATGTTGATTTACATTTCCTGACACTTCTCAAGGTACACTACCATCTTAGCTCTCCAGGGTTTTTGTTTTTGTTTTTATTAAAATATGTATGTACGTCTGATAGATATATGGACCTATGCATAGCGGCTAAGTATTTTATCTTTTTTATGGCTTATTTACATGATCCTTTTGAGGTATTCTTTTGGCATACAAACATATATGTGGGCATACTTCCGAGAAAAATATTATGTGATATCTTCTGATTGAGTCCTATACTAGTTTTAGGAGTAAGATATTTGAGAATATCTATTTCATTGTTCTCTTTTTCTACGCCTCAAATGTTGATTTTTATTTGCCTTTTCTGGTGCGATTATGTCTTGGATGCAGGAGAGGGGCTTTCTACCTCTATCGGTTGCATTGTTATCTGCATCTACATCACTTTCAGATGTGGGACATGCTATGGATGTATTTGCAGATATTGCATCATCTATCGAGGCCATAATTATTTCGCTTCTTTTTTGTCGCTCAGGTCCTTTACTGCCATCTATTATAGTTACTTCTTGATATATTTTTGAGATCTAGAGATCTTTTTATTCACAAATATATTTTCTTAACCAGGTCTCATTTTCCTGCTACAACAGCCTGATCTTTGTGCAACATTGATAGATGCCCTAAAGGGTGCTGATGATGTCAACAAGGATACTTGTCTTCCACTTAGATATGTATCTGTTTTAATAGCCAAGGGTTTCTTGTGTAGTTCTAAGGAAGTTGGGATGATTATCAGGATGCATTTGAGGGTGGTTAGTTCCTTTCCTTATTCAAGCTTATAAATGCTGTCTTTTTGGGGAAAAAAATGCATGCTTTCTTGTCACATACTGGCTGCTAAAGCAGCAAATTTTCATGCTTTTGTGCAGGTTAATGCTATAGATGGTTTGCTTACATCATCTCCGCACTCGGAAGAATTCTTATGGGTCTTGTGGGAACTCTGTGATTTTGCAAGGTGCTACTTGTTAACTGAAGTCACAATTTTGGAATGCAGCATGATATTAATGGTTTTGATTTCTCATCCTTTTCAGGTCTGATTGTGGACGACAGGCTCTGTTGGCTCTTGGATATTTTCCCGAGGTACTATTCATATGCTATCTCAAAAGTAAAATGTTAAATCCTTAGATTATTTAGCTAGAAATGAACAAATTGAACTAGAGAAAAGGGAAGATTTAGTGAAAAATGGTACTGATCTTTCATTGAATTCAAATGAGGCTTGAGTTTACACCACAAACCCCAACAGTGCCAATATTCAACACTCAGCTAGGCCTCCTAAATCTTGGATTAGCCAAGACCGACTCAAATCCCACCTAAAAACCTCTCTCCTCCCTCCACTACTATATGTACACTCTTAACATACCACTCACAACTAATTGACTCTATAACAGACCAACTAACCAAATACATTCACAAACTAATTACAAGTTGACCTTAGCCAATATCTTCTGCTACACGGATACACCGCCTTACAATACAACCCCACTTTTTGTTCCTGACATATACACGCCTGATAAGAGGCCTATCATAAAAGTTGTATGTTACCTAGAACCATAAAAACCTTCTATGTGATGCTGATGGTTGCTGTAGTGAAGGAAACAACTTTATGATGGGACTCCTATCAGGTTAATTAGGTTTATTTTATTTTTACGTACTTTTGTTGACGTAAATGATTTTCCAAGTATCCATGTTAAACATGAAGTTACTCTTGCATGCTGGCATGTCATTAAATATTAATTGGGAGTTGCTTGGATTGTATTAAAATTATACTCAGGCCTTTGATACAATGTGGAGGAACTTACTACTTAAGCTTGGTGGTCTGTTCAATACTTTTTAACATAGTTTACAATTTAGCATTCACGTATGCAGAATGCTTTCCGATTTTAGGCATACAGCTGTTATCCAGTCTTGTGAATCTTGTTCTCCAAATTATCATAGTTAAATCATCACGTGTGGCTACTTACTTTAGTTTTTCACTAACAATTAATTCGTATCCTTTTAGGCTGTGAAAATTTTAATTGAAGCATTACATTCTGTGAAGGAACCAGAGCCAATTGCTAAGAATAGTGGTAATGCACCAACTCTAGTCGTATTTGAAATTTTGTTAAGTTTCTTGTTCACCGCTCTTTACTTATGCATTTACTTGTTATTATGGATACTCAGGAGCTTTGCCCCTAAATCTTGCAATATTTCACTCAGCAGCTGAGATTTTTGAAGTAATTGTTACTGATTCAACTGCATCTTCTCTCGATTCTTGGATTGGACAAGCAATAGAACTCCATAGGGCTTTGCATTCCTCATCTCCAGGATCTAATAGAAAAGATGCTCCTACAAGGCTGTTGGACTGGATAGATGCTGGCGTAGTCTATCATAAAAATGGAGCTATTGGGCTTCTGCGGTATGCTGCTGTCTTAGCTTCTGGAGGAGATGCGCTCTTAAATTCAACCACCACCATAGTGTCAGATTTGACAGATATAGAAAACATCATTGCGGATTCCTCTGGTGGCTCTGACATTAATGTGATGGAGAATCTAGGAAAATTCATCTCAGAGAAGACTTTTGATGGAGTGATCCTCCGCGACTCGTCTGTAGCACAATTGACAACAGCTTTAAGAATTTTGGCGTTCATTTCTGAGAACTCGGTATCTAACTGTACATTTTGGATAGTTTTATAATAATGAATCTATATGTTGCTTATCGTTATTCTGTGAAATACAGTCTGTTGCTGCTGCGCTGTATGATGAAGGTGCCATAACAGTGATTTACGCACTTCTGGTCAACTGTAGGTTCATGCTTGAAAGGTCTACAAACAGTTATGGTATGTGGCTTATATGTTTGATTTTGTGTTCTTGTTTTTTGCGTGCATGCGTGTCTTTTTTGTTTTATTTTTTGGGTGAACTTATTTGTTTGTGTTAATTTCTTTTGTTACTTGGTATTAATGATAATGCGCTACCAACTTGTGCACTTTTAAAATTTTGATTGAAGATTCACTTATGTAGTTTTATGGTCTTTGTCTAATCCATTTTTTTTTTTGAAACGTGTGATTGTGTTTTTGGGATAGATTACCTTGTTGATGATGGCACAGAATGCAATCCTTCATCAGATTTACTATTGGAACGTAATCGTGAGAAGGGTTTAGTTGATCTTTTGGTTCCTTCCCTTGTGTTGTTGATCAACCTCTTGCAGAAATTACAGGTTTGTTGCATTTAGTTAATCCTCTATAGTATTGTCTTTCTTTTCATCATTTAGAAAGAAGATTTCTGGATGAGAGAAGTATTATTAAGAAATATTAGCTCAGCCGCTTCCCACCATTGGGGGATCATGGGTGACTGCCTGTTGATCACGTTGCCTATCAATCTCCATGGACCAACTGGTGATCTCAACAGAGAGGGAGAAAAATGAAGAACGTGCTGTTGTAGATCTATACCTCTCAATAACAGAACCCGCTTCTCCTCCTCTTTCTGCATTTATTAAAAGAGGATCTGTGCTGGCATGGGAGGAAAAATTTGAACGTCTAGTGCAGAAAACTTAAAAGTGTTAATATGATTGTTGCTCTTGGATCCAAAAGTAGTGTTGAAATTGAAGCACCATTTAAAACAATTTTCCTAATTTTTTTGCTTCAACTTTCATTGTGTAATTTTAGGAAACTGAGGAGCAGCATAGAAATACCAAACTAATGAATGCGCTGCTTCGACTACATCGAGAAGTTAGGTTAGGACATACTTCCTTACCCTTATTATGGCTGTGGCAATTTATTTATGTATGGTCTAATTGGATTCTGTTGATCACAGTCCAAAATTAGCGGCATGTGGTGCAGACTTATCGTCCTCGTATCCGGACTCTGCCCTTGGATTTGGAGCTGTTTGCCACCTTGTTACATCAGCCCTTGCTTGTTGGCCGGTATATGGCTGGACTCCTGGTCTCTTCCATTCCCTCCTTGCTAGCGGTCAATCTACTACAATTCTGACTTTGGGTCCCAAGGAAACCTGCAGCTTGCTCTGTCTTCTGGTGTGTTGCATTCCATTTTCTTTGTTAATTATTGTTGTTGTTGTTGTTTTGTCGTTATTATTTACTTATTTACTTGTCTATTATCATTGTTCATTTTTTTGAAACATGTTATTTTGGCGTTTAGATGATAGGTGAGCTACCCATATGTACACACGTGCACACACTTACACGCACACACCCCATCTGGCCTTACCGCTTGCTTGGCTTTCCCAATAGCAAGTAACGAGAAGAAGATTGTTAGCTCCTAGTTGTGCTTGTAAGAAGCATTTTTACCTATGCATTAGATTATGTTGTTTCCAGTCAAGCTGCTGTAAAAAATTGTCAACTACTTTATTCTTATGGAACATGAAGATAAAAATGGATTATTGACATTCTAGAATGCTTGTAGTGCTTTGTTGTCAGAATATAAAAAGACTAGTTTCGGATAAAATGGATTATTGACACTCTATAATGTTCGTGGTGCTTTGTATTAGAAATGTAAAAAGACTAATTTGGGTACTAAGTTCGGCTCTGTGAGACGAGGCATTATCTACAATTGGTCTTGAGGCATATGAAAGGGAAAAAAATGAAATTGAAAAAAAAAAAAAACCCAGCTATCAAGCAAAAACAAGTGTCCAACAGCCACACAGCGAACAAAGTGAACATGTATACTGAAAAATAAGATTGATTTTATGTTATTCAACATCAAAGTGACATAACTTAAAGAGTGAGTGTGACCTATATTCTTGTCAGCGCAATCACTGGAGAAATCGTCATAATTTTTACCTTGAGCCTTAAGTCTTGAGGCAAAAAATTTTGCCTATAACTGTGGCGCCTCAACTTATCCTTTTAAAACAAGACTAAAAATAATTCGTACTAGTCTTCTTCATTTTTTTTTTTATTGTGAAGGATTATTATTCTTATTTTCTTGGACACTGCATTTTGTTTGCTGGTGGTGCTACAGGATTTGAACTCAATCATAAGATTTAATTTACAATCGTTTTCACACTTCTAACTGTTTATTGCCATATTTTACTTTTCTATATTTTTGGCAATGCTAGAATGATTTATTTCCTGAAGAAGGTGTCTGGCTTTGGAGAAAAGGGATGCCCTTGTTGAGTCCCCTTCGAGCATTGTCTGTTGGGACATTATTGGGACCTAGGAAAGAAAGACAGGTCAATTGGTATCTTCAGCCTGCACACCTGGAGAAGTTGCTTGGCCAATTGATGCCACAGCTTGACAAAATTGCCCAAATTATCCAGCATTATGCTATCTGTGTACGTCACTTCCCACACGGTCTTGCTAGTTATTTCCTTTACTTCTCTTGTTAGACCCTTCAAAAGAGAAGGGTGGTGGTGTAATTTTGTTACCTTTAATGGTAGTTATTTGTATCATGTTGTATGACTAAAGATATTCCTTTTTATAGGCACTATTTGCAATTCAGGATATGCTACGTGTTTTTATAGTACGCATAGGGTTCCAAAAGCCTGAAACGTTTTCTGTGCTTCTGCAACCCCTATTGTCATGGGTCAATGAACATGTTTCTGATTCATCTTCTTCATCTGAATTGGATGGCTTCAAGGTCAAGTTATCTTCTCACTATTTCCAAACTGACAGTTAAAGCTAATTTCATAAAATTCAATGTTTTTCTCTTGTGCTTTTCAGGTTTACAGATACCTTGATTTTCTTGCTAGCTTATTGGAGCATCCACATGCCAAGGTTTTTATCTATTTCTAGCTTTTGGTTTTGAAAATGTTTGTTGGCTATGTGTGGACCCCTTTTTCTTTTCATGCAAGCGAGAAACAGATTCAGCTTATTGGTTTTCCTCCTTGTCAGGTATTCTTGCTAAAGGAGGGTTACTTTCAGATGCTAACTAGAGTGCTGGGGAGGTGTTTTGCTGCCACCGATTCTGATGGAAAACAAATTTTAGATGGTAGAAGTTCAGCTAAAAGTGGATCTACTGTGCTTAGTTGGTGTATTCCTGTATTCAAGTCCTTCTCCCTATTATGTTGTCCTCAAACATCTAAACACCATGCTGGAAGGTATGATTTGTGAGTTTTTTATGTACATTATGGGAATTATTCTTTCTTTCTCATTCATTTAATGGTAGACTACGACAATGGCAATGGATTCTCTAAAATACTTTGGTGGTTTATTAGGCATGATTCTGAAAATTCAAGCACTGACGACTGTCTGGTGATCTTATCTTATGTTCTCAGGTTCTGTCAGGTAGCTTCCTGCTCCTTTCACATATACAAGTACATCCGCATAAATATATACACATAAAAATATTATTGATGATAACGAATGTCGTTTTTCCTCAGGTCCTTCAAGTTGGAAAAGAGTTACTTGCATGTCTTACTGCTTTTAAAGAATTAGGTTCCTCTGGTGTGGGTCAGAGTTCTTTGGTAGCTATTTTCCATCGTATCCGATCCGGAACTGAGGAACTTGGATCACACAGAAGATATGAAAGGGAGAATGTTGGGAATTGTGGTTTACTTAATGAATTTGAATGGAGAAAAGAGCCCCCTTTGCTGTGTTGCTGGAAGCTATTGTTACAATCAATTGATCAAGATGGTTGTACAGATTATGCAATTGAGTCTATCAGTGCATTGACTTTGGGTTCTTTATTATTTTGTAAGGAGGGGAAAAGGTGATCTCTCATGCCTTATTGGAATATACATGTTATAGCTCTCCCTTGGATTTTGATGTAAACTAATTATAGAAATAAGTTGTTATTCTTATCACCATGATTTCAATTTTCAATTCTCATTTTTGGTTTCAAACTCTAGAAGTTGTTCTTTTTTTTTTTTTAGGTGGTTTGTTTATTTCTCATTTCCTCTAGAAGTTTATATTTTTAGTGCATTGGCTCTTCACTTATTTCACTTTATGAAAACCTATTGTGAAATTGGTTAGTGTAGTGATTTTTAAAGACATTTTAAACAAAATCAGTGTTAAGTGTGGGACTTCTATCCGTCATCTTGTTTTATTAAGCCACTCTGCAATTCTCTCATATGCTTTATCAAGTAGTGGCTTGTAATTATGCTGTTACTGACATTTTCATCAACGTACTGTTTTTACGTGTTTTTCTTTTCCCCTAAACACCCCCCAACACCCCGCCCCCCCCCTCTCTCTCTAAGAAGGTTATAGGTGTATTACCAAAGGTTATTCTGCAATCTTCTGAAAAAATTTTCCCAATTCTCATAGAATTTAATTTGGTTATTTCTGAAAAGTGTTTTTGCACGTTGATTCTGTTGGATTTCATTGACTGACTGACCAGACTTATGATTTGCTTGTTGCTCAGTTTGAATTTGGATCAGGTGGTTGCCGTGAAATTTCTTTTTGGCATTACTGATGCTAGAGATGGAACAGACGAAGCTCCTGAAGAAAACATGAACGACCTACACGAATTAATATCTCTACTGAATACAAAGATTGAAGCTGATAAATATGTGGCTGACCATGATAAGCAAACTGCTTTATATCAGGCAAATGAAATTGAAATTTATATTTCTGAAGTACTTTTTTCTTCTGAATTCTTTTAATTATTGATGTTATTGACATTTTACAGGTTTTAGATAATACAAAGTCGCTGTTGTTATTGCTGCAAAAACCTGCTGCTTCAGTTACAGTAGAAGATGTATTTTCCAGGGTTGGGATTCCTGTGCCATCTGACGAGGTTGTGTTTTCTTCAAAGATCCTTCTGATGTCAGATGGAATCACTGAAAAGTCTGGAGACGAACTTTTCCTAGGATTTGAAGACAAATTCCGGTGGGAATGCCCAGAACCATTACCTGATAGGTTTTCACAGACAACGCTTTCTGCAAAAAGGAAAATGCCATCTGCAGAAGGTCCAAATAGGCGTGCGAGAGGAGAAAATTCACCAGCAGATATTTCAACCCAAAATACATTTGCCCGAGGATTGGGGTCATCTACTACCTCTTCTGCTCCTACACGGAGGGATACCTTTCGGCAGCGCAAACCAAACACTAGCAGGCCCCCATCTATGCATGTGGATGACTATGTTGCAAGGGAAAGAAATGTTGATGGTGTTGCTAACTCTAATGTAATTGCTGTCCAGCGGGTAGGAGCTACTGGTGGAAGACCTCCTTCCATTCATGTGGATGAATTTATGGCTAGACAGAGGGAGCGCCAGAATCCCATCTCAGCAGTTGTTGGGGATCCAGCAACGCAGGCGAAGACTGCTCCTTTGAGTGAGACAGATCCAGAGAAGTCCAGTAAACCCAAGCAACTGAAGACGGATCTTGATGATGATCTTCACGGGATTGATATAGTTTTTGATGATGATGAGTCTGAATCTGATGATAAATTGCCCTTTCCTCAGCTGGACGATAATCTGCAGCAACTTGCTCCTCTGCTTGTTGAGCAAAATTCTCCCCACTCGATTGTTGAAGAAACAGAGAGTGATGTCCACGAGAATAGCCAATTTTCACGTTTGGGTACACCCTTAGTGTCTAATGTCGATGAAAACACACACAGTGAATTTTCTTCCAGGATGTCAATTTCACGTCCTGAAAAGCTATTGACTCGAGAATCAAGTGTTTCTTCAGATAAAAAGTATTTTGAGCAGTGTGATGATATGAAGACTGTCGTAACAGTCAAGACTTCTGGTGGGTTTGATTCTTCCATAGCGATGAACAATCCTCGGTTTCCTGGTTCTGTATATATTAATGCACCTACATCATTGGCACATTTACCGGTGGATGCTAGGACAACTCCACAAAATTTACCTCCCAAGAACATTCCACAACCTGCTATTACTGTACCTGTGGCTACAGGGTCTCAAGGGCTTTATGACCAAAGGTTTATGTTAAATCAACCTCCTTTACCTCCAATGCCACCACCTCCAACAGTTGCGCCTGTGATATCGCAGAGTTCTGATCCGGTTCCAAGCCACTCATCCCCATATGTGAATCCTATGACTGATGTGCAACAGCCGTTTCCGCCAGGCTTCCAAGTATGAGAGATGAGCCTTTTCTTCTTGAAGAAGTTTTAGTAAAGATTTTCCTCATCTTTCTGGTACATATGCATTCATGTAAACCGTTTGTTTGTTTGTTTGTTTGTTTGGTTTTTTTTTTTTGCAGGTTCATCCAGAGTATCTTTCTACGTTCAACAGTTCCACATCATTAGGGTCTTCCCTTCCCATGGCGGATTCTAAGTTCTCAAGGACTTCCATCACTTCTCCTAGTGGATCTACTAGGCCGCCTCCTCCACTTCCTCCTACACCACCTCCTTACTCGTCCAGTCCGTATAACATAACATCCAACAAAACTCTTACTTCTCAATCTTTAGTACACAGCCAGATGGGTATTGGAACAGCTGAGCTTCCTCAGAGCTCTCCTGCACCTTCTTCGTCCGGGGCCAGAGCAAATGCTCATGCACCTCCTCCCCAACTACAACACCCGGCTTTTAGTAGGCCCGGTTCAATCCCTGTGAATCTCTATGGAAACTTCCCAACTCAGCAGGCTGAGAATCCTCCGAGCATCTTGCAGAATCTCTCCATTCCTCAGTCCTCCATTCAGTCGATTCATTCTCTTGCTCAGTTGCAGCCGCTGCAGCCGCCTCAACTTCCACGACCTCCGCAGCCGCCACAACATCTTAGGCCACCTATTCAAGCTTCACAGCAGTTGGAACAAGGGGTTTCTTTGCAAAGCCCTGGTCACATGCAAATCCAATCTCTACAGATGCTGCAACAACCACAAGTTTCTCCCATGAACACGTTTTACCAATCGCAGCAGCAAGAGTTTTCTCATGCGCAGCAGCAACATCAAGTTGAACATGCTCAACCTCGAGTCATGAACCCATCTATGGAGACCACGTCTCAACAGCAACAAGATTCAGCGATGTCATTACATGAGTATTTCAAGTCTCCAGAAGCTATTCAGGTATTTTGGGGTTTATTTTACCATCCCTAAATATGTTTGATCAGTATCATCCTGGTATATAGTATGTGTTATATTTCTTCCTTGGCAGTCTTTGTTGAGCGACCGGGATAAACTATGCCAGCTTTTGGAGCAGCATCCGAAGTTAATGCAAATGCTTCAGGTATTCTTCTAATATTTGTAAATATCCTTTTGAGAAGTTTATGTATAATTCCCGTTACTACCATCTCCGTATGTTTTGTTGTTCTGATGTATAAATTTGGTGGTCTTGTGGCTTGACAGGAGAGATTGGGCCAACTATAGGGAGATGATACCGAAATAAAGAATGCTCGGACTTGGGGAGGCCTCTAGTTACTTGACCTGTAAATTAAAATGCATCTCCAATAGGAGGATTGGCTTCATCCAATGAGTTTTTTCCCTATAAAATTTTGTACTATTAATGTACCATAAATTGTCTTATAGTTTTTTTTTGTCCTCTGGCGTAGTTACGCAAGCAAGATCGCAACCCTCTGTGGTTCTCGACCTTTTCGCAGTATCCAATGGTTTGGAACCTTGGCGGGTCATCTTGTAAATGCAAGAAGGCTATGCCCGTGGACCACATTTTCCATGTTGGGTTTCATTCTTTGTTGGTGTATCATTGAATTCTTTGCCCTTTTCTTTAAAAAATGTGTTTCCTGACCTAGTGTTCTATATTTTCGAGAGTTTATGTAGCCTAAGCTTCACGCACGACGAAAGGTGATGAATTTCTGGAATGTGAAATAAAATTTGTGTACTCTTGCTGTGCTGAGTTTTGCCAAGAACTGGATGTTCACATACAAAACGTAATGCCCGCACGGGGTGGCAATTCGTGTCACAGTATACAAGGTGCATGATCGAAACCAGGCTAAGCCTGCTGTTACTCCGATCCACATCAAATCAACCAGAATTGACCAGATGAAAGAATGGTTCAGTTAATATTACGTACTTGTGTGAAAGAGTTTGGCCTTTTGAGCAATGTAAATGATTTGGACTAGACGTTAAAAAAAAAAAAGTTCTTTGGAATTCATGGGTTTCGATCGCTTTTCCTCCACAGTATTGTGATTAGAATAGTGGATGGGAAAATTATAGTAAATAACATTTTTACAACACTAATTGTGAGTAGATAGTAAATTTTAAAAATATTTGTAGTAAATAACAAATTTACTAAGTAAATACAAAATTTGTCAGGTAAAAAATTTATTTATTATGGTGAAAAAATAATATACTTTGTACGTTTATTGCTATTTATCTGTATATTTTATATATTTTAAGGATATTTATCTTTTTATACTTTCTGTTTTTTATACCTTTTGTTTTAGGTTAATTTAGAAACAATACTTTTCATTTTTTATATTATTGAATGTAGACCTTTAAATTAGATTTATTATACAAATCTATAATTTATTTAAGTCAATAGTTAATTTTGACTTTTTAAATGACCAAATTATCTTTAAATAAAAAATTAAAAATTTTAAAAAATAAGAAAAAAACAAAAACACAAAACACTTATTTTTGAGAGTATTTTATACATTTTTTAGGGAAAAAATCTTGGTATAATTTTTTTTTTTGAAGTTTTAAAGTTCCCTTATTTTTTTTTAATTTGAAGGTATTTTAGGTAATTTAGTAGATTAAAATTGAAGATTAATAAGAAAAAAAAGGTTTAAATCTGTGTATTAAATATGATTTAAAGATATATGTTTGATGAGATCAAAAACTAAAGATATAGTATTTGAATAGACCTAAATACATGGTATAAAAAGATAAATAACCCTATTTTTAAAATATGTTATCTGCTTCAATTATATACTTTAAAAAATACATTTACTTAATTCAGATTTTGCAATTGTTTACTTATTCATTATAGAGATATTTTTTTCTCCTTTTTTCTATAGTAAATATGAAAAAAATACCTTACTAATAAGATTCAGCTCAAGATCATCAAATAACATAAAAATCATATCAAAGTAAGATAAGTATGCCAATCTTATTCTTCTTCGCAGGTCACCTCCGCTCTTGCTCGACTCGGCCTCCCCTTCTCGATGAAGAGCCTCTGCCACAGCTCCCTGCAATCACAGCTTGCAACAAGTCCATAGCTGACAATGAACGATTCGTCGTCTTGAGTAAAAATGCGACGCTGCGACATCGTTGATGATGAGGGATGGCAAACCAGTGGTGACCAATGGCCTTGCTCTTCCATGAACAGAACCAACGACGGCGAGAAGAGAGGGGAGAAAAACCTAGGTTAGGTTACGGTTATTTTGGTTTACACAATTATTTAATTCAAATAGCTGAATTAACATGTGACATTTGTTAATATCATAAAGTATAACTATCATTTGCTACCCATATTTTTAAATATATGATATTTTTTATAATGTTTGATGATTTTATTACGGGACGCAAACAAAGGAGACATGAGGTATATCTATGGTTAGTATCTAGTTAATTATTGAGCAATCTTATTTAGCTCCAGGGGTTATAACTAGGGGTAGCAAAATCGTGTCGCGTGTCGTGTTTGTGTCAGCACGATTATAACATGACACGTTTAGGCTGAATACAAACACGATACGATTAACAAACGTGTCAAAAATGCAAACACTAACACGACCCGCTTATGGCATGTGTAATACGGCACGATACTATTAACAAGATTACTAAGCGGGCCGTGACGGGTTGACACGATAACAACATGTATATGACACGTTTATGACCCAGTTAATTGAAAATTTTAAAAAAATTAAGAAAAAAGCCAATAAAGAAAATTAAAAAAAAAACACAATATCTAATTAATACTAACCTACTACAAATATTTCAATATTTTTATTTTTAAGTTTAAATGTGTTATAAACGAGCGGGTCGTGTCGTGTTGACATGTTTATGGTCCGTTTAATTAAACTTGTGAAAGCGTGTTAGATGTGTTAGCACGCATCTAGCTCGTTTATTTTCGTGTTATTTGTGCCAACCCATTATAGCCTAATTAATAAATGTACGATTCAAACTCGTTTATCTCGTGTCATTTTCGTATCGTGTTATCGTGCCATATCCGAAATTGTCGGCCTTAGTTATAACCCTGTTACTAACACTGTAATAAGACCCAGTTTAAAAAATACACTACATACTAGATGAAGGTCTACAGTTTTATGAGTAGTAGGGTTTCAAATTGAGGATAAAATGATTTTTCTTATTTAGTTACCAGCTGTGAGTGTCTCACGTCCACGTCATTGCTCTCAAAATCTCATTCTAGATATATACAGGAAAATAGGATTACGTCAAAATGCGACTTGCCAAGCATGTTATGTTATTGTATTGGTTTCCTTTTCCATTGACATTCTCACAATACTCTGCACATACCATTGCACTGCAAAAGGGTGATTATTTTATTTCACAAAAGCTACGGATCCGAGAATAGCCCATGATCCAAGAGATCCTTTCTAAGAGGCGTATGAACGAATCACCATTCATTTTTTCATAGTTTATTCCTTTTCATATTGTTATAGTAAAGGCTTTTCATTTACATTCTAAGCAAATATAATCTAGAAAATTAAAAAAGAATTATGCCAAACGTAATTATTCCCTACTGTTAACATTAATTTCCGAGTGATGACTGCACCATTAAATAAGAATTGGCCTTTTCGTGAATATTTATTTAGAGTTTCAGAAAATGAAACAAAATTTTGAGATATATGCAAAAAAAAAAAAAAAAAAACATATTTTTACTTAAGTCCTTAATTTTGTGGTGATAACAGGAAGGACGCCCCTAATCCTTAATTCATGACTTTTTTTGTCCTCCACTTAAAATCAAAACATTTAGAGACATGTTAATTAATGCTAGCCCAGTTGATAAGGATGAAGTGGGTTAAAAGAGAGGTTTTAGGTTCAAATTCTATAAACAATTAACATTGTAGCCAAAAAATCAATACATAGGGGCGTAATTCTTATAAAGAGGTGAATTTAAAGAGGAAGAGTAGATATTTCAAAAAAATTTCCCAATTAGCCCACTAGGGGAACCAAGCTAAGGCGATGAAAAAAATTCAAAATCCCACTCTACAACGAGGGTTTTGCTTGTAAAGAGGACATAACATCTTAGGGATTGGAGAGAGTGTGAGAATTAGGATATTGGGGTTCTCAATTACGACTCAAATACTTGAAAATTTGTTAAGAGAGGCCTTGTCTGCTCCTCCAAGGCACCTGAAATGATCCTCTCGAGGCATTTGCCTCCCTTATCGCCCTCATCCCCACCAATACCCGTCTGCCACGTATGCCAAACATCGACCCTTTGTTTCAGCCGCAAGGCCATGCAGAGACTAATCACCCATTATATACATATCCATATATGAATATGAGTGTGTGTGTGTGTATATATATATATATATATCGTCCTTAACGGTACCGGAACCCCCCCTACAACTTGTGCGCTCTCATGTGCGCGGGTGCACACAATTTTCCCAAGAATCACCCGCCATTAGACACTCTGTGATCATGTGCGTAAAACTAGGAAAACTTACATCGACCCACTACACGTGCGTGGCGAGAAAACAGTTCTCGTACCCATATAATCCGTTTGACGCCATTACATGGTTGCCCATCGGACTCCTTCTCTCTCTAAACCCTTCAGAGAAGAGAGAGTGAGTGAGAGTTGTCCACTTGTTTGATAAAAGGCCTCAATGAAGAAGGGCATTGTTAACGGTGATGATCATGGAGAGATCTTCAGTTTGGAAGTCTAACGTTGAGATATCTCCCAACTGTCCGAGGTGTGGCTGTTCCAACACCAAGTTTTGTTACTACAACAACTACAGCCTGACTCAGCCGAGGTACTTCTGCAAGGGCTGCAGAAGGTACTGGACTAAAGGCGGGTCGTTGAGGAACGTGCCTGTCGGAGGCGGCTGCCGGAAGAACAGGAGGGGGAGGTCTCTGAGGCTGTCTTCTGCTGCTGCTGACGGCGGCCTTCACTCGACGAGTTCGGGTTTTGGAAGTACTACTACTGTTGACCCAATTGGACATTCTTATCATGGTGTCAATAGTAGTGGAAGTAGTACTTTCTTGGCTGATCGTTCCACTATGCCCTCATCAGGGTCTCATATAGATCTTGCTCTTGTTTATGCAAATTTCTTGAATCCAAAGCCAGATTGCAAAAGTGGTGCTATTAGCAATATTGGATCAGAGATCCCAGAATTGGGTAGTCATGATCGTCATAATTTTGATCCCTCCTCGGAGTTTTCAAGCACTTCCACTCCAGTTCACATGACTGGAGAAGGATCCAGCATTCAAAAATTGCCCCAGATTCCTGAATTTTCGATCGAAAATTGTTGCGACGGAAGCAAGCAAATCTACTTCTGTGGGTTGGACTCGTTACACAAGCATCATCAAGATAGAATTGATCATGAGAATTGTGCTAGTACTACTGATTTTGTGTTGCCACCATTGCCAGGCCAAGAGTTGTTGTGGTCTAATCATCAAACCACGCAAGCTGCAGCACAGCTAGTACCAGCAATGATCGAACCACTAGATCATCTTCAAACTCATCATCAAGATCAAGACAATTTGTTGGGTAATTGGAGCCCATTTGATTTGCCAAGTGATGACACTTTTCCAGGAGGAGTACATGAGAGGATTTGATGTTTGTTGTTGGTGAGGTTTACATTGTTTTCTTGTTTCAATATATAAACTATAGCTATGTGAGTCTTGTATAGAAGAGAATCTGAGAGATATATATAGAACCATGGAATAAACGATAAGTATATGTATCGGCTTTAATTATGACTGAGTTTTCCCATGTAAATGAGCAAATTAAGATGCATTTCTTTTTTTGATCTTCAATATCTCTTTTTTGGTAAAATTTTCTTTTTGTATTGCTTAGTTTGTATGTACTTGTTAACACACGCACACACACACACACACACAGAGACACACACAGACAGACACACAGACACACAGAGACGCATAGAGACACACACACACACACACACGTACATAGACACATTTATTGTAATGCAAGTGACACAAGTGAATATAATTTAGAGATTTATAGCTACCACATGACAAGCAAAGACTAGCAAGTGACTATAACACATACACATTTTATACAAACAGCTCATTAATTAATATATATATATATATATATATATATTTATAGTAGCGTCATCTATGTTTCAAACTGTTGAATCTGATAAAATCATTTCATTAAAAAAATCTAGAACCTGTAGTATGCAGTTTCTGATACAGATGTAATGGTTAAAAAAATATAGAAGTTTACAGATAGTATTGTTTTTAGGTCCTATTGTAAAAATCTCTCAATTATTAATGCTAGGTAGTTGCACTTCAATAAATCTCCAAGCTAGAATTGTGCAAATATTTATTTACGTTGCAGTTCATATATGGTCAAGATTCTGCAATATTATTCTTGAGGTCAGCATAGGCTTTGCTTTGCTGTCTTAATTATATGATATTTAATTATTTGGTTTGACATTTGATTGAGTATTATATCTTATTATTGAGTGCTTAAGAACTTAACGGTTTAGTATCAGAAATATATCTCTCCCTCGGCTTGGAATTTCTTAGTTGGGTAGATTGCTTGGCATGACATTTCAGGATCACGCACACGCACGCACGCACGCAAGAATTAGTAACTAAATCATAAGAACATTTAGTCTATATTCCGAGAGATTATTTTAAATTTGTCCAATTCAATGCAACAAATTCAATCATCATCTAGAGAGAGAGAGAGAGAGGGGGGTCAATTTATTCTTTAAAAGGATCCGATATAACAAAATTAATGCCAGCAAACATGATTAGATAAAACTCAGCATATGAAGAAAGTTTCGAAAAGAATAAGTGAGAAGTGGATATATAATGATAAAACAAATAAAAACGAAGTAAGAAATGGACACATGTAACAATGCATCAATTAATAATATCCACATATTCATCTTTGATGCCTTTGTTCTAATTTGTGGATCACATTTTCCGGTATTGCTAATTATGTAGACCACTAATATATCATAGATATGCTTTCCAAGGACTGGGACAACTTGGGGTGCTTTTTCAACGTTCAATATATTTGAATTGACTTTTTAGTTGCATCTAAAATAATTGAACCCCCAAACTCAAAGTTCTTTCTAAATAAATGGTGAGAAGGTTTCATGTAGGTCTGCTCTGAACCACACACAAAACTATGGTTTTGGTGTGTGTGTATATATATACACACACATATATATATACATATATGTTGACAATTAAGACATTTAATTCCTGCTCAAACTTTGAAAAACAACATTGGAACCATATTCTTTTTCCTGCTCTTTTATGTTCCTTTTTTTAAAATATTAATTTTGACGTGTAAAATTTGTGACCTCAAACACTTAAAAACTATAGGAATTCTTATGTTGAAGAAGGCAATTTTACACCACCAGTAGAGCATGTTGTTTTAGCTATTAGATTAATTTTTAATAGTCTCATATGTAACTGTGTAGATTAAAAATTTACAGTATATGATATAGAGTTGCTTGTAGTTACAAATCAAATTGGTAAAAAGTTAATCCAATAACTAAATAAAGTGTTCTACCTGTGGTATAAAATTATCTTATCTACTATAAAGATTCCAATAGCAATAATATTGTGCGCCGCCACTATATTATATATTTCTATATGTTGACAGATTGATGTTGAGGCTGTGTTAGACTTGTCAGAGCCTAAATTGTTTGATTTTTGATGTATCTTCTGCAAATGTTAAACTCAAACCTTCCAAATTTTTTTTCGCGTGCTTTTGAATTTGACCAACTGAGTTACAATAAAAACAAAAGATGAATACTAAAATGCATCATAGGGAAAGAAAACTAGTGCAATTATTTATTAAACAAAAGACTGTTAAATCACGGTTATGATTATGACACTTGCCAATTATACGTACAAATTAACCCTAGTGTGTGTTAATAATTTGACCCTCACCAACTCTTCATATGACCAGTTCCATTTGTACACTTAGAGATATATATTATATAAAGGTATATTTTAATAGCAATTGATGGAAATAAGTTGGAATTTGAAGTTAGAACTTAAAAATTATAGTATATGAGAGCTTTACATTATAGCAAATTTTTTTTTTATTTTTTTTACTGCAACATGTGAGAACTTTACACTATGACAAACTAAACTTAGTTTTTTTTAACATGCTTCCCAAATGAAGCGTCAATCTCATTAATTATTATAAATTTTTTTAGCAAATTTCTCAATTAATTATAACCGTCTGACTCATATTGACACAGTTATTAATAACAGTATCTAATGACAACATAACCATTAAAACCACATCTATTTATATATATATACACACACACAAATCAATCAAACCCTTGCACACAAGAAATAATTAAGCTACAATTCGACTGTCACATATACGGAAGGGCAAGTCTTAGTTTTGTTCTACACTGGATGTTAGAAATCAAAGCAATAAGCAACAAGAAATAGAGATAAAATTGCACACAAGATTTATGTGAAAAAACCCTAATAAAGGGTGAAAAAACCACGGGCAGAGGAGAAGCAATCCACTAATCACAAAACGGAAATTACAACGGTGTTTAGAGCGCTCAAATACAGAAATTCACTCACTCAATCACTCACAAACTCACAAGACTGAGCTCTCTGTATCACTCTCAACACTATGATCTCTATGAAAATTTGTGACTCTCTAATGTGTCTCTCTAATGTGACTCACTAATTCTGAACTATGGAGAATATGATGTATTTATATGTATGGGGGCTCAAACCCTAACCCAAAATAACCCAAAAACGCGTAAAAACGCAAAATACATTATCCGGCCGCAATGGAGCGCCGCGGCGCTGCTTTTCTAGCGCCGCGACGCTGCTTTCAAGCGCCACAGATTTTGGGTCACAAAATAACAATCTCCACCTTGACACAAAATCCACCGTAAAGAACTCCAACATGTGGTTAACTGAATTCTCCACCTTTTCCACAAAGCCCCAACGGGCAACTAACCGGCACGAGCATGAACTCCAACCAAGTTCAAGCAATGCTCAAACTTAGCTGTAGGTAACGACTTAGTCATCATATCGGCAGGATTATCATGTGTACTGATTTTGCTCACAACAATATCACCACGAGCAACAATATCACGAACAAAGTGATAACGAACGTCAATGTGCTTCGTCCTCTCATGAAACATTTGATCTTTAGTGAGAAAAATAGCACTCTGACTATCACACATCACCATAGAAGTCTTCAAATCTTCACTGAGTTCTCCAAATAGGCCCTTCAACCAAATAGCTTCTTTGAAAGCCTCTGTAATAGCCATATATTCAGCCTCAGTAGTAGACAAAGCAACAGTAGCCTGCAAGGTAGCCTTCCAACTGATAGCACAACCACCAACTGTAAACACATACCCAGTAAGTGACCTCCTCTTATCCAAGTCTCCAGCATAATCAGAATCAACATATCCCACAACACCATCTTTAGTCCTCCCAAAGTGCAAACAAACGTCAGTAGTACCACGTAAGTATCTAAGAATCCATTGCACTGCTTTCCAATGCTCTTTACCTGGATTTGCCATGTATCTACTAACTGCACTAACTGCATATGATAAATCTGGGCGAGAACATACCATAGCATACATGAGAGAACCTACTGCACTAGAGTATGGAACACGTGACATATACTCAACCTCATCATCTGACTGTGGAGCTAATGCAGCTGAAAGTCTGAAATGTGCTGCTAACTGAGTGCTCACTGGTTTTGCTTTCTGCATGTTGAACCTGTGCAAAACTTTGTCAATATAGCCTTTCTGACTCAGATAAAGCTTACCTGCCTTTCTATTTCTCAAAATCTCCATGCCGAGAATCTTCTTGGCAGCTCCCAAGTCCTTCATCTCAAACTCTCTACTGAGTTGAGCCTTTAACTTCTTAATTTCTCCTTTATCCTTAGCAGCAATCAATATATCATCAACATATAAGAGCAAATAAACAAAGGACCCATCATCACCCTTCTTGAAGTAGACACAACTGTCATAGCTACTCCTCTTAAACTCTTGAGCGATCATAAATGAGTCGAACCTCTTATACCACTGCCTAGGAGACTGTTTCAAACCGTAAAGAGACTTTTTCAACGAGCAAACATAGTCTTCTTTACCTGTAACAATGAAACCCTCGGGTTGTTGCATGTAAATATCTTCCTCGAGCTCTCCATGCAAAAATGCAGTCTTCACATCTAACTGCTCAAGCTCAAGATCATGAGTGGCCACAATACCAAGCAAGGCTCGAATTGAGCTATGCTTAACCACAGGAGAAAATACATCTGTAAAGTCAACACCTGGAACCTGACTGTATCCTTTTGCAACCAGTCTAGCTTTGTACCTAGCATCTTCAACTCCCGGTGTGCCTTCTTTTCTTTTAAATACCCATTTGCAGCGAACAGCTTTCTTCCCTTTGGGTAACTTCACCAAATCCCATGTGCCATTCTTATGTAGGGATTCCATCTCCTCCTGCATAGCAATCATCCACTTGCCAGAGTCAACTGAATCAACCACCTCTGAATAAGTAGAAGGTTCTTCACCAGACTCAATACCTTCTGCCACTGATAAAGCATAAGCCACCAAGTCGGCCTCAGCATATCTCTGTGGAGGCCTAACATCTCTCCTTGGCCTATCCTTAGCAATAGAGTACTGTGGCGGTGGCGGTGATGGCGATTGGAAAGCACTATCGCCTTGACTCTCTGAACTTGACTGGGAAGTAGAATCGGATGATGTACTTGTCTCTATTTGAAACTCCACCTGTTTGCTAGATCTATCCCGATCAATAACACTAGACCCTGTAGTAGATGTCCCACGTAACATGGAAGTCTCATCAAACACAACATCTCTACTGATCATAACTTTCTTGGTTTCTGGGCACCATAACTTATAGCCTTTAACACCAGGCTTGTAACCAAGAAATATACACTTCATGGATCTAGGCTCCAATTTTCCATTGTCAACATGAGCATAAGCAGGACAGCCAAAAATTCTTAAATTTGAGTAATCTGCAGGTTCTCCTGACCACATATCTTGTGGTGTCTTCTTGTTAATAGCGATGGAAGGAGAGCGATTGACCAAATAGCAAGCTGTAGAAGCGGCTTCAGCCCAAAATGACTTAGGTAGCCTAGCATTAGAAAGTATGCAGCGTACTTTCTCCATCAACGTCTTGTTCATCCTCTCGGCCACACCATTTTGCTGCGGAGTACGTCGGACTGTTAAGTCCCTCAGAATTCCCTCTGATTTACAGAAGGTATTAAATTCATTTGAACAAAACTCCAAGCCATTATCAGTGCGGAGACGTTTAACTGGCTTACCGGTCTGCTTTTCTATCATGGTCTTCCAATCTTTGAATGTAGCAAAGACATCATTCTTCTGCTTCAAAAAGAATGTCCATAATTTTCTGGAGTAGTCGTCAATGATGGTAAGCATATAATTAGCACCACCATGAGAAGGAACAGTAGACGGTCCCCAAAGGTCAGAATGAACATACTCCAAAATATCTTTTGTGTTGTGAATGCCTTTGCCAAATCGAACTCTCTTCTGCTTTCCAAAAACACAGTGCTCACAGAACTCCATCTTACCTGTGCACTGTCCAATAAGGAGCCCTCGCTTACTCAGCTCTGCCATCCCAAGCTCACTCATATGCCCCAGTCGCATATGCCATACCTTAGTGAGATCATCATCAGACATAGTGGAAGTAGTAACTTTTGCATCACCAACAACTGTAGTACCTTGCAGAACATACAAACTAGCAGTCTTCTTTTGTGCTTTCATTATCACAAGAGCGCCTTTACTGACTTTCAGAACTCCACCTTCACCAGTGTACTTGTACCCTTTAGCATCAAGAGTACCTAAGGAAATTAAATTCCTCTTAAGATCGGGGACATGCCTCACATCACCTAGTGTCCTCACTATGCCATCATGCATTTTAATTCTGATAGTACCAATACCAGCAACTTTGCATGGGGCGTTGTTTCCCATCAAAACAGAGCCCTTAGGAACTGTTTCATATGTTGAAAATCAGTCCCGGTTGGGACACATATGAAACGTACATGCAGAGTCAAGAACCCAATCTTCACAGGGTTTAGAATCACCATCAGAAATTACCAAAAGCTCACCACCAGAGCCTTCTTCAACGACACTAGCCTCACCAGCATTTGGTTTCTTCCCCTTTTGATTTTCAGCCCTCTTGTTTTTATTCTGCAGCTTATAACACTCAGTTTTAATGTGCCCTTTCTTCTTGCAATAGTTACAGTACTTATCCTTATTTCTGGATTTAGACCTACCTCTAATCTCAGTCCCAGAACTTCTCTCTTGGGTTCTACCTCTAACAACTAGACCCTCTCCTTGTGTTTCAGATCCAGTAACTAACTGCTTCATCTTTTCTTTAGAAAATAAAGCCTCATAAACCTCATCTAGGGTAAGAGTGTCCCGACTATACAAGATAGTATCCCTAAATGTGGCATATGATGAAGGCAGTGAACATAATAAAATTAACCCAAGGTCCTCTTCATCATACTTAACTTCCATAGCCTCCAAATCAGACACAATCTCCTTAAACACAGTTAAGTGATCCTCAAGAGACATACCTTCAGACATTCGGTGAGAGTATAGACGCTGCTTTAAATGAAGTTTGCTAGTAAGACTCTTGGTCATGCATAATTGCTCCAGCTTGAGCCACAAAGCAGCAGCAGTCTTCTCCTTCAGTACATCCTGCAAAATCTGATTTGACAGATGAAGGTGTATTTGGGACAAAGCTTTTCGGTCCTTACGCTCCTTTTCCTCTTTCGACCATGATGAGGGCATCTTATCGAAACCCAATAGCGCATCATCAAGGTCCATCTGCGCTAGAACAGCCCGCATCTTCACTTGCCATAAAGAAAACCTCGTTGTGCGATCCAGCAGCGGAATATCGAATTTCATGGTTGCCATTGCAAATCAAAGCCAAAGCTCTGATACCACTTGTTAGAAATCAAAGCAATAAGCAACAAGAAATAGAGATAAAATTGCACACAAGATTTACGTGGAAAAACCCTAATAAAGGGTGAAAAAACCACGGGCAGAGGAGAAGCAATCCACTAATCACAAAACGGAAATTACAACGGTGTTTAGAGCGCTCAAATACAGAAATTCACTCACTCAATCACTCACAAACTCACAAGACTGAGCTCTCTGTATCACTCTCAACACTATGATCTCTATGAAAATTTGTGACTCTCTAATGTGTCTCTCTAATGTGACTCACTAATTCTGAACTATGGAGAATATGATGTATTTATATGTATAGAGGCTCAAACCCTAACCCAAAATAACCTAAAAACGCGTAAAAACGCAAAATACATTATCCGGCCGCAATGGAGCGCCGCGGCGCTGCTTTTCTAGCGCCGCGGCGCTGGTTTTCGGATTGGAGCGCCGCGGCGCTGCTTTCAAGCGCCACAGATTTTGGGTCACAAAATAACACTGGATCTAGCCTAGTCGTTGGGAGGGGTAGGGTTAGACCTTTTGGGTTCGGTCTTTAGGAGGGACAATTTTCGGTTATGAGACACGTGGGGTGCATGAATATAAAAAAAAAAAATCTCAGTTTCATTCTTTTTTATTATTGGGGTATGATGTAGTTTAGCATTGTATTAAGTTAGGAAATCTCATTGGGGTATCCTATTTTCCAAAGATCATATCATCTAACCTTCTGAAACTGTTTTTTGGGTAGTGAAATGACAATTTTTATTTTATCAGTCTGAAATCATTTTTTTAATTAAGAAAAAACACAAACGTCGAAGAGGGATAGATATGAATTTGTTTTGTTTTGATTCATTAATTTGGTTATTTTTTATGTTACGCTTGAGTTTGGTAAATTAGTTGGCATAAAATTTTGAAAGGGATGTATATTATAAATACATAGTTTATACACACACACACATACACATATCATCGACCTGAAAGTTAGTGCAACACATGATCCCAGAAACGCCGGCTAGCCAATCCCGTGATCCAAGAAAAACTAACTCCAACAATCATCTTCGTATTGGCAAACTAATTAATTTGATTGATTAATCCTTAAATCTTTTCGCATTAATGACAAATAAACTATGAAAGAAATTGATATATTAGCCAGTCAAATAATAACCACGGTACTACATGCGACATTCACAAAAATATACACACACACACATAATATATATATATATATATATGTATATATGTATATATAAGAGCTACCTTTATTTGTAATCTGGTCTTTCTTTTATAAATAAATTAATTTAAGTTGAGGCTTGACAAGGGATTGAATTTTAAGAATGTAAACTTCATTGGCGTGCTCTAATGTTTCTTGATATATTTCTCTCTTCTAATTTATTAAATATTATATGCATATGTAACGAATTCAAGAAAAATTCATAACCCAGATTGAAAAATCTTAAAAAAAAATAATGACAATTAACAAAGTAATGTCGTTATTCTGAAGGTGAGAGAATTGATAAATTTGCTGGAACACCACACTTAATTCGTGGATGTGTAACTATATTGTTCTTGTTTAAAGTACAAAATCTGATCATCTCTCTCTTTTTTTGTTCTTCATGCATGAGGCTTTTAACTAGCCAATAAATATTCGTCTAGTACGACTTTTATTTTTATCTAAAAAGTTATATATATGTATATGTGTGTGCACGTGCATAGATATATATATATATATACATATATATATATATATATATATATTTATCTGGGTTGCTCATGTTATGAGGACTGTGACACGGGTATATAGCTCACAGTTTGGAGATAATAGAGACGTACATCACTAACCGTGTCTGTGCCTGTTTAATTAATATATATATATGCAGAAATATTAGTAGTCGTTGTTGAGAAGAACTCTGTAAAGGACGTCACACATGACTATATATATATATATATATATAGAGGGACGGAGCCCAGGTAGCTGCCCATGAACTTTTATTTGTTTTAATTTTTTATATGAAATTTAATAAAAATTGTATTCAATTTCTGATAAAATTATATTTATTTCCTCCTCTTTAAAATTATATTCCGACATCTCTCTTAAGATTATATTTCGTCTCTCTTTTTATTGTTTTGGGTCACACCACCGTTCCTTTGACTAATTTTTTTAGCTACATCTCTGCATATATACATATCTAATATGTAATATATAATATATGTTAGTATATATGTATATGTAAAGCGAGATTAGTGGTAATGTTTGATCATCATATAGGTAGGATATTCTGGATAACATGCATGCATGGTTTGACCGCAATATTGTTCTCGTCAGGAACGAAAGAAAGAATTAGTATTCATTGGCAGGATGTATTCGTAGTGTTTACTCGATTTATAATAATATTATTTGAGAAAGAAAAGTATGCACGCCACTTCTCTTCAAAGCTAGGATTTCTCGTACACATGCACGTGCTAGCTACAGAAAAAGAAGAATAATCTTGAATTTGCAAAAGTTAAAAAAGAAAAGAAAACGACGAAATGAAATTACTAAAATGATATATATGGTGGCTGTATGGAAGACGATTTTTGACTTCATCCAATTTCATGTTATGAAAAGTGAAAAGGACATAATTTTTTTTATAGAAAACAGAAAATTAAAGAGATTCCTACGGGATAATTACATTTTTCTTATAATGTCACATAATTAATTTGATTTACCACATGAAAATTTCTAAATATTAATTGCTAATGTTAAAGTTATCATTGTTTTTTCAACGTCAGAATTATTATGTTTTGTGTCCTTATTTTTGACTTTATTTTCTTAAAAATAAACTTTTATAGATTAAAAACTAGTCTTGATGAAGCACCACTGGTATTACTATCAGGGTTTGGAAAAAAAAAATTAAAACTTAAAGTTTGAACCTAAATATTATAGCATGTGAAAATTTTATATTGTAGCATGTATTATATTGTAGACAGTTGAGATTTCGTTTGACAATATCCTTTTAACTGTGTAGTCCTGACTGTTGTAGTGTTAAGTTCTCACATGATACAATCTACTGTAAAAATACAATATAATATAAAACTCTTATATGCTACAATAAATTCATTCAAATTTTTGGTTTTAACTGAACTTTCAAACGTACTCTAAACTCCCTGACACACTTGACATATTAGCTCTTTCCTTCTGCTTATGAATAAATGGTGGTTATCAATCATTAATTCTTTCCACGTTAAAATTTATTTAGCTGGTTCTATAATGAAACTAAGTAGGATGAAGGAAGTCATCATCCTAAAATATATAACAAATTATAATGACACACAACCACAGCCTTTTTTGATTTTAGATCCACCCAAAAAAGAAAAAAAAACCTTTATCGATTTTTTGTTCAATTATTATAATGACACATAGGTCGCACACGCGTAAGGCCCTAGCAACAAAATAAAATAAACAATAGAAAATTTAAAGTATTCCGTTGTATATATTGTTATGTGAGGTTAATTATTCAGCTCAACAGTTGTAAAATTTATGCTATAATTTGGGTTACAAGTAAACAATTGGGATTTCTCATATATTTTAACCGAGTCCCAAAACAACTACTAAAAATCATTTTTCTTAATAAGCTTCAAATCTAAGTTTTAACCAGACTCTCTATTTTGTCTTCTGCTTTGCACATACATAGATCTTGATATGTTTTTGAATATATATATATATATATATATATATGTATGTATGTATGTATGTATGTATGTTATATACACACACACACATAGTTAGTAGTAATTAATATTTATCTCATCAAAAGGGCTTGCAATATACTAATCTTACTAGTATATTAATCAGCTAATTAACCTCAAAATAGATATATAGATGGCCACTTAAGTTAGCTCAAACGGTTAGCAACGTGAGTGTGTATTTATTAAGGTTTGAGTTTTCTTAACAAAATTAAGAGCCATATATTGCAAAAATAATTAAAAAAAACATGGATAAATGCTCGAAATAATAATTGTGCATTTGGTACAGAAAGAAGGAATGAATTCCAAGAAGAGTATGCATATATATAATCACATGCAATGATGCAAACGTGGATATATATGGGTGATGATTTTTCTTCCCTGAAGAAATTAAAAGATGGATCAAGGCCGGCACTCGAGAACAGTAGTGCTCAAAGGTGTTTTTGGTGATATGTAGAAGTTGCTAAAGTTGGACATGTACTTGGTCAATTTGCATAAAACGCTAATATCAATGGACCACCATACACATCATGTCTCTGCACACAGAGAGAGAGAGAGGGAGAACAATTTGACCCCCTTATAGTGCTTTGGAAAAATAGTACTTGAAAATCTCTCTTTTGGGGCCACTACAAAAAAAAAAAAAAAAAGGCATTCTTCCAATCGCATCCGAGGAATCAAACAAGGTAGTAGTAGAATAGAAGCATTTAGAATATTACAAGAGAATAAGAGAAACATTAGTACCTATATATGTGTGTGTATATATATATAGAACAAATGAATAAGGAAAGTAGCAAGAGAGGGAATTATTTCATGTCATTATGAATTCCCCAAAAGAGATCAGGACAAAGAAAGAAAAAATTGTTTGCAATGTATTTCTCATAAACTAATCAAGTAAGAAATATATGCATGGCAAAGTCTAAGGTTGCACCGGGAGATGTATTTGTTTTAGAAATATCTTTGTGAGCAGCATTTGAGAACATATTTGTCTTAAAACAAAGAGATATTGTTGCAACTGAAATAATAATTGCTTTAACGAAATAAAAAGAAAATTGCAGAACCAGAACAATAGCAAGAGACAATAATTGCATCTCAAAAAAAGAAAATTAGGTCTCTATTTAAAATCTCAGTCGTAACTAATTATAATATGTTAGCTGCTAAGAACTTGTTGAGAACTTTACATTGTTTGCTAAGAACTTGTTGAGAACTTTATATTGTTTACAGTTATAACAGATGTATTGAAACTTTATATAATTATCATATGTTAGCTGCTAAGAACTTGTTGAGAACTTTACATTGTTTGCTAAGAACTTGTTGAGAACTTTAAATTGTTTACAGTTATAACAGATGGATTGGAACTGAAGTTCCAAACATTCCTGTAACACTAGATAATATGATTTGGAGTGTTCAAAACTTGCAAATAGCAGATTAAACTAATCCAAATCCAATAAATAAAAATGTATATAGTATTTCAAACTATTACATTTTTTTTCTATCGAAACCATGATTAACAACAAAAAAGAAGGAAATAAAACAGCTTTTAAGAAAAAGAATCGAAAGAAAATCACATATAGGCGAGGGAATAACCATATTTCATGTTATTAAACATCAAATTATCTCCCCATGAAAAGAAAGTGAACAAATTTGTCATTATTATTTTTTCTTGTTCTATAGCTCCAAGTCTGCCAAAATCCAACACAATCATTATGTACAGCAATCATCCTAAAAAAAACTAATAGCTTCCAACATTGGAAAATTTCTCATGATCATTCATAATTTTTTCTTTAAATTTGGTTTTTCTCAATTTGGATATGAAGCCAACAAGTGCATGGGCATACAAGGTGAGTTCCTCCAAGTCCTTGCATGCAGCCTCAAAATCTCCCTCGCCTTCTCCTTAGTCTTCCCCCCACAGTCCACCTGCAGCACTAGGCACAGCTTCGCCACAACCCCGAGCTGCAGCATCTCTGCCATCACCGCCGCCGTCGCAGAGAACTTCGCCACCGCGTACAGTATCCTCACCGCCTTCTCGCTCCCCACGTGCGAAACCCTTAGCACCCGCTTTGACACCACGGCGAGCCCCGCCCCGTGCCCTAGCAGCTCCGCCCGCCCCTCCGCGCACCCGCACATTAGGTCTAGTCCGGTTAAGATCATCTCGCAAGGCCGTCTTTCGACGGAATCCAATAGTAGCTCGATCAATACAGCCACCGCGCCGGCCTCCACCGCCTTGACCCGGTTCCGCCCCCACGGGCAGAGCTGGACCAGAAGCTGAAGCGCAGCTTTCGACGCCTGCGGCGAGATCTGGTCTCTGAGAATTTGGACTAATTCGACGAAGAATTCGGTCCTCAAGGTGATCATTCTCATCGGATCAGCCACATCGAACATCGATTTCAATAGCATTACCGAATAAGCTCTCGAATCGTAGCTTCCTCGTCTCATCACTCTCATCAACGACTCGACGAATTCGCCATTTCTGCCGACTAGGTTTTTGAGCACGGTTTCCGAGAGACGGAGATTGTGAAGGATCGATAACGCCTCTTCACTAGCCGATCTCGCTAAGTCAAACGACTCGTCGTTTACGTCCTCGGGAGACGAAGAACACGAAAAGGCGTTTTCCTCGGTGTCGTTCGCAATCAGAGAGACAAGAAACTCGACGGCGCCGGCGGATTGGAGGCACCGCTTATTGGTCTCGCTCTCGGCAGCGATTGATCGGAGGCGGTGGAGGCATTTGATCAGCGATTGAGGCGATTTGGCATCGCTGAGAAGCTTCACGATCTGGGATTTGTTGATCGGCGGCTTCGGAGTGGGGATTCTCTCGATTCCGAGCGAGGCGTTCACGGTGCACCAGGACTGGATCAAACGGCGGAGAGTGTGGTTCGGAGTCAGATCGGAATCGGAAAGGACCTGCTTGGTTACCGGGCAAGTAGTCTCGTTTTTCCCGGAAAATAGCCATTTCTCGATGCTTTCTCTGTCGTAGGTAATCCCGGTCGATACCGTCACCGGATCCTTCATGATTTCCAGAGAAATAGGACAGAGAAAGAACGGAGGAATGTCGATTTCCGCGTCCATTGAATGAAAACTTCTGATTATCGAAATTGAACTCCAAATAAAAGTGTTTGGTTCGCGAGAAAATTTCAGAAGATCGCAAGAAAGTTGATTCGTTAAAAGAATGTGAAATTGTTTGAAGATATTGAGGAATAAAGAGAATGAGAGATGGTTTTTATATACTAGAAGAGGAAAGAGAGATGATGGAGAGAGTTTTTCAAAACGCGAAAGTCAAAACACGGAAAAATTGAAGAGCGTTGAGAGAGAGAAAGAGAGAGGAGAGAGAAAGAGCAAGAAGGTATGACTTTTCCAAAAGGTACTATTATGATTATTATTTAATTTATTATTGGTATTATTTGAAAGGCTCAAGAATGACAAACACTACCAAGTAAATTGGCACATGCAAATGCATGGCCAAGTACATGAAAATGATATGTAATAATTCGTTGCCAAAAAAGAGGAAAAAAAAAAAGGGCTAACGTTTGACTTTGATTCTCCCTCTACTTTTTTAGTTTTTGTTGAGGTATTTTCTGACGATTGGAGATCATATAAATAATTTAATTTCTGACTTTTAAACAGAAAGTTTGAACTATATGATAAAGCTAAAGTTAAAGCTAAAGTTATTTTTGTAAATATTTTTGTTTCTTTCTAACTCATGCTATTCATACAGATAATGTAATTTCTAACTTTTAAACAGAGATTTTGAACTATATGTATTAGACGTGAAATTATTGTTAAAGAATGTTTGTGATTATTTTTGTTTTTGTTTTTGTTTTTTTGTATTTCATGCTATTCATATTAGTAATGTAATTTTTAACTTTTAAACAGGGAGTTTGAACTATATGCATTATAATAAGCTAAATCTAAGAGTGAAATGATCGTTAAGTAATGTCTATAGTTATTTTTGTTTCTTTCAAACTTATGCTATTGATAGTTTTTTTTAACTTTGTCATAAAATTCTGTTTTTTGTTGTTGTGACTTTAAAAGTGTTTAAAAAGTGTGGTTATAATTGAAAATTTTAAATTGAAAACTATAGTATGTGAGAACTTTATATTATAATTTATTTTTTGATTATTATGACATGTGAGAACTTTACGCTGTAGCAACTAAAAGTATTGGTTAGAATTGATTTTATCAATGCACCCTTTTTGTTACTTTTTAAAGGCATTTTATTCGTTTGAAAGTGAAGAGTTTAAACTCTAAAGAATACAATAAAATCGGTTAATGAAATTATTGTTAGGTTATATTTGCAATCATTTTCTTTCTTTTTCTAACTCATGCTTTTTCTTTTTTCAAAAAAATCTAGATTAAAAAATTTTTGGACCTTTTTTTTTTCTTAATTGGGGCCGACAAGACAAAAGGTGATGGGTGGTGGGAGCAACGGCAACCTACACAAACTTGGCTGCTGTGGTGACCTTCACTCGAAGGGTTTACTTGAATTTTGGTCGTCTCTTTTGCCAATTGCACACACACCTTTTGACCAAACATATTACATACGTCGGTCTATAACTCTTAGCCTTTATTTTTATTCATTTAATTATTTTTATATTTTTATCTTTCAAAAAATATATCTCTTAGGCTTTAAGGCATACGGAAAGTGGGTAGAACTCAGGCATGTTGGCGATCACTAGGCACTTTATTGTTAAATATTAGAATTTTGATATATAGGATATAAAAAATAACTTATTGGCAAGATATAGTTAATAATAAATTATCATATCATATCAACTTTATGTTAAATTAGAAAAATAACAATTTAACAATTATTTTAAATAAGGTATTTTTTTTATATCATACTATAAAATTCTTCTTCTATCTTATTTGTATCGCATTAATGATCAACCATGATCTGATTTTGCATAAGTCAATCTTCTACCCAAAATTATTTTGCTCAAGTCAATATCATAGTATTTGTTCTAATACATCAACTAATATGTTACATATATTGAAAAGAATAACATAATAAAACTTAGTTGTGTCAAATAATTCATTTCATAGACAAAAAATATATGGAGAAGGTTTATTCTAATAATAATTATTAAGTTGTTTTGGAGAGTGGTTTGAGCTTTAAATTTAAGAACATAAATAATATAAAGTTCTCACATACTACAATATAAAATAAAACTATATTACAATGTAAAAGATTCAAACTCTAAAGTTTTTCTTTCTTTTTTTTTTTTGCAAACACCTAATATAAATCATAATAATAGCATTTGAAGCATGGTTTAAAATTGTGGTCCTGAAATATTGCCAAGTATTTATTATATCTGGAAAAGTAGATGGAGAGATTAATGCTAATTGGTGACTATGGCGCAACGCCAACACCCCTTTCAACGCCAACCCGCCCTCCGCCTACAAAGGAAGAAAATAGTTGTAGATTTATAATTCCATATATTATACAAAAAGATGAAGAAATAGAGGACCCAAATAAAAAAGTCCAAAACATGAATTAAGAGAATACTGTTTGAACGCATTTAATATTGTTTTTGGTTCTAGACCATCATGATGGTAGAACCCTTAATTAGTGAAAAGATGATTGGTGCATTCTTTATGTATCGGTTGACTCTAAATATTGAGACTTGAGTGAATTATAATTTCCAAAGTATTATTTTGTATAAGTTAAGAGAGATTTAGGTGGAATCCTATAAATAAATAAATAACAGGTAAAACGTATGAACTTATTTTTAATGGTTGGTATATTTTCGAGGAGGATATATTTTAACAATAATTAATAATGTGATATAATAAGAATTTAATCTCATTAATTATTATGTTTTTAATCAATTACCCAATTCATTGCAATCTTTTGCTTGTTGTCTAACGGTTAATAATAACAATACATGTTGAAATTGTAACCATTTAAACAACATCCAAAACATATATATACAAGTAGTCATTTCTCTTAGAATTTTATGTTTTTTGTTGGGTGAAAATTGTGAAAATATGATAAATGGATCAATATTATCTCAGCATGTATATTATGCAATCTCTCTTTTGAGTATTGTATTATTGATCCAATATTACATTAATAAACTTGTGTATATGAAATGTGTATTACATTAATATAAAAGATATTAATAATTAGTTAAACAAACCATCATAAACTTGTGTATATGAAACGTGCATTGTAATCCTTGACAAAAAATGACTGATTTGTTTACAAGGCTATATTTTCAATGGTTATGAATCTATTAATAGTATATTTAAGAATAATTAATGATGTGAATTTATTCTTATTAATTATAATTAATTTTTTTAGTCAACTACTTAATTAATCACAACCGTTTGAATTATATCATACGGTTTATAATAAAAGGTCACCTTTAAATTCACATCCATAAATATATATATATATATATATATATATATATATATATATATATATAGAATAATCATAACATGATGCAAGTTATTTCATAGCTCAAGCAATTTGTCTTATGGATAGACTTTGCAATACAAATTTTATTGCCAGGCAAAAGCTTGATTAGCGCACTGTTTTGACAAGCAAAATGAATATTTTAATTTTTCTGGGTTCCCTAAAGATAGCTACCAGCTGCCACGAATCTTGGATTCCGTATATATATATATATAAGCAATCGCCATAGATAAGTTTGATTTACAACATTTTGCCAGCCGTACATATGGTCGACACATTAATTCTTTGAGAAGTGTGGCCTAGCTTTTTATTATTTTATTTTATTTTATTTTATTTTTCAAGAAAAAGAAGAATACGTGCGGCCCAGGAATTTCAATACATAGAAAAAGTGAAAACCAAATATGTCCCGTAGATGAACCATCACACATTATGAACTCGTTTTTTTTTTGTTTTTGTTTTTCCTTTTTTTTTTTTTTGCACATTTCCTTTCCTCCTTCTTAATGGTAACGCGTTGGGACCAAAATTTCCCCTCAATTTCAAATTCCATGGGAGAATTCTGTGGTATAGTATAAAGAGTAGAACTAAGGGCCATTGCGAGAACCCGAATTCTTAAAAAAAAAAAAAAAAAAAAAAAAAAAAAAAAAAAAAAAAAAGAATCTTGAGAGCTTACGGTGTCTTTTAAGAATTTCGTATAAAATAAATATTCTATTAGTAAGGTATAATTTTGTCAGGCAAAACTTGTATCAAATTCTATTAAGTTATTATGATTTTTTAATATGATATACTTATAATCTTCTAAAAAAAGATTTGATGATTTACATGTGTTATATGAAGAAAGTATTTTTTATTACATAATTCTGCAATAGCTAATTAATTTTTTTACCATTATTGATATTTTTAAGTTAAACTAAAAAGAAAATTAAAAACCAAAACATGATTTATATCAAGGAAACATTGTAGCCGTGACAACCATAATTCTCTTAGGGTGAAGAGAGTTTAGAAAGAATGGTTTGTGTAATCCCACGTAATGTAAGAATGGTTATTGGTAATGATTTATAAGTAAGGACACCACCTTCTAAGGGTATGGAGCCTTTTGAGGTAAAGCGCAAAAACAAAACCATAAGAGTCTTGACACAAAGCAGACAATATCATGCTAAGTGGAAGTGCGAGTTGTTACAGTAGCCAAATCTCTAAAAGCATGAAAGACGGAAAAGAAAGAAGAATGAATTAAAATATCAATCGAAAGTACAAAAGTGTCAACCACAATTTTCCCTACTAAAGAGTAGTATTAGTTATATCTATCATCATTCACTAATTCACATAATAAAGTTCGGGCACACAATATCTCTTCTAGTTTGAATGTTTCTTTTTGATATTTTTGTAGTTTATAAAAGTCATCTAATCAATTATAACTAAATTTTGGTGGATAGAGATTTTTTTAATAATACTATAGAAGAAAAGAGTCATGACATTCGTTATTATTTTTAAAGAAATCTCTTAAAAACGTCATAAATTTTCCGCTTTCAGGCAGTGTGATGGCCTATTTTGGTCTCATCATGCAAAGCAAGAATTTTACAGTTGTTGCATGTATAAATTATATCTTACTTCATTTCTTTTATGGTTTTATAAAAACTCTCAAAAACTCCAACACTTAAACGATCTATCTGGGAACTTAATAAGCCAAAACAAGATATTCCCCCTTATGTGTGTGTACCTACCACAATGAAGAACAAATAAGTCTTATATAAATGTGCAACTTTGAATTAAAGGTGTAACATTTTTTAATATTCTCTTCACACAGGTTTGAATAGCAACCAAAATGCCGAAAATGACTGCGTAGTGCTTAAATAACTAAAATATATACATTCGTTACCATTGCTGGTGTAGTGCATCGATTATGATGCTTTTTTTTTCTTTTCTTTTTAGAATGAATAAAGTTGATGTCTAAGAACAATACAACACCGCGTGTAGGGTTGCACAAACATTCTTTTATTGCCTATCTTATCTCTCCATTTGCTCTTCTCGATCAGAAGTTGATTGAAGCATTAGAGTGCCTTGACAGACACCAAACATTCTTTTCCTTAGCTGATTTGAGGCATTTTCTTCTTTTGTAGATCCATCCAGACTAAAAAGGACTGATCAAGATAAAGAGATCCTTAGGTCTCGTGAGTGCCTTGATAGACATTCTCTTCTCTCGTAGATCCAACCAGACTAGAAAGGACCATTTAAGGTAAGGAGATACTTAGGTCTCATCATCAGTCCACAAAAAATATATGTTCTACCACATCAAGCTTAGGGGGACCATGGTTAGGGTGGTAAATTTTCACGATTTTAAAAATACAACCACCTCTAGGATCAATTTTCTAAATATAAACAGGTCCAACCATCATCAGCTCCCACAGGCGGTGTTGTGCTTCGTCTAGGCATCAACAAATTACATGTTTTTTAATAGATCGTGCAACTTTATGAATATCTTATGAGAGTGAAATTGAGGTACTTCCTTAAGGTTAGCTAAAAAGAGAAAGGATGTCAATCTTCTTATCATGAATACCATAATAGGTCTTGAATCCAAACATAAACACAATAGTTCAATACGAACTTAACGATGTTAAACAAATTTAAATTCTAACATCTTCCCTCACATTATTGTTGCAGATGTGGAGCCAAATCAAGTCGACACCCCAGCAAAAAGGAAGAAAAAGGGAGAAATGCAGTCCTCGTGAGGCAGAGAGCCAGCGCCGCAGCTCTGCCAGGAGAGCGCCGCGGCGCTGGGACAAGGGCGCCTAGGCGCTAGCAGCGGAGCGTCGAGGCATCAAGTGAATAGGCGCCAGGTGTATGGCGCCTAGGCGCTGCAGGGGAGCGCCGCAGCGCTCGAAACGGCGCTGACGCGCTATGTTGTGCGATATTTTTTGAGTCAGAGTCGAACTCAAACGCCCTAAAAACGGGCAACTACTAGGGTTTCTCATTAGTTGCTATTTTTCTCTTCCTTTGGGTATAAATAGACATAAGGTGGCTAGGGTTGTGTGTGTGTGACATTGAGAGTGGCATTATTTTATGTGAGGCATAATTCTTGAGAGCTCCATCCTTGAGAGAGAAAAATTCCTCTAGGGTGCTAGATAGAAGAGAGTTTTGGTAAGCACAATTTGAGAATGTGTGAGAAACTTCTCTTGTAATCTATAATCTCCTTCATCATAGTGGAATCTACAAGCAGTAGAAACAGGACGTAGCCTCAATTTTGGACGAACCTATATCAAAATTTGGTGTCTCTCTCTTCTTCTTTTCTCCTATTTATTTTCTGCAATTATTCGTTCTTACGATCCTTGGAATTCGGAGTCGTCTAATTCCCCAATAAGTGGTATCAGAGCGAAGGTTTTGATCAAGAACAATGACATGAGAAGAAGGTTTGGCAGCCGGTATCACCAAATTTGATGGTTTAGATTTTTCCTATTGGAGGATGCAAGTGAAAGACTACCTCTACAGCAGGAAACTGCACTTGCCCTTGGGTAATAAGCCCGAAGGCATGAAAGATGAGGAGTGGAATCTCCTTAATAGACAGGTGCTGGGTGTGATCCGTTTGACCCTGTCAAAGAACGTTGCTCACAACGTTGCTCACAACGTTGCTCACAACATTGCAAAGATGACTACTACAGCAGGGATGATGAAGGCTCTGTCAGAGATGTATGAGAAGCCCTCAGCCAATAACAAGGTACATCTCATGAAGAAGCTTTTTAATTTAATGATGCCTGAAGGTGCCTCGGTTATAGAGCATCTAAACAGTTTTAACACAGTCCTGAACCAATTGGTCTCGGTAGAGATTAAATTTGATGAAGAGATCAATGCTCTAATCTTCTTGGCCTCGTTACTGAATAGTTGGCAACCCATGAGGGTGGCCATTACAAATTCGCTTGGGAATACAAAACTGAAGTTTGTTGATGTCAGAAACTCTATTCTAGTGGAAGAAGTTCGTAGGAAGGACTCGGGTAAAGCCTCAACGTCGAACTCAGCCCTTAATGTTGATAATAGGGGCAGGAAACTTGAGAGGCATTTCAACAGGGATAATGACAAGAGAGGCAATTCGAGGAATGGGAGAAGCAAGTCAAGGAACGGTAGGACCATGGAGTGTTGGAATTGTGGGAAGACTGGCCACTTGAAGAAAAACTGCAGGGCTCCAAGAAAGAACGAAGACAAGACTAATGACGCAGCTAACGCTGCCACTGAAGAGCAACATGATACCTTAATCTTATCAGTTGACAGTTCCTTTGATTCGTGGGTGATAGATTTAGGAGCATCATTCCACACCACAGCACACCATCATGTCTTGGAGAATTATGTTGCCAGAAATTATGGTAAGGTTTATCTTGCTGATGGAGAACCTTTGGATATTGTTGGCATTGGAGATGTCAGTTTAAAAATGCCTAATGGGTCTGTGTGGAAGATTCATAAGGTGAGACATGTTCCTAAACTAATGCGCAATTTGATTTCGGTGGGGCAACTGGATGATGAAGGACATAAAGTGACCTTCAATTGTGGAGGTTGGAAAGTCACAAAAGGAGCGATGATTGTTACTCGAAGACGCAAGGCTGAAACTCTCTACATGAACTCTAGTTGCAGAGATACCATAGCAGTTGCTGATTCTGCTGCCAATATCGAGCTATGGCATTATAGGCTCGGTCACATGAGTGAGAAAGGTATGAAGGTGCTTTACTACAAAGAAAAACTGTCGGATTTGAAAACTGTTTATCATAGTTTGTGTGAAGCCTGCATCTTTGGTAAACAGAAGAGAGTTAGTTTCTCAAAGATGGGTAGAGAGCCTAAGTCCAGGAAATTGGAGCTAGTTCACACAGATGTGTGGGGGCCAGCGCCTGTGACTTCCCTTGGTGGCGCAAATTACTATGTGACATTCATAGATGACTCAAGCAGGAAGGTATGAGTTTACTTTCTGAAAAACAAATCTGATGTCTTTGATGCTTTCAAGAGATGGAAAGCCAGGGTGGAGAACGAGACAGATTTGAAGGTGAAGAGCTTGCAGTCTGACAATGGAGGAGAGTATTTAGATGAAGATTTCAGGCGGTACTATGCTGAGAATGGAATAAAGATGAAGAAAACCATTCCAAGGAAACCACAACAGAATGGGGTAGCTGAGAGGATGAACAAGACTTTAAACGAGCGTGCCAGAAGCATGAGGTTGCATGCGGGGCTACCAAAGATGTTTTGGGCTAAGGCAATTAATACAGCCGCTCATCTGATCAACAGAAGTCCATCCACACCACTGAAGTTCAAGCTACTAGAAGAAGTCTAGAGCCATAAAAAGGTTGATCTCTCTTACTTGAGAGTATTTGGGTGTGTTTCCTATGTTCACATTGATTCTGTTGCTAGAAGTAAACTGGATGCCAAGTCAAAGAAGTGTTTTCTGGTTGGCTATGGTGGACTTGAGTTTGGTTATCGTCTCTGGGATGACCAAAATTGAAAGATTATCAGGAGCAAGGATGTGATCTTCAATGAAGGTGTTCTGTACAATGACAGAGATAGCACTAACTTCAGGGGTTTAGGTTCTGAAGACAAGAAGCCTGAGGTGATTCCATTAAAGGATCTTCCTGAAGTGAAAGTGCAAAATCCAGAGATTGAAGACCAAGAAGACATAGCTCCAGAAGGAAACCAGAGGACTCCTGCCACATCAGTCAGGAGGTCTAGCAGGACCATCAGACCGCCGCAGAGATACTCCCTTTCTCTGCATTACATCTTGTTGACCGACAAATGAGAGCTAGAGAGCTATGATGAAGCCGTGGAGGCTGAAGATTCGGTCAAGTGGGAGTTAGCCATGAGGGATGAGATGGATTCCTTAATATCCAATCAGACATGGCAATTGATAAAGTTACCACAGCGCAAAAAGGCCTTGCATAATAAGTGCGTATACCGGATTAAAGATGAATCTTATGACAGCAAACGGTATAAGGCAAGGTTGGTGGTAAAAGGCTTTCAGCAGAAAGAAGGCATCGACTTCAATGAGATTTTTACTCTGGTGGTGAAGCTAACCACGATTAGGACGGTACTTGCGCTAGTGGCAAATGAGGACTTGCTCTTAAAACAGTTGGATGTGAAGACAACTTTTCTCCATGGTGATTTGGAGGATGAGATCTACATGAAGCAGCCATAAGGTTTTGAAGTACCAGGTAAGGAGAACTTGGTGTGCAAACTTCAGAAGAGCTTGTATGGCCTCAAACAAGCTCCTAGGCAGTGGTACAAGAAGTTTGACAGGTTTATGTGCAACAATGGTTTCTTGAGGTGTCAGAGAGATCACTGTTGTTATGTGAAGAATTTTGGTGATGCTTACATTATATTGTTGCTATATGTCGATGACATGCTGATAGCAGGAGGTTACAAACAGGAGATCGACAAGCTGAAGAAAGAGCTATCTAGGGAGTTTGCAATGAAGGATTTGGGTGCTGCAAAACAAATCCTTGGGATGAGAATAACGAGAAACCGTAACAATCTGAATCTGTCATAGGAAGAATATGTTGAAAAGGTGCTGAGCAGATTCAACATGGGTAATGCAAAGCCTGTGAATACTTCTTTGGCCAGTCACTTCAAGTTATCAAAGGAGCAATCACCGACCACGGAGCAGGAACGAGACCACATGGCCAAGGTGCCTTATGTTTACGCTATAGGCAGTCTCATGTATGCCATGGTTTGTACCAGACCGGACATTGCACATGCAGTGGGAGTTGTGAGTCAGTACATGAGTAATCCAGGTAAACAGCATTGGGAGGCAGTGAAGTGGATTCTTAGATATCTGAGAGGTACTACAGGTTTAGCATTGTGTTTCAAGAAGTAAGACTTGGGACTACAGGGCTATGTTGATGCTGATATGGCTGGAGACATTGATGGCAGGAAAAGTACCACCGGTTATGTCTACACTTTGGGTGGCACTGCAATTAGTTCGGTCTCGAAGCTGCAGAAGATAGTTGCATTCTCTACAACAGAAGCAGAGTATGTGGCAATGACAGAAGCGAGCAAGGAGATGATTTGGTTGCGGTCGTTTCTGGAAGAACTGGGTCACAAGCAGGAAAGGAGTGCATTACATAGTGACAGTCAGAGCGCCATTCACTTGGCGAAAAATCCCGCATTTCATGCTAGGACGAAGCATATACAATTGCGGTATCACTTCATCAGGCCGGCTTTGGAAGATGGAGTGTTGAAGCTTGAAAAGATTCTTGGGAGTCAGAATCCAACATATATGCTCACCAAGACGGTTCCGATTGAGAAACTGAAGTTGTGCGCAACTTCAATTGGACTTCTCCATGAGGCGTGAGAAGTCGTTGCCGCTGTAGTTGGAGACATGGTGATTGATTACTCTCTAAGTGGGAGATTGTTGCAGATGTGGAGCCAAATCAAGTTGACACCCCAGCAAAAAGGAAGAAAAAGGGAGAAATGCAGTCCTCGTGAGGCAGGGAGCCAGCGCTGCGGCTCTGCCAGGAGAGCGCCGCGGCGCTGGGACAAGGGCTCCTAGGCGCTAGCAGCGGAGCGTCGAGGCGTCGAGTGAATGGCGCCTAGGCGCTGTAGGGGAGCGTCGCAGCGCTCGTTTCGAACTAGCACCGCGACGCTGACGCACTGTGTTGCGCGATATTTTTTTGAGTCAGAGTCGAACTCAAACGCCCTAAAAATGGGAAACTACTAGGGTTTCTCATTAGTTGCTATTTTTCTCTTCCTTTGGGTATAAATAGACATAAGGTGACTAGAGTTGTGTGTATGTGACATTGAGAGTGACATTATTTTGTGTGAGACATAATTCTTGAGAGCTCCATCCTTGAGAGCGAAAAATTCCTATAGGGTGCACTACAAGAAAAACTACATTTAACGACATATTATTTACGACATGTAGTCTTTAAATGTCGTTAAAAAGTACATACAACGATATTTTCAACAAACATGTCATTAATAATATTTGAAACAATAATTAACGACATCTATAAATATGTCGTTAATTATTGTTTCAAATGTCGTTAATGACATCGTTGTTGAAGATGTCGTTATATGTACTTTTCAACGACATTTAAAAACTACATGTCGTAAATAATATGTCGTTAAATGTAGTTTTTCTTGTAGTGGTGCTAGATAGAAGAGAGTTTTGGTAAGCACAATTTGAAAGTGTGTGAGAAACTTCTCTTGTAATCTGTAATCTCCTTCATCATAGTAGAATCTGCAAGCGACAGAAACATGACGTAGTCTCAATTTTAGACGAACCTGTATAAAATTTGGTGTCTCTCTCTTCTTCTTTTCTCCTATTTATTTTCTACAATTATTCGTTCTTGCGATCCTTAAAATTATGAGTCGTCTAATTCCTCAACAATTATAACAATCCAATAAGTTAACGGTGTAGTGCAAATTTAACTCCTAAAACTACTGTAGAAAAAAAAAAGAGTGGCGGGAACAACAACAATTATCCTTTTCTTTATTATATCTGCAGAAAAAGGATATATATATATATATATATATGCGCCCGCACACACACACACGCATATATATGAGCCAGAGTTGATGGCAACAACAATTGTAGTAGCAGACACGTACTACGCGTTGTGGCAAACGTCATGAGGGGACGCAGCCAAAAGCTATCTCCATACAATAAATACACATATGGCCAAAGTAGCCGCTATAAGAATTGCATACTTTTACAAGAGCAGATGCTTTGAATATCCCACGAGGTTTAATAAGGTTTTTTAGAGCTCACATATGTCTTTATCGTCTCTTCTCTGCTGATAATGTCTCACACTCTGTGGGCGCGGCTTTATCTTTTTCCAATATTCCATAGTGCCGTGTGTGGACAGAGTGGCATGTTGTATCTGTCGATCCATCATAATTTATGATAAGAAGTGAGAACTCACGTTTTGGTCAAAGTCGAAAACCCTTCTCCCACTCCTTGTGAAAACCAAAAAAAATTCACTCACATTCCCTGATGACCCACTATTTTTAATGGGTGCATATAAAGCTTTCATATAATACAACGTAAAATAAAAATAGAATACAGTGAAAAGCTCTAACATGTTATAGTAAAATCGTTTTAATTTTTAGTTTTAACTGTACTGTCAAACATATTTAATGTTCTACCGTTTATACTTGGAGGATATTTTTCACCAAGGTTCAAAAGAAATGGTATATTTTAAATGGGTTTATAGTCCCTAACATAGCTTTTAAACTTCGAATCAATATTTTAGATTAAGAAATAGAAATTCAAATTTTGTGAAATAAAATATTATAACAAAATTAATTTAAACCGAAAATTTTTGCAAACAAAAGTTCCCAACCGGGTTTTTAATTGTTTTCAAAATTTGGTTATGTGATCATCATTTTGATGTGATCATCATTTTGATATGATTAATCTTGCTCTTGTGATTTGACTTTCAAAAGCCTGTTGCAAAATGTCTTTAATTATTGTAAAAGTTACAATTAAATTAAAGAGAGAAATTGAAAAGTAGAAATTTAATTTGGTTATGTGGTAATCATTTTGATACGATTAATACTTGATCATATGATTTGACTTTCAAAAGCCTATTACAAAATGCCTTTAATTATTGTAAAAGTTACAATTAAATTAAAGAGAGAAATTGAAAAGTAGAAATTTTCAAAAATATGTTGATAATGATTGACAAAATTAAATTATAATTGTTATAACGGCTTTCACGTATTATGTTACAAAACTACATAGTAACTAGTATACTAATTTTAATTTTTATTTCTTGTTTGTAAAATATTTTAAATTTATTACTATATTTTATCATGACTAAGATTGTGATACGTCTAACTCACGTGTTTTAATTTTCTTAATTGGGATTATTTTTTCTTAAATAATTTATTAGGCGTTACTTTTGAGTTTTAATTTGTAAATTCCCCGGAATGTTCGGGGTTTTTTTAGTTTTTTTCTTGTTTATCATAAGTCAACCCCTCCAACCGACCGCCAGTGCCACTTGATCACCAGGTACCCCATGGCATTCAAATTTATTATTTTTTATGGGAATAAAATAAATTGTTTTTAAAAAAGAAAAACTTTAAGTGAGTTGTGGAATTTGATTTTCTTTTGAATTCTAGAATTTTACTTCATAGAAAATGAATTAAATACAGTTGGGTTTTGGAAGCGAGGTGATTAATTGTCGACGAAGATTTTGACATTTCAACGCATTTATCACCGGGCCTACATACATCTGTATACCATGTAACATAAAAAAAGTCTGCAATCTGTAGTCCGACGTTTATACCTTTCTTCGTTTAAAAATGTATGTCTATTCATGTATTTATATAACTTACAAATTGTTCATATTTATATAACTTACAAATTGTTCATATTTATATAACTTACAAATTGTTCATATATAACACACATTTTAACAAATTGAGTTTACAAGATCCTAGAAACAAAATTATATTCTTAAATAAAAAAGTTTGAAGTTACAAATGGTGCACTGGTTAGGTGTCAGATTTAAATCAAAATCTATATTATGTATATATAATAAAAAAAAAAGAAACAAAAACCGTTAGTTAGAAGTCAGCGCTAAAGTCAATCTCTAAGAACAGCAATAATTAAGGTTATATTTGAGGAATGCGTGTTAACTGGGAGGTGGCATCATTGTCATCATGTCTTGCAAAGTAATAATTATAGTATGCAATTAACTAATTAATCTCCCTTACGAACAAATATCCTTAAATGGTTGCTTGGTTCCTCTGAAAAAAAAGAAGAAGGAATTGTTTGGTTATTTTCTGTCCAAAAGGGACTTTGCATGCTTCTTCTTCCTCTCTGGTTTTTTTGTTTTTGTATTTGTTTTTGTTTTTTACTTTTATTTTTATTATTTTTGTAATCTTCATTGGTTTCTCTAGATTTCAATCTTTTAAGAGGAGCTTTGTTTACGTTTTAAAAGTATCAATTAAAATTGTGAATGAAGAGCATTTTTTTTCGTAAGGAACACTTTTTTTTTTTAATGAATAAGAAATGTTGAGTTTCTCAAGACTTAAATTGAGACATAGTTAATTTTGAAATGAATAAACGTTCGATTCCTTTGAGATTTATTTATTTATTTTTATGGAGTTCCTTCAAGCTTTATGGGTAACAAAAACTTACCCAATAAAAAAAAAAGTTTGATTTTTTCCCTTAAAAATGAAAAATAAAAAGCCAAAAATGTGAACAATACACATATATATGATTGTGGTTTTAATAGTTACATTTCCAATGAGTATTTTTATTTAGCCGTTTAATATAAACCTGATGGTTTTAATTAAGTGGATAGTTGAGAAAAAAATTTATAGTAATCAACGATGTTGAATTCTTATCATATCATATCATCAATTGTTGTTTAAATATACTCTTATTGAAAATGTAATCATTAAAAACAAATTCATATATATATATATGTATATATATAGATGTTTGGTTTCGTTTTTGGCTAAAAAAAAGTGAGTAGTTAATTAGCACTTAATAAAGAAATTAACCTTCCACATCCAACAAGTTTGTTTGATGCGACCATGCATAACACATTGGTTCCATCATCACGTAGATATGGTTGCTGAGTCGTTGTTTGTTATTAATTAAAAAAAAAAAAATGGTAGTCTTATCTCCACATTTCATCCCAGTACGTGACACGACAAAAGCCCAATTAATGCAACAATTTCATAAGACCTAGACTTTTCCCATAAATTCCATGTGGTGTAACAATTGATATCATTCTTTTAGACGCCAAAAGGGTTGACGCATTAGGTCTTCGCTAGTTTTGTGAGAAAATGTAGTTGCAATTTGCAACTATAATAACCACTCTTTTTTTTTCTTCTTTTTAATCAACACTTTTTTCAATAAGAGAAAAAAAAACCCTAAGACCAAAATTAATTCTTTTGCTTAGGAAATACGTTTAATTTTTTTTTTCCTGTTGAAATGCTCAAGGTATTAATCTCTATTTTTGGCATAGATCCTATTTTAAGTTGATTAATTGACTAGAGATTTCCAATTTATATTTTTCTTTTCTTTTTTCCCTCACAAGTCAAACTGCAATATATTCCAAAGAAAATTACGGAATTCACACCTCTTTACTCATTTCCTTTCTTCAAATTGATGTGTAACAGAAAAGAAAAAAGTAAGAACAAAAATCTTAGAGCGCTTAAAAAGGGGCACATATATGAAAAAGATAATATTCATATTATACAACTCTAAACACGTTATAAGAGGAGAAAACGTAAAGACAGTCTTATCGTTGAGCCTTCACATTAGTGAATTAATTAATTTGATTAGGTACCCTCAGTGTTTGCTCTGATGCCAAATGTTACATAAAAACAATATGAAACAATTGAATTCATATAAGCGGAAGCAAATGGATCATAAAATACCTCCAGCCATTGCTCTGTTTTGCACGAATTTTGTAAACGTGCTCTGTGAATCTTGATTTTTCTGGACACTCACAAATCCACTCAGATGGTGTATTGTTGTTCTTCAGAAATGTATGCCCAGGGACCAGAGATTGAAAATTCTCTAAATTTTCGTGTATATTTCCGTGACCATCACACGGCCTTTTGTACGGGTTGCCTGCCGAACGGTTATTCTGACAATTAACCGTTCGGCGGTTGATGCTAATGAGTTGTTCTCCACGTGGGCCAATTAGAGTCCAACATTCTCCCACTTGGCCCATACTTCCCATCAACCATCGCAAAAAGAGACAAAATACATGAATCATGGCGATAGGTCCTCTAAATGATGAGTATTATCTTCCATGCATCACAATATACCTTGCCTCTTAAGACTTACCCTTATATCTTAATGAACAAACCCTATGTTTATTCTGGTCCAAACTTTAGTGATATCTCTCAGAAATAAATTTGTGCACTCAACTGAAGATGAAATGAGAAAATATCATAAATATAGAGTTTCATAACAAAGTACAACAAATTACATGAGGGAACCAAGTCCCATTCTGTCCACATGATCCTTAAATTTTACTGGTGGCATGCCTTTAGTCAAGGGATCGGCAATCATCAATTCAGTGCTTATGTGTTCAATGACCACTGCTTTATCCTTAACACGCTCTCTTATGGCTAGATACTTAATGTCGATGTGTTTGCTTCGACTACCGCTCTTGTTGTTTCTAGCCATAAAAACAGCAGCTGAATTGTCACAGAATATCTTCAATGGCCTAGAGATAGAATCCATAATCCTAAGCCCAGAAATGAAACTCTTGATCCATACACCATGTGAGGTAGCCTCAAAACAGGATACGAACTCGGCCTCCATAGTGGAAGTAGCAGTTAAGGTTTGTTTGGCGCTCCTCCATGAAATAGCTCCACTAGCTAGCATGAAAATATATCCGGAAGTTGATTTCCGTGAATCAATGCAGCCAGCAAAGTCAGAATCAGAGTAGCCAATGACTTCCAAGTTGTCAGTCCGTCTATACATAAGCATGTAGTCTTTGGTTCCTTGTAGGTACCTCATCACCTTCTTTGCAGCCTTCCAGTGGTCTAATCCTGGATCACTCTGATATCTGCCCAACATTCCTACAGCAAATGCAATGTCAGGTCTTGTGCAAACCTGAGCATACATAAGACTTCCAACAGCTGAAGCATATGGAATGTTGTGCATCTGTTCTCTTTCAAGGTCATTTTTCGGGCACTGATTCAAATTGAATCTGTCACCCTTCACAATGGGAGCTATACTCGGTGAACAATTTTTCATCCAAAATCTCTCCAAAACTTTGTTGATATAGGCCTCTTGAGACAGACCCAAAGTGCCTTTATATCTGTCCTGTGTATCTTAATGCCTATAACGAAGGATGCATCACCCATATCCTTCATGTCAAAGTTTTTAGAGAGGAATTGTTTTACCTCATACAGCATACCCTTGTCATTGGTTGCAAGTAAAATGTCATCCACATATAGAACCAGGAAACAAATTTTACTCCCACTGACCTTCTGGTATATACATTGATCCATGATGTTCTCTACAAATCCAAATGAGGAGATGACATCATGAAATTTCAAATACCACTGACGGGAGGCCTGCTTTAACCCATATATGGATTTCTTAAGCTTACATACCAACTGCTCACCATTACTAGAGGAGAATCCTTCTGGTTGTTTCATATAAACCTCTTCCTCTAGTTCACCATTGAGAAATGCCGTTTTCACATCCATCTGTTGCAACTCTAAGTCAAAATGAGCAACAAGTGCCAAGATAATGCGGAGAGAATCTTTCTTGGATACAGGAGAAAAGGTCTCCTTGTAGTCGATTCCTTCTTTCTGAGTGAATCCTTTGGCGACGAGTCTTGCCTTATATCTTTCGATGTTGCCCAATGAGTCTTTCTTCGTTTTATAGACCCATTTACACCCTATGGCTTTTGCACCATCAGGCAACTCGACAAGATCCCAGACTCCATTGGATGCCATAGAATCCATCTCATCCTTCATTGCATCGTACCAAAGTTTTGATTCTTGGCAACTTATGGCTTGTGAAAACGTTTCGGGATCATTTTCAGCTCCAATGTTGTAGTCCGATTCTTGTAGATACACAACATAATCACTAGAAATTGTCGATTTCCTTTCTCTAGTAGATCTCCTTAATGTTAGTTCAACATTTTCCAGAGGAATCTGTTGTCCAACTTGTTGCTCGATTGTTTCCGGTGGTTCTTGAGCAACTTGACCTTCTAGATTATTATCAACAATTTGTGGAAGCTCAATGATCGGTTGCACAACACTCGGTTGAACTTTAGGATTGCTATGAACTATGATAAACCTGTCACTTGATGTAGATGGTTGAGCTTCAGTATGATCTCCTTTAGAAACTATGTTCCGAAATTGATCGCTCCCACTAATCAAGTCATTCTCAAGAAACTTGGCGTTCCTTGATTCCACAAATCTAGTGCTATGAGTTGGACAGTAGAATCTATATCCTTTGGACCTCTCGGCATATCCAACGAAATATCCGCTAATGGTCCTCGGATCTAGCTTCTTCTCTTGTGGGTTGTATACTCTTACTTCAGACGGACATCCCCAAACGCGTATATGTCGCAAACTCGGTTTCCAACCTTTCCATAACTCAAATGGCGTCTTTGGGACAGCCTTAGTCGGAACCCGGTTTAATATATACACAGCCGTCTTAAGAGCTTCAGTCCACAAGGACTTAGGTAGGTTGGAGTTACTCTGCATACTCCTCACCATGTCCATTAATGTTCGGTTTCTTCTTTCTGCTACACCATTCTGATCAGGAGAACCAGGCATGGTGTATTGGGCAACTATCCCATGTTCTTGAAGAAACCTCGCAAATGGACCTTGAGCTTGTCCATCCTTAGTGTATCTACTGTAATATTCTCCACTTCTATCTGTCCTCACGATCTTTATTTGCTTTCCGCATTGTTTCTCTACTTCAGCCTTAAAAACCTTAAGGCATCTAATGCTTCGTCCTTTGTATGAAGCAAGTAGAGATACATGTACCGTGAGTAATCATCTATGAAAGAGATGAAGTATCTCGGACCATATGAGTCCATGTCTGGACTACAAATATCTGAATGTATGATTTCTAATATTTCTGAACTCCTCTTGGCACCTTTCTTAGACTTGTTGGTTAGCTTTCCTTTAATGCAACCCACACAAGTCTCAAAGTCAGTAAAATCCAAAGTAGTGAGTACTCCGTCATTCACTAACCTCTTGATTCTCTCAATGGAGATATGTCCTAATCTCCGATGCCACAACATAGAGGAATCCTCATTTATAACACAACGTTTAATGCCAGATTGAACATGCATAGCAGTATGATGTGGTTCATTTTGCAAATTAATTGAGAAAAGACCATCAGACAAAATACCATTCCCAACAAGATCAGATTTATAAAATAAACTGAAACATTTGTCTGAAAAAGTAAAGGAATATCCCAAATGTACAAGTCTGGAAACAGAAATCAAGTTCCTAGAAAAGTTTGGAACATAAAATGTCTTATCCAATTCCAAAGTAAAACCACTACTTAAAACTAAGGTGCATGTTCTGATGGCTTCCACATGTGAACGCATCTTATTTCCTGAAGAGATGCTAAGCTCACTTCCCAGTGGCTTCCTTAGTTTTCGCATACCCTGCAAGGTATTCGAAACATGGATTGTAGATCCAGAATCAATCCACCATGTGTTATAAACAACATCAATCATATTAGATTCATAACAAACCAATGAGATTGAATTACCTTTCTTCTCAAGCCAACTCTGAAATTTTGTGCAATCCTTCTTCATGTGTCCCTTCTTTTTACAGAAGAAACACTTGGATTCCTTCTTAATGACAGCTTTGGGAGGTATTTTACTCTTTCCTTTGTCCTTGGCCTGATGTTGGTCTTGATTCTGATTCTTTCCTCTCGTGGTTGTAAGTGCAGTTTCACCCATTTCCATTACAAGCCGCCCCTCTTCCTGAGTACACATGGTCAGAAGTTCATTTATTGACCATTTGTCCTTATGTGTATTATAGGAAATCTTAAAGGGCCCATATTGTTTTGGTAGAGTGTTCAGAATGTAGTGCACCAGGAAAGATTCAGACATATCCACCTCAAGGTTCTTTAATTGAGCCGCTATGTCCCTCATCTCCATGATGTGCTCACGCACACCTCTCACACTGGTGAGCCTTAAGGATGAGAACCTCATGATTAGGGTGCTGGCAAGTGCCTTATCTGAAGTTTCAAATTGCTCATCAATGGCCTTCAGTAATGCCCGGACCTTGTCATACTGTTCGACAGAACCACGTATACCAGCAGAGATTTTAGTCTTTATGAACATGACGCTAAGGCGATTAGATCGCTCCCAACGTTCATAAAGAGCAATCTCTTCCTGAGTGCTGGTGTCAGTAATTACGGGCTCGTCTTTCCTTATAGCATAATCAATGTCCATCCACCCTAAGTGAAGGAGAATTCTCTCCTTCCAGACCTTGTAGTTATCCCCTTTCAGCTCAGGGATATCACATCGTACATCAGAGAAATTCACAGGTTGTATGACTGCATAATTAAAATAAACATGCTTATGATCCAAATATTGAGGCTAATAAAAATAAATCATGCTTTACCAATGTAAATCATGCATAATATCATGAATCTATGACATAAAACTTGCCTGTGGGCTAAAGTTCTAATTCAATTAGATTCATTTACTTGTATGACAAAACTATCAAATTATGTTCCATTTTCTAATCCCTGTGGGTAAATCAGAAAATATAATTTGATATTTTATCCTAATTAATCATACCAATATAATAAAAATTCCTGTGGGATAAAATTTATTATATTAAGTACAACTAATTACAATAAATGTCCTTTAACCAAATATGATCCTAAACCAATTAATATATAATTTTGTATAACTAGAGTTGCTGTGGCTAAGCTCCAATTATTCAAAATTATATGGATCACTTAGACATTTAATTTTGTTCACAAATTATTCATGAAAATTGCATGTTCTATAGGCAATATAATAATTATGAACAAAATCTTAATTTGTGCTAAATAGGTTAATTAACTTAATAACATGCATAATAAAACTTAAAACAATGCATATAACAATAATTAGCACAACAATTTTCTCAATATATTTTCCAATAAAACATTCATTAATATGGAACATTTTCTAAATGATATGCATAATTAATTTCATAATTTATGCATAAAATGTATTTTTAAAATTATGTACATACAACAATAAAATTATGCACATAAAATAAATACTTGGCACATAATGTATAAATTGAATTTCCCACAAAATTATTGCAAAAATTATGTGTACATCCAAAAACCAAAAATTAATTTTTTTTTTATTTAATTTCTGCCTTCATTAAACGACTTGTCGTTTTGGGGTTGGACACCCCACGACTTGTCGTTTTACCATTGAAACGGCAATCACACTTAAGAAACGACTTGTCGTTTTCTCCCAGTAAAGGGAAAACGACATGTCGTTTTTCTCGGCTGCTGAACTCACAATTAAAACGACGTGTCGTTTTCAGTCGTCTTCAACCTTGATCCGGGTTTTCTTGACCCGGTTACGACCCGGTTCAGACCCGGTACAAAACCCAACGGTTTCTAAGCATTCCGGACACCGTTTTTGACGTTTCAAATCGCAGAAATCTTAGAAATCAAATGTCTTAATGATTTCTAATCTCATTTTTCATTAAAAAACTCCAAATTGAAGAACCCGAATTCACAAAAAATTTGAACGTAAACTGTAAAAAACGGTTGTTCAACGGCAAGGCAGAGGCAATTTTTTAACTCGGCTCTGATGCCAAATGTTACATAAAAACAATATGAAACAATTGAATTCATAAAAGCGGAAGCAAATGGATCATAAAATACCTCCAGCCATTGCTCTGTTTTGCACGAATTTTGTAAACGTGCTCTGTGAATCTTGATTTTTCTGGACACTCACAAATCCACTCAGATGGTGTATTGTTGTTCTTCAGAAATGTATGCCCAGGGACCAGAGATTGAAAATTCTCTAAATTTTCGTGTATATTTCCGTGACCATCACACGGCCTTTTGTACGGGTTGCCTGCCGAACGGTTATTCTGACAATTAACCGTTCGGCGGTTGATGCTAATGAGTTGTTCTCCACGTGGGCCAATTAGAGTCCAACACATTTTCCATTTGCCCTAGCAAGACATATATATATATATATATATATATATATATATATATATTTCCTAATTTTTATTCTTAGTGAAACACAATTTCAAAATCATTGATTGGGAAAAGAAACCCAAGTCCCATAACTTAAACATAATTAAAAACATCGATTTATAAAGATAAGATCACCTCACTTAATAAGTTACATTTTAAAATAGAAACAGGTTCAAGTTCTTAGAATGATCAAATTCTATCATGACTTCAAGGAATAACAAGTTCAAATAAATGACTTAATCTATAATACAAGATCGCTAATTATAAGGCCTAAGTTCTTAGAAACTCCAAATTCCATCAGCTTATGCACCTCGGGAGTGTGAGAAAATGTTTTTGCACAACATATTAATATCTAGTTAATTTGGAGTAACGAGTGCTATAAAAGAGGGGAAAACGAATTTTTATACAAACAAAATTGAAGTGTATCAGTGGGTTACTTTGAGTAAACAAGAAATTTAAAGAAAGAAAATATTTCTTCACAGAAAATTGGAAAATCTCGAAATCCCAGAAGGCCAAAACTAATAGATGAAGGCATTCTCCTAGCACTCACATCTTTCTTAATGTCACCATCGTCGCGGTTATAATTATCGTCATCTAAAGTGTTTGAAAATATAATTAGAACTACTTTTTTCAAAACCTAAAAGGCTAAGACTACTAGATAAAGGTGTTCTCTCCTAGCACACACAATTTTATTATTATTGTTGTCGTCATCGTTATCATTATTATTGATGGGCATTTAAGAATAGTTAAAATTACAAATATTGTTCTATGACTTTTGATGTTATATCTTTACTCACAAATTTGAATAAAAACTGGTCCAAACTTTATATTTTGTCATTCTCGTCTTCATTAAATATCAATAGCTCATTATATAATAAGAAATGTGCAAACTTTTTGTAAGAAGCTCAAAAACATTTCCTTAATTATGTACCTGAAATTAACCAACAACTTTTCTAAAAAACTGACCTAACTAACACTTGTGAAGGCTCATCAGCTATTTTTTTTTTTCCTGATCTTAAAACCATGACTAACGTCTGTTTTCAAGGTACGATCCTTTACTCATCATTAATTAAGATTTAATAAGTTGACAATTTTTTACTATGGTCGACACTAAAATTACTATTTAATAACCAGGGCTGTTAAAAAGTGCAAGAAAAATATGCGTCTCCAGTTCATTGTTCAAGAATGGCGACCCAATTACTTATATTTTAATGCTAAGGGATGTCTTTTGAAGAAGCAGCCAAAGAGTATAATGGTTCAAATCATACAGTAATTAAGTTTTCTTTTATTATTTTTTAAGTGGTGAAATGAACTCTAATAGGTCATTTGGAAACTATATTTAGAAAAAAGGTCATTTGGAAACTATATTTGAACATCAATTTGTTGTTCAAATACAGCTTGTTTTTAAATTTGTGAGAACTTATGCTAACAAACTGTGTTTAAACTATAAATTAATGTTTAAACATAATTTCTAAAGGGCCTAGAATCCTGAACATTAGAAGATAAGTGTAGAAATTTAATGTTAAATTAAGCATCCAACGATAAAATAATAAATTTAAAACATTGGAACAAATTTTAAGTGAAAAATTAAAATATAATATGTTAATTACATAACAAATGGGAATTATAAAACGCATGAAATTCAATATAATTGGTCAGCAAAAATCTTCCGTAAAAACTAAAAAGCAGTAATAAAACAATAATTTAGGTTCAAGTTCCACGAATTTGACAGTAAAATCCGTCGTCAGCTGGCCGGAATGGACTACATCAAAAACGATTAAACAAATAAGAAGTAAGTAAAGTTTTTCATTTCCATGACTGAGGAATGAGAATTAACTAGTCTACGGAGGAAAACTAACGACCTATTTGTTTGGCGTATTGAGCTAACTTTTTAAAATTTAAGTTTAAAAAATTTTTTAGATAGATATTTGTTTCCTAAAAAATTCAAATCAAATTAATCATTTAAATCCAAGTTTTTAGAGTTCTACTCCCTTTTAAACTCTTGAGATTTAGATCAGTTTGCTATAGTAAAATATCATATTTTCTCTCCTATATTTGTAAAAAAAATTATAACTTTTTCATTTGATATTCAATTGTGACGATTCTTCTTTCATTACGTTCTTAATAAAAAGAGAAATAAATTAAAATCCATATTGCATATTTTTTTAAGATTATAAACATTAAGATTTGTCAGATTTATTAATAAATCAAAAAAAATTTCCACTATCTATCTAAACACAAATTCTATTTTTATTCACTCTTTAGATTAACTATGACGCATTGCCTTTTCGGGTCGTCACTTAACTTTCTTAGATATTATTTCTTAAACATTAATCTCACTTATTTAGTAAGAAAAATACTGAATATTTTTTTTCTTTTCCTTTCTTTTTATCATACTTTAAAACATACTTAAAAGCTAATGCAACTTCTGTTGCCTTTTAAGTTGAGACATTGCTCAACACTCAACTTTAAAACCATTTCAAATTATTTCTTAAAATTTAATAAGAAACATTAACTGAATCATAACTTAAAACTTAACTTTATAATTATATAAAACATTTCATAAAATACATCTTAAAACTTTGAAAACATTTCTTCAATTTTTGATATTCTTAAAACTTTGAAAACATTATATCAAATAGTTGAAAAACATTTTCTTTGAGCAGCAGAAACATACCGTAGTGGTATCCATACTCAAATCTTTGCATTTGTCCTCCACAGCATTGAGCTCCTCAAATAGGTCACCCATAGGACTACCTATAGCATGAAAGAACTTTTAATGAGCTTTTGCTCAGTAAGTTCAAATTAATATAATCTCACAAATCATTAAAACATGCTTTACAAGCTTTTCTCATAAAAACCTCTCTTTTAAACATTTTTTATAAAACATTTCTTAAACATTTTTCCTTAAAACGTCATTTATAAACCTTTTCTTGTAAACATAAAAATAATTTTCGTAAACTTAAAAATGTTTCATAAAACAGTTCTCAGAATGTTTTTCATAACATATAAACATTTCACAACAAGGACTACAGGCAACAACCAAAATGCGTGATTCCATTTATGCTTAATTATGAACTTTCAATTATGAGCATCCTATAAATATTTATTTCTTATTTTAACTTTTTATCTTTGTTCCTTAACTTTCCTTTTCTTATAAACTTTAGTGTTTGTACTAACATCATTAATCATGAGATCATAAACATGATGCTTCCTTCGTAGAAGACTTGAGACCATCGAACATCGAGGTCATAACTTTAACTTTACTTTGAGTACCTTACAATAAGGAGGCTGTTACGACACTACTTATCATCTTTATTTTACATTCTTATTAATTTTAATGACCATATCAAATGCTAACATCTCATATACAAACTCATTTACAAATCATAACTTGTACTCTTTAAAACATTACGCATGCTACATAACTTTATCAGTGTATTTTCTTATACTGTATTATTCTAATATTGTATAATTTTTTATATTATTATACAATATTTTTTTTCAACTATATTTTTGTCCTAATATTTGTTACAATACATTTTGCAACAATTAAGCTTTCCAGCTTATTTTTATATCTTTCTTTTCTCGTATAAGGCTATGGTATAATTTTTACCCTTAAAAATCTTGTTTTTGCTTTTGTGAAATTTATCATAAAAATTGGATTAAACAATAATCCTTGTGATAGATATTTCAGTTTAATATAATTCTTAAGTTATTGTATTTTTAATGTACTAGAAATGCTCGGGTATTACATTAACATTTTAACTGCATATTCAAACGTTAACTTGAATAGCATATCAAATCATATAATTCAATTCAAAATAATTCAAATCAATATAATTAAAATCCATTTGCCAAACGGAACCTCAAACTCAAATTAAGCTCAAGATTCAAATTATTGTTTGATTAGGCTTAAATTTGAATGTGAAACTCAACTCGAATTGAGTTTTGAGTAGAAAATTTGAATTATAACTCCCTCCTTAAATTTTGATCTAGGACATAACTAGGATTGAATTTTTCTCTCTCCTATACTTTTAGGGAAAAAAAATCATAGCTTCTTGGTTTCATTCCAATTGAGTTGATTTTTTTTTTCATTGAATTCAAATCAGTTGATTCACCATCTTTTTTTATTCTCTATTTAAATTAATACTTCAACCATATATCCAAACGTCAATTTAGATAGCAATTTAAATCACATATTTTTTTAATTTTAATTTAAATCAAAAAGTTGAAAATCATCACAATTCAAATCAGCCAACAATTTTCATTTTCATGTTTATTTTTGCAATTTGAGTAGCACCCACCAATAAAAATTTTATAAAGCTAAGCATTGATATATAACTCCAATTATTTTCACCATCACGTGGCTCCATGACAACATGGGAGCTCCATTTACTTTTAAAGAAATTGAGTGGGACCCATTACCCTGTAAATTACCGTCTTTTTTTTTTGTTAAACTTAACAGATATTTGGAATTTTGTTTGGGTTGGTTCCAATTAACAAATAATGTAAAGTTTTTAACAGTTATAATAAAAAGTAAAAAAATTATTATGATACAAAACTCTTATATACTACAATTTTTAAACTATTATTTTTTATTTCAATCGCTCTCCAGACATTCTTTTAAAGAAGTATATAGCATTTTAAAAATATATGAGATAAATAGTATATTTACTGGATAAAAAAATAATTTATTGACTTTTACATTTGTAATAAAATATAATATTTACCTCATATATTTTAAAATATACTATTTTCCTTCAAAACGAGTGTTTTTTTTTTAATTGCTATTTGTCTCTTTTCCTCAAACTAGTGATGAGCATGCACCCGTGCAAACATTTTTGAGATATTTACGCCCAGTGCCAACATCTTAAGGTGCGAATTGAATTATGCCACAAGTAAAATCTATTAACTCCAGGTGCCATATTAAATGCCACATTTGGTGAAAGTTTTTCCATGCAAGGACTAAAATGCCCTGAAATAGTTAGGCTCTTTCTTTTTCCCTTTCTTCCATGTTGTCTTTCTTCTAAATTGCCAATGATAGAAGAGCATATTTAGAATTCTAATTCTAGTGTGATGATATGGTTGTGGCATTTTCTACATATATTTTTTGGTGGCATAAATCAGTTCAAGCTTTTAATTTGTGGCATACTTGTAAAGATTCCTGTATTTTCTGTATATATTTTTTATACAAATATCTAAATTTTTTTGCAATTATTTTTAATTCAAAAATTTAATGTATCGTAAATACAAATAAAAAAAGAAGGACGGACGAAAAACAAAAAACAGAAGGAAAAAATGATTAAAAAAAAAAGAATGAGAAAAGAAAAAAAAAGAATTAAAAAAAAAGAGAAAATAAAAAAATAAAAAAAAAACTAAAAGAAACAAACAAAAAAAAAACTTATAGAGAAACAATATCAGCTAATGGGAATAGCCCATTGGTTCTTTTAAAATAGTATATAAAGATAGATAAGAGAAATTGAGTCCCTAGTGTGTGGGCTTGACAGATAACATATTGGGGAGAAGATTAGGGAGTATGTTTCTTAGCTAACTTCTTTAGTTTTGTGTTATTTTTTAAACTTCTTTCCCCCTAAATTATACATAACAAAAGAAATTACGTGCAAAAATTTTATAAATTTTGATAAGTAACATAAATTGTTACACTCTCTCCTTGAAGAGGCATTGCTCCTGATTTCCATTGGTCGGTGTATACTTTCAAACCACCTCCAAATGAAAGGCTTACAAGCGCTGTACTAAAAGCTGCCTAAACATACCATTCTTGGGCTGGACATGAACTTTGTCCTTGGCCCATCAAAGTTGGCCCACGATCAAGGATGGACCCAATCAAGCCATGCCTTTCAACCTTGAAGGGTGAACTAAAGGAATACCACTTCTATGAGAAAAAACGAATACCACTTTTAAAAATTTGCATTTGAATAGTGTTTATGTCAAAATTTTTTTTATTTTATGTGTAAAAGCGAATGAATAACTAGATTTTATTAGTGATACGGAGCAAAGTACCAGTTGTTAATCTATTCGCCCTTACTATTTTCATGTGTAAATCAAGAGTTCGTCAGGTGGATAGTTATGGTGCAGAGTTTAAGGGAGGAATATATATCACTTTCTATTCTAGAAGGACCGAGGTGGCAAGTGGTTTAGTGGCGCTATCACAAACCTTCGTTTGTGCTATCGGAGCCGCTCGCTCATTCTCCTTCCCTTTCAGTCAAGGTCTAACCTCGCGTAGCTAATGAAAAAGAATACCTTAAAGTAGAACTGACCATAAGCTCTGCCTGCAAGCAGATTGGCTCGAAGCGCTTAACGAAGGAAAACTCTTTAGATTTAGAATGAATTTTCTTTGTAATTAAGTAGCATCCTTTAAGTGAGTAGGGATACGCCCGGGCAGTCGACGAATAACAGGTACTCCACCTCAGGCAGGGAGTCATGTAATAGGCGACCATTTCACGCGTCTATCAGTCCGAAACCGAGTCTACCATAGTCTTACCATAGTCTATCATGGTAAGACTATCGTTGTAGTCTCTCTTTTGTATCATTATTTAAAAATAAAAAAAAATTCTTCTTTTTATTAATTTTTTTATTATCTTTTTTCCCTATATTTTTCTCTCTATCTCTCTCTCTTTTTATTCTATTTGTCTATCATAATCTTCTACTTAGAATCTTTTTTTCTTTTAACTCCACCAATGGCGCTTTAATTTTTTTGTCCTCTTCTTTTTTAAATCTTTATACCTACTATTATCTCTTACAACAATGTTTTACCATTTTTTTTCCTTTTTTTGTGCTTTATTTTTTCCCCTCTATTTTTTTCTTTTGTGCATTACTTTTTTTTTCTTTATTTTTGACTCTATTTGTCTACTATAGTCTCTTACCTCTAATATTCTCCTATATTTTCTCTTTTTGTTCCTCATTCTTTTTTTTACAACTTCAACTTTATCGATCTCTCTTATATATTTCTTAAACCTCCAATCTCAACATTATCACCATAATAATATCCTTGCTTGTGACCAGCTTTGACTTCTAATACAGTTAGTTTCTTTCATTTTTTTAATGGTCAAATGCTTTTGTGTATGTGTGTGCATGTCAAAATTTTTTATAGGTATTTTTGTTTTTCTTTGAACCCACCTAACTCAAAATTTTACTTAATTAAAAAATACACTTTTGACTATTAAATAGACACTTTTGTCTCTTTAATAAACAAATTGTCTATTTTTAGATAAAATCTAACACAATAATAACACTGATTTTAAAAGATAAGTAACAACAAAAAACAGTTTTGAAAAAATATTAATAATAAATATTTGAAATAAAAAATTAAATTGTTTCACTAATCCAAATATATTTTTTTCTTTTTAGAATATATTTTTAGATCTATTTATTTTATCTACTATTTTACTCCTCCTAAACCTCCAACCTGTTATCCTCATGCAATTTGTTGTATAAAAAATTAATTTATTAACCGGGAGATTAAAACCGTATATTTCATAAATCTCAGATAGTTACACTTTAAAAAGTGAATGTCAACAACTAAAATAAAATAAACAAATATTTTCAAAGTTTATTTGTGTAACTTTTTTTTTTTTTATCTTTTAAGTAATTTTTATCAATTCTTTTACTAATAATCTACAAACAGAAACTTCAATTGAGTAGGAATCTCAACTAGGTTTTCATACAAGCGGTATGGAACACCAACTCCATAAAGCAGATTTTTCTAACTCACATCAAATTACACTTTTTTTTGGGCTAAAATTGAGAATTTAAAAGTAATTTACCAAATTAGGTCTATGAAGCTTGAAATTTGCAAGTTTTGTGTCTTTCTTTCTCTTATTCTCTCTATCTCTTCTCCCCCCTCCCACTCTTTCCCCTTCTCCTCATGTTGAAGTGGTGAGTGGATGGAGTCTCTAGCTAGAGTTGCTTAAGTTGGTACATGAATTAAACAGACTCTGCAATTCTATTCCACTCCACACGGATTTAACTACCCAAAAAAGAAATAAAATGGCTCTCACTATTGGGACCCACATTTATAGCTTCCACTATATCTCTTACAAAGTTGTTCTATTTACGCCACCACAACGTTTTTTTTTTTTTTTTAAATAAGAGATAGAGAAAAATTAGAAGAATTTCCCCTTACCTCTTTAATTTTGTACCATTCTTTTAAAATTCTACAGATTTTAGATTGATAAATGAGACAGTATTTTATTATAAAAATCATATGCTTCCTGAGCAAGAGAACATTTCTGTAGATTTTCTAAATATATGATAATCATTGATCAATTAAAATAATAAATTACTTTTCAAGTGATCAATTGGTTAAAAGTCAATTTGAAATTTAGAGCTCGCCTTTTCTATCATGAACATATCTATATTTCTCCTGGCGATCTACAATATTTAATACTTGCAGCGCCAAAAATCAAGGACAAAACATACAGTAGATACCGAACTTGATTGTAGCTTTGAGTAAAAAAAAAAAAGGTTTTGCTCTTTAATTAGTCGTTAAATCAACTAGCACAACTGTCCTCTAACTGTTTTTGATACTTGCTAATTTTGGCAAAGTCTAGTCAGTGAATTTTTTTTTTCTATATTTAGAGAACTGGGTCGATTATTTTAACGCGTTCCAAGGAATGATTGTTTTAACTGATTATGTGGAAATTTGACTGTAGAAGATATCGTTAGTTGAACACGCTTTGCAATATTGCTTTTTGGGGTTGATTTTAGTTGTAAAAAAAAACCATTTTTGATGTGAATGTCAATGTACTATTATTATATTTGCCGTTGAAAATGCCAATATACCATGTGGAAATTTGACTGTAGACAATATAATTAATTGAACACCCTTTGCATCGCCTTTGGGGGTTTGTTTTTAGCTTTTTATAAGAAGCCAATGCACTAATATTATATTTCCATTAAAAATGCAAAAGCTTTGTAGAGATTTGACGATAGACAATATCATTAATCGAACAAGCGTTGCATTGCTTTTGGGTTTTTCTTTATAAGACCATCTTTAATGCAAATGTCAATGTCTATAACTATATTTGCTATTAAAAAGTACGAACATTGTCCATTTGAAATGTTATTCTATTTTATGCTCCAATGCAAATGTTATTTTAAATGTCATATTTGTCTTTTGTTATGATTCTTAAGCCTTTAAAATTTGTAAAAGTAAACTTTTAATATTTGATTAATTAAAAAGTGAGAATATTGTAATTAGTAAAGCAAAAAAAAAAAAACCATTATATCAATCAACAGGATTAAAATGTTCAATTTGTTATATGGCATACTTGATGGAAAATTTGTGAGTAAATTAGGTAGTGTATCACTCTTTTATTACCACTATTCTTTTCTACCATTTTTTCTCCTTTTAATTCATACAATTTTTTATAACTAAAAAGGTCAAAATACTCATAGAAAACACATATTTGCTTAACTTATCTTAAAATACTTAGGAACAATAGTGTATTTATATTCATTAAAAGATGTATCATTTAAACTTTTTCATAGAAGTAAAAAATTAAAAAACAAAACTACAAAAATGATATTTCTCAAATTGACCTAAATTTGCCATTAAGTTTAGCCTTATAACAAATTTAGCATGTGAAAAAGTTTTTCACTTTTAAATGCCAAAACTGGGCATTTGCGTATTAATAGAACTTTGCATTGGAGATACTTCGAAAGTTGCAACAAGTCAAGGTGTTTCGTGAACCTTGTGTCTGCCCAAAACATCTAAAAGCTGCTGCCCGTAATAGAATTTAAGAACTGGCGTTGAGTTGCTTTTTCCACACTTCCGTGGTCATAGTTTTAGATTTTGTTATTAAATAACCTTAACAATAAAACATAATTCTTAATCTATTTATTTTATTGTTTCTATAACAAATAACAAATATTTTTTAAAATTTGTCTAAAAGCTACAAATCTTTAATAACTATAAAGTAAAATTTAACTCAAGTGTTTTTAACAATTTCTAAAATGTTATAGAATAAATTATTGGATTTTTCTGTTTTTGAGCATTTTATTACGTAAGTAATACTGTTGTACTTTTTCTTACAGAAACAATGAAGTTGAAAACTGAATTTAAATATATTTGTTTGATTTCCTTTTCAGGAATATTTCACCATAATTAATAGTAAATGCAGTTATATTACAAATGTTTATTTTAAAATAAAAATAAAATATGTGTAGTAAAAAATGTCTATATTCGTCACTATGCATCCTCACAATAATTTTCTTTACTTTTTTTTTCTTACGGATTCTAAAAATTGTTGCCCGACAGCCGAATTTGAAAGACAAGTCAAGCATTGCTTTTGCATTGTAACTTTTATAGGTTAAGTTTTAACTATTTCTCATTCTGTCCCTGTATTTTTAAAAATCACAAAGGTAGCTTTTGCATATACCTTTGTTTCAATTTCATCATTATAAATAGAAAAAATTAGAAAAAAATGATATAACTACTTTTATACAGTTATGAAAAATATCTTATAGACTCAAAAACATAAAAACTCTTTAAACAAAGTATCAAATTTAAGAAAAAAGATCTTAAGTTTTATTGCTTTTTTAATGTTAGAATATTTTTTAAAAATTTTTGTCAAAAAGAAAAATATAATTTAGAAACAAATTTGATCTAATTAAGTATAACTTTGTTTTATCTTTTTTTTTCCTAAAAAGTCTATTAGGGATAAAATTGAAATAAGTTTTTTAAATTCAAAGGATACCTTTGTAGTTTTTTAAAACAGAAGAATAAATTAAGAAATAATTAAAACTAAGAGGTATTGTTATGTAATTAACCCCCAACTTCTGCTATTATTGTTCAATTTTACTAAAATAATACTAAAACAAAAAATAATTTGTAGTCCGCCTATTTTTCATAACAAATTAAAAAAATATATATTTTTAATGTTTTTTAAGAAATTAATAATCCTTGATAAAAATATAATACACTAAATTTAACTCAAATAATTTAAATAATAAACTTAAAATTAATTTTTAGTATTTTGGTGTAAGAATTTATGAACGTTGACATTAAAGTTAAAATAAAAACTAGAACTTTAAATATGTCTATTAAGGTATATCTAATTTAGTCATTATATATTACTACAATAATCTTATACATAATTTACCATATACTTAAAATTTTGCTCCAAGTATTCACAGTAATTTTGAAAAAAAAAAAGTACTAAACATAGCTGCACATTTCTAGTCTCAATAATTTTCAAAAGACAGCAATGCCAAACTGCATTGCTATTTTATAATTTTTGGGCTTGTGAACACAACCTAAACCAAACTCCACCTTAAGGTATATAAAAGTTGCTGACAACATATTCAAGAAACATATGAGCTCATAATGTAGATATTACTATGGACACTCCATTCAAAGACTTGGATTTATTAGTAATTGGTTAATGTATTTTTTTTTCGTCTAGTGCCGGTATTGGTGTGATGTCGTTCCTGTGTGTTTCTTTTATTTTTTGTTTTTGTTTTTTGTTTTTTTTTTTTTTGGTTTTTTTGTGATATTCTTATGTCTTATCTATGTGCTGTTTTGCAAAATGGGACTCTCAATTGGGTTTAGAAGTTGGGCAATACCGTGTGCCCGAAACACCTACTATCTCAACATCCCACAAGATCTTATTTATTATAAGAAATTCCATTTTTTTTATTGGGTTACTTTTTGTTTTGTGAAAAAAATGGTCCTTCTGTCAACTAGAGCACCGATCTTGCTTTTCAAATAATAATATTCATAATAACAATAATAGGAATATCCAACATTGAACTTCGAGTAAACCTCAACTAACAATTATGTCGATGTTTTTTCTACTCTGAACTTTACGATAAGAGTTAATGCAAGATCACTGACCTTCGACCAAAGAAAAAGTGCTTTGAGAACAGTTCGTTAAAGATTATTGCATAGGTTGTCTAGAAAGGGAGCGTTGTTTAAATTATAAAGTTATGGTTCAAATCAATTTTATTATTGTCATAAACTTTAAATTTTAAACTAATTTTGATTTAAACACTTAGTTTAAACTTTTTTCCGAAACGAGCTACTAACTAAATTATAGCATTGTCCAAACTTAGGGTTCATGGAAAGCATTCGCCTCACATTTTTGAATAACATGACTTGGTTACCAATAAGCTATACATGCCTCTAGTGTTTATTTTTAATACTATTATAGGGTGTTTGGATTAATAGCCAGAACTATAAGATATAGATCTAACTAAAATGGTATTTGACACATTAATTTAAACTAAAACTTTTGATTCAAACATTTTACACTGTAGATGTTTTTTGCTTTATACTGTAGCATGTTAGAGCTTTACATTGTTCTTGATTCAAATAAATTGGTTTAAACCAATGTGCCAAATACTTTATAAATAAGTTTTGCTATAGGTTTTTCTCTCACAAATTTGAAATGGTATAATTTTTTAGTTCCAACCTATGTCCTGACTGAGGCATTTTTATTTATAGGAAACTAATGACATATATCATCATTTCATGAATGAAAGTTTTAACTCTAATGTTGGAGCATATTACCAATAAGAGTGCATTGCAAACTGAACTTAGTGAAGAATAATACTTCAGGGAACTTTAAGAAGGAGAGATGTCCGTGCATTGGATGTAATCTTATAATAGCAAAATTGCAAATGCTGAACTTCTTATATATCCCGTTACAAGTCCCGGTGTGGAATTCTATGCTTCGAATTTTGGTTCAAAACCATGAACTAATTAGACTTTTTAGAGCTTGCAACAAAACTTTCATAAGATTTCACCAACTTAATTAATTTGTACTGTTTATTAGTAATGTTAAATATAACTTTTGTTTAATAAAATGTTTAAGACTATAATTCCAAAAGTCATAATATTAACTTTTGTTCTTCCACTGCATGAAAGTCTAACTACAAGCTTTGCCAAACAGAATAAAGTCTTAACAATTTAGCATAACTTTTGCTTTGAATATGCTTTTGAGATAGTAAAGAAAAAGAAATAAAAATTATTAACTTTTTTGTTCAGTAACTGAAACCATATTGTTAAAAAGCTTATAGGGACAAACACTCTTTAGAGGCTTGTTACCCTCTCTCTTTTTTTTTTTAACCTTTTTTTTCTTCTTTTTTGCTATATTTGCTCTTAAGGTAAAGAAGATAAAGCAATTATGCTATTACGGATGATAGATTTTTTTTAAACAACGAGATCAAAACCTGCACCCTGCCAAACCAAGCTCGGACATTCTATCCCATCTCATTTGACCTAATCATCATTGCCACGGATATAAAAACATAATTATAATATATATGTCATAATAGAATAATATTTTAAATTTTTAATACAAGGGCGATGCCCAAAATGAGTTGTTATTTTCCGATGAATAGTACAACTTTCTAACAACATATTCAACAAGAACAAGAGTTTTTTTGTACCACATTATAAGCTTAATTATATCTTTTTTTTTTATTTTTTACGGGTATTACTCATTTATTATAGATGCATGATAGCTAGATTCATTAACTTAATGTTCATATCCTCTATTTAGTGATCCCTTAGGGAGCCACAGAGAATATTCTATATATTTATCTTCATCAAAACTAATAAGGTGTTTGGAAAACGTATTAGTTCAAATGATAAACAATGAAAAACTCTCATGTATGTATGCTATATTATTTAAACTCCCTTTTTGAGCTAAACCTTCTAAAAAAACAGTAAAAATATTTGGAATATAATCCCTTAATTCACTTATTGATCTGATCATCATGAATATTCCGTTAATTCACTTATTGATCTTATCATCATGAATATTATTATTTCATTACCTGGGGTAATGAGAATCATCTATAAAAGGAGAGGCTTTCCACTCCCCAGAATGTGCCTTAAGCATTGCCCTTGCTGTTTCCTTCAAATACCCAGCACACTCCACTTGAAGCAAAACACAAAGCCTAG